>JAUNZM010000526.1:0-652678 GCA_033459285.1 Clamator glandarius | reverse complement strand
AAAATTGTGTCGGAGAGCGGCCTAACAATACTTGTTTGGGGTTTATTCCTATTCACTAGCAACGTAAACTTGCTCTGAGTCTACGTGTGTTATTCCTATCAGGCCCTAGCTTGGATTTGCTTGGACTCCATAGTTTTGAGCTGTGTCTGTGTTGGGATTTTGCTTGATGCTTTCTACTTTCCTCTTCCCTGTTTCACTCTGCCTTTTCTCTTCTTGATTACCAGCTGAAAAAACGAAAGACATTCTGGGTTTGGACACTAGCCCTCCTCTTCTGACTGTGCCTGATCCTTTCATTCCTCTCCCATTATCCGACACACCAGGTAACGGGAACTGAATTTCTGGCAGGGGGGAGGAGGTGCTTGTCATTTGTTTTGTGCTCATAACCTTCCAGTTCCTCCTCTAGGCATGCCTGGCGCCCTGGACCTTAGTCAGAGGTGCTGGGGGCTGAGCGCAGGGGCCTTTGGTTTTCTTGACAGACTCTAAGGTCATCGGATTGTTCCTGATGCCAACAACGTTGGTGTCTTTAAAGGTTCAGCATCCAAAACCAAAAATAATCACGGGTGATCGCTGGTTCTGACCTAAACCAAATTGCTTTCCTACTGGGACATCGTTAATCTGTCTTTCCTCTAAGAGTCACTGTTTTTTTGGCTTCTGAGGTCTGTCACAAACGCTGCTTCATGTCTTCGCAAGTTAACATGTAACCTTTTCTGATTTGGCAGAATTTTCTGGTGCGGTTGGTAGCTATTTCCACTGCCTTTGCAGTACTGCTTAAAAGTCTTCCCTGCGTGCACATTTCTTACTGCAGCAGCCAACATTTTTTAGCACAAGATTATGTAAGCGCTTCGGAGCTTATTTGCGAACCGATGGGATTTCGAACATGGGGATGTTTTGATCTTGGGGTTCCCCTGAGCCCTCTGGTGAACGTGTCTGCCAGGTCCCCTCTTGTCAGCTGGCCCCAGAGAACAAGCACTGGTCACAGCTCTCAGCCCGTCCTCTGCTCAGGCCGAGGATCGTTGTTTTGATAGCAGAGGACTCACTCTTTGAAACAGCGTGCTTGTAGAGGCTGCATCTCTCCATGGAGAGGAAAAAACCCTATTTCTTTCCATAGCTGTTTGGAACTTGCTTCCTTATGGTTGATGGTCAGAGAGCACAAGAAATGTCAAAGAATCCCAGAGTGTCGTGAGTTGGAAGGGTCTCACAAAGATCATGGAGTCCAACTCCTGTCCCTGCAAGGACAACCCCAGCATTCACACCCTGGAGCTGAAAGCATTGGTCAAACGTTTCTGGAATATTGTCCAGCTTAGCGCCGTGACCTCTTCCCCTGGAGCTGTTCCCATGCTCCACCACCCTCTGGGGGAAGAATGTTTTTGTCATGTCCAACCTAACCCTTCCACTGGCCCATCTTCCTGCCATCCCCTCGGGTCCTGTCATTGGTCACAAGAGAGAAGAGCTCAGCACCTACTCCTTCTCCTCCTCCCCTTGTGAGGAAGCACTGAACTGCTGTGAGGACCCCCTCAGTCTCCTCTTCTCCAGGCTGAGCAGACTGAGTGACTTCAGCCGCCCCTCGTACGCCTTCCGCTCTAGACCCTTCACCAACTTTGTGGCCATCCTCATTGTTTTGATTCGCAAGGGATTTTACTCATAAATACTGCAGCTCAAGAAGAGCAGCAGAACTGACAGGCTTTCTGCCCTGTGTGAGCTGACCTGCGTGGCTGTAGTTGGAAAAGACCCTACCGAAGGCAAGTGACAGCACTGTTTTTCTTTCCCAGTCCCTACAAATCATAGAATCAAAGAATCACTAGGTTGGAAAGGACCCACTGGATCATCGAGTCCAACCATCAACCACTAACCCATGTCCCTCAGCACCTTGTCCACCCGTCCCTTAAACCCCTCCAGGGAAGGTGACTCAACCCCCTCCCTGGGCAGCCTCTGCCAGGGACCAGTGACCCTTTCTGTGAAAAATTTTTTCCTAATGTCCAGCCTAAACCTCCCCTGGTGGAGCTTGAGGCCATTCCCTCTCATCCTGTCCCTTGGGAGAAGAGCCCAGCTCCCTCCTCTCCACAACCTCCTCTCAGGGAGTTGGAGAGAGCAATGAGGTCTCCCCTCAGCCTCCTCTTCTCCAGGATAAACACCCCCAGCTCTCTCAGATGCTCCTCAGAATCCTTCTTCTCCAGCCCCCTCCCCAGCTTCGTTGCTCTTCTCTGGACTCGCTCCAGAGCCTCAACATCCTTCTTGTGCTGAGGGGCCCAGAACTGACCCCAGGATTCGAGGAGCGGTCTCACCAGGGCCAAGTCCAGAGGGAGAAGAACCTCCCTGGCCCTGCTGGCCACGCCGTGTCTGATCCAAGCCAAGATGCCCTTGGCCTTCTTGGCTACCTGAGCCCCTGCTGGCTCCTGTTCAACCAACACCCCCAGGTCCTTCTCCTCCAGGCAGTTTCCAGCCAGACTTCTCCTAGTCTGGAGCTGCTCAGGGTTGTTGTGCTCCAAGTGCAGGACCCGGCATTTGGCCTTGTTAAACCTCATCCCATTAGTCTCAGCCCATGGATCCAGCCTGTTCAGATCCCTTTGGAGCCTCCTGAACCTCCAGGAGATCTCAGCTCCACTCAGCAGCAGACAGATGAGGTTCTCACTGGTTATTGGCCATCGTAGAAGAGGCCGAGACCCTCGTGGTCTCTTCATTTTATCCTGAGTGTGGTGTGTATGGGATGGAATCCTCTGCTGGTCGCTTTGGGGTGACCTGCTCTATTTGCCCTCCTCGCAGGTGGGAACTTTTTCTGCCAGCTCGAGGATGGCCTTGGTTAGGTATAAACATTGGCCTTTTTGCATCTCAGTGCCCTGTGTTATCGCTTTTGGTGGAGAGCACCGTTTGAAAAACATGCAGTGAGCTCTCAGAGAATGAAGGGACTTAAAGCGACTTGAGTTAGAGTCACAAAACTGGCTCTAATTTAACTGACTCCACGACCCTGCGCTGTTGTGTTCAGGGCATCTCCTTCCATGGGCACAGTGGGTGGTGAGGCTGTGCCGGAGATCCAGCTACAGCATCCTGCAGGTTCCTGCAAAGACATCACTAATGGCTTTATCACACTAAAATTTGAGGCCAGGAGCTCATGTCAGTTTTCAAGGACCAGAGCTACAGCCGTATCCTTAGCTTTGAGAACTGAGGGGGTTTATCTGTACTTGTGAATTCAACAGGAAAGAGAAAAATCCTGCATGTGGCCTCAGGTTTTCAATCTGGTGCGAAACAGTCATCTTCGTTCTTCTGCATCTGTGTTACCTGCAGAAACATCCCCACAGCGAGCAGTGAAGACTTGGATGAGAGGGGTGTGAGGTTCCATGGGACAGGGATTCTTTTCGATGTGCCCTGAGGTCAGGAGAGCTGGTGCTGGCTTTGGTCTCTCAGTGTATCAGCAGCTCCAGTTGCACGTATCCAAGCTGCCTTACTTTACGCAGAAGCTGCAGAGTTTCTTTTCTTGCTAAATGTTTGCTTTCTGTTTGAAGTCGTTTTCTTTCTGAGAAAAACTAGATAGTGAATCTCATTGCTTTGAAAACCTTTTATATCTGCCTTTTTGTAGACTCAGAACGTGCACAGCCCTTTCAGAAGTAAAAGCGTCAGCCCTTACCCTTGGTTGCAAGAGCAGTCTTGTTCAGGAAGGCTTTCCGCACCGGCATAAGTGAGGCTTTGATCTGATATTTCCCGTTTGTTGTACAGAGCCAGTTTTGTCAGCTCCCTGTGCTCTAAATCCGCAACAGCTGAGGCTCTGGTTGAGAGCTCAGCTGCTTTTTTTTGCCAACACCACAACCTTGCTCCTTTTGCTGGCACTGAAAGTTGCAGGTGGCATTGCTGGAATGTTGACCAGAGATCTCCTTGGCCTTTCTCACCTTTCCCCCGGATGCTCGGAAGGACAGATCAACCTTTCTGTCCCAGGTTCCTGGGAAAGAATTACATGATTGTAAACTGACGTTGGAAAGAGATGATCTTTGAGATCCCTCAAAGAACAAAAGGACAGATGAGGCTTTGAGTACGATGGCTTGCTTGTGGGTTTAGCGAGATCACCCAGAACATTAGGTTGGAAAGGACCCACTGGATCATCGAGTCCAACCATTCCCATCAGTCACTAACCCATGTCCCTCAGCACCTCATCCACCCGTCCCTTAAACCCCTCCAGGGAAGGTGACTCAACCCCCTCCCTGGGCAGCCTCTGACAGTGCCCAATCACCCTTTCCACGAAGTATTTTTTCATAATGTTCAGCCTGAACCTCCCCTGGTGGAGCTTGAGGCCATTCCCTCTCATCCTGTCCCCTGTCCCTTGGGAGAAGAGCCCAGCTCCCTCCTCTCCACAACCTCCTTTCAGGTAGTTGGAGAGAACAATGAGGTCTCCCCTCATTCTCCTCTTCTCCAGGATAAACACCCCCAGCTCTCTCAGATGCTCCTCCTAATCCTTGTTCTCCAGCCCCCTCACCAGCTTCGTTGCTCTTCTCTGGACTCGCTCCAGAGCCTCAACATCCTTCTTGTGCTGAGGGGCCAGGACTGACCCCAGGATTCGAGGAGTGGTCTCACCAGGGCCGAGTCCAGAGAGAGAAGAACCTCCCAGGACCTGCTGGCCATGCCGTTTCTGATCCAAGCCAAGATGCCCTTGGCCTTCTTGGCTACCTGGGCCCCTGCTGGCTCCTGTTCAACCAACATCCCCAGGTCCTTCTCCTCCAGGCACTTTCCAGCCAGGCTTCTCCTAGTCTGGAGCTGCTCAGGGTTGTTGTGCCCCAAGTGCAGGATCCGGCATTTGGCCTTGTTAAACCTCATTCCGTTGGTCTCATCCCATGGATCCAGCCTTTTCAGATCCCTTTGGAGCCTCCTGACCCAGCCTTCCATCCAGCTCAGTGTCATCCACAAACTTGCTAGGGGTTCACTCGATGCCTTCATCCAGGTCATTGAGAAAGATGTTGGACAGGGCTGGGCTGGGACTGCAGCCCTTCGGTTCCATGTGTGCAGACAAACCTGGGATGGCAGGTTCGAGTGGACTGTCCTGCTTTCATGGATCACGGCGCTGGAGGGGGGGGATGTCTTAGAGGAGGTTATTTTCCATTTGTTGTGGATAACAAGCTCCTAGAGAAGAGGTGACATAGCACCCTGCAGAAGGCAGAACTACCAGCTGTGGGAAATAATTGAGTGGCTGCAGAATGTTTTTCAGTACATCCCTCCTTCTCCAGTGCACAGTGGCTACAGTTCTTAATGGGATTGTTACTGGTTAAGAGGAGCTGGCAAGAGGGATGTGAAAATATGGCAAAACATCTGTTAAAATAAGGGAGAATTAAATATTCATGCTGAAAACATATTTCCTTGTGCATGTGTAGGAAAGCGAGCCAAATTCTTCTTAATAAGCGTATTTCAGGCTTGGCTGCTGATTAATTGTAACAGAGTATTAGATCAGAATGGTAATTTTTCTGCTACATGTGGCTACTTAATGTCTACCAGGACAAATTTGGCTTCTACCTGCATTGGAGGCTAAATTTTGCGCAGGAGTTTTTTGAGACCTGAAGTTAAACTGAGTTGTGAAGCTTCAAGACAGATCTTTCCCGTGGTCACGGAGCCTTCGCTCCATAAAGTCCCAAGTCTTGAAGTTTCATGCCATTAAGTACAGTGAATTTTGTTTCCTTTGACTTCATTTCTTTTAGCATGAGTGGACTTCAAACTCAATCCCCACAGCCTGCTTTGCAGAGGTATTTAAAGAGAAGTTTGACCCAGACCACTTGAATACTTGTGCTCTAGTATCACAGAATGGTTTGAGTTGGAAGGGACCTTAAAGATCATCTAGTTCCAACCCCCAGGGACACCTCCCTCTGGATCAGGGGCTCCAAGCCCCATCCAGCCTGGCCTTCAACATCTCCAGGGATGGGGCAGCCACCCCTGCTCTGGGCAACCTGGGCCAGGGCCTCCCCACCCTCATTTTGAAGAATTTCCTCCATATGTCTAGTGTAAATCTTCCCCCTTCCAATTTTTAGCCCACGTTCCTTCTTAACTGCTGAAATGGAAACGCTTAAGCGCTGTGTGGATGTAGTGACCTGCCCTCTTCAGTCAGGAGGAGCTGTCCTGGTGTCAGGAAAGGTGAGATCTAGAGATACTTGCTCAGATAAACAAGTTTAATGGCGAGTGAAGGGTGAGTGCAGAGAGATGTCCTTGGAGATATTGCCAGAAGAAAGCCAGCAGATCACTGTAATCCCAACTAAATGAGTGTGAATAATATGGGATGGTGTTTCTGTCTGGGTCCAGTTCGGATCGCAGAGGGTGTTATTTGACAGATACTTGAGATCTGGAAAGTTAAACTGCAACTGTTTGCTTTTGATCTCTTCAGGAGCCGCTGTTGAGCGTTGTGCTGCTGTTCTCTGTGGTGTTTAAAGTCACATCCGTGTGTATTTAAAGCGCGCCAAGCACCGTGTTTTCAAGTCTTTCTATTTGTGCCACAGAAGAATTCCACTTGGCAGAAACTCCATTAGGAAAACAAAAGTCCGGAACCTCCCCTTGATTCATCAGTCCTTGGTTGCTGAATAACGTTCAAGGCTTCCTTTAAGCTTTAATACCTGATCAATTAATAATCAGAAACCTCCCCGAGTGACTAATCTACCCCTGGTTAATTTGCCCTCCCACTCGCTGCACGGTTGACAGGGCAAGATTTTTACAACCTTGTCTTTCTTTCTCAGTTGGCATCCGAAGAAAAGATCTCTGCTGTGTGCTCTATTGACCTGTCTTTCTTTTTGCTATCCCTCTGCAGCAGACGAGTGAGTAACGTTCTGCCTGTGTGCGGTGCCTGGCTCGTGGACTTCTTTGGCTTTGAGATGTTGCATCTTGATTGTTCACTCTCTTCCCAACCTTATGACAGATTTTTACTCTCCATTCCCTTTTTAACTTGCAGTTTTCTCAGGAGTCTTTGTTCTTTCTAATAGCCTGCTCTAACCAAAAGCCCCTTTCTCTCTTGATTTATATTTTTTTCATAACTCAAGTCCTACTTTAAAAGCTTTCTGTGTGTGCTTAACAGGTGTATGGCCAAGTCTAAACGCAGCGTGCCAACTTGTCCTCTTTGGCAGCGTGGGTGCTGCAGATGCAGAGTCTGTGCAAACTGACTACTTGGACATAGAATCACAGAATAGTTTGGGTTGGAAGGGACCTCAAAGATCAGCCAGTTCCACCCCTGCCACGGGCAGGGACACCTCAAGCTGCCCAAGCCCCATCCAACCTGCCCTTGAACCCCTCCAGGGATGGAGCAGCCACCACTGCTCTAAGCAACCTGTTCCAGTGCCTCCTCACTCTCGTAGTGAAGAAATTCTTCCTTATGTCTAGTCTCAAACATCAGGTTTCTGCTTTTGTTAGAAGAGAAGGAATCTGAACAAAAGGTCGGTTTTCTCCCTGAATTGTCCAGAGCTGCTCCCCAACCTGCACATGGGGTTTGAACTTCCTTTCTTGTACCATGGTGCAAATCTGTAGTTGAATTCTGCGGATGCTAAATGGCATCCTTCCTTGCTTTCATTCCCAGAAGAAATCATTTGGTTTTCCAGTCTCTGAAACTACTAGCGTCTGCCATTCGGGGATGCCCTGGGAGCTGTTGGCTCTAGGCTCTTGTTTTGCTTTTTCCAACAGTGGGTTTTGCTTCCTCTGACTGTTCTAGGAAACAGTTGGTAATTTCTTCCAGTGAGGAATGGGGAACTGGGGATGAAAGAGAAACCTCTATCTGAAGGCTGCAGGATGTGGCTGGGCTTTCACTCTGGAGAGGGTTAATAGGGCGCTTTTAAATCCTACCTTGCATGCCTTTAAGCTTTGACATCTTCTTCAGACTGGCTGACGAATCTCGCTTGCTGAGCCAGCTGGTGCAAAGCAAACGAGCTGCTGTTTAAATTAGCATTAATGTTCAGTTGGCTGTGGTGTTACCGCTTCACTTCTGGGATAAGGAATGGAGTGTGTTCCCTGCCACCATGTCCCCAAGACACTCTCCCGTGTTGTGTTGTGTTTTCCTGACGTGCTGTAATCAGTTCCATCCTCCTTACCCCCTTTGCACAGCACCAATACCTCTTTTTGTCACCAAACCTCTGCTCGCAGCCTCTCTGTTCATCCAAGGAAAAAAACCCTTTCTGCAGCGGAGAGGGCTGAGCCCTCTGAGAATGGGGTGCATTTTTTTTTTTTTGCAAACCTGACCTTTAAAATTGAGGTTTCCTCACAGAGATGGGAAGGTTTCAAGACCTTGTGAGGCTGCTCTTCCCATCAGGTTTCTCCTTTTAGTTAGTTGCTTCAGGCTTTTGATGATGTAGCAGCTGCCTCCAGTTGCTTTTGAGGTTTCCTGCCCCTCCTGGGTGCTTTCCTGAGTTCACTTGAAAAGTTTTCATGGGGATTAGAAGCTATCCTGCTTTGGATAAAAAGTTCTGAAGCTGCTAGGCTATTTCATTATTTATATAGTACAGTAAAGAAGATCGATGTCATTACCATGTATTAAAGAGCGCAAGTTAAGCTTTGCTTTGGCTTCCTCAGTGTGATTGGTTTTTGTAGAGCAGTCCTGCAGAGCCTGTGCTTTTGGGCAGTTGTGAGCACGTTTTTTTTGGATGGTGAAGCGTAAAACCAGCCTTTGAACCAAAAAATATAGATCTAAAATTCATGAAGTCTTGGAGTGGTCTGGGTTGGAAGAGACCTCAAAGCCCATCCAGTTCCACCCCTGCCATGGGCAGGGACACCTCCCACTGGATCAGGGGCTCCAAGCCCCATCCAACCTGGCCTTGAACCCCTCCAGGGATGGGGCAGCCACCCCTGCTCTGGGCAACCTGGGCCAGGGCCTCCCCACCCTCATGTTGAAGAATTTATTCCTAATGTCTAATCTTAATCTTCCCCCTTCCAATTTCATAGAATTATAGAATCACTAGATTGGAAAGGATCCACTGGATCATCGAGTCCAACCATTCCCATCAATCACTAACCCATGTCCCTCAGCGTCTCGTCCACCCGTCCCTTAAACCCCTCCAGGGAAGGGGACTCATCCCCCTCCCTGGGCAGCCTCTGCCAGGAACCAATCACCCTTTCCATGAAATACTTTTTCCTGATGTCCAGCCGGAACCTCTCCTGGTGGAGCTTGAGGCCATTCCCTCTCATCCTGTCCCCTGTCCCTTGGGAGAAGAGCCCAGCTCCCTCCTCTCCACAACCTCCTCTCAGGGAGTTGGAGAGAGCAATGAGGTCTCCCCTCAGCCTCCTCTTCTCCAGGCTCAACACCCCCAGCTCTCTCAGCTGCTCTTCAGAATCCTTGTTCTCCAGCCCCCTCCCCAGCTTCGTTGCTCTTCTCTGGACTCGCTCCAGAGCCTCAACATGCTTCTTGTGCTGAGGGGCCAGAACTGACCCCAGGATTCGAGGAGCGGTCTCACCAGTGAAATTTAAATTTAAAGCCATTCCCTCTCATCCTCTCACTCCGGGCCCTTGTGAAAAATCCCTCCCCAGCTTTCCTGCAGCCCCTTCATGCACTGGAAGCTGCTCTAAGGTCTCCTCAGAGCCTTCTCTTCTCCAGGCTGAACAAGCCCAGCTCTCAACCCGTGCTCCGAGAGCTCTTTGCTCTACAAGGGCTCAGCTCTCTCGGGGTCGCAGCCCGTGCCAGCGCTGGCTTCTCTCCGCTGAAGTGCCCGCGTTTGTCTATGTAGAGCAAATTTTATCAGTGCTCTTCTGCTGAAGGTGATTGTTTTCAGGATTTGCTGGAAGTGTTCTTTATCTTCTTGTTCTGTGAAGAAACCCTTGTGAAGGCTAAATAATTAAGCTCCTTATTGAAAAACTGGTTAGTGTGGTTGTGAAATCGCTCATCCAGTAAATTAATAATTGAGATTAACTTTTAAATGTCTTTGTGTGAAGCATAACGGGAACCCTTGGAGCTGTGCTGCTGAGAAGGACACGTCTGATTTGAAACCCGATATTGGAAATAATGAATTGGTAACTAGACAGCTGGTTAACCCGGGGCAGGCTCTGATGTCTGTCTGTGTCTTGCTCTTCTCTGGATTTGCTTAAGCTCTTAAGAGCACTAAGTGTGCTGCTCTTGAGCAAACCCAGAGGTGTTGTGTACTTAGCTCTAGTGTCTTGGGCTTGTGATCACCTCTCCTGTTTCTTCTCATTATACAAAGACTAACAAAGCCAAGGCCTGCTTGATGCAGGAAGGGAAGAGGAGAAAAAACGCAGGATTTCTCTTTCTTTTTTCCACTTTGGTTTTCAGTGGTCACGTAAAGCTCTTGGGTGTTGAGTAGGGGTGGAAGAGCTGCAGGATGAGTGGCTGCCCTCTCGTTCCTCAAAGAGACAGAGGTGTTCGCACACACGGCCGTGCAGATGCTCTCGGGGCTGACACGCTGACTGCGAGTGGCTCAATTGAGCACCTGATTAATGTTGTCTTTTTTTGTTTTGTTTCGTTTTGCTTTTTTTTCTCTGTTGCCTGCCTTCCTCCTTTCCCGCTTAACCCAGAAAAACTGATTGAGGGACTCAAATCTCCTGAGACTGCGCTTCTGCTCCCTGATATCCTGCCTCTCGCCGACCCCTTCGGTAGCACGTCAGACGCTGTGAATGGTAAAAATGACCTCAGGGCACCTCCTCCCCTCTGTCTGACGCCGCATGTCTTGTCCCGCATGATAACTCCGCGTGTTTACCCTGCCGGGCTCTCCAACAGCCGCTGGCGTTGGTGAAACACGATGCGATGGGAAGTTAGAGATGCTGCTGAGACAGATCCGCCTTTCCCCACGGCACCTGAGCAGCAAGGGCTTGGCGTTTGCATTTAAAAATCCAGGTTTGGCACAATTAACACGGCGCGGTTGGGCTTTGTGTGTTCTGCTGGTTCATTGTTGACCAAAGGAGATGCAGAAGATCCTTCCCTTTGTGCTCAAGGCTTGGAGTGTCGCTCATCGACCCTGGGCAGGACGAGGACAGCGCTGCCTTTGCCCTGGGGCACACGCTGAGACTGAAGGTGCTGGGCTGGGCTGAGCCAAGAGCCCAGGCTTCAGGCACTACTAAGATTTTGGGGTGTTGCAGAATCCTATGTTGTACTAATGACTAATAATTGCAAGCTGCCTTTAATTGCAATCAGCTGCAATTGTGGGTTTGGGTCCCAGCCAGAGTCCCCTCCTTAGCTGGTTGCAACCCTGTAGCTTTGAACAGGAAGGTATAAAGTGAGTCACTTTAATAACAAGATTTCTTCTCCCTTTTGCAATTTCTGGCAGTTGTCTCAATTCTTTTAGACGATGATCCTGCAAATCCGGCCCCGCGCTGCTGTGCAAACAGAAATGTTCATTAATCTCTCTGAGGCTGACCAACTAGACCATTCTGATCCTTAATTAAACTTCTTGGTCATTACCTTGATGTTGATCCTCAAGGACCAGACCCAGCCAAGCCCTCTACCTGGCTGGTAGAACTGCAGCAGTTCGCTTTCCATGCCTCTCCTCTTCCCCTTCTTGGTTTTTATAAAACCAGATCTCTCGTTCTGGCCTTGGTGAACATCTTTTGTAGACATGTAGTGGAAACCAACATCGGATGATGGTGGAGATGGGTGTTTTTAATAAGATGTTATCACTTTTTGCTCCGCTGGGTGCTCAAAATGAAAAGGTAGATCCCATATTTTGGCTTTTTACAGGCTGAAATGGGAATGTGCCAAGGGCTCCACGGTGGGCATTTCAATGAGCTGTTACTGCTCATGCAAGGGAGCTTCTTCAAGGCCTGTGTTCTCTCTGCTGGTCTTGCAAAACCTCACAGTTATTTCCCCAGCGCCGTTTCTGCTTCGCTGCAGGGCGGGTGTTATTAACCTCTCATTCCACCCGCTGGGTTTTTCAAATGGGGTTTGCACAAATCAAGATTAATAAATGAAAGCCCCGCAGAAGAACTCAAACCCAACGAGCACTGGTGGGTTCCAGCCTTCCCTCGGGATCCAGCTTCAGCCTCGCGCTGCGCCTGGCGTAGCTGGTGGAGCAGAGGGTCGCTAAAGGATTCAGACAACTGCCACCTTAGTTCCTGCTTGTGCTGTGTCTCGCAAACTAACCTCTGGCTTCTTCTCTGCTCTGCTATTTTGCACATTTGGAAAGGAAAACCTGACGTAGCCGTTGAGAGTCTCATACCAGGCCTCGAGGCTCCGCTGCCCCAACGCCTTGTGTCACAGAGCGAGTCGGTTGCCTCCAACAGAACAGGTTGGTGAGGCAGGAGGGTGCTGGGAGGGCAGGGACTGGGTAACGCAGAAAACACTGACCTCGTGAACATCAGCATCTCTGCTGCTTTTCCCACCAGCGCCAACTGGGCTTGTGTGCTTGGCGAGTGGGGGCTGCCTGGTTCCATGAGGGTCGTTGTTACTCGTATCCCTGTAGCCCGTCATCCCAGAGCTGTCGGTGCCGGAGGACGCTCTGAGGAAATGCTTTTTAAATCTGGAGCAGCCACTGCTTTTCATCTGTTCCCTTGGGGTGTGCTAGTAGGCAGTTCTCATCCCTCTCCTGCTGTGAAGGCTTTGACCTGGCTGCTTCTGCAGCAGATGAACTCGATGCCTTTTCAGAGGTCTCTTGTGAAACAGCCAGCACACTGAGTTTTGCCAGTCTCTGTGTGCCTCCTCACACTCCCCCTGTCACCCGTGTGGGATTTTGTTGTTGTGCAGTCGACTTTAAAGGGTCATTTGCCCCTGAGAACATGTTCGATGCCGCTCAGGCTGCTGGAATCCCTCTTCCTCACCAGTAAGAAATCTTCTCCATCACAAGTAACGGTAGATGTCATGCTGGCTTTGCATCACAGCTCTGTTTGTGCATTAAGCAGCCAGGAACGGGGATGTGAGAATATGAGCTTAACAGTGTTTGTGTCCTGTTTACTGCTACCATGTGGCCTCTGGACGTTAACCTGGATCCAGACTCTCTCACTGGGGAAGACTCTCTGCTTGACTGTTCTCTGCTTTCTAACCCTGCTGCTGACCTCTTGGATGAGTTTGCTCCAGTAGCTTTCGCAGCTCAACCTCACAAAGGTAAACTCTTCCTTTGTCTCTAACGCGTAACCGGTTCTGGGACAGGGTCTTTGGCTGTTGTGAAGTGAAGCTGACACCAGTTTACATGAGCAGATGCTCTGACCTGTGTTCGTGGGGTCCCTCCCTGCAAAGCTATTATTTGTGTTCTTCCTAAGCTGGTGGAAATTGAAGTGCTAAGGGGAAAATGTAGATAAAAATATTCAGTTTGGCTGTAAAGTCAAAGTTTGGCAAGACAGGTGGCACCTGCAATGGAATGGAGATAGCACAGAAGGAACACAGTAGGCTGGAAGCCCTTCCTGGGCTTGTGAGCGAGCGCACTCTGGTTTTGCTTTTTATGTGTGGGATTCGAGACCTGCTTTTATGCTACATTGTGAGTTCTGGAGGGGAGCCTGATAATCACCCCTCCTGGTGTCACAGGGTTTGGAAACCAAAGGAATATTTTGGGGTTGTCGGAGCGAGCGTCTGTAGCACCTGACTGAGCTTTTCCAGGTCTGGAGAATGTTTTCATTTTCAGAGGTGGTGACTCCCAACTGCAATGTTGCAACAAAAGAAGTCTAAGTGCAACATCCAACTGAAAAATGAGAGAGTTTCATAGTAACCCAGACCAGCAGAGCTGCCTAGAGCTTCAGGTCAGCCCTTGAGCACATCGGCACTTGAGCCTGAGGGGAAATACCATGCAGTGATTTGCAGCTCTGTTCCCTTCCTGCTCTCAAGCAAGAGCAGAGGACACTGACAGGCTGAGAGAGTTGGGTTTGTTCAGCCTGGAGAAGAAAAGGCACCAGGGTGACCTTAGGGCAGCTTCCAGTATGGAAAGGGTCTGTAGGAAAGCTGGGGAGGGACTTTTACAAGGGCCTGGAGTGATAGGACAAGGGGAATGGCTTTAAATTGGAAGGGGGAAGATTAAATCAGACATTAGGAAGAAATTCTTCATGATGACGGTGGGGAGGCCACTGGATCAGAGGCTCCAAGCCCCATCCAACCTGGCCTTGAACACCTCCAGGGATGGGGCAGCCACCACTGCTCTGGGCAACCTGGGCCAGGGCCTCCCCACCCTCATGGTGAAGAAATTCCTCCTCATGTCCAGTCTCAGTCTGCCCCTCTCCAGTTTATCCCCATTGCGCCTCATCCTGCCACCACAAGGCTTTGTAAACAGTCCCTCCCCAGTTTTCTTGTAGCCCCTTCAGGTACTGGAAGGTCTCCCCAGAGCCTGCTCTTCTCCAGGCTCAACAACCCCAACTCTCTCAGCCTGGCCTCATATGGGAGCTGCTCCAGTCCTTGATCATCTTCATAGCCTCCTCTGGACCCGTTCCAACAGCTCCATCTCCTTCTTATGTTGAGGATTCCAGAACTGGACACAGCACTCCAGCTGAGGTCTCACAAGAGAGGAGCAGAGGGGCAGAATCCCCTCTCTCCTCTGCTGGCCTCGCTGCTTCTGATGCAGCCCAGGACACGGTTTCTTTCTGGGCGGTGAGTGCACGTTGCCAGCTCGTGTCAAGCTTCTCATCAACCAGCACCCTGAGTCCTTCTCCTCAGGGCTGCTCTTTATCACATCATCGTCAAAAATGGAAGATTCTCAGGGGAATCACTGTAAAAGCAGCCACAATCAATTTTTACGCTTGATAACACTTCAAAATGAGTGTTTTTCATAGAGCATTTGGGTTCAACAAGCAGCTGCTCTAATTGTTCATTGCTACGACACACTTCCATGCTGCTTTATTTGGAGTAAATGGCTGGAAGCGTGTGCCGAGCAGATCTTGCTCCATGACTGGAACATAGAAAAGTAAAACCCTGTTGGTGTGACTTAATAAAAAAACAAACTAGCAGACTCCTGCGCGACTTCTCCTGGCTGTTCTGCTGTTCTCTGGGATGAAGAGGGCTGGAAAGGGAGACTTTGGGGGAATGGAGGCTGCAAGATAGCAAAATCCTCAAAAACTCATTTGTGGCTTCAGCTCCTGTTGTGGGAGCTCTGACCATTCCCTCTCTGGTTGTCTCAGTCTCCTTCTTCGCTTTATTTATCCGGTCGTGGCTTTAAGAGCTGCAAAGCGCTTGTGGGGCAGATGCTGCTGCCTGTGGGTGGAACCGGCTTGTGGAGCTGCAAGATATCAGTGGGACAAGGAGAACTTGGAAAATCAGCCGTGGTCTGGACATGAATCGATGCTCCCACCACGTCGTGGCATCCTCACGCTCTTGCTTTACGTGGCTCTTTTCTGGCCTCTAAATATTTTTCCTTTGCCTTCAGGATTCTTTAATTTGCATTTGTTGAATACAGCGCCACGCTGCATGTATGCAAGGGGAGACTTTTGTCTGCTTATCATAGAATCACTAGGTTGGAAGAGACTCACCGGATCATCGAGTCCAACCATTCCCATCAATCACTAACCCATGTCCCTCAGCACCTCGTCCACCCGTCCCTTAAACCCTCCAGGGAAGGGGACTCAACCCTCTCCCTGGGCAGCCTGAATGTCCCTGAGGTGAGCTTAGACGTACTGGAAGGTGTTTTTCCCCAACAGGGACACTCCCCGGGCTGTCCTTCTTGGAGAAGACAATCCCAGGCTGAGCCGTGCTCAGGAGCTTCTTGCGCAGCAAACGCCAGAGCTGTGAGCAGTTGCGCGTATAAAAAGTAAAATGGAATAAGATGATTGCAGAGGCTGCCGGGAGGGGCTGAGAAGAGCCGTAAATAATTAACTCCAGAGACAGAGCGATGGGACTGTCCGTTAAGATGAAAACTCTTTGAGTTTGACACTTTACAGGTCAAGCTTCTATAAACTTGCGGGTTCTTTCTGGGTCTGATCCTCCAGAGGACAGTGAATTTCCACAAGTGGTTTTTTGCCTCACCCCACCCAAAACTCGTCAGTGTATTTGTCAGCTTTCAGTAAAGAGCTTTTATTCTTGATCCGAGTCAAACGGGAACGCTCCTGTTCCTTGGAAACCACTGACTTGTCCACATCCGTGCTCGGCTTTCAGAAATATGTCACGTAGTAACTGGGGACCAGATTGGGGAAGGTATTTTCGGTGTCTGATAGGAACGAGTAGTGATACACAGCGAGAGTACGAAAGTCTCTAAAGGTACGTAATTGCCTGATAAGGCTGATAAATGTCTCCTCTGCTGTGGAGATCGTGGAAAGTGCTTCCCACCGAGTGTCTGACTACAGCTGCCGCGGTTTGAAATCAATAGAATGATGAGCCAGAACTGCTCTAGGGGCCTTTAGAAACCTCTCTGTTTGTGTCTTGTTACGCCTTCAGGCATTTCAGCTCCTTAGAAATCTGCCTTCATGTTGCACTTCATGTTTTATCGATGCAGGTGAAAGCTCAGGGGTCTTGTCTCACATGGATGACTGGAATTTCTTCTGTTGTTTTTTTTTCCCCAGCCCTTTTCTTCTCCCTGTGCATGATAGCTGGGAACGGGAGAGCCAGGTTGTGCTCTCAAACTGTACTAATGTCTGACTGGATGATGACAGAGAACACCTTCAGTCTCTGGCTTTCGCCCGGCTTTGAACTCTGCCACTTGTGAAGCTTTCACATTGGCCAGATTTTATTTTGGTTCTCATGACTTGGCTTGCTTTTTGTTTTGGTTTGGTTTTCCCTCCACTTTGGTATTTAATTGGGTCTCTAACCTTCTTTACCAAAGCCTTAACAACTTTATTTCACCTTTTAATTGAAACTTCTGCTTCTAAACGCTGTCTCTGAATACATAAAGAGGTTCTAACACTTCTTAGCCATTCTAACCAGCCTCTCTGCTGTCTGTGCTTCTTTACCTCTGTCTCTCCTTTATGCTGCAGAAGATACTAACCTGATATCAGGCTTTGATGCTCCTGAGGGCTCTGAAAAAGTGACAGAAGATGAGTTTGACCCAATTCCAGTGTTGATATCCAAAAATTCACAAGGTAAGCCAGGATTCGGGGGTGAAAAAGGAAACAGGAAAAGTTCTGGGGTAGTGGTGCTGCAGCACATGTGAAGTGATTCAAATTGTAAACTGTGAGACACTCGTTATTGTGTTTAGTGAGCTTAGTCTCTGATTTATATTGGCCTGGAAATATCTCTGGATTCTCTCTGCGGGAAGGTTGCATGTCCAAAGTGGCAAAAGCCGTGCCAGCATCTTTAGGTTCCATGAAATCGATTGTAGCAGAGTCAGGCATCCCCCAGGCTGGAGGCAGCGAGAGCCGCCTTCCCAACGCTCCTCTGGGCCGCTGGAGCCAGCGGAAGGAGTCCTCTTGATTTAAGTGAAGGCGATGATGAGAATCCTTTCTAACTCTGAAACTCCTGCTGGAAGTGAGTTTTTTCACTTCCCACTGTCACCTTTCAAAGGCGTTTGTGGGAACCGAGTGCAAGAAGTCGGGGAGATGGCACCCACCTCCTTTGAAGAGCTCTGAGCAGAGTCCTTAGGACAGAGACTGGAACGTTCCTCCCTTCACAGATTCCTGGCACTTAGGTCTCAGTAACACGATCTTCACAGACCTTTCTGGTCTGGTGTAGGGCTAAGTTTCCTCTAAAGCAGCGATGTTTTAGCCTGGGCAGTCAAACGGCTCTGCTCTCTGGTTCTTGAAAGGCTTTGATGACAGCTTTCCAGGTTCAAAAGCAAATTCCAGGGCTTCCTTTTTTGTGGTGCGTTATTTTTCTTTTAGCTCGATAGAACTTTTTAGACCTCCCGAATGCCTGTTTTTATTTAAAGCATGAACACGCTGTGCCCCTCTCTGCACCTAAGGCCAATTTCAAAGAGCAGCGCTCATTAGAAAGAGGGAACAGGCATTAGAAACTTTGCTCCTGCTCAAACCAGATGATTTTTACCAAAGCTGGGCGAACACGGGCTGCCTGTAAAGAGAAGCATCTTTCCTTCAGTATGAAAACACCGATTTTAAAGCCACATGATAGCTCAGCCCCTCTTCGCCACTGAAACCAGCAACCAATTTCAAATTTGGAACTAGAGGTGGTGGGAGTTCTTGTGATGGCTCCGTAGGTCCTTCAGTATGGATGGAAGGGGTGGTTTGTAAAGGTCTATTAGATGCTGCGATGTTTTTCCATGCAAGTCTAGCAAGACAGGGCAGGGGGTGGGGAGAGGGCGGCAAAGCGAAAGGGGGAATGTTTTTGTGATGCAAGTAATGAGAAGAGCTTGAACCAATTTTCTGTTTTGCTTTGACTTTTTTTCTTTCTTGCTTGCTTGAACATCTGAAACTGTCGTGTGTGTGTGTCCTGTTCAATACTGAATTCCTATCTCTCGCACTTTCAGGTGGGCATTCTAGAAACAACAGTGGAAGCTCTGAGTCCAGTCTTCCCAACATAGCCAGGTCTTTGCTGCTGGTGGATCAGCTCATAGACCTGTAGCAGTGACACAGTAGCAGACGCAGTTTCTGTAACGTACCTAAGCCTCCGTTTTCATTTCCAGAAGAGTTTCCTTCCGTTGTGGTTCTTTTGGGCTCCCCACACACACGCTCCCCTTAATTAAAAGCAAAACCAATCTGCCAACAAGAGACAGTCGCCCACTTTTCTCCCCGTCTTCCCCTGCCCTGGGAAAGATCCTGTCCGGTTCTCCAGGCTTTCTGAACTGGTCCAACCCGCTGTGGCTCCCGCTGCACCTCTCCCTGCTGCCGGGAGCCCCGGGAAGCCTCACCCTAACGAGTTAGTTAATCGTAGCTGCCGTGTGACCCCTGCGTGCCGCAGACTCCTTTCTCCCCAGAGTAGTGCGTGAACAACTGTGTTTTCAATCTTTGTGTTTTGGGGTTGGTTTTTTTTTTGTTTTTTTTTTTTTTCCCATTTTTCTGGTGAACAGGCAGGAAGGGGCTCGATGAAATCCCTTGGGCCGTGCCCCTCCTGCAGCACAGGGTTAGGAGCGCTGGTGGTTGGCCAGTGCCAGCTTCAGAGGGGCCGATGGGGCACATGAAGAGTTTTCCGGACCGCCCCCAGCTATCGGTTGCTCTTTGACAATCCCCCTTCCTTAGGGAACGGGGAGGAAAAGAAAAAGAACAAACGAAAAACCAAACCGGGTGGTTAAAGCTGCAGAAAATGACCCTAAGAGAAATTTGACAAGGTTTTGAACCACACGCATGTGAGTATGGCCGGGACTAGCGTTTTGTTCACCTTCTTGGGATGAAGAGGGCATTGTGGCAGCAGCAGATGTGCTTTCTGTGACTTCTGTGTTTGACTGGACAAAAAGAAAAAGCTCCCAACCTACTGTAAATTGTGTATGAAACAAATCGTCCTGCGGTTGTTTGTCTATTTTTAAATCCTGGTTTGAGTCAAGCATCTGGTATCCGTTCCGGGTTCCCCGTTTTCTCTTGTACCTGCAGACAGCGCAAACCCGCTCAGGATGGCACCATCGCTCTCGGTAGACAGAGGTTGCCGTGGGCTTCGTTCCACCCTCGGTCCTTGTGGAACAGGCCTGCGCTTGGGTCAGATGGTTTGAAATAAGTGCTGCTACAGCTCAGTGGGCTTGACCTTTTCTTTTCCCTTTCACACGCTTAGTTTGTCAACTAGCTGGATCCGCTAACCTTGTTCTCATTGGCTTTTGGTCCCGAAGTCCAGAATTTCTCTCGTGTATTTGAAAGCTCTTTCTGACCAGCAGGACTCTCCCTCTGTAGTGGAATAAGCAGTAGCTTCCTGCTAACCTCGTGTACGTGTACGTAGCCGTATTAGTAACAGTGCAGTTCCCATGTGCGAAAGTACGAACGACTGAAAATGTCTGTGCTGACCCCTCGCTGAGAAGGAACGAAATCAAAGTTCGTGACTACTCCTTCCCCATCTCCGGTCTCTCCGCTGTTCACCCCCCGACACTTAGTTTAACAAATTCTGTAAATAGAACTGCCGTCGATCGTGTCTGCTCTACGTTATTCTTCTTTTCAAACCTACACTTAATAATAAAAGTATTGCTTAAGCGTGTTGTATCATGACCTGTGTATACTGCACTTTCCAAGAGAAGCTTTACATGAGAACTATGGAAATGACCTTAGTAAAATTGTGGATAGAACTTTATTATTTTTTTTGTTTTATATTCCTAAAGCACAGGCGAGCCGGACTGGAAAACACGAAGACGCTATAGATAGAAAGTTATTGTATAGTCAGATACTGAGATTATATGAAAAGAGAATGGATTTTAAAAAGTAACCATCTACTGTATATTAGCAACAAAGATTTCTGTGAATTAAAGTACTTTTAAAGAATGTTTAAGATTTTAAATCTAATGGCGCTTGTTCAAGGATTCTGGAAAAAAATTATAAATGCACTGGGTTGTGAATAATCTATTAAATAAGCAGATGTGAATGTTTATTTTATTGCTGTTTCAAGTAGCTGTTCGTGGATCGGGGTGGGCAAACGAGACGATGAAGCAGACGGTTTTAGGTGTCCGTTATCCAGACGTAGCTGTGGCTGGAGCCGCGTTTGAAGCCGTGGGAGACGTTTGTGGCCCTTTCAAAGAGCACAGGGTCAGGTGTTGGTAAGGAACAAACCTGCAGCTGGCGAGGCCGCAGCAGAGGGTTCTCCTCCTGCCTGGGATGTGCTGTCCACTCACCTCGGGGTGACAGGGAGTTCTTGGCGTTCGCTCTATCGATGGATCCTCCTGCGAGGATGCTACAAGTGCACCCACAGAACACGGAGCGATTTCCTCTTGGGTCGAGGTTGTGCTCTGGATGCAAGATTAAACTCTGGTTTCGGGGTGGCGAGGTGTTCAAAGGAACAGCTGGAACCTTGATATCGGTTCTTGCTTACTCTGAGGAGAGGGCTTGGGTTTTGAACTGTGCTTTGGGAAGTCTCCCCAGCTTGTCTTTTACCGGGATGAGCACGAGTGTTACATCCCCCAGTTGGAGATCAGCAAATCAGTGTTGTTTCTGACAATATCCAGCAGCTGGGAGCATCTCTCCCAAAACCAGAAGGTGCAGCTTTCTGAGTCCTGGTTGTCTGAGTCTTGACAGGGTTCCTGGGGACTTGGCCAAGTGTGGAGGACTTGGCCAGGTCTGCAGGCAGCGTGCGACCTGCTGGAGCAGCCTGAGAGGTGGGTGGGAGGCTCTCAGTGTTCGTAGCTTTTCCGCAGCTTCTAACAGCCCATTTACCACAAGCAAACGGCAGCTTGAGAGAATCCCTGTGTAGACAGGATCGGTTTTAGGAGAAGCTTTTTGGAAATGAATGATGACTGCAGCCTTCACCTTGAAAGCTTGCAGGATGTTGCCTCCAGTGCCTTTCGAAAGCCACCTTGTCTAAAAATTGATTAAAACCAAATGTTGTGATTACAATGAAAGCTCAGACATGATTAAACCAAAGGTGGAGTTCAGTAAGTTTTGGGGTGTCCAGGCAAGCATAAAATGTGGAGCACATGGGCCTCTGAATACAGAGCACCCAGCGCACTGCGGAGCCGCTGGAGCGTGTCTGATTGGAGTAAATAATGATCATCATGAAGATGATCTCAGGGCTGGAGAACCTTTGCTCTGAGGATGAGAGAGTTGAGGTTGTTGAGCCTGGAGAAGAGAAGGCTCTGGGGAGACCTCAGAGCAGCTTCCAGTGCCAAAAGGGGCTGCAGGGAAGCTGGGGAGGGGCTTTTTGCAAGGGCCTGGAGTGATGGGACAAGAGGGAATAGCTTTAAATTAGAAGGGGCAAGATTTAGATTGGCTATTAGGAAGAAATTCTTCACCATGAGGGTGGGGAGGCCCTGGGCCAGGTTGCCCAGAGCATGGGTGGCTGCCCCATCCCTGGAGGGGTTCAAGGCCAGGTTGGATGGAGCTTGGAGCCCCTGATCCAGTGGGAGATGTCCGTGCCCATGGCAGGGGTGGACGTGGATGGGCTTTGAAGTCCCTTCCACCTCAAACCATTCCATGATTCTCTGCTTTCCTTTTTAGCTGCTGCCTTTTCTAGTTCAAGCGCTGTCGTAGGAATCGCTCAGAGTTGGGGAGCAGCTGGCTTAGCTGCAGGGGAAGCACAAATGTCGCGAGGGGGAGCTCTGTGAGGGCCGAGGCTCTTGGGTCCCACACGTAGAGTGGTGGGTGAGAGGAGTTCCCGTGCCTTCTCTTTGCCAAGGTGTGTGGGCGCTGCGTTGTTCCGTCAGGAAACCTCGATGCAGTGGGGTGGCGAGGAGGTTTGCTTTGTGTTTATTTTCTCTTCTGTGCAGTCTATTTCTGTAACTGAAAGAAGCGCTGGGGACAGGCAGGCCTACGCAGAGGAGCGCAGGCTCTGCACGCAGCATCACATCTCATTGTTCCTTGCGAGGAAGGGTGGGTGGCTTGGCTGGGGTTGTTCTAAGGACAGGGTGGTGGGGAGGGGTGGTTAGTGTGTTTGATAACCTACCCTGTCTCTCTTTGCATGGGCGTCAAGACCAGGGCATTCAATTCCTTGTCTTCCAGAACTGAAGAACCCTTGGTCTGCTCCCAGAATCCACTGCTGTGCGACAGCTTTGGGCACGAATGTTGAATTCTGCTTCCCGAGTTGTTGTCCAGCCATGGTGAGCTGAGACCAACGGGATGAGGTGGAACACGGCCAAATGCCGGGTCCTGCACTTGGGGCACAACAACCCTGAGCAGCTCCAGACTAGGAGAAGTCTGGCTGGAAACTGCCTGGAGGAGAAGGACCTGGGGGTGTTGGTTGAACAGGAGCCAGCAGGGGCCCAGGTGGCCAAGAAGGCCAAGGGCATCTTGGCTTGGATCAGACACGGCGTGGCCAGCAGGGCCAGGGAGGTTCTTCTCCCTCTGGACTCGGCACTGGTGAGACCGCTCCTCGAATCCTGGGGTCAGTTCTGGCCCCTCAGCACCAGAAGGATGTTGAGGCTCTGGAGCGAGTCCAGAGAAGAGCAACGAAGCTGGTGAGGGGGCTGGAGAACAAGGATTCCGAGGAGTGTCTGAGAGAGCTGGGGGTGTTTATCCTGGAGAAGAGGAGGCTGAGGGGAGACCTCATTGCTCTCTGCAACTCCCTGAGAGGAGGTTGTGGAGAGGAGGGAGCTGGGCTCTTCTCCCAAGGGACAGGGGACAGGACGAGAGGGAATGGCCTCAAGCTCCAACAGGGGAGGGTCAGGCTGGACATCAGGAAAAAATATTTCACAGAAAGGGTGATTGGTCCCTGTCAGAGGCTGCCCAGGGAGGGGGTTGAGTCCCCTTCCCTGGAGGGGTTTAAGGGACGGGTGGACGAGGAGCTGAGGGACATGAGTTAGTGATTGATGGGAATGGTTGGACTCGATGATCCAGTGGGTCTTTTCCAACCTGGTGATTCTATGATTCTATGATGCTGACCTTTGCTGTTCTGTCTCGGTGTCTCCCCTCTGAAAGCCCTGTGTGGGGTAGTTCTGCGCTGTGTGGGGTAGCTCTGCGCTGTTGTTCACTGATAATGCTTCTAGGAATCACAATACAAGGAAAAACTCCACTGCCCTGAGAACGAATGAATTAAGAAGCCTTTTGACCCTTTTTAAATGCCAAACGTGTGATCTCCCATACTAGTAATTGTGCTGATTTTTAGCTGCCTAATGTTGAGGTTCCTGACTTTGGTTCGATGAAATCAGTTGTTCAAGTGGAAGAGCGGTTTCAGACTCTAGGAATGCTTCAGTCTCCCCTGATGTTCTTGTTTTGGGCCCTGCTCCAGAAATGAGATCAGCATTGTGGTGATGGCCTCCTCGCAGCCCCCCGTGACAGGGATGGTGAATCTCTCCTGGTTTTCCTGTCCGTTCGCTCGGCGCTGTCCCCCTTCAGAGCACCATTTTCCTTAAAAGATGGGAAAACTCCCCGTGTCGGTGCCGTAACACAGGGGTAAATGGGCTCTCCAGGCCAGTCTGAATGCACACACGGGGAGTCGCTGGGGTGCTGACTGAAAAGTGGTTTCATTACTAAGGTTCTCGCTACGGAAAGTGAGCCGGAGCATCGTTTAGTAATTGTTTCTTTCTCCTTCAGCATCAGAACAATAGAACATGGGAGTGCAGGTATTGTTCTCTCTTGCCTGTAACCCCCAAACCTCTCGGGGAAGTCGCTGCGTTTTAAGTATCGCTGTGCCCATTTGTGGTGTTTCCAAAGGAACAGGCCCCTTTCCTTCTTGCCGTACAGCCTGGCAACTTTGAGTGAAACCAGCTCTGAACTGAAGGCTGAACAAGCTCCTCCCTAAGCATCGCTTCATCCCTCCTGCCCCGACTAACCCACAACTCCCATACTGGCTTTAGCTGCCTCCAAGCATTTGGTGCCCTTCTCACTTATGAAGGGCAGAGAGAGTAAGAAAACATATGGAAAAATCATTTTTTCCCAAAATAGAGCATTCTGCCTATCGCACGGGGCCGCCAGGTTCACAGACACGTGCTGCTGTCCTAAACACACTCTTGTATCCCACCGACCCGGCGCTTGCTCTGCCCTTAACGCCACCGCTGACACAAGGAACCCTTTAAACAGAAAACTCTGATCAAATGACTTGTTTGCAGTATTCTTGTGAGAAGTCTTACCATTCCTGGAGGGCTTTAAAAGGCAGGTAGATGAAGTGCTTAGGGATCTGGTTTAGTAGCCGAGAAGTACGGTTGGAGTTGATGATCTCAAAGGTCTTTTCCAACCTAGTGATTCAGTGATTCGCTGAGTGGGCCGTGGGGTTGCACTGACATGATGTTCACCATGGTAAATGCCTTTTTCTTCCCTTTGCCTTCCTGCACGCTAGATTTCAGTGGGGACTGGGTAACTCAGAGGTGTTTGTGTGGTGTGGCAACCGGTCTTGCGCTGCTGCAGCCTGTGTTCTCAAAATCTCACAGTGATAAATACATAAGCAGCCTCCTTGAAGAGACTTCCCCACAGACTTACCGCTCCTGGAACCTCAGAGCAGCGTCTAAGGTTAAACCGTTGCTGACCCTGCAGCTTCAGGAAGGACGGATAGGATTTTGTAGAGTAACACAACAAATGTTCACACACCTGCACTGTCTTTGTTCACAGTGTAATGTATGGAAGTGAATAGTTTCCCAATAAATACCGGTTTTATGGCTAATGAATGACTGCTGTGTTTTTAATTGTGAGAAGTGAGCGCACGGGTTCACTCGTGTAGATCTGTGGCCTTGATCCACAGATCCACAGGCGAACGATTCTCCTGGGCAGAGTTTGGCTGCGACGATGCTGCTTTGGCCCAGCAGGGTGGGTTGGGTCGCGCCTCCCTTGTCCTTCACCCACAGTGGATCCCAACAACCTCCTCTCCCTCCTCGTTCTTCCTGCAATTCGTACTGCTTAGTTTTCACGTGCCTTTTTTCCTGTCCTCTTGCTAACATGAGCCCAATGCCACACTCCTACCCTGCCAGTAGTTCTCTGAAGGTAAGAGATCTTCTATTCTGTCTGTGTGAGTTGTAAGGCAAAACCAACCCTACCTTTGGCTCTTGTGACTAGAGAAGATCAGAACAGCCAGCCCTTTCCGCACTGTCTTGTCACAGAACCGAGCCAGATTGTTAGTTACGTCAGATCCTCAATTTGAAGTCACCGTAGGGAGCATTTACAATCATTTGTCTTGCAGTGGTTTAAAGTAACGCTGCTGTATTTTCCAGGATTCATTCAAAGCTGTAGGTCAGCCTTCATTCTTTGAAATGTAAACGTTATTTTAGCAGGTTGTAGGGCATCCCTGTGCCCGAGTTCTCCCACCTATCCGTGGGATGGCTCACAAATACAAGCTTTGCCAAGCTGTATCTCGGCTTGTAGGGCAGTCGATAAGCAGAATGCAACAGCAGAACTTGTCTCCGCTGGGAGCTTCACTCCAGGCAGCAGGGGTGCGAAGTGAGGACCTCTCTGACAATCATCGTCATTGGGAGGGGGGCAGAGAAAACCTTGTGGAATGGTGCTGAGAGCGTGCTCATTCGTGTGTCAAACATCTTCCATTGCTCTCTGAGAACTGGTACTCGTGGTGTCCCCGAGCTGTGCGGCTGCACCGAGCTGTGTGTCAGTTTGTGTGTCGTGAATATCTTCCCTGGCATTTTTATTTTCTTTGATTTGCCCTCCCTCTCCTTCCCATTTCCATGTGTGATGGTGGTTCAGGTCTGACCGGCATGACATTCCTTGTGTAATAAGTACCTTTCATTCTTACTTGGAACTGAGGAGATGGAACTTGTCGAGTAACGCTCATCTCTTGTGTTTTTAGGTCTGCAGAGGGATCCAGCCCTGTTCCCAGCTGTAGCCCTTGAGCTCTGTAAAGGACCTTCTGGCAGTGATGGACTCGCTTTGTACAAAGGTCAGTCTGAGATACCGGAGGTGAAAACGCAGCGCAACTCCGAGTCGGACTACTTAATGAGAGATGGTCCTTCAAGCAACAGCTCCTTCTACAGCAGCGAAGGAGAGGGGACAGACCACGAAGGGGATATTTTGGATTGCAGTGGCTCCAGGCCTTTACTGATGGATTCAGAAGAGGAGGAGGAAGCCAGCAAGTTGTGCACAGGGTTCCTGCAGTCTGTGCCCAAGGAAAAACATGAGGCCTCCAAAGAAGATCCCCACTCCCAGTCTTCCCAGGCCAGAGCAGGAGAGACGCTGTTCCCTGCCTTCCAGTCGCACACTGGGGAGGTTTTTAATGAACCGGATGTTTTTGCCACAGCTCCTTTCCGAAGCTCAAGAAAAGTGCCTGATGAGGTGGATGTCTTTACCAAAGCTCCTTTTATCTCCAAGGGCCACGTGGCTCTTAGGCATCCCGAAGAAGCAGATGTATTTCTGAGAGCCCCTTTCACTAAAAAGAAAAGCATGGAAGAGTTGACTTCCCATAGTACGTCTAAGGAACCGTTCAGACCATCCGTTTTCCAAAGTCAAGGCAGCGATGTCCAACACAGAGCTAACCCGATGTTCCCAAGCCTGGATTTGGCCTCGGTGAGATCTCCATATCCCTCTGCCAGGTTTACTCCACCAAGCAACCTTCATCCCTCTTCCGTAAGAGCTGGGGAGACCCAGGAAAACATCCCCTCTAAGGGTGCGCTGCCAGAGCAGGGTGGCGCACCCAGTGAGAGGAACCAAGGAGGACACGCGCCACCCCAGGAAGCCGTGCTGGGCTCCGTGGCTAACAAGCCTTTCCGTCCGCAATCCTTGTCAAAATATTCCCGTCACTACAGCCCAGAAGATGGGCAGGGCCTGGAAGCCAAGCCCATAGCTGCTTACAAAGTGGTTTCTCAGACCAACAGACAGGCGATAGCAGGATCTGTCTCTGTTGCCCCTCTGTCTTCCAGGACTACGGAGATGCCCGGCGGGGATCCGTTTGCTTCTGCACCCTTTCCTTCCAAAGCAGGAAAGCAAAAGCCTTAATCTGCTGTGAGCTGGGAGGTGTGCTTCCCGCAGGACCACCTCTCCCAGGACCTTGAACCTCGTAGTTGAAATGAATGACGTAGCAATATATATATATGAAATAATTATTATTTTTTGATCAGAACTCTATTTGCAGTGATCCATAGGGGAACCATTTTAAGTTATGTTAGTTCGTCTAAACGGCTGGCTCTCAGGATCTTCATATACTTTTCAGTTGTTTCTTACCCTCCTCTCACTGTCTTCCCCCTGCCATTTACTTTTTTGATGCTTTTCCAAATGAGTAATATTCTGTCTTTTCTGGTCCTGGCTGGGGAAATGCATTATAAGACAAGTGAAAACGTATATTAATTACAGAGTAAGTCAAGCAGGACTTGCTAGTGCTCTGGGAAGGAAGTGATTTCACAGGTTAAAGGGTTATTGTGGCTTCTTTCCATGGGGACTTGCCGAAGGGAGCAAGGTTGTTGTTCCTGCTGCGTGGCAGCGATGCAGACCTGGCAGCCGTGGCTCCACGCGAGCCTGTTGTGTGTGGTCGTGGGTCGCGTGCACACGAAGTGAGAGTCACGCTGGTGGGTCCCAATGTGTTTGTGCGGCGCTGAGGTGAACAGCCCCCGGGTATCGGGTGCGCAGCATTTCTTTGCTTGCTGTGGAAGCGTTTGTGCCTGTGCTGGAGCCCGGAGGAACCGGGGAGAGGACTCACAGTGCCACCAGTCGCTTGTTGTGTAAACTCTTGAGATGCACAAACTTCAGCAAAGGAAATCTGCCAGGCTGCTCCTGCTGTGGCTCTGTGGCTTTCAGGTCAGCACACGGGTCCCCTGTCTGGTTTAAGCCAAAGCGTAGGACCCAGAAATTCGCTTACAGTGTTAATGAAGGAGAGAGACGTGTATTTTTACAGTATTAAAAGTAACACCCTATGGAAAAACTTATTATGCAAACAAGTCAGTAGATGTCCTGCTCTCTGCACCTCGTTTGGTGTGATCAGCGCTGGCTGCCAGCTGGTCAGACTGGTGTGTGCTAGTGGAGAGCTTGATTCTGCCTTTTGCTTTCTGGTTGATTAAGGATGAGTCTAAACAAAATCTATTCACCCTCTTTTGGTAACGTTTGCTCTACTTCCAAACTATTGTGCTTTCTACCATATTCCCAAAGAGAAAGACAACCTCTTACTGTTCAGCTGTTGGTGCAGTGAATCCCAGCATGGTGTTTGGACAAAAAATCACTGAGCAGAATCGAAGCAGGCTTTGCTCCCTTCTCTTTTCAGTGATATAAGACAGAGATAAAGTGAAACCTCCCATCTTTTTATTTTGCAACTGCCTGGTTGTGTAAGTTGTCTTGGATCTGCTATTTCTACCCCACAAAGACAACTCAACAGTGTGGACTGGCTTTCAAAATACTCAGCTGTAGGGACAATGTCCAATTTTCAGCTCCTAGCTGGTGATGAATCTTTGCAGTGCTGTGATCCTTCCTTCTAGCAGGTGCTGGTGCTCCCAGGAAAAAAAAATGTGGTAGTTTTATTTTTAAGGACTCGACATGTATGGAAACAACATCTCCACTGACTCCAGTGGCATCTGGCCAAGTCTCCTACAAGTCTTACAGTGACCGTTTTCCTGGAGCATTTGGCCACTATCGTGGGAGCTGACGCCCTGTGCTGAGGGTAAAGGACGCATTTTGCATTTCGGAGTCTCCCGTGAGTGACTCCGAGGTCTTTGGGTGTTTGCAGGGGAGCTGCTGGAGCAGTGGGTAGGTTGATCAGGACCCGTCGATGCAGAGCAGGTTCCTGCCCAGCTCGCTTTGTGATGTGTTTGTAGTTGGAGAGAGAGCCCTGCGAATATTGCCACACTGAGAGAGGGCAGGGTCAGCCGTAGCTGCTTGGAGCTCACTGGAGTCACACCCGGGAGAGCTGCTCCAGCCAAAAATAGATTTCTGCCTAATTTTGCAGGGAAAAAGCCTGCCTCCGCCTCCAGTACATAGCTTTGTCTGATGTCCAAATAACAAGCATTAAATGAATATTAGAGAGGCACGTGAAGGCTGATTAAACAGAGCAGAGCGTTGCGCAGCCCAGGGCTGACTCGCTGCTGGCTGTTAAGCCCAGCAGGGTAAGAGGAGGGTGAATGGAAAGACCCTGAGGAGTGGGAGCTGAGTGGAAGCACCTACAAATAGGAGTTACCGACTGCTCTGGGTTTCCTTTCCCCTCTAAAATAGCTCCAGTTGCGAGAGAAGAGCCAGTTGTTCTGGACGACCTCAGCGTCACGATTGCCTGGAAGGGAGATGGGTGAAGCTCAGGCTGAGGTCTTGAAGCCCTGGGGTAGGGAGAGATGATATTTGGAAGCGATGGGGCTGTGTTTGGCTTGCAAACGGGGACTCACCGAGGCTGGGTTGTGTTGTGTGGGGCTGGGAGCTGCCTGCCCCGCTGTGCTCAGGGTTAGCAGTGTTGGTGCACGCTGGTGGTTTAGGGCTTTTCCATCCTCCATCCCCATCTTGAAAACAGCAGCACTGTAAAGAGACTGCTGGGTTTCCCTTGTGTTTCTTCAGCATTGAGTTTTCTGTTTAGATATATATACCTGAAGGTGGTTGGTTTTGCTTTGAATATGTGCCCCGCTCCTTCAAGTCGGTTGTTGCTGGACTGGATCAGTGAGAGATGCTGAGAATGACAGCGATGGCAAACTGAATTCCATGGATACGCAGGAGACTGAGCGTGAGGGCCCAGACTGGTGTCCACGCAGCCCGTTCGTGCCTGTGCGTGCAGCCAGGAGGCTGAACTTGATCTCGAGCCATTAAATTCACCGTGGAAGCTGCTGGAAGGGAGGGCAGACCTTGGCAGTGGAGGGTCTGGAAAGGGAAGGTGCTTCACTGCAACAAGCAGGTGCCACGTAGAAATCAGATGTGGGTCCAAGGTAGCACCTCTGCTCGCTGGGTTCAGGTTTCCTACATTTTACTTGCAAATTTGCTTTTGGATAATTCCGTGAAACTTCTTTCAGTGCCGCTGGGTTAGCGTTAGACTGTTCCCCTCCATGCCTGGAGCAGAGCTCCTTGCCTTTCTCTCCTTGCGTGTCTGGTCGGTGAGGCCGAGCTGAGCTGCGTGTGGTTCAGACCTTGCACTGCCAGCCCAGGGAGAACGCAGCAAGGTGCTGCGAGGCACTTGGGCTGCTTTATAGCCCTGGTCCAGGTCAGGCTCAGTTCCCAGCTGGCATTTTGGCAGCTTTTATTTTCTTCAAGCACTTTATGCAAAGAGCAAGGTAACCATGCCCTGGTAGCTAATCGTCCTGCCAGCATACAGCCAGCACTTAGGCGGGTTTCAGTCTTTCTGGGTGTGGAGGAAGCTTGTTTGAATCTCTGCATGTGCCCTGTGCAGGAACGGGACTCTGTTACAGTCAGGAAACTAAATTTCCATATCAGTTACTCCAACATCCTTCTTATTTCCAGCCTGTATTCCTCCTAATCCTGCACTGCCAGTGCTGCAGCTTCAGCGTGAGGAATTTTAAGTGGAATTTTCATTTCCATGGTCTCTGAAGCTCACCTTTTTCAATGAATGGGGAAGAATAATGTTAATTGTTTTCTTTACCACACAGCCAGTGATCTTTATCAAATAAGAGCTGTATGGCCTCAATGCAGTGTTTTGAAGTCTTAGTTTTCTGAACAGAACCATGGGTTTCATCTCTATTTAAAGCTGTAGTAAATTCTGTTACCTGCCTGGGGCCCTCGTGTGCAGCCAGAGGGCTGCAGTGATGCCTGCAGCCCTGTGACAATCTTAGATTCATGCTGGGAAAGGGACTGGTTCTTACCCATTGCCAACTTCAGCTTGAACACATTTAAGGTTTCTCTTCAAAGTGATTAATTAGAGTTTCTGCATGCAAAAAAGAAAAGCAGTTGGCGTGGCTTGGCTCTCTGCGCCTCACTACCACGATGTTCGTGTAGCGCACGTACCGGGACCAGCTGCCCTGGTGTTAATGTGCTTTCTTCTGCCTGCTGCAGTGTTTTTGGGACTCTCCTCTACCTCTCCTCCCTCCCAGCCAGCGCAGCCCCAGTTGTACGTGGCAATAAGTTTACAATATTTGTGTCATGAAGCCAGCGCACACTCAATCTCTAATTCACACTACGCATGCGGCACCCAGGTGATAGGAAGCTCTAAGAGCAAATCCGTGTAAGCAATCCCAGCGCATCTTCAGTGGAGTTCAGCAAGGCTGAGCGAGATCTGCTCAGCTGCTGAACTCTCAATCACTCCAAAGTGGTAAACGGTTACTTTAACTCAGCTTCCACCAAAGACTCTTGTGTTGGGGAGTTGAATGTTTGTGGGTGTTTTGTTTTTTTTTTTTTTCTCATGGTGTTAAATCAATGCCTTTCAGTGCACCAAAAGACTGCAAAGCGCTTTTTCCATAGTGTCTTGAGAGTGAAATCATGTTCTGAAACACATTCCTGAAACCTGGTCAGCTATGTTAGTGTTTCTAAAAATAAGCCACGGCCTGTAGTTTCCGTTTTAAGTGGGGTGGATACTGTCACACAGGTCTGGAAATACTCCGCGTTGAAGTTCAAGGGATAATAGTGATCCAGTGTTCCCCGATCCCTCCCCTCCAAACGGAGAAAGAATTGTTCGCAGGGGTGGGGAGGGCAGGGAGCTCCCTTGTGGGATGCAGCTGGTAATGCAACACTACATGCTGAGTCCTTGTTTCTGCGTGGAGTGGGAAGCCAGAGCTGGAATATCCATGGTCTCCACTAAATGTGACAAACAATCTGTGACTCGCGTCCTAAGAGCTGTGTTTGGTTTGCACGGCACTGTTATCGGAGTAATTCTCGGTGATCTTCGAAGTACCTCTGGCTTGTGGATTGGATGGAGTCTGGTCTTGCACTCCGAGTGTGATAAGCCGTGTTTGCAGTCGTCATTACATGGAAATGTCCGAGGTGAAATATATGTACAATTCATTAAAACTGTATCTGATTACAACACACCTTCTCTGCTGTGGTTCCTCTTCCCCTCCCCGTAGGCGACTAGCTGCACAGAATCTGGGGTTTCATGAGATCTTCCTAACAAGCTCAGTGTGTCCCTGCTATTTTATGACAGAATCAGAGAATAACCAGGTTGGAAGAGACCCACTGGATCATCGAGTCCAACCATTCCTATCAAACACTAAACCATGTCACTCAGCACCTCATCCACCCGTCCCTTAAACCCCTCCAGGGAAGGTGACTCAACCCCCTCCCTGGGCAGCCTCTGCCAGAGACCAATCACCCTTTCCAGGAAAATTTTTTTCCTAATGTCCAGCCTAAATCTCCCCTGGTGGAGCTTGAGGCCATTCCCTCTCGTCCTGTCCCCTGTCCCTTGGGACAAGAGCCCAGCTCCCTCCTCTCCACAACCTCCTCTCAGGGAGTTGGAGAGAGCAATGGGGTCTCCCCTCAGCCTCCTCTTCTCCAGGATAAACACCCCCAGCTCTCTCAGACACTCCTCAGAATCCTTCTTCTCCAGCCCCCTCCCCAGCTTCGTTGCTCTTCTCTGGACTCGCTCCAGAGCCTCAACATCCTTCTTGTGCTGAGGGGCCAGAACTGACCCCAGGATTCGAGGAGCGGTCTCACCAGTGCCGAGTCCAGAGGGAGAAGAACCTCCCTGGACCTGCTGGCTGCACTGTTTCTGATCCAAGCCAAGATGCCCTTGGCCTTCGTGGCCACCTGGGCCACTGCTGGCTGCTGTTCAACCAACACCCCCAGGTCCTTCTCCTCCAGGCAGTTTCCAGCCAGGCTTCTCCTAGTCTGGAGCTGCTCAGGGTTGTTGTGCCCCAAGTGCAGGACCCGGCATTTGGCCTTGTTCAACCTCATCCCGTTGGTCTCAGCCCATGGATCCAGCCTGTTCAGATCCCTCTGCAGAGCCTCCCTACCCTCGAGCAGATTGACACTTCCACCCAGCTTAGTGTCATCTGCAAACTTGCTAAGGGCAGTTGTGAAATCAAGCAGAACTTCCCTGCCGTGAGCAGCGATGGTAAGCAGGAGATATTCCAGTTTACTGAAGAGAAACCTTCATTCCTAGGGCGACGCTACAGCCAAAGGCAGCACAGAGGTGTTGAATCCTCTCTGCAACCCCAGGAGCTGCTGCTGCGTACCTGCCCACTGCTGGGGGAGCGCTGCGGTATCCACAAATAAATCACAGCCTAGGGAAAATATGCTTTCTCTGCGCAGATCGGTGTGAGGTGCAGTGAGTCCAGTGAGGAATGGCCTCTTCTCCCCAGTGACAGGGAATAGGATTAGAGGGAATGGCCTCAAGCTCCACCAGGGGAAGTTCAGGCTGGACATTAGGAAAAATATTTCACAGAAAGCATCACTGGGCACTGGCAGAGGCTGCCCAGGGAGGGAGTTGAGTCACCTTCCCTGGAGGGGTTTAAGGGATGTGTGGATGAGGTGCTGAGGGACATAGTTTAGTGATGGATGGGAATGGTTGGACTCAATAATCCGGTGGGTCTTTTCCAACCTAATGTTTCTATGATTCTATGAATGGCCAAAATGAACAGTGGAAAGTTTGTTTAAGGAACTTTCTTGGCTTTTTAAGTTGTATTAGTATCTTCTCTTACAATTAACTATGACCAGCATAATATGACTTTCTGGTCCAAACTTTACCGGACTATAATCAGACTATGGGGGAAAAGCAGCCGCTGCCCAGATATGAACAGAAGGCTCTTCATCTTGCTGAAACTGCAAATGTGACTTCTTCCTCCTCATTCCTCATGCTACAGCCCTCAATGGCAGTGGCCACCATCTGCAAAATCAAGGCATATCCCCTGACATATCACAGAATCATGGAATCATAGAATGGTTTGTGTTGGAAGGGTCCTCGAAGCCCATCCAGTTCTACCCCTGCCACGGGAAAGGACACCTCCCACTGGATCAGAGTGATCCAAGCCCCGTCCAACCTGACCTTCAAAACCCCCAGGGATGGGGCAGCCACCACTGCTCTGGGCAACCTAGGCCAGGGCCTCCCCACCCTCACCCTCTCAGCAAAACATTTCTTTGTAAGATCTCATCGCAATCTCCCCTCTTTCAGCTTCAAACTGTTTGCCTCCTCCTATCCCTGCACTCCCTGATCAAGAGCCCCTCCATGGCTTTCCTGGAGCCCCTTTCCATACTGGGACCTGCTCGAAGGTCTCACTGAACTTTCTCTTCTGCAGGTTGAACAACCCCAACACTCTCAGCCTGTCCCCAGCCCTCAGATCATTCTCAAGATATCTTGTGACTAAACCAAACCAATCCCCTCTAACTTGTTCTGCAGCCCCATCTCTGGGTTATGGGCTAAATTTCTTGATGGCTTATGAGACCTGGGGTGGGGAGGAGGAAGGTTTTTGTGATTCGCTGGTCTCTGTGGTGACCCCTGGTCTGGAGAGGCTGGTTTGGGTGTGGTGACCCCCATGCTGCTCCTTCCAGAGGGAGATAAATCCATGCTGGCAGCAGAAACAGGGACAGCAGAGCCTGCACCAGAAAGGAGAAAGTACCTGTTTAAAATCCAGTGCTACCCTTGGGGTGCTCCTTTGGCTTCAAAGAGGCAAGGGAAGAATTGCTGTATTTTATATATATGGGGAGACCTTAGAGCAGCCTTCCCATACGGAAAGGGCCTACAGAGAGGGATATGGACAGGCTGGACCGATGGGCTGAGGCCAATGGCATGAGGTTTAACAAGGCCAAATGCAGAGTCCCGCACTTGGGACACAACCCCATGCAGTGCTCCAGGCTTGGGGAAGAGCCATGGGAAAGCTGCCTGGCAGAAAAGGACCTGGGAGTGTGGGTTTACAGTGGCTGAACACGAGCCAGCAGTGACCCAGGTGGCCAAGAAGACAAATAGCACCTGGCTTGGATCAGCCACGGTGTGGCCAGCAGGAGCAGGGCAGGGATCGTCCCCCTGTGCTCAGTGCTGGTGAGGCCACACCTTGAATTCTGGGTTCAGTTTTGGGCCCCTCTCTATAAGAAGGACATTGAGGGGCTGCAGCACATCTAGAGAAGGGACTGGTGCTGGGGAAGGGGCTGAAGAACAGAGGTTCTGGGAGAGGCTGAGGGACCTTAGGGTGTTTAGCCTGGAGGAGGCTGAGAGGAGACCTCATCGCTCTCTGCAGCTTCTGAAAGGAGGTTGTGGTGAGGTGGATATTGGGCTCTGCTCCCAACTAAAAGGGGATGGGATGAGAGGGAATGGCCTCAAGTTGCACCAAGGGAGGTTTAGGGTGGATATTGGGAAAAAAAATTTCACTGAAAGAGTTCTCAGGCACCAGAACAGCCCCCCAGGTAGGTGGTGGAGTCCCCATACCTGGAAGGGTTTAAAAGATGGTTAGCTGAGGTGCTCAGGGATGGCTCAGTAGTGGACAGGTACAGCTGGGCTTCATGGGCTTAACCATAGAATGGGTTGGGTTAGAAGGAGCCTCAAAGCCCATCCAGTTCCAACCTCCCACGGGATCAGGGGCTCCAAGCCCCATCCAACCTGGCCTTGAACAACTCCATGGATGGGGCTGCCACAGCTTCCCTGGGCAACCTGGTCTAGGGCCTCCCCACCCTCATTGTCAAGAAACTCTTCCTCAAGTCCAGTCCAAATCTTCCCCTCTCCAGTTTATACCCACTGCCCCTTGACCTATCACCACAAGCTTTTGTTAACAGTCCCTTCCCTGCTTTTTTGTAGCCCCTTCAAGTACCGGTAGGTCGCTATAGGGTGTCTAATGGCTTTTCCAACCAAATGATTCTGTGATCCAGGAAAGCTTGGAAGGGGCTCTTGCTCAGGGAATGCAGGGACAGTACGAGGCAAACGGTTTTAAGCTGGAAGAGGGGAGATTGAGATGGGATCCTGGGAAAAAATGTTTTGCTGTGAGGGTGGGGAGGCCTTGGCCCAGGTTGCCCAGAGCAGTGGTGGCTGCCCCATGCCTGGAGGGGTTCAAGGCCAGGCTGGATGGGGCTTGGAGCACCTGGATCCAGCAGGATGTGTCCCTGCCCATGGCCGGGGTGGCTCTGGATGAGCTCAGAGCTCCCTCCCACCCCACCCCACCCCCCTATCCCTATCCCTGCCCCTATCCCTACCCCTACCCCTACCCCCACCCCTATCCCTATCCCTACCCCTGCCCCTACCCCTACCCCTACCCCTATCCCTATCCCTATCCCTATCCCTATCCCTATCCCTGCCCCTGCCCCTGCCCCTGCCCCTATCCCTATCCCTATCCCTATCCCTATCCCTATCCCTATCCCTATCCCTATCCCTATCCCTATCCCTATCCCTATCCCTATCCCTATCCCTACCCCTGCCCTGGGGTCGCCAAGATGGCGGCTGGGCGGGAGGAGGGGGCGGGGCCTGCGCGGGCCCCCGGGAGCGCCAAGATGGCGGCTGGGCGGGGGCGGGGCCGCGGGTGCCAAGATGGCGGCGGCGCGGTGGCTGCGGGCGGCGGCGGGGTCGGGCGGGCGGTAGGTGTGATCGCGGGGGGCTCGGCACCGCCCGGAGAGGGGTAATTCCCACCCCCCAGGGCTCAGGACCTAGGGATGTTATTTCCGTTCTTCTATGGTATCGGTAACATGTAGAGGGACGACGACGGCGGGGTGTGTGAGGGAGCGCAGCCGACGGGCCGGGTTTGCAGTTCCATGGATCGCATCGTCTGTAGGACAGGGGGAACCTCGCCTCCTGCCCCTCTGAGAGCGTAGCTGAGCCAGGGGGTATCAGAGGACCCTGGAGTGGGGTGGAAGGAACCTCAAAGCCCATCCAGTCCCACCCCTGCCATGGGCACCTCCCACTGGCTCAGGGGCCCCAGGCCCCATCCACCCTGGCTTTGAACCCCTCCAGGGATGGGGCAGCCACCGCTTCCCTTGGCAGTCTGTTCCAGTTTTTCCCCACTATCATCGTGAAGAAATTCCTCCTCATTTCCAGTCTAAATCTGCCCCTCTGCATTTTATACCCATTGCCCCTCGTCCCATCACTCCAAACAGTCCCTCCCCAGCTTTCCTGCAGCCCCTTCACGCAGTGGAAGCTGCTCTGAGGTCTCCTCGGAGCCTTCTCTTCTCCAGGCTGAACAACCCCAAATCTCTCAGACTGTCCTCTACAGGAGGTGCTCCAGCCCTCCGATCATCTTTGTAGCCTCCTCTGGATTCGTTCCAACAGCCCCATCTCCTTCTTATGTTGGGAATTCCAGTCATGGGCAGGGACACCTCCCACTGGATCCAGTTGCTCCAAGCCCAATCCAGCCTGGCCTTGAACACCTCCAGGGATGTGGAAGCCACCCCTGCTCTGGCCAACCTGTTCCAGGGCCTCCCCACCATCATCATAAAGAATTTCTTCCTAATGGCCAATGTAAATCTTCCCTCTTCCAATTTAAAGCCAATTCCCCACATCCTATCACTCTGTGCCCTTGTAAAAAGTCCCTCTCCAGCTGTCTTGCACACCCCCAAATCCTCTGTACGCAGTGTTTGTCTGTGACAGGAGGTGGGTTTGTTCCCTTTCGGGTTTCCCCTTTGCTCTGCACTCAGCATCGGGTGGGCAGTGAGGATTGGCTCCAGCACACTGCCTTGCTTTTTCTCTTTATATATATTGTTTTTTTAACCCCCCTCTAGCTCTCCCTGCTCTTAATTCCATCTGAGCAGGGGGCTTCCCCCCTGTTCCATGGCCAAGGTGACAGGACCTCTTTAAACTTGCCTAGTTTCATTCTGGAGCGATACACTGAGGTGGGCAGGGTGAAGATACAGCTCAGCATGTGCACTGAGGGAGTTTTTATCTTTTATCCAAGTGCTGTCCTGGTATATTTTTCTTGTGAGAATGTTTTATGTAAGAGTAGCCCTTGTATCACCTTTTAGCTTGTCCTGGTTCTTCTAGGAGAGCCTTGTGTTTGAGCAGCTACACAACAGCCCCATGTGGCTCCAGGCTTGAGGAAGAGCGGCTGCAAAGCTGCCTGGCAGAGAAGGACCTGGGGGTGTTGGTTACAGCAGCTGAACATGAGCCAACAGTGGCCCAGGTGGCCAGGAAGGCCAGCAGCACTTGGCTTGGATCAGAAACAGCATGGCCAGCAGGAGCAGGGAAGTGATTCTGCCCCTGTATTTGGCATTACTGAGGTCACACCTTGAATTCTGGATTCAGTTTTGGGCCCCGCTCTACAAGAAGGACATTGAGGGGCTGGAGCACGTCTGGACAAGGGAACGGAGCTGGGGAAGGTTTGGAGCACAAGTCTTATGCAGAGAAGTTGAGGAAACTGGGGTTGTTTAATCTAGAGAAAGGGAGGCTGAGGGGAGACCTTATCATTGTCTGTAATTGCCTGAAATGAATTTGAACGGTTTGGATGTTGGTCTTTTCCCCCAAGTGACCCATGATAGGAGGAGAGGAAATGGACTCAAGCTGCACCAGGGGAGGTACAGGTGGGACATGATTGTATACACCTACAGAGCAAAGGAGTCAATTCTTGCCTTGGTTTAGCCTCAGGTCTTTGGGGCTGGATCCATCTCAGCTATCTGTGATCTTCTGCAAATCAGATGTTCAGTCCAAACCTGGTTTCCAGGGATTTCTTACTGAAGGGAAGGCCAAAGGCTCCTGTAGGATGATTTCTCCTCTCCCTTTTCAGGTCAGTGAGGCGATTTGTCTGTCCTCAGTAATGCAAAGGAGTCTGCATTAGTTTTTTAGGAGGTTAACCTCGGAGACTTGCGTGCATTTTGCTACGAAATGAGAGGGGGAGCTGAAAAGCAGGACAAACTAGAGGATGTTTTATGTTTTCGCCTCCGAGCTTGCTGCATTCCCTGAGGTTTAGGGCAGGTGAGCATCTGGCTGAGTTGTGAGGTTGCTAGAAGCATGAGGAATACCCTGTTACTCCTTTTGTGGGGTGGAGGCGGGGGGCATGCAAACTTGTATTGTGGAACTTATTAGCAATTGTTAGTAAACCTTTTTTTCTCCAGGTTCTGTCGTGCGATGTTAAAAGATCATAATGTGACAACTCAACAGCCTTTCCACCACCTTGTGCCGAAGAAATCACTTTTTCCACCTGCAGTGTGGTGTAACACAGGTAAATACTGGGGAGAAATGGACAGCGGAGTGTATTGTGAGGTTTCATATCTTGTTGGAATCGTGAAAGCCTGCTGTTCTTTCTGAAATTGAAGCGTGATAACATTTCCTGGGCAGTTTTAGGTGAAGGGCTGAATGTTTGTCTGCCATTGTGTTATTTGGTGTGCAGGGAGAGTTAGGAAGAAGAGAATTAGAAGACAGGAGACTGTCTTCAGCTCCAGATGGATGTCAGGTGCACGTAGACATGTCTACAGGAAAATCCACTATTGAATGCACACTGTTAAATGTAGAGTATTAAATTTTAGTCAAGACAGGTTTTTTTACACCCTTGCAATGAAAGACAGACCCACACTGCCCAAGGAGCTTCAGTAAAAATGTAGCATTTAAACATATTTACTAGGGAATTGTAAATAATTTTGGTTTGGATTGTTTGATCAGTTCAGTTTCTGAGGATGAGTAATAGTTTACAGTAGTTTTCCACTCTGTGGGAAAGGTGATAAGCAGGGTGTGGTTCGCTCTAACTGCTGTTACGCTTGGTTTTCTTTTTTTATTGTGCTAAAAAATTAAATAAACCCCAAACCCCATAACTTGAGTGTATCTTTATGAGAAGTTTGGTGAAACAGATTCTGCCTTGGGCAGGAAGCGATGATGGAAGAGGGAGTTCATAGCATTTGAGGATCATAAAATAAAAAAGCTAAACCCAGCAGAGAAATGGAGGAGAGCATCTCTAGGCCTGCAGTGGAAAGCAAGGGCGGTCCTGGCCTCAGTGAGTTCAATCCTGTTGCAGATGGGTGCTTTTTAGTAAATAACAGTGAGCAACAGAAGCAAAGACAAGGTTCCTTTTATCATCTGTGAGATAATAAGGTGGTTCTCAGTCTTCAGGTCAGGCTGGATGCTTTCATGGGACCTGTTCCACTGTGGGTTTGAGGTGTCATTGCCCATGGGCTGCTGTTGAGATCACCCTGGTCTTGCTCAACAACCCGTATCCTTTGCTTTTGCTTAAACTGCTTAGATTTGATTACATTATTTTTCTTTTTTCTTCTTCTTTTTTTTTTTTTTTTTTTAATTTCCAGTAAGAGGCATGTTTATTCAAACCCAGGACACACCAAATCCAAACAGTTTGAAGTTTATTCCGGGGAAGGAGGTGCTGGAATCGAGGACTATGGAGTTTTCCACCCCAGCTGCAGCATTTTGCTCACCTTTAGCAAGGTATTATTAAACACGTCATGGTTTACTGGGAAGGGACCAGTATGGGCTGTGTGATTACAACTGGGGATTTTAAGCAGAGCTGCTGATAGCTGCTTCTCCTTATACTCAGGAGCGGCTTGGCTGGATTGAAGATTTTAATGCTGCTTTACCTGCGTGTGTGGAAGTCGAGCTGGGTAGATTGTTGTTATTAATGTAGTCCTTCTGTGTTCTGTACCCCCCACGGCTGTGTTGTAGCAGAATGCATCACGATCTAATTTATACAACTGCATCGAGTGCTATTAGAAATCGATATTCTTGCTGCATCACCAGCGAGACCTCTGGCCCTGATTTTGCAAAATCATTTCCATCAGAACACTCTTTAATTCACTTGGAAATGATGCAGCTTTTCAGAACTGGGAAAGAGATAGCATAAGGAAGTATGAAATACAATGAATTAAATGGAGTAGCTTGCTTGCTTTGGCAGATATCGGTGCTCACCAAAACTTCAAAGCCAACATATTTTCCCTTCACAAAAGGTTTACCTGTTTCAGCCAAAGGGAAGCCCGTTTCGGTCAATTCTTTCATGCAGGATCTGTAACACAACTTGGGAGTTGCAGCTTTCAATACCAAAGTGCATAAGAATCACTGAGCAGATAATCAGTTTGCATCGTTTTGTTACAGCAGGGGTTTGGAGCACTCTCACAAGTCCCTGGGAGTATTTGGAATCGTTCATTTTTGCGTGTTTGTCACTGCTCTCACATAACCTCCGGAGAGAAACTACACGTGCTGGGTGGAAGGGCCTCAGTTTGAGGGGGAGACCCAGAAATGCTGCCGTAGGTTTCCCCCAGAGGTACCACTTTACGTCATCGTTGTATAACGTGCAGACGTAGGAGCTGTTCCATGTGACAGTCTCTGCAGGAGGGGTTCTCAAACACACAGCTCTGACGTTGCCAGAGATCTCCTGCAGAGCTGTTTGAGAGCAAACAGGATCTTTACAAGGAAACCTCCGTGACTTGAAGTAATAAATACAAAGCCAAAGGCTTTTGAGGACATCAGAATGTGTTAGCGAGTGCTGCAGCTGTAGGATTATGCCAAAGCACATCAGGTTGTAGAATGCAGTCGACGGTCAAAGTGACTTTTTACCTGTGAACAGACATTTCCTGAGAGCAGACGTGTGACAGGACATGTACCATGGCAAAACAGTTTGGTTTATGTGTGTGAGCAGGCTGGTGGAAAATATTGTCTGTTACCCAAGCTTTTACCAAGGTTTGTAACTGGAATACTCACTTATTTTAAAAGGGAATATTAATTTACCAAAGAAGTAATAGAACCTTTTGGAAGGGGATGGAGGGGGGAAGAACTAGAACTATTTATGTGATCTCATATAGTTTGGTGCACTTGTGTAATTTCATTATTTAAGTAACTTCAAAATCCAGTTGGTTTTGTGATGCTCAGAACACACATAACTGGGGAATACGGGTGTTGTGAAATCTGTCATTTTCCATCGTACGTGCGTTGGTGGTAAGATTTCCAGTCCCTTCATTCAGTGCATTTCTGATGATTTCCAGTCTTTCAGGAGGATACCTTATCTTTCTTTATTTTTATTTTTTTATTTTCTTAGAATCAGAGAATAGTTTGAGTTGGAAGGGACCTTAAAGCCCATCCAGTTTCACCCCGTGCCACGGGCAGGGACACCTCCCACTGGATCAAGGGCTCCAAGCCCCATCCAACCTGGCCTTGAACCCCTCCAGGGATGGGGCAGCCACAGCTTCCCTGGGCAACCTGTTCCAGGGCCTCCCCACCTTCATGGTGAAGAAACTCTTCCTTATGTCCAGTCTAAACTTGCCCCTCTCCAGTTTGCACCCATTGCCTCTCGTCCTATCACTACAAGCCTTTGTAAACAGTCCCTCCCCGGCTTTCTCTGAGGTCTCCTTGCAGTCTTCTCTTCTCCAGGCTGAACAACCCTAACTCTCTCAGCCTGTCCTTGTATGGGAGGAGCTCCAGCCCTTATTTTCCTTAATTACAAACCAGTCTGATAGTATCGTGCTGTATTTGCTTCCATGGCTTCCTGCTTTTAATGACATTATTATTATTTTATTATTATTATTGTTGTTGTTGTTAGTTACCCTTCAGGAATAGCATCATTAATTTATTCTGTGGGTGAATTTTTTTGGGTTTAGTTAACGTTTGTGGAAATCGCTCTTTATATTCTCTTTATCATAATTAACATATTTTCAGAAATGAGCAGTTCCCTATCATCCGAGTTCCTCTGTTATTTCAGGTATGTGCTAATCTCCCACCTGGTTGTTGGGGCCATCTCAAGCACAATTTAGTCTGGATCTTAAGTTTTCACTAAATACTCAGATTTTTCATGTAAGTGCTGACAATCGCTCACAACGGTAGGTGACGTTTTAAAGCCTTGAGGACTGCTTGGCCCTAATCCTTTTATTTCATGGCAGCAGGCTGAAGGCAGTTTTTATTGACTTTAATCTGTGGAACATGCCTTGTGTTTGCACTAGCCCTACCTGAAACAACAGGAGCCTCCTGGTTTGGATGCTGAACAATTACCTTTTTATATACAGAATACAATTTTTCCTCTAAAGAACAACTGGAGAGAAAGAGAATCTCTTTCACACATCTTGTGGAGAATTTTACTACATGCAGTGCTTTGCAGCAGGATCTCCTGGCTCTTCCCAAGCTCTGGGTGAAGTAATGGCGAGTTCCTCTTAATGGTTCTGGTTTTAGTGCTTATTTTTCTTCAGAAATGTATTCTAGACATTTTTTGCTGTAACAGCCTAAATACGTCGTTAGGAGTTTGCGTGAAATGTGTTCATTTTTGTTATTTTTGTTTTCTTAACAGACAGTTATTCAAAATTGAAGGAGTTAAAAGTGTTTTCTTTGGACCAGACTTCATCACAATCACCAAGGTAAGTGGAACGACAGTTCAAACAGACCTAGAGTTGAGCTGAGGTTCAGGTGACTAATAAATGGCCATAGAGGAGATCCAGTACCAGGGCAATGTTCGCAAGCGGTGTAAGGGGTCATCAGGCACTGGAACGGCTGCCCAGGGAGGTGGTTGAGTCCCCATCCCTGCAGGTATTTAGAAGACAGGTAGACAAGATACTCAAGGACACTGACAGGAATGGTTGGACTCGATGATCTGATGGGTCTTTTCCAACCTGGTGATTCTATGATTCTGTGGTTTAGTGGCAGATAGGAATGGTTGAGCACAATCTAAGAGGTCTTTTCCAAGAGCACAGGCCAGTTCAGTGAATGATAATTTGGCTCAAAATGAAATGGAATCAAACACTCTGGAGTGTGCAATAGTTTGGTAAAACCATGTGCCAAATGACGTACTTGGGAGACTTTCTTTTCCAGACCTCTTTTTAGCTAATGATTTAATAGCACTTGCCTTGCAAACAAGGAAACCTTTCTGTTGACTGTTATAAATTGAGTCTGACTGAACATTTTTGGCAAAGCTGAACTTGCCAAAAGTATGGAATCAAATCTCTCCATCAAATGTGAGAGCCCACTATATTTTTAACATAAGAAGAATTTCCAGGTGATGTTATTATCCTTAATAAAAATACTCTGGATTTATTCTTGTTTTTTCCCCTTCTGGTTCTCAAAGGAGAGCGAAGACCTGGACTGGAACTTATTGAAACCAGATATTTATGCAACTATAATGGATTTCTTTGCCTCTGGCTTACCTGTAGTTACTGATGAGGCACCTCGGACAGATACAGGTAAATCAAACTTCTCAGGAGGAGGCCAGCATCTGCCTTGGGTTTAGTTTTTTGGGACATCGAGAGCAGCCTCTGCAGTCAGCAGTGGCTTAAGTGGCCATGAAGGCCAACAACATCTTGGCTTGTATCAGAAATGGTGTGACCAGCAGGACCAGAGGAGTGATTCTTGCCCTGTGCTCTGCATTGGTGAGGCTGCACCTCGAATCCTGGGTTTGGTTTTGGGACTCTAAGAAAGATATCGAGGTCCTGGGCTGCGTCCAGAGAAGAGCGACAAAGCTGGTGAGGGGGCTGGAGAACAAGGATTACAAGGAGCGGCTGAGGGACCTGGGGCTGTTTAGCCTGGAGAAGTGGAGGCTGAGGAGAGACCTTATCTCTCTCTATAACTACCTAAAAGGAGGTTGTAGAGAGGTGAGTGTTGGTCTCTTCTCCCAGGTGATAGATGATAGGACAAGAGGGAATGGCCTTAAGCTGTGTCAGGGCAGGTTCAGATTGGACATTAGGAAACGTGGGGAAGCATGATGGACCTTGCATGTCCTTTGTGTTGAGCACATACATGGTTTTGATTTCCCTCATTTAAATTGAAAAAGAGTGCCCAGGCTTAGTGTCTGTGACTTGATGGGTTTATGGTCCTAAATGAAGAAGAAATAATAAGAAGTATTTTCTGAAGTGTAGCAAACTAATTGAGACTACCTTACAATTGAGATCAAGGGCAATATTTTGCCTTTTATTTTCTTATTTGCAGCTTAGAATCATAGAACGGTTTGGGTCAGAAAGGATCTCAAAGCCCATCCAGTTCCACCCCAGCCATGGGCAGGAACACCTCCCACTGGATCCAGTTGCCCAAAGCCCCATGCAACCTGGCCTTGAACCCCTCCAGGGATGAGAGAGCTGGGGGGGTTTAGCCTGGAGAAGAGGAGGCTGAGGGGAGACCTCATTGCTCTCTCCAACTACCTGAAAGGAGGTTGTGGAGAGGAGGGAGCTGGGCTCTTCTCCCAAGGGACAGGATGAGAGGGAATGGCCTCAAGCTCCACCAGGGGAGGCTCAGTCTGGACATTAGGAAAAAATTTTTCCTGGAAAGGGTGATTGGTCCCTGGCAGAGGCTGCCCAGGGAGGGGATTGAGTCCCCTTCCCTGGAGGGGTTTAAGGGACAGGTGGATGAGGTGCTGAGGGACATGGGTTAGTGCTTGATGCGAATGGTTGGACTCAGTGATCTGATGGGTCTTTTCCAACCTGGTGATTCTATGATTCTATGATTCATTCTGCCACCATGGATACACGATGGGAGCAACCCAATCAGAATTCTCCTCATGTTCTGATTTGCCCGTTTTTCTTTTCCAAGCTGCATCAGAAGAGGATGATGAAGTTGTACTGATGATTAAAGAACTGCTGGATACAAGAATAAGGTAAATGGGAGCACTACTGCTCGATGGAGTGAGTTGGCGTCTGGATCTGTAGGCAAGAGTACCCTGTGAGGGGCCTGAAGTGCACAGCTGGCCAGAGTTGAGTGTGCTGTTTCCTCTAATGGCAAATTCCAACTACTTTTGCTGTTTAAACAAAGCGTGTGCTGAACAGAGTCCTTATTGTGGAGGGATTTATTAGGGTCTTGCCCTCCACAGTGCATTTGAACAGGTCTGTTGGGTTTAACTTGGGTGGGTTGATGTAGTGAGAGGTGTCCCTGCCCATCGCAGAGGGTGGAACTGGATGATCTTAAGGTCCTTTCCAACCCAAACGGTTCTGCGGTTTCTAAATAGGGAAAACAACGCCACCTTTGCTTTTACAGTAACTTTTTTTCCCTCTCTTGTAGTAATCTCTGTCTTAACTGTACTCGTCCTTCCCTTCCAAGTATTCCAAAGTAGTTTATACTCTTATCATACTCTAAAGGAAAATTTACTGGTGCGTTTCCCTCGCTGTTTTAACTTCAGCGGATTTTTTCCTCGTATTATGTTGCAGTTTTATTGATATTTTAACACAGCTTGAATTTAGAAACTGGTAGTGACTAATGAAGTCTCAGGAGTGGTTATGGATTATGCTGTTTACCTGAAGTATATTTTTGTGCTCATTAGTTGCCTTCCAAAATGAACAGAAATTAATAAGCAACTCGACATTTTAGATGCAGAGGAAAATGTCTGGTGTGTTTCTGAAGCTGTGATATCTGATGGCTTCCAAGTAACAGGAACCAGAAACTTGTGTGTGGGTCAAAATCATAGAATTCAGATAATTTTTTCCAGAACTTATGGTAACTTTGGGCTTTTTAATTTTGTTTTTAGATGGTCCATTTAAAAGTGATACTTTAAAATACTAGTCTGGTTGTCTCCCAGGTGACCCAGTGCTGTTTAATTTTCCTGAAAAGAAAGAAGGAGAAAATCAAAAATGAACTGGAAAGTTCCTGTGAAAATTGGGGGTCCCACAGAGTGCATCCCCTCGTAGGTGAGGTCTCCAAGGTCACTGCAAGAGGGTCCAGCTCTTATATTGCTAAATAAACAACTTACATCATTCTAAAAAACGTGAAATCTCTGATCTCAGCTGCCCCATTGTCACCTCTTCTCTCTCTTCGAGCTTTGGCCAGAGCTTAGGAAGTGAGATATAGGAAAAGCCCGAAATCTCTTCTCTTTGACCTAAGGGGCCTAATGTTGCAGCATTCCAGCATAGTTCTTCTCCTTTCACAGGGTTAGGGCTTGTGCTGATTGGTCAGCCAGGGCGTTTGTGGCCCAGGGAGTGTTGCTTTCTTTTCCCCCTGCTGGAGAAGCTACAATTAAGGTGGCACAGCCCAATTCTACTGATGATGCAGCTATGATGCATCTTCTCACACTCTGGAGTAAAAATAGCACAGCACAATTGCACTGAGAACAGCAGCGTGAGGAGTTACAGATTAAACAGTGCACGTAGCAAGGCGATGTGGATCATTCACAGGTCACTTATTTTGTTTAGGCCTGTTGATCAGACGCTGACACTTCAAACGGGCACAGAATTTCTGCCCAAATTTCTAGTCTCTCTTTCTGTCTCCCTCTTTCTGTCTCCCTCTTTCTGTCTCCCTCTTTCTGTCTCCCTCTTTCTGTCTCCCTCTTTCTGTCTCCCTCTTTCTGTCTCCCTCTTTCTGTCTCCCTCTTTCTGTCTCCCTCTTTCTGTCTCCCTCTTTCTGTCTCCCTCTTTCTGTCTCCCTCTTTCTGTCTCCCTCTTTCTGTCTCCCTCTTTCTGTCTCCCTCTTTCTGTCTCCCTCTTTCTGTCTCCCTCTTTCTCTCTCCCTCTTTCTCTCTCCCTCTTTCTCTCTCCCTCTGTCTCCCTCTGTCTCCCTCTGTCTCCCTCTGTCCCCTCTGTCTCCCTCTCTCACTTTCCTCTCTTCTTCTCTCTCTTCCTCTCTCTTTCTCTCTCCCTCTTTCTCTCTCCCTCTTTCTCTCTCCCTCTTTCTCTCTCCCTCTTCTCTCTCCCTCTTTCTCTCTCCCTCTTCTCTCTCCTCTTTCTCTCTCCCTCTTCTCTCTCCCTCTTTCTCTCTCCCTCTTTCTCTCTCCTCTTTCTCTCTCCTCTTTCTCTCTCCCTCTTTCTCTCTCCCTCTTTCCTCTACCTCTTTCTCTCTCCCTCTTTCTCTCTTCCTCTTTCTCTCTCCTCTTTCTCTCTCCCTCTTTCTCTCTCCCTCTTTCTCTCTCCCTCTTTCTCTCTCCCTCTTTCTCTCTCCTCTTTCTCTCTCCCTCTTTCTCTCTCCCTCTTTCTCCTCTCCCTCTTTCTCTCTCCCTCTTTCTCTCTCCCTCTTTCTTCTCCCTCTGTCTCCTCTGTCTCCCTCTGTCTCCCTCTGTCTCCCTCTCTCACTTTCTCTCTCTTTCTCTTTCTCCTCTCTTTCTCTCTCCCTCTTTCTCTCTCCTCTTTCTCTCTCCCTCTTTCTCTCTCCCTCTTTCTCTCTCCCTCTTTCTCTCTCCCTCTTTCTCTCTCCCTCTTTCTCTCTCCCTCTTTCTCTCTCCCTCTTTCTCTCTCCCTCTTTCCTCTCTCCCTCTTTCTCTCTCCTCTTTCTCTCTCCCTCTTTCTCTCTCCCTCTTTCTCTCTCCCTCTTTCTCTCTCCCTCTTTCTCTCTCCCTCTTTCTCTCTCCCTCTTTCTCTCTCCCTCTTTCTCTCTCCTCTTTCTCTCTCTCTTTCTCTCTCTCTCTTTCTCTCTCTCTTTCTCTCTCTCTTTCTCTCTCTCTTTCTCTCTCTCTTTCTCTCTCTCCTTCTCTCTTTCTCCCTCCCTCTCCCTCCCTCTCTCTCTCCCTTGCTTTTCCTTCCTTCCTTTCCTTCCTCCTGTATCCTTGGGTGAACCGAGAAGTTTTTATCGAGGATACTGGCAGTGATACATCTTGCTCCATTTTATAGCGGGGTAGTTTACAGGAGCTGTATACAAACCAGGGCGGGTATGTACAAAGCATTTGCTGTTTAGTCGATCAAAAGTATGTGCAAAGCAGTTGTGAGAAGGTGCAGGATTGAGGGAATGTAGATCTGAAAGCTCCCGTATCATATTAAGTAAAGTTAATTTCCAGTAAGAAAAGTAGAATTTTTCATCATATTCTTTGGCTTCCTGGAATGGATGGAAGGAATTTGCTCCAGTGAGTTGTTAATAAATGTGTTGGAATCATAGATTATTCTCTTAGGAGTGTAGCTCTCAAGAGGATTATTTTGGAAATCAGTATAAAGAGCTTCTGTTAGTGTAACTTGATGGGTTTAACTTGGTCTGGAGAATGTTGCTATGGGGACACAGTGAAAATAATGGGCATTTGCTGCTTGCTGAGGCAACCAGGCTGCAGAAGCATTAATGGTACAGGGATGCGATCTTATCAGAGGCTGGGTTCTTCACCCCTTTGCAGGACCGAGCTTTCATATAGCGAGAGGTTTGTTCTGTCCTCTGTAAACTATGGAGAACTGTGTATTTCTGTAAGCACTTAAGGGCTTCTTATCACTGTCCCCGGTCAGGTAACAAACACACATGCTACGTGTGGTGAGACACACGCCTGTTCTGTGTGGCGCATCACTGAGACAATCCTCGTTAGCGTCTCAAGGCAAACCCGTGTTTCTTTGCAAGCTCTGCTCTTCGGTGCTTACCCTTGCCTCGAGAATTCCAGCAATTCCTCCCTCTGCTGCTGCATTCGCTGCACGTATGTTTTGCATGTTGCCCTATGGAAAAATAGTAGCTATAAATGTAAGTGAGTCCAGCAAAGTGTGGCAATTTGAACCAGGTAGTCATAGAGAAAGAGAAATTTAGTTATTGTATCGTGACAGCTCTTCATGTGTATTAAATTGAGCTTAGCTAAAGATTTCTGGAAAGAAATGTGTTTCAGCTGTACTTGCTTTAAATTGAATATCGTGTTCCATCAGGCCGACGGTGCAAGAAGATGGTGGTGATGTTATTTATAAAGGCTTTGAGGATGGGATTGTGCAGCTGAAGTTGCAGGGATCGTGTACCAGCTGTCCCAGTTCCATCATCACCCTCAAGAATGGGATACAGAACATGCTCCAGTTCTACATCCCTGAAGTAGAAGGTGTGGAACAGGTGAGTCGGTGAGAGATAATACCTGTTTGAAATGGGAAGGAAGGTCTTTGTCCCTTTCCAGCATGGTCAGGTTGGCAGTTGAAGCAAAAGTTTAGGATATAGAGGTGCAATTTTTCCAAGTTAGAAGCTGTAGCGTAGCAAAAGATACTGAATTCCACAAAGTCTTGCACAACCCCGGGCTCCAAAATGCGCTGGGGGCAGCCTGGCTGGCAAGCAGCTTTGCGGAAAAGCCCTGGTGGATGCCAAGTGGAAGTGGAGCCAGCAACGTGCTGGCAAATGCGGCTGATGATGCCCCGGGCAGTGTTAAGGGGAGTGTTGCCAGCAGGCTGCGTGCAGTGAGCATTTGCTGGACTCCCCTGTCCACCCGTGTGCCTCTTGCACTGAGGAACCCAGAGCTGGATGCTCTGTGCCTGCCCGTGTGCGTTACCTTTGTGCTTTGGTGACTTTGTGTCATCATAAGGGACACGCTTTTGTCCTCTAAACTCCAGATATTTTTGCTATCTCTTTAAAAATCTTATATGCCTTAGGGTTGTTCTAGTGGCCTTCGTAATAACTCAACCAGCTCCACTTATTTCAGCCAAATTTCCACCGGGTGTTTTTGATCAACAGTTTTCTGTATCTTTTTCATGTGCCTATTGTGCTGCAGAGGAACTGCTGTTCGCCCTCAGACCAGCAGGGAGTTCATGTAATAAATTCTCTAGGCAGTCCTAGAGGGCTGAGAGTTTAAACTGTTTACCTAAGCTACTTCTGGATTTGATTTCAGGTCATTGACGATGATGATGACGTGGAGAAAGAAGCAAATTCTACTTGAGCTCACGTCATCTGTGGCCAAATAAGTTTTTATCTCCTAGTGTCTGTGAACATTCTTTGTGCTGAGGAACAAACAGATTTGCCTTTCTTTTCAGGAAAATAGTTGCACTGTGAAAATATGTCATCAGTTGAAGCAATTTGTCCACTAATTTATTAAATGCTCTGTATTCAAAAAAAGAATGCTTTTGCTCTACTTTGTACTATGTCTTAAGAAAGAAATGGTGGGATTTAAACATGGGGAAGTGTCTCTGTTTCATATAAAAAAAATTCAAGACCAAAAAAAAAAAAAAAAGAGAAGGCAAAAGAAAATTTGCCTGACTATTTTTTTGTGCTATAGAAATAGTAAATGTTTATACCCCAAACCTTCTTACGGGGCTTGCAGGGCCGTCTGTCCTTGCTCTCACTGGGAAATTCAAGAATGTTAACATTATCAAGCCTTCTTAAAAGCTTTTGATTCATAACGGGTTTTTATGTGAAAAATAACCTGTAGCTTCAGCTGTTTATTTTAGAGGAAGTAATATTGCCATCACTAGTGGAAAAGGTACCTACTTGCTCGCTACCACTGTGCAACCAAGTGCAACAGAAACAAAAAAATAGGAGTTGTTTGTTATAAAAACCCATATCTTATAAAATAGAATCATAGAATAGTTTGGGTTGAAAGGGACCTTAAAGATCATCCAGTTCCAACCGCCCAGCCTTGGGCAGAGACACCTCCCACTAGATAAATAAATGGTAGGAGGAGATGATCCTTATCAGCTCTAGGAAGTTGAGAGACTAATTAGGGTATTTAGAAGTAAAATTGTTCAGTCACTATTAGTGGTCTGTTTGAACTTGCAAAGGATGATTTCTCAATGTAATAATCCCAACATCAAGAGGAATGTGCGGTGCTTAAGGGCACCGGTTGCATTTGTAGGATCACACAGAAAAGGAATATGTTTACGTGTGCCGTATCCTGTTTCTTCCTTCCGCGGTGCCAGCGAGTGCGGCGTGTGCGTAACCCGCCCGCGCTGGCTGAGCAAGGGAGGACGTGGCAGAGCAGAACACGTTCCAGCTTTAGAGAGTATAGGAAGAGAAATGTTTATTCTTCTGCAATTGAAAGATATAAATCAGGCTTTGCAAATACCTCTGTTTACTTGGGCGTGTAGGACTCAGTTTCTTCCTGGTGCTTGGCTGTAGCAGATGGCTTTGCTAACAGAAATGCTGCTGCTCCTTTGTGCTGCCACAGCTGAGCTGAGTGTGTGGTCGTTATTTGGCTTATGGTTGTGGTTGTATTCCCTGTGTGCAAGGACTTGACAGGCTCCGGTCTGTTCCCCTCTTTCACTCCTTGCCAGTGTAATTATAGAATCATAGAATAAACAGGTTGGAAAAGACCCACTGGATCATCGAGTCCAACCATTCCCATCAATCACTAACCCATGTCCCTCAGCGCCTCATCCACTTGTCCCTTAAAACCCTCCAGGGAAGGTGACTCAATCCCCTCCCTGCGCAGCCTCTGCCAGGGACCAATCACCCTTTCCGTGAAATATTTTTTCCTAATGTTCAGCCTAAACCTCCCTTGGTGGAGCTTGAGGCCATTCCCTCTCGTCCTGTCCCCTGTCCCTTGGGAGAAGAGCCCAGCTCCCTCCTCTCCACAACCTCCTCTCAGGGAGTTGGAGAGAGCAATGAGGTCTCCCCTCAGCCTCCTCTTCTCCAGGATAAACACCCCCAGCTCTCTCAGATGCTTCTTGGAATCCTTGTTCTCCAGCCCCCTCACCAGCTTCGTTGCTCTTCTCTGGACTCGCTCCAGAGCCTCAACATCCTTCTGGTGCTGAGGGGCCAGGACTGACCCCAGGATTCGAGGAGCGGTCTCATCAGTGCTGAGTCCAAAGGGAGAAATGGGATCAGTTAAGTTGGTGGAGCATCTTTCATGTAGCATGTGGATCAGCCTGTGGGAGCCTTAAGCTTCATATTTCTTGTTAGGAATTTAAAAATAACTATTTTAGCAAAATATTTCTTCAGCTTTCACAGAGAGTAATAACCTACAATCATGTAAATTACCCATTTGGGATGTGGAAATTGGTTTGAAATTGCCAGGTTCTTTATCTTGTTCCGAAGTGCACAGTGCTTGGTCTTACAGGTATGTCGAGGACAGAATTCCCCTCGAGGTAGGCTCAGGCTGTCCAAGAGAGAGCTCGTGCGAATGTGTTTGCCATGTTCTTTGCCAGCAAACCATAGCATGGCGAGTCATGGTTCTAGTTTCTCAAAACCAGAGCTTTTTAGGCCTAATTTGTCAATTTAACACTCTATATAACAGCAAAGCAGCTGTTTTGTGTGTTAAATAAATGTGTCTCCTAAAGATGTGATCTTTATTCTTCAGTTAAGCAGTATTGATGTCTTCCAGGTACAGTAACGATCCAGTTCTGCCCCTGTCTTTGTATTTCCAGTCTTGTTTTTAATGGGGTTTCAATTTGTACAAGTAGGATCAAATTAAGCCTGAGTACAATGAGGCTGAAGATGAAGCATCTAGTGGTCTTAACAACTGAAGAGATTCCATGTCCAGTGTGTGTCCTCTGTGTTCTTAAGTTCCTCAAGCTGCCACGGAGAAAGAAGCACACAGCGCTGGCATCATCCCGTCCTCTTGTATCTGTTCTGTCCCAGTACAAAACAAGCTCTTTAGGGCAATGGTTGCATTTCTAAAACGTAAAGCATTGGGGGGGCTTCTCCCGGTCTGGATAAATGAGAGGAGGGAAGGGTGATAAGGCCAGGGAAAGAAACCCAACCCCAGGTGTATTCACAGCCTTAGCAATAACCATGAACTCCAATCCCTGACCACCCAGTGTGGTTTGTTCTGGGCCCCTCAGCACAAGAAGGATGTTGAGGCTCTGGAGCGAGTCCAGAGAAGAGAACGGAGCTGGGGAGGGGGCTGGAGAACAAGGATTCCGAGGAGCATCTGAGAGAGCTGGGGGTGTTTATCCTGGAGAAGAGGAGGCTGAGGGGAGACCTCATTGCTCTCTCCAACTCCCTGAGAGGAGGTTGTGGAGAGGAGGGAGCTGGGCTCTTCTCCCAAGGGACAGGGGACAGGACGAGAGGGAATGGCCTCAAGCTCCACCAGGGGAGGTTCAGGCTGGACATCAGGAAAATATTTTTCCTGGAAAGGGTGATTGGTCCCTGTCAGAGGCTGCCCAGGGAGGGGGTTGAGTCACCTTCCCTGGAGAGGTTTAAGGGACGGGTGGACGAGGAGCTGAGGGACATGGGTTAGTGATTGATGGGAATGGTTGGACTCATGACCCGGTGGGTCTCTTCCAACCTGGTGATTCTATGAGTGCAAAGTAAAATCTGCTCAAATCGTGAGGAGTTTCTGTGTGAGCCCTCCGCGCTCTGGGACAGCTGAGTTCAGAGAATGAATCCCTGTTAGTGAGCGGTGTCCCGTCTCCTCCACTCGCCCACAGGCCCTTTCTCCCCCACGGAGAGCGGCTGCAACAATTCAGCACCGATCGCTGCAGGACTCGCCGACACGCGCCCCGCCCGGGGGCAGCGCCCGCGGCTGCCACGTCCCGCCAGGGGAAGGGGCGGGGCTGGCGAGGGGGTGGGGCTTATGAGAGCGGCGGCCAATGGCGAGGGCGGAGCTATTAAGGGGAGCGGCTTAGGGCTGCAGTGGCCAATGACGGGGCGTGGCTCGAGAGAGGGGGCGTGGCCTAGGGCTCTGTGACCAATCACAGGGGCGGGGTTGGCGATGTGGCGGGGCTTAGGGGCTAGGCGGCCAATGGGAAGGGCGGAGCTGGCGCGGGGGGGCGGGGCTTAGCGTCGTAGCGGCCAATGGGGAGGCGCGCGGCGCGGCTGCGCCCTGGGCCCCGGCCGCGGGCTGGGCGGGCGGCGCGGAGCCGGCGAGGGGCGAGCGGCGAGCGGCGAGCGGCACCATGTGCGGTGAGGGGCGGGGGGGCGAACCGCTTGTGTCTGAGGGGCGAGGGGCGTCGTGTGAGGGAGGGGAGAAGCCCTGGGTTCCGTTGAGGGGTGGGGGGTGCGGTGCCGGCTGCGGTGAGGGCTGCGGGCGTTGTGGCGGTGAAGCTCTGTGGGGACATACGACACGGCACCGGGTGAGGGGGTTGGCGTCCGTTAGACCCTTCAGAGGTGAAAGTAGCAGCCGGGGGGCCAGGGCTGGGCAGAAAGGCGGAGCCTGGAACAGGCTGCACCGAGGCGGCTGGGCTCCTGGTGGGGCTTGGGTCGGTGGTGATGCTCCTGTGCCATCACTAGCCACTTTGGTTCACTGACAGCCTTCCCGTGCCATCCTGATAGGGTTTGGTTCAGTGGTGACGATTCTGTGCCGTCCTGATGGGGTTTGATTCGGTGGCGATGCTTCCGTGTCATCTTGGCAAGGTTTGGCTCGGTGGTGACGCTTCGGTGCCATCCCAGTGGGGTTTGGTTCATTGGTGACGCGCCCAAGCCATTCTGGCAGGGTTTGGTTCAGTGGCAACGCTCCCGTGCCATCTTAGCAGGGTTTGGTTCTATGGTGATGCTCCCATGCTATCCCGGTGGGATTTGTTTCGGTGGTGATGCTTCTGTGCCATCCCAGTGGGGTTTGGTTCAGTGACGGTGCTCCCATGCCATCCTGGTAGGATTTGGTTCAGTGGTGATGCTCCTGTGCCATTCTAGCAGGGTTTAGTTCGGTGGCGACACTCTGGAGCAGTCCTGGCAGGGTTTGGTTCGGTGGCGATGTTTCCAGGTCATCCTGACAGGGTTTACTTTGGTGGTGACGCTCCTGTGCCATCTCGGCAGGGTTTGGTTGTGATGCTCCTGTGCCATCCTGGTAGGGTTTGGTTTGGTTGCGATGCTCCTGTGCCGTCCTGGTAGGGTTTGGTTTGGTGGTGATGCTCCCGTGCCATCCCGGCATGTTTGGTTCAGTGGCGACACTCCCAAGCCACCCTGGCAGGGTTTGGTTTCGGTGGTGATGCTCCCATGCCATCCTGGCGGTACTTGGATGCTCCTGTGCCGTACCGGTGGGGTCTGGTTCAGTGACAATGCTCCTGTGCCATCCTAGCAGGGTTTGGTTTGGTGGTGATGCTCCTGTACCATACCGGTGGGGTTTGGTTCTGTGGTGATGCTCCCAAGCCATCCTGGCAGGGTTTGGTTCAATGGTGGTGCTCCTGTGCCATCCCAGCAGGGTTTGCTGCAGTGACATTCCTGTGCCACTAGATTTGGTTTGGCGGTGATGCTCCCATGCCAGTGAGTTTAATTTGGTGGCGACTCTCCCATGACAGGTAGGGTTTGGCTCAGTGGTGACGCTCCCATGCTGGTGGATTTGGTTTGGTGGCAGCGCTTGCAGGGTTTGACTTGGTAGCACTGCTCCTGTGCTGGTGGGGTTTGGTTCCATGGTGATGCTCCCCTGCAATCCCAGCGGGGTTTGGTTTGGTGGTGACGCTCTTGTGCCCGTGGGGTTTGGTGACGGTGTTCCTGTACCCATGGTTTTGGCTTTTTGGCTTTGTGGCGATGTTCCCGTGCCATCCCAGCGGAATTTGGCTTAGTGACGATGCTCTTGTTCCCGTGGGCTTGGTTCAGTGGCGATGCTCCTGTGCCATCCCGTCAGGGTTTGGTTTGGTAGTGATGTTCCCATGCCACCCCAGCAGGGTTTGGTTTGGTGGCAATGCTCTTGTGCCCATGGTTTTGGTTTGGTGGCGATGTTCCCGTGCCATCCCAGCAGGGTTTGGTTTGGTGACAATGCTCCTGTGCCATCCTGTTGGGGTTTGGTTTGGTGGCAACACTCTTGTGTCTATAGTTTTGGTTTGGTGGTGATGCGACCGTGCCATCAAGGCGGGGGTTGGTTTGGTGGAGATGCTCCTGTGCCATCCCGGCAGGGTTTTCGTTTGGTGGCAATGTTCTTGTGCCATCCCATTGGAGTTTGGTTCATTGGTGATGTTCCCGTGCCATCCCAGGGGAGTTTGGTTTGGTGGAGATGCTCCTGTGCCATCCCGGCAGGGTTATAGGCTGTGGTTTTCCAAAGCGGTGACTGTGACCGTAGGAGCCACGTGCCCCTCTGTCCCGTGTGCGTTGCGGGAAAGGTGTTCGGAGTTCACCAGTAGCGTTTCCCAACGTGGCTCTGCCGGTACAGAACAGCCACTCCCACTTCTAGGTGAAAAACCTTGGTTCTTGGTTATTCCTTAGGCATCGCAGCTCTGCTGGGGACGCTCGCCTGGTGCTGTGTGTTTGCTCAAGGCGGGCGGTGAGGCAGGCGAGGAGGGTTAATCGTGGCTTGGAAGTGTCTGGTTTGGGGATGTGTGCCAGCTCCTCTCCGTCTGGCCCTGCCTGGGACCCGTGTCGTGGAAGAGCGGAACACAACCTAGCGGGCTGCTTTGATTCAGGTTCAGGCTCGACATAAGGAAAAAATTCTTCACTGAAAGGGTCATTAGGCAATGGAACTGTCTGCCCAGGGAGGTGGTTGACTCGCCTTCCCTGGAGGTGTTTAAGGTGCAGGTGGATGAGATACTGAGGGACATGGTTTAGAGATTGGTGGGAATGGTTGGACTTGATGATCCGGTGGGTCTCTTCCAACCTGGTGATTCTGTGATTCTATGATACTCCAGAGTCACTGAGGCCATATCGGTGTGGTTACTCTACCTCAGCTTTGGGTCAGAGGAATAGAATCTTTCCGTTCTATTCCATTTTCATGTTTTTACATGGAAATTTATGCAGCAGCAATCCATTGGCCTTTTGATTTCCCCCATTTCCTGGTTTTGGAGGTTTTATTTTTCCTGTATTTTATGTGCCCAATCCATGTGATGCTCTCACAAGACTGTGAGGTTTATACTTTATGTGCAAGCTGCTGTTTCTTTCTCAGTTTTTGTGAGACTGAAGCAGTTTCACCTTCAAACTATCGCGTCTGGGGCAATCAGGAATTCATACTGAGCTTACATTTACACTTAACACTATGTTAATTTGTGTTAAAACTACAAAGTGGGGCAAAGCTAAGAATAGAAGGGATAATTATTATTATAAATAGCTTGCTGCAAGGATTAAGGATGGTTTTGATGCCTTGTTCTTGCCTTGTTTGAGGTCCGGCCTTTGAAATGTGTGATATCAGTGTTCCGCTCTTTGTCTTTTTAATAGTAATAAACCCCAAAGGCGCTGTGGGAAGTTACTTGGTTGCGTCCAAGACTTAATGTGCTTCTCCTCAAAAGTTCTTCTTGGATATAGAGTCATTTTATGAAAAAGGAAGAAAAACATCAGGGGGGATCAGCGCGGTTGTTGGGTCTTGTTCTGGGAGCCAGACAGAGCTCCTGTAGTGAAAATGAGGAGAGTGTTTACTGAGAAGGGTGGTACAGGAGCAGCCTTGGGAGCCGAGGAGCTTCTGAGAGCAGGGAGTTCATGGCCAAAGACAGTGAAGGCTTTTATATGGAACAGGAGAACGACTGTTTGGAGCCTGTGGGTGCTCCCGCATGACCACTTGGGCCTCGTGGTTGAGGGCTGTTGGCAGAGGGAAGGTAGACGGTCATCATCAGGGAGGTGATTCCACCCCTCCGCTCTGCTCTTGTGAGATCCCTCCCGCAGTATTGTGTCCAGTTCTGAAATGCCCAACGTCAGAAGGATTAGGAACAGCTGGAACAGGTCCAGAGGAGGCCATGAAGATGACGCGAGGGCTGGAGCACCTCTGCTATGAGGCCAGGCTGAGAGGGTTGGGGTTGTTGAGCCTAGAGAAAAGAAGGCTCTGAGGAGACCTTAGAGCGACCCTCCAGTACCTGAATTGGCTCCAAGAAACCTGAGGAGGGACTTTTTATGAGGGCCTGGAGTGATAGGGTGAGGGGTGATGGGGATAAATTGGAAGGGGGAAGATTTAGACTAGACATTAGGAAGAAATTGTTCATGACGAGAGTGGGGAGGCCCTGGCCCAGGCTGCCCAGAGCAGTGGTGGCTGCCCCATCCCTGGAGGGGTTCAAGGCCAGGCTGGATGGGGCTTGGAGCCCCTGATCCAGTGGGAGGTGTCCCTACCCATGGCAGGGGTGGAACTGGATGGGCTTTGAGGTCCCTTCCAGCCCAACCCATTCCATGATTCTGTGATTCTGTATAGATGTGCAGGGGTTCTGGTTTTAGGAGTATTCGTAAAAGCTGGATTTGGTTCTTGCTGTATCCCAGAATGGGAGTTTGCAGACCTGGCCAGGTATGTATTGGGTGTGCTTTGGGCTGAATACACCAAACCAGTTCTATTTCATCTGCAAAATAGTTTGCAAAACAGGTTTCTCAAGGTAGCCAGGCTCAAAGGACTGTCCTGTAAATAAGTAAACCTATCGAATGCCACAGCTGCTTTTAACAACAAAAAGGGATTTGGGATTTAGCTCTGGTGCTACTGGTGATAACTGAGGAGAGACTCGAGTTTCAAATTTTGGGGCTGCAAGCGCGTCAGTTGATCCTGCTCTCCTGCTGCTGTTTGTACACATGGGGGTCTCTCTTTCCGTGAAGCGTCGAGCAGTGGCTCTTGCTCAAAACAAGCCCTTAGAACTGGTGTGCTGGTTGTCTAGACTGGAGCAATCTTGTCTTTTTTATTGCTGGTGAGAGAGAGGGAGGTGTGGATGTGGGTGGCACAAGGAGCATCCAGTGGACAAATGTCACTCTTCACCCAGTGGGTGTTTTTCCACTTTGCTTTTTTCCCAGCGTGGACTAGGTGGAATGTGAACTCTCCCATGTGCAGCCAGCAGGCACAGCAATGACAGTCTGCTTGTTTCTGACCTTGCACTCATAGAATCACCAGGTTGGAAGAGACACAACAGATCGAGTCCAACCATTCCTATCAAACACTAAATCATGTTCCTCAGTGCCTCATCCACCTGTCCCTTAAACCCCTCCAGGGAAGGTGAATCAACCCCCTCCCTGGGCAGCCTCTGCCAGTGCCCAATCACCCTTTCCGGGAAAAAATTATTCGTGATGTCCAGCCTGAACCTCTCCTGGTGGAGCTTGAGGCCATTCCCTCTCATCCTGTGCCCTGTCCCTTGGGAGAAGAGCCCAGCTCCCTCCTCTCCACAACCTCCTCTCAGGGAGTTGGAGAGAGCAATGAGGTCTCCCCTCAGCCTCCTCTTCTCCAGGATAAACACCCCCAGCTCTCTCAGCCGCTCCTCGGAATCCTTGTTCTCCAGCCCCCTCCCCAGCTTCGTTGCTCTTCTCTGGACTCGCTCCAGAGCCTCAACATCCTTCTGGTGCTGAGGGGCCAGAACTGACCCCAGGATTCAAGGTGTGATCAGACTGTGCTGTTAGCGCCGTTTCGGTAGCAGTGTTCCACCTCACCGGGCAGCAAATTGCAGGAGCCAACTCCAGCGGGTTTTGGGCATCAGTTCTAGGACTCCGCTTTGTGCCGCAATGAGTATTGATAGTGGAACTTGCTCTTGCTGCCTGATGTCTCCCCTGATGTAGCGTGAAGACAAATCTTTTTACCGCTTTGCCCCATCTGTGACGTATATGATGTGTGTAACTTGGTAGCCTGCGTCTAATTTGTTGAAGACTGAAGGCCTAGTAATCATCACCAGGATAAAGGATTCTTTGGAACTGCCAAGTGGATGTGCTGATAACATCGTCTGTTGAAACAGTTTTAAAGGTATATGATGTATAAAGGAATTTGTAAATCTGACAGAAACCTAGCCTGAAGGCTTTCTACTTTTATGGGAAAAGGATTAGAAGAAGCTTTTCTGGAGTAACTTTGCATATTCGAGGCACTGGAGAAGATAATTTGTTCTTACCTGGAAGTGGTGATTCATTTTCCTGTGAACTTAGCATGAAATAAAGGAACAGGAGCACCAAGGAGTTGATAGGGAAATTATGTTCTCAGAAGTAGTCTTTTAATGATGGTGAAAAATTGAAATCACGACCATCCGTTTGATAAAATGCTGTTCTGTTAAAATCTGCCGCTGTTGGTAGGGAGGTCTTTATGGAGCTGTTGGGTTTTGTGCCTGAACGTTAAAAACTGGTTCTAAGAGAGAGCTGAGCTTCCCAAGGAGTTGAATGCCTGTTCTGCTGGTGGCTCACCAGGTGAGGGTTGTAAGGCAAACCTACGAGAAAGGAAATGTTTAATGTTCTGAAGTGTATTGTTCGAGATATGTCGCTTCAGAGAAGCAGGCAGGACTTCTCCAGCAGGTCACAGAGTGAGTATGGGAAGCTCACGTGCTTTGCACAGCTGGGCTGGAGAGACTCATTCAAAGTCGAGACAGTAGTTGAAATGTTTTCTCATGTTGTTACTGTCAAGTCCTGCAGGATATGAGCTTATTCCAGTCAGGGTGCTGTGTTTTCTGAGCCTGCCAGCTATCAACTCCTGAGTATCTCTTCTTTCAGCTAGGAGTTAAAAATTATATAAAAGTTGCTGGACCAGAATAAAGTTCAGGGGTGGTTTTTGGTTTCACGTGGCATGTATTTCACCTTGAACAATGCCCACTCAAGGCTTGTCAAGGTAGTGTAATGAAATATCAGTCATGGGTCCTGGTTTTCTGTGATATTTCCACTTTCTGGCTTGTCCTGGAGCCCAAGTTCTGAACGTAAGTTGATCTGAAACTGCAAGTCCTCTTTTCACATCTGTAGGGACCTGTGATGTATGATGGGTTTCAGGAATTTTCTGTTTGGACTTAGGATTTCCACATTTCCAGCACCTGGCATCTAGGTTGGTAGGGGGGACGAGATGGAGAAGCACCAAATGGGACCTTGCTAGACTGGCCTTGGAATTTCATCAAAACCAACGTGTTTTGATCGACTGCATCCAAAGCAGTGGGACCAGCAGGACCAGGGAGGGGATTCTCCCCCTCTATTCTGCTCCAGTGAGACGCCACCTGGAGCCCTGCGTTCAGCTCTGGAGTCCTCAACACACAAAGGACATGGATCTGTTGGAGCGAGACCAGAGGAGGCCACGGAGATGATTCAAGGGCTGGAGAACCTCCTGTACGAGGACAGGCTGAGAGCTGGGGTTGTTCAGCCCAGAGAAGAGAAGGCTGCAGGGAGACCTTAGAGCAGCTTCCAGTAGCTGAAGGGACTGCAGGAAAGCTGGGGAGGGGCTCTTGATCAGGGAGGGCAGGGATAGGACAAGGAGGAGCGGTTTCGAGCTGCAAGGGGGGAGATTGAGATGAGATTCTGGGGAGAAATGTTTTGCTGTGAGGGCAGGGAGGCCCTGGCCCAGGTTGCCCAGAGCAGGGGTGGCTGCCCCATCCCTGCAGGGGTTCAAGGCCAGGCTGGATGGGGCTTGGAGCCCCTGATCCAGTGGGAGGTGTCCCTGCCCATGGCAGAGGGTTGAAACTACATGGGTTTCAAGCTCCCTTCCAACCCAGACTGTTCTGTGCTTCTATGACTGTTGTAATTTAAATGAATTGGTCTTGCCAAACTAACCTGATCGCCTTCTATGACAAAGTGACTCGGCTGCTGGACGAGGGAAAGGCTGTGGATGGATCTTCCTGGACCTCAGTAAAGTCTTTGACATATTTCTCCCAGCATTCTGCTTCGGAAACTGTCACCTCTGGCCTGGACAGGCGCACACTCTCCTGGGTGGAAAACTGGTCGAATCAGGGCCCAGAGAGTGGTGGGAAATGGAGTTAAATCCAGCTGGAGGCCAGTTCCAAGTAGGGTTCCCCAGGGCTCAGTGCTGGGTCCAGCCCTGTTCAGTGTCTTTATCAATGACCTGGATGAAGGCATCGAGGGCACCCTTAGCAAGTTTCTGGGTGACACTAAGCTGGGTGGAAGTGTCAATCTGCTTGAGGGTCGGGAGGCTCCAGAGGGATCTGAACAGGCTGGATCCATGGGCTGAGACCAACGGGATGAGGTTGAACAAGGCCAAATGCCGGGTCCTGCCCTTGGGGCACAACAACCCTGAGCAGCTCCAGACTAGGAGAAGTCTGGCTGGAAAGTGCCTGGAGGAGAAGGACCTGTGGGTGTTGGTTGAACATGAGCCAGCAGGGGCCCAGGTGGCCAAGAAGGCCAAGGGCATCTTGGCTTGGATCAGAAATAATGTGGCCAGCAGGTCCTGGGAGGTTCTTCTCCCTCTGGACTCGGCACTGGTGAGACCGCTCCTCGAATCCTGGGGTCAGTTCTGAACCCTCAGCACAAGAAGGATGTTGAGGCTCTGGAGCGAGTCCAGAGAAGAGCAACGAAGCTGGTCAGGGGGTTGGAGAACAAGGATTCCGAGGAGCGTCTGAGAGAGCTGAGGGTGTTTAACCTGGAGAAGAGGAGGCTGGGGGGAGACCTCATTGCTCTCTCCAACTCCCTGAGAGGAGGTTGTGGAGAGGAGGGAGCTGGGCTCTTCTCCCAAGGGACAGGGGACAGGACGAGAGGGAATGGCCTCAAGCTCCACCAGGTTCAGGCTGAACACTAGGAAAAAGTATTTCGCAGAAAGGGTCACTGGTTCCTGGCAGAGGCTGCCCAGGGAGAGGGTTGAGTCCCCTTCCCTGGAGGGGTTTAAGGGACGGGTGGGCGAAGTGCCGAGGGACATGGGTTAGTGTTTGATAGGAACGGTTGGACTCGATGATCCAGTGGGTCTTTTCCAACCTGGTTATTCTATGATTCTATGAATCACCCCTTCAAAAACTGGCGCTGTGTGCTCCTTGCAGAAGCCTTCAAACAGCTGTAAAGATCTTTGCAGTTCAAAGCTTTCCATCCTCTGGATCGTGTAGGTTGCTTTGGGCATCAGCACAAGGAGGGAGAGACCGAGGCTTTAACAAGGCCTTGGAGGAAAGGTCTGAACCACAAGGTAGGGCAGCTGGATGCCACGTCTTCCACCTACCACCTTGGAGAAGGCTGGGTTTTGGAGCTGGATGAAGCGATCCCTTGTTCAGCTTTTGAGGAAAAAGAGGTTCTTTTCTTGAATGGCCAGGGCTCTGCGTCACGCTGGGACACCAGTGTCACCTGGACACCCTTTGGCTGTGCACGAGCACCGCAGGGCTGGAGGGTTGGGGCGGCTCAGAGCCCAGGTTTGTCTGCAGAGCCCCTCCTGCGGGCTGTGGGGAAAATAAACAGCTCAAAAATAGCTCCAGTCAGCGAAGCCTAACGAGCACTGAATGCTTTGGGTCTTTTTCTCACCTATGTTTCTGTCAAGGGCAATAGAGTCGTAAACCACAGAGGCAGATACAAGGCGTGACTGCTCATACGTTCCCGAATAACCCAGTAGATAGGGGAGAGTCAGTGAAAATGCTGTTTTCTGACTGTGGATTGAAACTTTCTTCAGTTAGGAAGAATTCCAGCAGTATAAGATGTTTGCAAAGGAGAAGATGAAAAGTACTTGAAAATACTTCCAGTAAATGAAACTGTTATTTACTCATAATTCATGTGATCAGATGTCACAAATGGGTGGTAAACCTTCAAATATTTGATTTTAACGTGCAGATTAGCAAGTCCTGCATTTGGGAGGACTCCTGTTCCTTTTCACTGGCCTTTTTGTCTCATTTTTTACTTTAATTATTCTACTTTTTTTTTTCCTGCTTAAGGTGAGTTTTAACCCTCCTTGTCTGCTTGCCTTCTCTGTAAACTGTGTCTTTCACAGGGGAGTTTGTAGAATTCCATTTCCATCGTGGTGTCTCCATTATCACTCCAGCCATTTTCCTGTCAAGATGTAAAAGTTGAATGGCATCAAACCTCAATCTCCTCATTACTATGTGGCTGTCTGTGTATTTTTAAGCATTTATACTGTATTTCAAGCGTTAATACTGTATATAAGCCCAACCATGACCTGGGCTACATCCAAAGCAGTGTGGTCAGCAGGGGAGAGAGGGGAGTCTGCCCTTCTGCTCCTCTCTTGTGAGACCTCATCTGGAGTCCTGTGTTCAGTTCTGGAATCCTCAACATAAGAAGGAGATGGAGCTGTTGGAATGGGTCCAGAGGAGGGTACAAGGATGATCTGAGGGCTGGAGCACCTTCCATAGGAGGACAGGCTGAGAGAGTTGGGCTTGTTCAGCCTAGAGAGGAGAAGGCTTTGAGGAGACCTTAGAGCAGCTTCCAACCCAAACTATTCTATGATTTGTATTTCGTTTAGGTGGCTTGGCTTTCTCTCTCATTCTAGATGAACCTTCCCTTCCCATGGGAAGCCGGTTCCTGCTGTGTGTCCTGGCATTTTGTTGTGCACTGCTGGCAGATGTGATCTGTGGCAAGACCTCGTTGCTCTCTCCAAGTACCTGAAAGGAGGTTGTGGAGAGGAGGGAGCTGGGCTCTTCTCCCAAGGGACAGGGGACAGGACGAGAGGGAATGGCCTCAAGCTGCACCAGGGGAGGTTCAGGCTGGACATCAGGAAAAAATATTTCATGGAAAGGGTCATTGGGCAGTGGCAGAGGCTGCCCAGGGAGAGAGTTGAGTCACCTTCCCTGGAGTGATTTAAGGGGCGGGTGGACGAGGTGCTGAGGGACATGGGTTAGTGATTGATGGGATGGACTTGTTGGTCTGATGGGTCTCTTCCAACCTGGTGATTCTGTGATTCTAGGAAAGCTGCAGATGCAATGGTCCCTTTCTGCCAGAGGTTCTCGGTGCAGAGGCCTGTTTCTTTTTGCTTGGTCCTCACACCAAGTAGATGGCATCTACAGAGTTTGCTAAGCTGTGGTTTTGTTACAAGATTTGCTCTTTTCCTCTGTACAGGCATCTTTGCTTACCTGAACTACCATGTTCCCCGGACAAGACGGGAGATCCTGGAGACCCTTATCAAAGGGCTCCAGCGGCTGGAGTACAGGGGCTATGATTCTGCAGGTATTTCTCTCCCAGCAACAAGGGTTCTTTTCTTCAGTTTTGGCTTGTAAATAATGATTTTTGTGTGGTGTGTTTGTGAATGGTTTCTACTGTCTCCTGTTTTTGAAGAAAGCTGAAACACAAACTGAGTGTGCCTGTGGGCAGAGGCTTGGATTAGCTTTCAAATACAGGTTTCCATTAAATGCTCTTGATACCTGTTACCTGAGGTTGTAAAAGTACCTGCAAGCTGATGAGGGGCAAACACCTCACTTCCAATCTAAGGGGGGGTTATTTGGAGGTTCTGCTTGGGGGTACAGGGCAATGTGAAGAGAAAAGCCCAAGCAGTATTTGTTTGTGTACAATACTGTAATGTGCTTCCTGCCCTTCATGGAGTCATGGAATGGTTTGAGTTGGAAGGGACCTTAAAGATCAAACACATTCACACTTTCTTCTCATTCTGCGCTCAGGTGTGGGAGTCGATGGCGGAAACGACAAAGACTGGGAAGCTAACGCTTGCAAAATCCAGCTTATCAAACAGAAGGGGAAAGTGAAGGCTCTGGATGAAGAAGTGCACAGTATGTATTTCCCTTTTGTTCTTTGCCTGCTCTCTTTCCTTGCAATGTTCTCTCATCTGTGTTTGACTATTCCCTGTATTTCCATATAACTGGGTCTAAAGTGCCAGAGGCTTTAAACGCTCACATGTGTGCTGTGAAAACCCCCATGATCCTTTGGATGTTGTCATGAAGTTACAAAGAAGTCCTTATTCGTCAAGACAAAGGAATTGCATCCTATTGAAGTGAAATAGATGTGAACTACGTTTTAGAAACAGACCTCAAACGAAAAAAAACTTAAGCTGAGGAAAGGGGATTACTGGGATTTAGATATCAGATTTCTTTGCTTGGGCAAAAAAAAAAAAAGAGATCTGCTCTAATAACTGCATCAGTTGAACTTTAGATTTTCCTATGTAATGCTTGTCCTGGCCATCAGAGTGCCGATGGGCTACAGGAGAGCACTGGTGTCTGTGTGTAACTGTCCAGTTTGTGAGAACGCAGTGAGGTCTTCTGCTTCTTCATGTTCCCTAGATTTAAACGTTAAGTCCATGAAATCTGTGGAGAACACAAAGAAACACAAAGTCTATGGGTGCAGAATGCAGGTAAGCTTTGTGAGATCAGGGAGATGCTTTTCTGAGGAGTCAGGATGTCTAGTTTGCTCTCAAGAGCTGCTGTGGTGTTGTAACTTGACTTCTGGTAGCCCATAATAGTGTTAGCCACTGGTTATGCGTAAGGAAGGTGGGGAATTCCAGAGAAAAGCAGAGCTGGAAAGGCCAGGTGAGGCAGTGTGTGCGTTACAGGGAGAGAAGATAGACAAAATATCTCTGGAGAAACGCTTGCCTGCTCAGGAAAATTTCAGGATACACAGTTTTAAAGAGATTGTGCATACACTTGGGGAACAAAAGGAGTATTTTGTTCCCAAAGAAATATTTCTAAGGATGTGCTTTAAAGGACAAGGAGTGGTGATAAATACTGTTACTGCGGTGTCACGCAACTGTGAAATGGGCTGGGTTCGTCACAGCTGACAGCAGGTGACAGGATGGCAAGGTGTGCCCAGAGAGAGAAACTCCAGCTGGATTCTTTCTTAGGAGTTGTTTGGTTTTGGCGGGGTGAGGAATACGGGGAGGTTCCTTGTGCGCCTGCATTCTGAATCCCCTGATATCAGGCTTGCTGCCCTGTTGAGCATGCTGGTTCTGTTTCCCTGTCAGTGTTGCTGTCCCGTGGGCTCTGGAGGCCTGCGGGGATGTCCGTGTTTGCTTTCGGGAAGGGACAGTCCCTCAGTACTAAAAACTGGAACTTCTAGGGTTGTTTATCCCGGAGAAGAGGAGGCTGAGGGGAGACCTCATTGCTCTCTCCAGCTCCCTGAAAGGAGGTTGTGGAGAGGAGGGAGCTGGGCTCTTCTCCCCAGTGACAGGGGACAGGACGAGAGGGAATGGCCTCAAGCTCCACCAGGGGAGGTTCAGGCTGAACATTAGGAAAAAATATTTCATGGAAAGGGTGATTGGTCCCTGGCAGAAGCTGCCCAGGGAGAGGGTTGATTCACCTTCCCTGGAGGGGTTTAAGGGACGGGTGGATGAGGTGCTGAGGGACATGGGTTAGTGATTGATGGGAATGGTTGGACTCGATGATCTGTTATGTCTCTTCCAAACTGGTGGTGATTCTATGTGATTCTATGATTCTTCTGCAGAGCAACAGGACATTGACCTTGACATTGAGTTTGATGTACACCTTGGAATCGCCCACACCCGTTGGGCTACCCATGGTGAGCCCAGTCCTATCAACAGCCACCCACAGCGCTCGGATAAGAACAACGGTGAGTCTGTGCTTGAGGAAAAAGACTTGGTGCTGTCTGGAAAAGCTTGATGCTGTCTGCAAAGCCTGGTGCTTCCCAGGGCGAGGTGGCTGGACCCAGGGCAGGGGCTTGTTCCAAACTGTGATGTTGAATCCAGTTCCTGTGAAGCCAGAGGAGTTTGGCCTTCGTTTCTGGCCACAGGGTATGTTTGCAGCAGGGAATGAAGGAAGGGTTGGCGTTAGTGCCCAGAGGTATGGTGGGTGCTTCAGGAAGAGAGAAACACAGAATGGAATCAGATAGTATGAAAGAGCAACGAAGCTGGTGAGGGGTCTGGAGAACAAGGATTACGAGGAGCAGCTGAGAGAGCTGGGGGTGTTTATCCTGGAGAAGAGGAGGTTGAGGGGAGACCTCATTGCTCCCTCCAACTCCCTGGGAGGAGGTTGTGGAGAGGAGGGAGCTGGGCTCTTCTCCCAAGGGACACAGGACAGGATGAGAGGGAATGGCCTCAAGCTCCACCAGGGGAGGTTTAGAATGGACATTAGGAAAAAATTTTTCCCGGAAAGAGTGATTGGGCAGTGGCAGAGGCTGCCCAGGGAGGGGGTTGAGTCCCCTTCCCTGGAGGGGTTTAAGGGATGGGTGGACGAGGTGCTGAGGGACATGGGTTAGTGATTGATGGGAATGGTTGGACTCGATGATCGGGTGGTTCTCTTCCAACCTGGTTATTCTATGAATTTTCATGGCTATTCTTTGGAACAGAATTTTGTAGGCTTTTTTTCTCCCCTCATTTATTTATGCTTTCCCTTAATCCCCACCACACAGAAGGGCACTGGTTGGCTCCATGCAGCTTGGTTAGTGTCTGCTGTAGCCGCTCGAGGAGCGAGCTGGTAGGAGGAATGTGGGTAATTGCTTCCAGCAGGCTGGAAACTGCCAGACACATAAATGCCTCCAGAAGATTTGCGGGAACTCAGTAGCCCCAGTGGCACCCGGGTTATTGCTATCTCCTGCCACTACCAGCCACACCAAATGGGGCAGAGCAATAAAATCACACTGGGAGGTGGAACTGCTCTTTATTCAGCCAAATATGGCTTTTCACACAGCAGTTTTGTGGTGTCTGCTGTCAGCGTTACACGGCCGCAGGTGCCCGCTGCCCACCCAGGGGGCTGGAGCTGAGTGGGGCCCTTTCTCTCTCTCTGTCTCTCCAGAATTCATAGTCATCCACAACGGCATCATCACCAACTACAAAGACCTGCGGAAATTCCTGGTGAGTGGCTCCTCTGCTCACACTCTTCTACTTATAGAATTATAGAATGGTTTGGGTTGGAAGGGACCTCAAAGCCAGTTCCACCCCCTGCCAAGGGCAGGGACACCTCCCACTGGATCAGGCTGCTAAAGGAGGAAGGAGGGAAGGAAAAAGGAAACGAAGAAAGCAGAGGAAAAAGAAAGAAGAAAAAAGGAACTGTCAGGAGGAGGAGAAAGGGAAGTTGGAAAGAATAAGAAAGGCAGAAAAGGTTGGAAGGGAATGCAGTAGGTAAGGAAAAGGCAAGACAGGAAAGAAGAAAGGGAGAAAAAGGAAGGAAGGAAGGAAGAAGGGCAGTAAAGAAAAAAGTATGAAGGAAGGAAGAGGAAAGGAAGGATGGAAAGAGGACAGGCAGGAAAGAAGAAAGACCAAAAAAACAAGAAAGGAAAGGCAGGAGGAAAGGAAAAAAGGAAGAGAAAAAAGAAAGGCAGGAAAGAAGGATGAAAGAAAGGAAATGATGGAGGGAGAAAGGAAGGAAAAGGCAGGAAGCGTAAAAAGAAAAGACAGGAAAGAGGAAATGCAGGAGGGAAGGGGAGGCGGGAACGAAGGAAGAGAGAAGTTGGGGGAAGGAGGAAAGGTAGGAGGGAATGAGATAAAGAAAAGGAAATGTAGGAAGAAGGAAAAAGAGGAGAAGAAAAAGGAAGAAGAAAGGTGGAAAAGAAGGATGAAAGGGAAGTATGTAGGAAGGAAGAGGGAGGCAGGAAAGAAGAATGAAAAAAGCAAAGCACAAAGGAAGACAAATGGAAGGATAGTTTGAAAAAGGAAAGGTGAAGGAAAAACGAAGAAGAAAGGCAGGAAGGAAGGATAGAAAAGGAAGAGAAGGAAAAGCTGTATGGAAGGAGAAAGGCAAGGAAAGGCAGGTAAGAAGGGGAGAAAAGCAAGAAGAAAAAAAGAAGGAAGAGAAAATGTAGAAAAGGATGAAAGAAAGCAAAGTATGAAGGAAGGGAAAAGGAAAGAAAGAAGGGGAAGGAGGGCTGGGATAAATGGAAAGGGAAGAAAATAAAAGGGAGGGAAAAAGGAAAGGTGGGGAGGAAGGCAGGAGATTAGAAAAAGGAAAAGCAAAGAAAAAAGGAAGGAAAAGGAAATGGAGGAACAAAGGAAAGAAAAAAAGGAACAGAAAAGTAAAAGAGAGTAGGAGAGAAGGAAGGAAAACGAGGGCTGGAAAGAAAGGTGGGAAGGGGAGGCAGAGAGCAGCCGGTTACCCAGCGTGTGTTGTCACTGCAGGAGAGCAAGGGCTACGACTTCGAGTCGGAGACGGACACGGAGAGCATCGCCAAACTGGTCAAGTACATGTACGACAACCGGGACAGCGATGACATCAGCTTCACCACCCTGGTGGAGAGGGTCATCCAGCAACTGGTAATGCTGGGAGCAGCGTCGGGGTACAGGGGCCGGGTTGTCCTGCAGGACGTTCTGTGGCGCACGTTAAGGAATTGGCTTTGTCTTTCCGACTGCTGACAATGCATCTCGGACGTACATTTGTTTTGCTTTTACACCAGTCAGCACTCGTGGTTTAGTGATTGATTAGGAATGGTTGGATTCGATGATCCAGTGGGTCTTTTCCAGCCTAGCGATTCTGTGATTCGTGTTGAAAACCTCTGAATTGTGGGGCACGACAGCATCTGGAGGCCGCCAGGCCCTGGCTGTTGGGTAGCCAGAGGGAAGCTGTGCTTCAGATCATTCTGAAAGCTGCATCTAGCAGGGCTGCTGACCCCTTGTGGGAGCAGCCCTGCATGGCCTGGGGTTCCCAGCGTCCACCCTTCCCGAGCTGAGCACAGGAGCAGCATCCAGCTCAGGTCACCTCTTGTCCCAGAGCATCTCGTTCAGGAATCGGCTTTTCAGGGATTTGCCTGGCAGGAGCTGTAGCAGCAACAGAGAAATTCTGCTGGCAGATTGTGCTGTTGGTGCCACCGCACCCGAGCTACCACTCCAAGGTTCTGGCACTTCTTTCATCTGGTTTTTGCCTTTGCAAGTCCTGTCAGTGCACTCCAAACCAAGGTACTTGTGGTGTCTGTGAGCTCAGAAACCCCATGAAGTGACTTGAGAAGGAGCCACCTGGGCTCAGGGGAGGGACACCCTCCCAGAATGAGGTGCCTGGAGCTTCTGGTGGGTCTGAAAATGGCTGTGAAACCTTCTGCTCAGGATCTCTTCCTTATCTGCAGTAACAAGGGTGCAGCTTCTGTGCTGGGAGCGCTGAAACAGTGGCACAATCCTCAACTGAATGGATAAACAGTTTGTATTTCTCTTGTTCCAGGAAGGTGCTTTCGCCCTTGTGTTCAAAAGTGTTCACTATCCTGGCCAAGCAGTCGGTACCAGGTGAGTATCGCTGCGGGAAAGAATGTTCTTGTTGCACCCTGCACCTTTTTTTGTCTCACCAAATTGGAAGACGATACAGTAGAGATTGTCCTCAACATGATGTTTGCTGGGGGCGGAGGGGGCTGTTGGTTTTCATCTTCATTCTCTTGTTTTCCATTTATGCTAACTGGAATTGCCCAAAAATGTTGTGAAAATTTCTCGGTGACCCCCTGTATCACAACAGGCCTGGAACAGCCTCTTTGTAGACTGGGGCTGTGCAAGCTTTGGTAGGAGGTGGGTTTCCCTCTCCCTTTGTGTTTGCATTTGTAGCTGCATGTGGCCAAGTCCTCCGTTTGACTCGAACCTGGGCCAGCCTGGTGCTCCTGGTGCTCCGGTTTCCTACTCCTCTCTTCTAAACATCAGCATCAGTTGGGCTGGTTTAACCATACGTGTGCCTGGCACAGGTTTGGATTTTGGTGCTGACAGCAGTTTGTAGATACGTACAGCGAGGACCAGCCAGTGTGTCCCTGGTTCAGGTGTCCGTGGGGCTGCAGTTACTCTTGCAGAGTTTCCACTGAACATGAGCCAGATTCCTTGCGTCCTTGCATTGTGTTTATTCCGGGATTCTTTTGCTGTCTTGTGTCTGCAGCACCAACAGCTTCTCTGGGAGCAGCTCGCGCTTTTTCAGTGAAATTCTGTGGCTGTGCTGGAGAAGTACTGCCCCCTGGGGTTGGATGGCAGGGTGTCAAATCTTTGGGTGCTGAGGGTTGTCGCTTGATGTCTCCTTGCAGGCGAGGCAGCCCCCTGCTCATCGGAGTGCGCAGCGAGCACAAACTCTCCACCGACCACATCCCAATTCTCTACCGGACGGGTAAGTGTTAGCACCCCCTTCTCGAGAGGACTCGCGCTGTGGTGACGCTCAGACTAATGCACAAGCATAGACACAACAGGCTGTTCCGTGCTCTGGAATACCTGTTACGCTTGTAAACATTCATCTATAAACTAAGCCCTTACAATAAAGAGCTTTTCTTTTTTGAATCAAGTTTTTAACCGCATGCTATACCCCCCTAGACCTTAATTACTCTGCTGAAGGATGTGCTTCTCCCTGCTCTCTGTATACACAGCAGGACTGACCTCTAGTTTTATAATCGGAGCTTTAATATCCAGTGGTTGCAGGGAAACCGCATCTTAATGCAACAGAAGAGAATAAAATAGAATAGAATAGTTCAGTATAGCAAAGTTAATTAAAGTCAGGTAATTCAGTTTGTGTTTCGTACGTGATGTGTTGGCATTCGTGAGCTGCTTGTTCTGGGCCCCTCAGCACAAGAAGGATGTTGAGGCTCTGGAGCGAGTCCAGAGAAGAGAACGGAGCTGGGGAGGGGGCTGGAGAACAAGGATTCCTTGGAGCAGCTGAGAGAGCTGGGGGTGTTTATCCTGGAGAAGAGGAGGCTGAGGGGAGACCTCATTGCTCTCTCCAACTCCCTGAGAGGAGGTTGTGGAGAGGAGGGAGCTGGGCTCTTCTCCCAAGGGACAGGGGACAGGACGAGAGGGAATGGCCTCAAGCTCCACCAGGGGAGGTTCAGGCTGGACATCAGGAAAAAATATTTCACAGAAAGGGTGATTGAGCAGTGGCAGAGGCTGCCCAGGGAGGGGGTTGAGTCGCCTTCCCGAGAGGGGTTTAAGGGATGGTTGGATGAGGTGCTGAGGGTCATGGTTTAGTGATTGATGGGAATGGTTGGACTCGATGATCTGGTGGGTCTCTTCCAACCTGGTGATTCTATGATTCCAGAACAACAATAACCATGCTTTGGAGGCTGTGGGCCTTCCACCACCACGAACCTTCCCAGCATCATTTTTAAGCTGTGGATGTGACGTGGCAATCTCTTTTCTGTCCATCTTTCTCTCACATGGGTTTTGCCCCCCTAGACACGTCGTTGCAGCCTTGAAAATTAGAAGTGGCTAAAAATTGGCCTGGAATTTACTCTTGTCAGAGGATGTGAACCTGTTCGTTCCCTGGGTGCTGGCCTGGGGCTCTGAGCACTGCAGTGATCCAAAGGACTTGCTGTCACGATGTCTCTTTGCGTTGCTCTTGGTAACTGGCTACCCTGTAATGGGAAGAACCAGTCCCAGTGAGTTTACTCCTGATCGGTGGTGGATAATTAGCAATAATCCTTAATATGTGTATGTAACACTTATTTTTTTTTTTCACTGTTTGGCTGAAGATTTTATGTGTTTTTATTTTTTTCCAGTCCCCATCCAGCTGCACAATCTATGCATCATACTTTTGATGGAATATCCATAAAAAAAATTTAAAAAATCCATAAAAAATTGAGGAAGGCTCCTACCAGAGAATATCTAATACTTGAAATTCCAGGCAAATCGTCCAGTCCTTTAGGAAAGGAATCATAAATGAGACAAACATGCATTATCTCTTTAATATGTGGTTATTGCTTTCCATGTAATGCAGTGAAACAAATGGGATAATCAGAATTCCTTCTTGAAAAGAAACACCGTGAGCAGCACACAGGAAAATCCACCCCTCAGTCCACACACCCCACTTCAGATGTTCAAACAAAACGCTCACCAAAATCAATGCCTTAGCATAGGTTGTTCTGCGTGCGCTGGTTCCAGAAGGGTACAGTAAATTACTTTAAAAACCCCACTAAACAATAGAGGGAAAGCTCATTAGGAGGCTGCTAATAATCGTACTGCAAGTATTCTCCAGGATTCTTTCTAGAGTTCAGTTTGTCAAAGAGCTGCGTCTTCCCTCTGGATCGTAGTGTGGGAATTGCAGCTTCTGGCAGAAGCAGAAAGGTGGACCTGAGGCTGGAACCGATTTCCCTTTGCTCGCTTAGCAGGGTGAGCCGTATCGGCATTTCACCTGGATTGGGGCAATCCCCTCTTTCAGTACATGGTGGGGGGGGACGTGATTGAGAGCAGCCCTGAGGAGAAGGACCTGGGGTGCTGGTTGATGAGAAACTCGACACAAGCCAGCAGTGTGCGCTCACAGCCCAGAAACCAACCGTGTCCTGGGCTGAGGGAGGGGATTCTGCCCCTCTGTTCCTCTCTTGTGAGACCTCATCTAGAGTATTGTGACCAGTTCTGGAAACCTCAACATAGGAAGGAGATGGAGCTGTTGGAGGAGGCCGTGGAGATGATCAGAGGGCTGGAGCACATCCCATACGAGGACAGGCTGAGAGAGTTGGGGTTTTAAGCCTGGAGAAGAGAAAGCTCTGAAGAGACCTTAGAGTGACCTTCCAGTACCTAAAGGGGCTCCAAGAAAGCTGGGGAGGGGCTGTTCACAAAGGCTTGTGGTTATAGGATGAGGGGCAATGGGGATAAACTGGAGAGGAGCAGATTTAGACTGGACACAAGGAGGAATTTCTTCACTATGAGGGTGGAGAGACTCTGGAACAGGTTTCCCAGGGAAGTGGTGGCTGCCCCATCCCTGGAGGGGTTCAAGGCCAGGTTGGATGGGGCTTGGAGCCCCTGATCCAGTGGGAGGTGTCCCTGCCCATGGTAGGAGTGGAACTGGATGACCTTTAAGGTCCCTTCCATCCCAAACTATTCTATGATTTCTAATTCATATCAAATGCATAATGTTTTTTCAAGGCTAACCCAGCATGTGTAGTGCGATCAAATAAGTCGCAGGAGGGCAATTTTTCTATAAGAGGATCCTGAGCCCCTGTAAATAAACATGATTCCAGCCTCAGGCACTGGCAGTGCTGGAGGGGGAAGCCACGCTTTTGCCAGAGGAGAAACCAACCTCAGTTTGTTGGAAGGGGAGCCGTGTTTGTTCTCTGTTAGGAGCTGGTTTACCCAAGTCCAAATATGAGGTCAGGTTTTGTTTCTTTTTATCAAACGTATCTTTTCAGCCATAGTGTTTGGAGTAAAATTCTGAAGTCAGGTTAATTCCCAGCAGTTCTAAGAGCCAAAGTCTCACAGCTTTCAGTGTCACTAAGGCTTTTCTGAAAAATAGACTGAATCAAGTATATGAGCTAGAGGATGGTGACTGTAATGGTCATTTCATTTGTTGTATATGCTGCTATGGAAGGGACCTCAAAGCCCATCAGTCCCACCCCCTGCTATAGGCAGGGACAACTCCCATCCAACCTGACCTTGAACCCCTCCAGGGATGGGGCAGCAATGACTCCTCTGGGCAACCTGGGCCAGGGCCTCTCAACCCTCATCGTGAAGAATTTCTTCGTAATGTCTAATATAAATCTTGACCCTTCCCATTTAAATCCATTTCCCCTTGTCTTATCACGACAGGCCTTTGTAAAAAGCCTCCCTTCAGGTTTTTCAAGGCTGTTATAAGGTCTCATCAAAGCCTTCTCTTCTCCAGGCTGAACAACCCCAACTCTCTCAGCCTGTCCTCATAGCAGAGGTGCTCCAGCCCTCGGATCATCTTTGTGGTCCTCCTCTGGACCCGTTCTAACAGTTCCATCTCCTTCTTATGTTGAGGATTCCAGAACTGGACGCAGGAGTCCAGGTGGAGTCTCAGGAGACTAGAGCAGAGGTAGAGAATCCCATCCCTCACCCTCCTGGCCACGCTTCTTTTGATGCAGCCCAGAACACGATTGGTTTCTGGGCTGCGAGCACACGTTACTGGCTCATGTCAAGCTTCTCATCAACCAGCACCCCCAAGTCCTTCACCTCAGGGCTGCTCTCAATCACATCATCCCCCATCCTGTATTGAACCTGGGTTCTCCACAGGTAAATGGGCAATCTGTGGGCAAATCCATAGGGAAATAACCACCCTAACTGGCTAGTAATGCCACAGCCTGCCAGTCACGCCTCAATAAGACACGTGCATGTGGAAAGTAAGAGCACGTTCCAGTCACAGCTCAGAGTACAATCTGTAATACAGGAAGGTAACGCGGCATAATCCAGTCAAGGCAGGGGAACGTTGTAGTTTGAGAAACCAAATTTGCATGTTTCAAGTGTGAGTGTGTCTGTTGGACGACAGCCACTATAGCCTTTGCTGTCCTTTCTCAGCAACAAATCACTCTGTCCTGTCAGCTCAACAACAAAGGAGTTGTTTTCCTCATTTACTAACTTAATAACTAAAGTGGAGGGCTCTAAATGAGTGGCCAAGTTGAACCTTCTTCTTGAGTATCAACATGAGAGCAGTAATTCTTTACCTTTTCATTTAGAGAAGTGTAAATCTAAACATCTCAGTGTAAATCACTGAATCAGATCAGTGTCCAGGAGGTGAAATTCTACATTAGAGTTCATGGAATGAATATCATAGAATCATGGAATGGTTTGGCTTGGAAGGGACCTCAAAGCCCATCCAGTCCCACCCTCTGCCATGGGCAGGGACACCTCCTGCTGGATCAGGGGCTCCAAGCCCCATCCAACCTGGCCTTGAACCCCTCCAGGGCTGGGGCAGCCACCCCTGCTCTGGGCAACCTGGGCCAGGGCCCCAAAACTGCCACGGTGAAGAATTCCTTTCTGATGTCCAATCTAAATCTTCCCCCTTCCAATTTAAATCCATCCCCTCCTCATCATGTCACTACATGCCCCTGCTTTCTTGTAGCCCCCTTTAGTAACCTTGATGTTGTTATTCTTCAGCAATAGTCCTGTTTTGCTAGATAAGCTGATTAATCCACCCCCACCCTCTACCACACCATGTGCAGTGATTGGCAAGTAATTTTGTTTGAGCAGTAGGTGTTTTGGTTCTCATCTGCATTCCTGATGAGCTTCACCATGGAGAAGTATGTTTTGCAGTTCAGGAGGAGGTGGAGGAATAAAGAGTATTTGGAACTGTCAGAGGGCTTCAGAAAAGGGTGAAATACTGAACTTTTATAAAGGTTTCTTACATGTTTTTCAGAAGCTGACTCTCAGTCCTGTGTCCTGCACACCTGGGTACTTCCCTGGCAATAAAGTAGGACTCGCAGCAATTCCCCAGCTGTACAACTTTTGGCTCAGAGTGATGTGGTTGTTTGATCGCTCAGGAACAGCGTTGAGTATTTCCTGACCTGCACCTGAACGCACTAGCTCAGCCAGACAGAAATAGGTTTGGGTTACATCAACTGGTGCTCAGCAGAGCAGTGTGGTTGAACAGGTGGCAGCTCTGAACAAGCCTCAGATAATGGACAAAGCAGGAGCTCGATTTCTCAAAGCCTCGGGGAGGTTAGTGAAACAGGAGCACCGGAGAGGCTTAAAATGATGAACAGGGCAGATTCATAGGATCATGGAAAAGTTTGGGTTGGAAGGGACCTTAAATATCATCCAGTTCCACCCTCTGCCATGGGCAAGGACACCTCCCACTAGATCAGGTTGCTCAAAGCCACATCCAACCTGCCCTTGAACACTTCCAGGGATGGGGCAGCCACAGCTTCCCTGGGCAACCTGTTCCAGTGCCTCGTCACTCTCATAGTGAAGAAATTCCTCCTTGTGTCCAGTCTAAATCTGCCCCTCTCCAGTTTATCCCCACTGCCCCTCATCCAGTCCCTCTCCAGCTTTCTTGGAGCCCCTTCAGGTACAGGAAGGTCGCTATAAGGTCTCCTCAGAGCTTTCTCTTCTCCAGGCTTAAAGCTCCAACTCTCTCAGCCTCTCCTCGTATGGGAGTTGCTCCAGCCCTCAAATCATCTTTGTAGCCTCTTCTGGACCCGTTCCAACAGCTCCATCTCCTTCTTATGTTGAGGATTCCAAAACTGGACACAGGACTCCAGATGAGGTCTCATGAGAGAGGAGCAGAGGGGCAGAATCACTTCTCTCACCCTGCTGGCCTCGCTGCTTCTGATGCAGCCCCAGATATGGTTGGTTTCTGTGCTGTGAGCGCACGTTGCCGGCTCGTGTTGAGCTTCTCATCAACCAGCACCCCAGGTCCTTCTCCTCAGGGCTGCTCTCAATCACATCATCCCCCATCCTGTACTGAAATAGGGGATTGCCCCGATCAGGATTCAACCAGGAAAATGTTGTTAAATGTGACTGCTCATAAAGCAGCTTGATTTCTCGTTTCCTAGTGGAGCCACACATGCCCTTTAATTTGAATTTTTGCCTATATTTTTCTCTCAAGTTAAAGCTCTGCCTGAACATTGCACCTGCAGGCTTAGTTCCAAAGGACATGAAAACCTTGCAAGCAAACTGAGAAAGGGCACGGTGATCGGGGTGCGGTCTGCTGCCCTCCTCTCTTCTCACCATTACGCTTACTGTGACCACTCACAGAGATGAAAACAGTGCTTTGGGTCAGGAAGGTGCCTAGGACCTCTGGCTGAGGCTGGTGGCTCAACTCGTTTCCAGTCATCAGTGTGTGCACCTTGTATCTTCTTCTGTCTGTCTGTCTGTCTATCTAATCTGTCTATCTAATCCTTGTATCTTCTAGGTAAAGACAAGAAGGGAAGTTGCAACCTCTCTCGTGTTGACAGCACCACCTGCCTTTTCCCTGTTGAGGAGAAAGCTGTGGAGTACTACTTTGCTTCTGATGCTAGGTAACGTTTCCAGTTTTATTCCGTATAAAAATCTGCTGTTTAAAGCTGAGGCCTTGAAGAAAATGCGAGGAAGCTGTGATTTCTTTATGAATAAAGTGAGTTACGTGTCTGTGGCCATTGCCACTACTTTAGAAACATTAACTGGTTGAGTCAAAAGTTATTGGAATCAGAATTTTTGTGGAAGAAATAAGAACTTGTTTTGGAATACTGCTGTTTCCCTTCTTCAAGCACGTCTGTTGATAAGGTTCCTGAGGTGAGTGGTAGGAATCTAAAGAGAGTGCTGGCCGGCATGAACAAGACAGACTGAGGACAGATTATCAGGAGAATTGTGTTGATTCGCCAGGGATTTCTCCACTCGTGCAATTCCTCTATCATCAAAGGTGGCTTATTTTAATCCTATTGGAAGGAGGAAAGGTTAGCTTGACAGTAGTCTTACCGAACCTTTTGGGTTTCTCTGTATTAGGGAAATGAATGCTTGTTCCACAAATGTGAAAATACTGTTCTTGTTGACTTGCGCAGCTCCTTCCAGTACCTAAAGGGGCTCCAAGAAAGCTGGGGAGGGACTGTTTACAAAGGCTTGTAGTGATAGGATGAGGGGCAATGGGAATAAACTGGAGAGGGGCAGATTTAGACTGGACACAAGGAGGAGTTTCTTCAGTAGGACCGTGGGGAGGCCTTGGCCCAGGTTGCCCAGAGCAGAGGTGGCTGCCCCATCCCTGGAGGAGTTCAAGGCCAGGTTCAATGGGGCTTGGAGCCCCTGATCCAGTGGAGATGTCCCTGCCCATGGCAGGGGTGGGAATGGATCCCTTCCATCCCAAACTATTCTATGATTCGATAGTTTTCTTCTCGTCAGAGCATTTTGGAGAGTCTTGGAACACCCTGATGTGCTCTGATTTTGGATAGCTTTTCAGTGACTTGCTGGACGTCAGACAAAAGCTGGCTGTTGCGGTACAGCTTGACTTGCTTAGCTAAGAGAGAGTACAGACTAGAACCTGGCCAAGGATTTTAAACCCCACTGGTAATTCCAAAATGACGTTCCCCACTAAGCTGCGGGCAGGGAAGGTATTCGATAGCACTTAATTCCGGGAGTGCTTCTAAGCAGATCTCTGAGTACTTTAACAGGTGGCCCAACTGTTCCCAGTTGAAAAAGAGATGCAGAGAGGGACAATGGCTTGTCAGTGGCAAAACCAGGAGAGGATTGGGTCTCTGGTGTGCTAGAGCAAATTACTCTCTTCCTGGCTTCCACTCTGTAGCTCTTAACAGTTAGATCACGTTGCTGCTCATGCTGATTTGCTGAGGAATTCATAGTTTCTTCTTAAAGCAGGTGCTGACTTTAATAATGAGGTAGGTGGAAAAAATCCAGTTAGAATGGCAGTGTGGAAACGTACTTTACAGCACTCCTCTTATTTTAAAAGAAATTCCATTGACATGAGTAACTTTCTTGAATCAGAAACTGTATGTTGGGTTATAAATAGGTCTGTCACCCCCCTCTTTGTGTGAAGAATAGTATCTTATGGCAAACGGTGTGTGCTTTTGCAGTGCTGTCATTGAACATACCAACAGAGTCATTTTCCTCGAGGATGATGATGTAGCGGCCGTGGTCGATGGGCGTCTTTCCATCCACCGGATTAAACGCACGGCGGGCGATCACCCCGGGCGAGCTGTTCAAACCCTGCAGATGGAACTTCAGCAGATCATGAAGGGTAAAATCTTTTGGATGTCACCTGTGTGGATGCACAAATCCTCCCTGGAGCCGCAGAATAAGTCAGGTTGCAAAAGACCTGGAAGTCATTGGGTCCAATCCCTGTGTTAAATGCAAGGCCAAGCAGATCAGAGTTGTTTAGTTGGGTTTGGAGTGTCTCCAAGGGCAGACATCCCACAGCCTGTCCAAGATCCTGTTCAAGTGCTTCACTGCCCTCGTAGTGAAAAAAATTGTCTTTGCATCTATTGGGACTTCCCCTGCAGCTGCTGAGACCGTAATGAGGAGAATTGTGGGGCTGCGGATTTTGTCTCCTGCTTGGAGGCATCCTTTTTTCTCAAGATTCATCCCTAGCAGGCTTGTCTTTCCAGATCTGCCCTTCCTAGTAACTGGAACCTAATGCTCACGATGAGCTGATGCTTTGGTAGAAAAATAAGTGTTGGCTTAATAATCTCAGACTGGCGGGTTAGGGACTCTGGGCCACGCTTTTTCCTATAGGAAAAATGTAAATTACCAGCAAGTAGTTTGATTTGTTTTGGTTTTTTCTTATATAGGTAACTTCAGCTCATTTATGCAGAAGGAAATTTTTGAACAGCCAGAGTCCGTTGTTAATACAATGAGAGGAAGGGTCAACTTTGACGACTACACTGGTAATTGAGATAAATCTCCTTTGTTTTAGACAGCTCAGTGTCTAGGGGTTATTCACAGTAACTGCAGAAGGGGAAGTACGAGACGACATGGAAGATTAAAACACGCTGGTGAAAAAGAAGGTGTGCGTGTCGCACAGGGAGCGCTTCCAGTGTTCCGTGTGCTGGTGGCAAGACTACTTTTTCATAGAATCACCACGTTGGAAAAGACCCATCGGATCATCGAGTCCAGCCATTCCCATCAATTGCTAACCCATGTCCCTCAGTGCCTCATCCACCCGTCCCTTAAACCCCTCCAGGGAAGGGGACTCAACCCCCATCCTGGGCAGCCTCTGCCAGTGCCCAGTGACCCTGACCGTGAAAAATTTTTTCCTGATGTCCAGCCTGAACCTCCCCTGGTGGAGCTTGAGGCCATTCCCTCTCGTCCTGTCCCCTGTCCCTTGGGAGAAGAGCCCAGCTCCCTCCTCTCCACAACCTCCTCTCAGGGAGTTGGAGAGAGCAATGAGGTCTCCCCTCAGCCTCCTCCTCTCCAGGATAAACACCCCCAGCTCTCTCAGATGCTCCTCGTAATCCTTGTTCTCCAGCCCCCTCACCAGCTTCGTTGCTCTTCTCTGGACTCGCTCCAGAGCCTCAACATCCTTCTGGTGCTGAGGGGCCAGAACTGACCCCAGGATTCGAGGAGCGGTCTCCCCAGTGCCGAGTCCAGAGGGAGAAGAACCTCCCTGGCCCTGCTGGTCACATTATTTCTGATCCAAGCCAAGATGCCCTTGGCCTTCTTCGCCACCTGGGCCCCTGCTGGCTCATGTTCAATCGCTGTCACCCAACACACCCAGGTCTCTCGCCTCCAGGCAGCTATTGTGGTGGTTGGTTTGTAAAGCAGTCGTTGGGGATTGTAACAGGCTGTGTGTTAGCAGCAGCAATCTTGAGAATCTGTGGTACCCAGTCCTGATGTTTCTGTCTGAATCTTGCTTGCAGTAAATCTTGGTGGGTTGAAGGATCACATTAAGGAGATTCAGAGGTGTCGTCGTTTAATCCTTATTGCCTGTGGGACAAGTTATCATGCTGGAGTTGCGGTAAGTGGTCAGTCTTGATCTGTAGCCAGAATTGAACAGCAGGCACAATATTGCCTGATCGAGCAGGATAAGGGGTTGATTTTAGGTTAAGGCTAAGCACACTGGTGAGTTAAGACCCTTTTCAAAGCTGCATATACCAGAATTTTGCCAGCAACAGCGGCAGGAAATAGAAGCTGAAGAACTTGAATACTTATGAAAATGTCACCTGTGATTTTCGTTGCTATGGAAGGCTTTAAAACACAAACCTTGCTCTGTTAAAGACACTTGACAGGGGAAGAGAGAGATGATGCAAGAGCAGGATGCAAATCCTGCAGCAAGGTAGGGGCTGCCATACCAGATGGGTTTTCCTCCTTTTCTATTTATGCTGACAGCGCTGGCTTGGAGACATCTCTGTGCTTGCCCCGTACAGTGAAGAGGTTTCACTCACCGCTGTGCAGAAGCACTGGCTGTGGGTGCAGCCAATGTGCCATTTTGTTTTGTTGGGGCCTAATTTTTTGATTTGTTGATCTAATCATTGGTTAAAGCCTGATGGCTGTAAATCAGTCCTTTTAGGTTGTAGCTTAGCAGCCTGTAATGTTGCAGTTAAAAGCACTGCATAACTTCGCAGAGGAATCCTTCAGCGTCTCTCAGAAACTCCACAAAAAGCAGCTACGTTCACTGATTTACAAGGACCAGAAATGAAAATGTTTGTTCATCTCAGCGAGCTCTGTAAGATAGCGTGAACAGGAACCCGTCAACCAGCCAAAACAAGTTTCTGGCTTGGCCTGGATGCAGGTGGTGGTTTCAGAGTTCCTCAGTAATATGAGTTATAGTCTGATTGAAAGGCATCCTGTAATATAAAACATATACATAGCATTGTATAAGAAGCGAGACTTATTTTAACAAGTCTATGTGAGGGGAGGTGGTGGCCTCGCAGGCTTTTTGTGGTGCCCAAAGCAGGGTTGCTTTGCACAGGGGTAGTTGTGCGACTTGTATCTGGATGTACTGAGTAATTAAAACATCACCCAGCACTAATTTGCACAACGAGAAGGCTTTTTTTTTTTGTATTCCAAACACTGTGTAATATATAATTTTCCAATGTGTCCTTTACCAGACCCGTCAGGTTCTGGAGGAGCTGACTGAATTACCCGTTATGGTTGAACTCGCCAGCGACTTCTTGGACAGAAACACCCCTGTCTTCAGAGACGACGTCTGCTTTTTCATCAGCCAGTCAGGTACGGTCTCGCTTTACCGCCCACTCGCTTGCCTCTTTCCCGTAAGTGTTAGTTTAGGAGGAAAAAGGCAGTAAGGCCAAATTTGTGTGCCTGCCTGTAGGATGTGGGATGTGTGAGAGAAGAAATTGGCACACGTGTACTAGAGACGAGGGAAAAACCCGAGTGGTTCTCCTCCTGTCCATCTGCGTGCTGGTGCAGGGCTTTGTTTAGCTGTTCTACATATGGTGAGAGCGGTTTTGTTTCCTCTCTCTCTGAGGAAATATTCCATCAATCAACAGACTGAAAAAAATGCTGCTGAGCTCGGGGTAAAGGCAGCCCAATAGCTCCTTTTGAATAGTTTTAGTTCTGTAGTTAAAGCGCTGCCAGATACTGAGCTATGTGGTGGATGGGATCTGTAAAAGAAACTAAAATGTTACACACAAGTATCAAAAAATACAACCTCGGATGGAATATGAGATAAAGGACATGCTTAAGCTTAAAAACGCAGTGCTGTATGTTGCATCCAACTTGCTTTTCAAGGACGTCTGCAAACCAAAACTACGATATTGTCTTTCCTCTTAATTGCATTTGCCATTGTAGATTTAGAATCACAGAATTATGGAATGGTTTGGGTTGGAAGGGACCTTAAAGATCATCCATTTCCAACCCTTCTTGCCATGGGCAGAGACACTTCCCACTGGATCAGGGGCTCCAAGCCCCATCCAATCTGGCCTTGAACCCCTCCAGGGGTGAGGCAGCCACCACTGCTATGGGTAACCTGGGTTGCCCTCGTGGAGAAGGATTTCTTCCTAATGTCTAATCTAAATCTTCCCCCTTCCAATTTAAAGCCATTCCCCCTCATCCTATCACTATAGGCCCTTGTAAACAGTCCCTCTCCAGCTTTCTTGTAGCCTCTTCAGGTGCTGGAAGGTTGCTATAAGGTCTTGGAGCCTTCTCTTCTCCAGGCTCAACAACCCCAACTCTCTCAGCCTGTCCTCATATGGTAGGTCCTCCAGCCCTTGGATTATCTTTGTAGCCTCCTCCTGACCTGTTCCAACAGTTCCATAACTGGTCTTCCTCTTTGACAACAAACAAAAGATTACTTGTTGGTAATTATTCTTCTGGTAGCAGTTTTTTCTTCTCAGTACCAGTCAGTCAGGTTGTCCTCTCTTTGTAGAAGGGTTCATGTAAACAGTCACATTTTCCCTTGGCATTTAGAACACGTGTGCGGATGTTGCATCTTCCCCTTAGAAACTGCACTGTCCTGATCCAGCAGGGAGCCCAGGTGAGGGCTTGCTAGGGGATACAGCGAAGTGTTGTGTGTGGCAAGCTGACAAATATTTTTCTGGAACCTGAGCTTGGCCACCAGGCAGTTCAAACCCAGAGCAAACATTGGGCTTGATTCCCCCCACCCATAGATCTGTTTTTCTAGCCTTTGATTGCCACCCTACAGGATTTGCTGTAAGCAGTGTCGCGTGCAGAGTAGTTTTAATGCACTGGGGTCCTGGAGGAGAAGCGTTCCAGACTAGCCTTGCCGTTTTGTGTTCCCTGTTGTCACTTTCGACATGCAGGAGCCCTCAAAGAGAGCTGTGTCCATTTTGGACAAAAGCAAACCAATAATAAGAGGTGGAATACACCTCTATTTCTGGCCCCACCTCTGGAGCTCAGCTCGTGAGCAGCACTGCTGGGATCACCAGTGCAAGGTTTGCTTTCCCTCCCCTCATCGTGTGCATTTAAACCAACTTTTTCTGCTTCTTTACATCTAGAGTTTTTGAATCAGTGTGTTCAGTGAAGTCCCATCTAAGCCAGCTTCTCTTGGCGGATCGCAAACCGTTTTGAACAGGGATAACTGCCTTTAGACATAATCTTTCTGACAACAAATTTTGCAGTTCTTGTGGTGTTGGTCAGTGCCAGCAGCAAACAGTTCTGGGGGTTTCGGGCAGGAGGATTCCAAAAGCTGGCTCTGACCTAACGCCGTGGCATCCACTGTAGCTTGAGAGGTCCCCAGTACCCAAGTTCCCTCGCCCCACTCTGCCCCAGATGAATTTAGTAAACAGGAAGAGGAGGAAAGTTGGTTTTGTTCAAGAAGATAAACTTAAACTGCCTTTTTGGTTTTTTTTAAACCATAGCAAAATACTGATGTTTTCTTACAGCAAATGCTATTATTATGTTTTATGTTTTCTAGTTCTCACTCTCTTCTTTGTAGGGTTAACCCGCAGTGTGCCAGGGCTGAAATAACTGCCAACTCCTCTGACTTGCAGGCAAATACAAACTTCTCAGATCCTCTTTGGGAATTCAGTGCGGTTTTACATCCTCAGTGAAGCAGTAACTGGTACTGAACCGCGGCGTTGTCTATACCTGTCTTTCAGGTGAGACTGCAGATACTTTGATGGGTCTTCGGTACTGCAAAGAGAGAGGAGCCTTAACCGTAGGGATAACAAACACGGTCGGCAGCTCTATCTCACGAGAGACAGATTGTGGAGTCCATATCAATGCAGGACCAGAGATCGGGGTCGCCAGTACCAAGGTGAGTCATTCAGAGACCTCACGGATGATTATTGCTACTGAAACTTTCCGTGATGGTGTTGGCTGGCATGGATCCTCTGGTAGATGCCTTCTGTTCCCTCTTTAGCGATTGATGACTCTCTAATGACCACATGCCCAGCAACACTATTTGTTTTCCTTTCCTTCTGTCTTGCAAAGGGGTTTGGTTTTTTTTCTGTAAATGAAACACTCTAAGGAAGCAAATTAACCTTTGAAAGCCAAAAGGTCTCGGAGGGAAGAATTCCATGAAAAGCAAGAATTCTCTTCTTTGCCATCCTGAGGTGCAGGCTCAGTTTAAACTAAGATCTAAAGATGAAAAAGGAAGTCTTTTTAAGACAAGATTATGGAACTTTTGCGTGTAACTGCCCTTAATGGCCCAGCTTTGCTAAAAAGTGTGATATTAAACTGTACTTTTGGCCGAAGGGGGAATAGTCTTTTACAGAAAACCAGCATTTAAGTCCATCTAACAGAATTGTTCTGTGGTTGATGCATCTGGCTGTGCGTGACAGTATAGAATAACTGGCCTTGCTGCATTTCATTTTGATGAAGTGCTTCTGCACAGTGAAATCTGCTTTGATTTAGTTATATTTAGAGGCGAGATGATGTCAATCTGTTACATAAATTCAGCCAAAACCCACATTTGAGTTTAATAGTTTACTGGGGAATTTAATCATGGAAAATTCATGAGTCTCTTGCAAGAAACTCTTGAACAAGTTGTTTGTCCCTGGGTTGTTTTCACATAGCCAACATTACAGTTTGGAGATAGCTGAAAATGGCATTTTTCTCTCTTGTGGGGAGTTAATGAAGTTGTGAAAAATGGACTTTAAAACATTCTGCCCTCAGGTTGCAAGTGCTTCATTTTGAGCACACGTTGCAAACAACCCAAGCGATGCCGGCGTGGCTGGTTGATGCTATTTACTCCTGTAACCTTTGACTGCACCAAAGCAAAGTAGATCCCATTCCACACCGAGCTCTGCTAGACAGCGTGACTGAAGCTTTTCTAGATTCCTGCAGAGCTATTTAAATCGTCTCCAAAATAGCAACATGAAAGTTTGTTTGGTCATTGTTTAGGAAGGGACAGAAATACTACAAACCTCAGCAGCTTCAGGCCGAGGCTGGCAGGCACCACAGTCCGTTTCATAATGTTTGGCTTATAAGGACTCCAGAGGCCGAGCTTGGCTGTTTGATACTGTGCCTCACGTGTGTTGGTGAATAGAATTGCCTTCCCTTGAGCACTGATTTCAGTTGCCCATGCAGATGATTCTTCCCCTAAGTCCGTGACATCGCTTACTGTGGTCTTCTCGATAAATATGGAGCCAAGGTGAAGAGTTCAGAATCTGTTCTTGAAGCAGCAGGGTGGGAAATCACTTGGAATGATATGAGTCGGAAGGGACCTTAAAGATTCCAACCCCCCTGCCATGGGCAGGGACACCACCCACTGGATCTGGTTGCTCCAAGCCCCATCCAACCTGGCCTTGAACCCCTCCAGGGATGGGGCAGCCACCCCTGCTCTGGGCAACCTGGGCCAGGGCCTCATTGTGAAGAGTCTTCCTTGAATGTGGTCCAGAAAGTTGTGGCTACCTGCCCCATTGGGATGGCCTCTTTCAGTGTTTGCAGCAGTTACTTGCGGAAAAGCAGGACACACAGATATGTGTGGAGTTTAATAGTCACCAGGGGTCACAAAATAGGGTTTAGTAGTTGCCAGGGAATCTTCGAAATAGTCTGTTTTGCATGTATTGAATCTCTTGGAGTATAAGGAGATGGTGCCATCACACCCCTCCATCTGAGATTTGCTTAAATGAGATTTACCCTGTGAATTTAGGGTTCACTTTTGCTACTTAAATGGGATGAAAGTTGCCGTTTGGTACCGTGTTAAGAATAAAGTCAACAGCTCATCTAAGGGTTTTATGTAGCAGGTGACAACATTTGGTTGCTGTTGTAATGACAGATTTTCTCTCCTGCTTTCCCCTCGTTAGGCTTATACCAGCCAGTTTGTCTCGTTGGTGATGTTTGCTCTCATGATGTGCGATGACAGAATTTCGATGCAGGAAAGGCGCAAGGAGATCATGCGTGGCCTGAAGGGCCTGCCAGGTAGGAGGCTGCTGCATTTATTGCCTCTCACCAAGTGAGATTCAGTAGCACAGAACTTCAGCGATGCAGGAAAGACTGAGGGGATCAGATCTCTCCGACGTGGCTGTTGGCAGTAACATTGGCAGCTTTGTTCTCTCTAATGCCCCTCAAAGCACTAAATTGGACCATTAAAAAATAAGGGTCCAGTTTTTATGCCAAGCGCTGCTGTTTGGGAAGTATAAGCAGTATGGATGGCTTGAGAGGCCCAGGTGCACACATAGAATCACCAGGTTGGAAGAGACCCACCAGATCAGCGAGTCCAACCAGAATTCTTCTCTTTCTTTCTAGACTTAATTAAAGAAGTGCTGAGTATGGATGACGAGATCCAGAAGCTGGCCACAGAGCTGTACCATCAGAAGTCTGTTCTCATCATGGGACGTGGCTACCATTACGCTACCTGTCTTGAAGGAGCTTTGGTAAGAGATTCCTTCATTTAAAGGTGGTTTGAACACGTTTAGCTATGGACTTTTTCAGCAAAAGAAATGACACGTGGCCACAATTTGTTTTAAAAGCAGCTAATGGCGATGGCCTGTTGGCTGATGTTCTGAGTCAAACGGAACTCATTGTAATGCTGTGGAGACTTGGGTACCGACATCACGTAACGGCACAGGCTCCAGTGGGACACCTTCCACTGGATCCGGTTTGCTCAAGGTCCCATCCAGCCTGGCCTTGAACCCCTCCAGGGCTGGGGCAGCCACCACTGCTCTGGGCAACCTGGGCCAGCGCCTCCCCACCCTTGCAGCAAAACATTTCTTCCTAAGATCTCATCTCCATCTCCCCTCTTGCAGCTGAAAACCATTCCCCCTCTTCCTGTCCTTGCACTCCCTGATCAAGAGCCTCTCCCCAGCTTTCCTGTAGCCCCTTTCCATACTGGAAGGTTGCTATGAGGTCTCCTGCTGAGCTTCTCATCCCCTAGCACTCCCAAGTCCTTCTCTTCGAGGCTGCTTTCAATCCATTCTCCACTCAGCCTGTGTTTGTTCTTGGGATTGACCCAACCCACGTGCAGGACCTTGCACTTGGCTTTGTTGAACTTCATGATGTGCGCACAGCCCCACTTCTCCGGCTTGTCCAGTCCCTCTGGATCCTTCCCTTCACTCCAGCACGTTGACTGCACTACACAGCTTGTTGTCGTTGGCAAACTTGCTGAGGGTGCCCTCAGTCCCACTGTCCACGTTTGTGATAAAGGTGTTCAACACCACCGGTCCCAATAGCCGCTTGTCACTGGTCTCCACTTGGACATTGAGCCATTGACCAACAACTCTTTGAGTGTGACTGTCCAGTCAATTCCTTACCCACCGAGTGGTCCATCCATCAGATCTCTCTCTCTCCAATTTATTGACAAGGATGTCACGTGGGACAGTGTCGGATGCTTTGCACAAGCCCAGGTAGCTGGCAGTTACTCTTCCCTTGTAGAAGGTCACCAGATCACTCAGGCGCAGTTTGGCCCTAATGAAGCCATATTGGCTATCACAAATCACCTCCTTATTTTCCATGTGCCTCAGCAGAGTTTCCAGGAGGATCTGCTCCGTGATCTTGCTGGGCACACAGAGGAGACTGCCTGCTCTATAGCTCCCCAGCTACTTCTGTTTTGCTTTTTTAAAAAAGGAGGTTATGTTTCCCCTTTTCTAGTCAGTAGGAACCTCACTGGCCTACCAAGACTTCTCAAAGGTGATGGAGAGAGGCTTAGAAACTTTATCCACCATTTCCCTCAGTATCTGCAGATGGATCTCATCCAGTGCCATGGGCTCATGCCCTTCCAGGTTCCTTAGATGCTCTCACACCTGTTCCTCTCCTACAGTGGGTGGTTCTTCAAACTCCTAGTCCCTGCCTTTGCCTTCTGTGCCTTGAACTGTGTGGCGTGAGCCCTTGCCAGAGAAGGCTGAAGCAAAAAAGTCATTGAGTACCTCAGCCTTCTCCATATCCAGGGCAACCAGGTCTCCTGTTTTCTTCTGGAGAGGGCCCACATTCTCCCTAATCTTCCTTTTATGACCTGTAGAAGTCTTTCTTGTTGTCCTTGACATCCTTGAGCAGATTTAATTATCTGGGCTTTAGCTTTCCTAACCTGATCCCTGGCTGCTTGGACCGTTTCTCTCTATTCCTTCCAGGCTTCCTGCCCTTGCTTCCACCTTCTGTAAGCTGCATCTTTGAGTTTCAGTTTGTCCAGGAGCTCCTTGTTCATCCATGCAGGCCTCCTGGTGTTTTTGCCTGATTTCTTCTGTGATGGATTGCGTTGCTCCTGAGCTTGGAGGAGACGAACCTTGAATATTTACCAGCTTTCTTGCCCTGCCCTGTCCTCCAGGACTTTATCTTGTGGTGCCCTGCCAAGCAGATCCCTCAAGAGGCCAAAGCCTGCTCTCTTGAAGTCCAGGGTGGTGAGCTTGCTGTACACCCTCCTCGCTGCCCTAAGGATCTTGTACTCTGCCATTTCATGGTCCCTGCAGCCAAGGTTTCCCTTGAGCTTCACATTCCACACCAGCCCTTCCTTGTTTGTGAGAACAATGTTCTGCATGGCATCCCTCCAAGTGACAAGAGAAGCCAACAAGGAGAAGGAATTTATCATCAATGGCCTCCAGGAACTTCCTGATAGATACGTTGGCTGATGGCAAAACCATAAGGCCTGTGGTGGGTTTGGTGTTAGAACTGTAGGTGTTGACGGCCTGCAGGCAGCTTAGCCCAGATGCACTACTTGGATTTAGTTTTCCAGGCTGGCTTATCTTCAAGTTGCTTCCAATGGGAGCCAGAACACGTTTTTACAAAGTTACAGAGAAGCAGAAGAAGACGCAGAGATGGCTAAAAAAATTACAAGTCTGCCCAAAGCTTCAATAATTATTTTTTTCTTTCCTTTTGTAGAAAATTAAAGAGATTACCTACATGCACTCCGAAGGGATACTGGCAGGGGAGCTGAAACACGGCCCCCTTGCGCTGGTGGACAAACTCATGCCCGTTATCATGATCATCATGCGAGATCATACGTACGCCAAGTGCCAGAACGCTCTCCAGCAGGTCATCGCACGGCAAGTAAGTACCTGGAGGATTTTATGGTGCATCAGAAATGTTGTTTCTAATAGAAAAGCAGTTTACAGGGCACTCAGACGATTTGATTTCATGTCACTGCCTAAAATGTGAATTCAGTACCTATTCTGCCCAGCTCAAGTGCAAGTTTTGCAGCAAATGGCAGAAGCCTCCTGTGGTTTGTTTAATCCTCAAAATATGCCATGGGGAGGTCCATGGGATGCTAAGCTGCTTTGTTCTACATTAATTAAAAAGCTCTTGCCGCTGGCACTATGAACAGAAGTGGGACAAGAACCTTCCAGACCTGTTTTTCTTCAACATTTTCCTTTGTTGCAGGGCCGGCCTGTTGTGATTTGTGATAAGGAAGACATCGAGACAATAAAGAACAATAAAAGAACCATCAAAGTTCCCCATTCAGTGGACTGTCTGCAGGGCATCCTGAGCGTTATCCCCCTCCAGCTTCTGGCTTTCCATCTCGCAGTTCTCCGCGGCTACGATGTGAGTATGGGATTTTGCCCCTTCCGTGCTGTTTGCTGGTGGCAGGGCTGGAAGAGGCATGCTGGGTGATGGTGGGAGTCTGGGAGGGGGTTGTTTCTACGATTGCTTGAGCTGCTGGAATGACCAGGGTGAATGGTAGACCTGGAATTGCAGAGACCTCTTGTGAACACAAACTGGAGGCAGCCTGGTCCGCTTGGCAGAGTCTCGTGCAGTTGGAGTCCAGACACGTGTCTGTTTGCTGCGATGAGCGCACGGTTTCCGGAGGGTTGGTAGGAAGTGGAGAGGCAGGTCACAGTCCCAGCATGTTTGATAAGCGGAGTCTGTTGCGTTAGGTGTTTGATCATAGCAGAGACACTGGCCTCTCCTGTTTGTCATTTGTCACTGTAAAACATAGACTAGAGGGTCTAACGCCTGAGTTCTTGACAGAGGAGTCGCAACACTTGAGATTTATGGACTTTTTCCACACTGATTATCTTAAATTAACACGAAAATACGTTCGGTCGCCTTCAATTGAAATGCAGAACAAATGTTCCACACGTTGCACATTTATACACAGACAAAGTGTGTCAATACTCACAAGCGTGTTCTTTCTCCTCCCTCTCTGCAGGTTGATTTTCCAAGAAATCTGGCCAAGTCCGTAACTGTAGAGTGAAAGATCATCCGAATCATAGGGGAAAAGGGGAATTAAATGAAAGACTTTTTTTGGTACCAAAATAACTTGATTTTAAAGTCCCCTAGGTAAATCTTATTTTGGTAAATCATTGTTTGTGTGTAAGATCACCGTGATTCCATTACATTAGTGATTGTCAAATTGATTCCTCATGCTATGTCAATAGCTTTGGGTTTTTTGAACAGTAGACTTCCATGAAGATGTTAAATGGTTTTCTTTAAAGAGTCTTCTAGGGAAGGAGGCCTCCATTTTACTTTAAGATAATGTTTCTTATCCAGTGTGGCTCCTTCCAGTCGTTGATGAGAAACCATTGAATGCGTTACCTGTCGTGCTTTCATGCAGTGAAGCAAGAGACCAGAATATTCAACTGGAACAAGAGTTGTTACTGGTCATGCTTGTGCAGATATTTTAACAGTGAATGGAACTGTAAACAAGCACTTGGGGTCAATTCTGCCTCGTGTACAAAAGGGAACTCAGCTGTCCTGTCACAACCTCCTAAATTTTAGGCACATGGTACACACGCTAAGAAAATAATGTTGCTTCAGAAGGATTTTATCTATGCCAAATACCTAGCAAGCGACAATCGCCGAGTCGGTGGGCCGCGAGGCACTGTGTAACACCAGCATATTCCTGCCCTTGTGCCCGTGAAGACGCTGGAATCGCCTCCGAGTGTAACTGGAAGCAGCGACCGACTCAGTGAATGCTTCCCAAAGCAGGGGGAAAGAGAGGAGTATGAGCAGTGCTCGCTTTGTGCTGGTGTTTTGTTGTTGCTGTTGTTTGGGGTTTTTTTGTTAAAACAAGTAGAAGTCTTTCTGTGTTGAGGATTTTTTTTCCCCTTGAACTGAGCAGTGAGGCACTGTGAACGCATCCCACGGTACCAGGATTTGCTCCTGCAGGTCTCTTATTAGTCTGGAAGCGTAGAAGGAAGTTTCTGCCTTGCAGCTCTCTGGCAGGGAGACGGCACTAAAGCTCCCTTTCTGAAACTTGATAAGGTTCGTCAGACTCCCTTAATGAAAAGCGTGGGTTCTGCTTTGTTTAGGAGCAGTTTGTATGTGACTGGCGTCAAATTCAGCTGGTTTAAAATTGGAGAGGTTAAAAAAAGGCTCGCTAGCCATCACAGAAGCATATACCCTGGTAATAGTTTTTTAACAAGCTCGCAGAGAGTTGGAAATGACACAGAAAATACTCTTTCAAGACTTAACCCTGCCTTTTCCAAGTCATTAAAGGGCAGTTAGCTCTGTGTTTCTTAAAGCAAAAAGATGAATTTCCTCCTAGCTTGATTAACTTTACGGACACACCCTGTAAAAAGAAAAACCTGCTACAAGGCGTAAAGCAAAGCTTGCCAAGTGCTGATGGATATTCCAGGTCAATTATTGTCCCCAAAGAATTGCTCTGACAAAGACTGTGCTTGGGGACTGTCCCTTTGAAACCCTCTTCTCTTCACGCAAGTTGCTGCACAGTTTCTGAGAAGCAGGGATCCAGCTCGGCTCCTGGAGGTGATGCTCAGACCCGAGCGTTTCCAAAGGCTCTGGCTGTAACCATCCTTCTTTGTATGAAACCGCAGTGACTGTTCCACTGCAATTCAGTATCGGCTCAAGGCTTGATTTTATTACGAGAATGGAACGCTGTGTGCTTGGAAACTGCTTCTCGGAAGCAATATATGCCCGTTTATTAATACCTTGTATTCAGACTATTAATTTATGAGCTCCTCATGCTGCCAGTGTGTTTAAGGGCAAAGTAGTAAAGATTGGATTCTATTTATACAGCGTTTGCTCCCGAGGCACCAACTCCCACCAGTTCTGTGCCTCTGCCTCCATGACCCATAGGCTGCCCTGGTTTGTTTGAAGACAATGCTTGTCCTTAAGGAAAAAACAATGTTCAGTGCTAACGATTGCAAGACAATTCCTCTTCCTCCTCTTCCCAGTCAGCTTGCTTAAGAGAAGAGAAACTGCAGGCCTTTCAGGTGGAGGGCTGGAGCCAAGGTGCAGTTCCCCCTCATCACCCCTCAGCACGACACAGGGACTTGCAGTGTCACATCCCGTGTTCTCGTTAGTGTGGGACCTTGGGTGAAAGAGCCTCGAAGGAGAATACCTTTAAGGTCCTTTTTTTTCCCAGTTCTGCCCAGCAGAAAAGCAGCAAGCATCGCTTTTATCTTGTAGAGATGATTGTCCACTAGCTTAGGGAGTCCCCGAGCACACGGGATGGTAGGCATCCCCGTTAAAATATGAATTGCTGGTCAGTACAAGTTCAATAATGCAGGCTGGTAGCTATTTATGACAATAAGTTTTGTGCAAAGAGGACCAAAGAACAGGAGTCTGTTAGGAACCGCCACCCACGGTGGGTGTAGCTGTACAGATAGCGCTGAGCTGTTTGGTTTTATGCTGTGATAGACAAATCCTTATTCTTTGCGATTTAAGGCAGTAAAACTGATGATGGATTCTTCATTTCTCAGAAGGAAAGGTAGGATTTCCCCCCCCTGCAGTCTGCAAGGTGCCAGCAAACTACCTGAAGTGTATGAAATGTTGATGTCGGAGAATGCCGCGCAGCTCACGTGCCGTGGAGAATTTCTCTGCTGAGCATGGAATCCGTTAAGCATCTCCGTGTTGTTACTTGCCGTGCCTGGGTGAAGTGAGAATGTATAAAGGACTCTTCTTAGCTTTCCTTACCTCATTTTTGTCTTGCCATGTTGCATTTGGATGAACAGATGATGTTTCTCTTTTCCTTAGAAAACTTTTAGAATGTCTTGTAATATTTATTAACAGCCGGTCCATCTTTTCCTCTCTAGAATGAGTGTTTTGCTTACTGAGCCAGTACAATTCCCTCCTTCCTAACTGAGGCATTTAAAAAGTCAGTAGCCCTGTCACTAAAATTGAGCCACAGGTAAATACAGACAAAGGCCTTTGCTGTCTGGGGTGGCAGGTGCTTTCTCCCACAATTTATTTTGATTTGAGCAGCCGTGCTCCTGATCTGTCTCTGCAGAGGCTCATGCCCACGGCTCTTGGGGTCTTTAATGACCAGAGACCTTCAGGCTCGGGTTGTTTCAGGTTCGTTCTGTCTAACAGATCTCAAATATCATAGTGCTAGTGAGGTCATTCCACACACTATAGGAAATCAGATTGTGTGTGGAATATAATTCTATCAGAAAGGCTCCTGGTTCCACTAAAGAAAGGCCAGAGGCAGTTGGCCACCAACGCGCTGTCAGGGGATGTTCTTGCAGAGAGCCTCAAGCAGCCTTGGCGTAGCCGCGTCCTTGTGAGGCGCGACAATGACCCGACCCAACGCTTGGAGGTCGTTACGTACCGTGACCGCGGGGCTGCTCCGCCAGCCTGAACGCTGCCTCCACACATGGATGTGTGAAGCGTCAGCCCCTTGGTGCTGAAGGAGTCGAAAGCTTCGCACTGACCACTTCCCACATGAGTGGATGTGACACGATGCGTGATCACGCTCAGTTAGGAGCCTTAAGACCAGCCCAGACACCCTGGGTTTGGTTAAGCTGCCAACCTTCGAATGGCATAAGGAAGACCAGCGTAGTGCGAGATTAGGTTTCTCTCCTCTCTAGCCGTCACCAGTTGTCCTTGACGCCACCAGTAGGTGCCTGGCAGCAGCGTGCCGGGTACGGGGATCCAAACGTGGCGCTTGTAGCTCGTCAGTGTTTAGCTGTGGCTAATTTTAGATCCCACCTGAATGTACCAAACTTGCCTCAAAGCATGGAGTTCCTCCTCTACACCAGAAACGGGAAGAAGAAGAAACAAAGTAGTATTTGGTTTGAGTAAAAGGAAATAAAACTATTTTGCCTTCAATTCAGCGTATATAAATAGACATTGGAAGTGGCAACCACCACCCTTTCTTCCCTTTTCAATCTCTTTGCCTCTGCTTGTACATATCCAGCTGGCTTGGGTTGTGGGGACCAGTCTGCACCTTGTTTCCCGTCGTGTGCTGTATGCAGATGTCTTACTTTTGTCTGTAGCGTTTTATAATTTGGGGTTTGTCTCTTTGCTTACTTTTTTTTGTATCTCACCCTTTGAATAAAATCAAGTGCCCTACATTAAACAAACGGAATTACTGGTCTTCAGTTAAATCCCTTTCAGCAGAGGGAACTGCCGTGACGGTTAAGGGCAGCGTGTGCAAAGCAGAAAAAACACTGGGTTTAACTCTCCTCTCTCCTTTCAGGCCAGGCTTTTTTTCATGTCTGAGATGTATTTCAGCTGCCTGTTTTGAACCGAGAAGAAAGCCTCTAAAATACCCCTAAGGCAGAGCAGTTGGTGGTACCTTCTGTACCGTAATTCTTATTTAACTATGACCTTTCTATCACTGGATGAGGCAGAATCGCAGTTGGCACAGCCTGCCTTGTGCCTAGTGAAGAGTGTGGGTTCCTTTTCCAGGAGGAGCTCAGTGTGGGGATAGCAGAGGGCACGGAGGCTGCAGGAGCACAATTCAGCTCTTGTCAGGTGGCAGCTGGGGTCTTGGGGATCGTTCATGTCGAAAAGGTGCCTGGATAACATTGTAAGCGAACCCCACAATGACAAAAAGGTGTCAAAATTCCACCCCTCCTCCCGTCGGAGCCATTTGTGGGTTCATTTCCTCACGGATCTTCACCTCCAGGGGAACAATGTCGAACACCATCATTTGTTTTTGTAGAATCATAGAATCACCAGCTTGGAAAAGACCCACCAGGTCGCCGAGTCCAACCATTCCTATCAAAGTCCTGTCATTCCTATTCCTGGATACAGTGAACAGCTTGGACTCGCTCTTCTCACAAATACCTCTCCTATACCAGTACTGGTAACATTAAGGGCCACGAGGCTGCTTTTCAAGGCTTATTCCCTTGAAACGGTGCAGAGGTGTCCTTAGGATCACAGAGAGAGGCGATGCCTGTGCAGATATGGGCAGCAGGAGTGCTTTTGCTTGTTCAGAGCTGCAAAATGAACCAGCGGTTCTAGCTTGTCTTAAAGTCATAAAAAAACGGCTCAAGCAGCTCAAAGCTAAAGCTTTCGTTGTCCTGGCTGGAGGTGACATCTGCTCCGGACGTGAAAGGAGCAGGGAATAGTGCAACAAATCAGCATGGAAAGCTGTCAGTGTGCAGAATCTTCCTGGAGTGGCTCCAGGGCTGCACCACCGGCTCCCGTTTCGGACCAGGTTCCCAGGCGGCTGCCCTGCAAAGCAGGAGCCGAGCTCCTCGCCAGCAGCTCTCATGGGGTTGGTGTTTCCAGCCCCACTAGGCAGGGGACAGGACACCCCCAGCTCGTTAACTCATCCCGAAGACTCATCCTAACCAGCGACATGAGGCACTGCCGGGGTTCTCATGCTTGTTTCTCCATCCGGATTGTCTCAGCGCCCATGTTATCCGATGCTTTTAAGCTAATAAGAGCAGTGCTGCAAAGAAAAATGCTGAGAGACGCATCCAAGGTCCTTAGCTGGTCAGTCCCGAGCTCTGGTTGCAACAAAGCATCTTAAATCCTGACGTGACTAAAAGCAAGGTGCTTTGCACAGAAACTCTTCAGCCTGACACAGAGCTGGTCTCTAGCAGTGGCATTCAAAGATCACGAAGTTTTCAGCACCCGAGCAGGGGTTACAGAAGGGCTGAAGCGTTTGATTTGCGCCACCATACCAAGAGACTTTTTCTCCTTCTCTACACCTCTTGCTGTGAGAACAGTAAACAATTCAGCCCTAGACACTTCTGTCTCCTACTGCATTTTCTATTTTCCTTTTATGTAATTCATCTACAAACGCTCTACTTTCATCTTTGCTGCTTCTTATGTTAATCCTGCATTTTTGGGTGTTATCACACAGTTCCCTTTTATGCTATTAACAGGTACAAGTGTTTTGAGATAACAGTGTCTCATCGACGATCAGCACAGCTACATTTTGTGTTAATCACAAGATCACTGATACCTAAACAAAATGCTAGTAAGGAAAGGTAGACTTGGAGACAGAGATGACAGTGGTTACACAAGCATGAGAATATTTACAAACTGTGAATGAGTGCCCTGTCCCTGGAGGTGTCCAAGGCCAGGTTGGATGGGGCTCTGAGCAGCCTGATCCAGTGGGAGGTGTCCCTGCCTATGGCAGTGGGGTTGGAACTAAATGATCTTTAAGATCCCTTCCAACCCAAACCATTTTAGGATTCTAGGATCTGAATAAATTCTAACAGCTTGCTCGCCCTAGAGCGCTCCCAGGTGGTTCTGGAGCAGCCTGCTTCCCACCCTTCACCATTCACACGCTGCCACGGCTTCAGTGCGGAGCCTTGCGCTGCTGACTTGGCACATCCATGCAAGTTTCTTTAATTTCCCTCTTCTGCTCTAAAGCAGCTCTCATCCGTACTTGCAGGAGAGCTTTGTGCAGCCAACCCCCTGGGAATGTTGTTAATCATAGAATCACCAGGCTGGAAAAGACCCACTGGATCATCGAGTCCAACCATTCCCATCAATCACTAACCCATGTCCCTCAGCACCTCGTCCACCTGTTCCTTAAACCCCTCCAGGGAAGGCGACTCAATCCCCTCCCTGGGCAGCCTCTGCCACTGCCCAATGACCCTTTCTGTGAAATATTTTTCCTAATGTCCAGCCTGACCCTCCCCTGGTGGAGCTTGAGGCCATTCCCTCTCGTCCTGTCCCCTGTCCCTTGGGTAGTTGTAGAGATCCATCCATCAGCTCGTTCTCTCGTGCTCTGGTGAGCTGTCTGTCATCGCTGCGGAGCTCACCTGCTCAGGAGCTGCTTGCACAGAGCTCCCCGCGTGCTCCTGGGATCGCAAATGCCACCCTCTCCTGCTAAACCAGCCACTTCTCAGGTGGCCCTGGGCCCCTGTGGGGAAGCAGCAGCCCATAGGGAATGCTATGGGGAATTCTTGCCCTGGAACCCTTTTGGACACGAGTTTGGAAAGAAAATAGCACACTGCACTGTTTTTTTTCTGGGCATTGGCAGGACAAGGAGGGGACGTTCTGCTTGGTCGGTTGGTTCCCAGGTGTGTTTCACCTGCTGGTGCTCACTGCGTTGAGCAAAGCGACCATTCCTTACCCCACTGCAGAAGGCAGTAAAAGCTGTTTTCTCACTTTCCCCTCCCGAAGAAAGCAGCCACCCAATGGGCTTTGCGATGATGTGAAGATGCACGGAGTGAATGAACAGCTCCTACCTTGCACAAGGCAGCAGAGAGAGCACAGAGCACCCAGGGCAGCACGTTGTCACCCAGCCTCTCGAGCTCCTGGTGGTTTCACCAGCCCCCCCAGCATTGCCGTGCAGGGCTAGAGCAGCAGCCCTTGGCATTCAGAGCATGAACGAGGAGGATATCAAGGACGGGATGTTATCTAGAGGGACCTGGACAGGCTGGAGAAGTGGGGCTGGGAGAACCTCATGGGGTTCAGCAAGGCCAAGGGCAACGTCCCACACCTGGGCCGGGGCAATCCGGGATTTCAGTACAGTTTGGGGGACGATGTGACTGAGAGCAGCCCTGAGGAGAAGGACTTGGGGTGCTGGTTGATGAGAAGCTCGACATGAGCCAGCAATGTGCATTTGCAGCCCAGAAACCAACCGTGTCCTGGGCTGCATCAGGAGCAGCGAGGCCAGCAGGACGAGGGAGGGGATTCTGCCCCTCTGCTCCTCTCTTGTGAGACCTCATCTAGAGTGCTGTGTCCAGTTCCGGAATCCTCAACATAAGAAGGAGATGGAGCTGTTGGAACAGGTTCAGAGGAGGATACAAGGATGATCTGAGGGCCTCCCGTACAAGGACAGGCTGAGAGAGTTGGTGTTTTAGGCATGGAGAAGAGAAGGCTCAGAGGACATCTTATAGCAACCTTGCAGTACCTGAAGGGGCTCCAAGAAAGCTGGGGAGGGGCTGTTTACAAAGGCTTGTGAAGATGGGACAAGGGCCGATGGGTCTGAAGTGGAGAGGGGCAGACTCAGACTGGACATAAGGAGGAAATTCTTCAGTATGAGGGTGGGGAGGCCCTGGAACAGGTTTCCCAGGGGAGTGGTGGCTGCCCCATCCTTGGAGGGGTTCAAGGCCAGGTTGGATGGGGCTCAGGCAGCTGGATCTGGTGGAATGTCCATGCCCATGGCAGGGGGGTTGGAATGGGATGATCTTTTGGGTTGCTCCCTTCCAACCCAGACTATTCTATGATGTGATACAGTCTATGATGTGAGAGAGAGCTGGGAGCGTTCACAGCCATCGGAAGCTCAGCCTGTGCTTGCACTTGGACCATCTGACTTCTTCGGCTCCATCTAAAAGCCGAGTTTCTGAACTATTGCAAGCCTGACCCAAAAGCTGCCCTGTATGCTTAAAAAGAGGCTATTTCTGGCCTCTCTCCACACATTTATCAGCTGACTGAATAAACTGCAAGCATTGAAATAACAAAGGCAAAGAAAAAAAGCCAGTGGACATGCCAAGCTCCTCCATTCAGTGCTGAAGAGGTTACCCAGCCCAAGAGAAAAATTAGACCCACAAATCAGATGTGATGGGACTCCTTCCCCCCTCTTCAGTCTCATTCTTTATTGTTTAGGTCAAATAAAATATGTTCCCATGGTCTTTAGAAATTCCTATGGAAACAAGTTTAAACAAACAAGCCTCTCGTCTGTGTCTGGACGGGGAGCAGCAGCGTGACGTTCGTGGCAGATCCAAAAGGCGGCGGTGAGCCCAGACACCCTGGAGACACTCAAAGTAGCCCCACAACTCCCAGCCGAGTGGACTCCCAAGGGCTCCTGTGCAGCAGGAGATGCATTCAGACCATCAACAGGGCAGGGGGAAGCTGATTCCGAGCAGTAGGAGGGTACCCGATGGCCTCATTAAACAGAAGATTACCCTGCACAGGCAAATTCTTCACCTCAGCAGTACCAAAGCGATGCTGCAGCTCCTGCTACGGGGAACAACCTGCAAACCTGCATGGGATGCAGCTAGAGGCTCCCTGCTCCCCTCCTTTCTGTCTCTGCCCAGAATTAACCTGCACAAGGCAAGAGTGTTTGTCCAGAGGCAGTGGGTGCATGGGAGCAGCCCAGCAGCAAGCAGCCCAGCTCTGCCTAGAGCAGCCTCTGCATCCCCAGCACTGCGGCACAGGGACACAGGGATGCTGCAGGGGATGGCACATTCATAGAATCATAGAATCACCAGGTTGGAAAAGACCCACAGGATCATCGAGTCCAACCATTCCCATCAATCACTAACCCATGTCCCTCAGCGCCTCATCCACCCGTCCCTTAAACCCCTCCAGGGAAGGGGACTCAACCCCCTCCCTGGGCAGCCTCTGACAGTGCCCAATCACCCTTTCCAGGAAAATTTTTTTCCTAATGTTCAGCCTGAACCTCCCCTGGTGGAGCTTGAGGCCATTCCCTCTCGTCCTGTCCCCTGTCCCTTGGGAGAAGAGCCCAGCTCCCTCCTCTCCACAACCTCCTCTCAGGGAGTTGGAGAGAGCAATGAGGTCTCCCCTCAGCCTCCTCTTCTCCAGGATAAACACCCCCAGCTCTCTCAGCTGCTCCTCTTCTTCTCCAGCCCCCTCCCCAGCTTCGTTTCTCTTCTCAGCACTCGCTCCAGAGCCTCAACATCCTTCTTGTGCTGAGGGGCCACAAGTGACCCCAGGATTCGAGGAGCGGTCTCACCAGTGCTAAGTACAGCGGCCTTTCCTCTTCCATGGTGCCCACAAGTCATTGCTGGGATAGAGACACCACCTCCTTCCTTCTGATGCTGCGTGAAAAAGCCATCCTCGAGCTCACAAGCGAGTGCTTTCTAGCACCCAGTGCTGGCAAGGTGCTGTTGGCACAGGGTGGCTCCCATCACACCAGCAAACCTGGAGGATGCGCCTGGAAGCTGGTTTCATAACCAAAGCCACCCTTCAGGTCTGTCGGCACGTCTGCACCAGGAAAATCCAGCCCTGCACCAAGATATTCATGTTCAGAGGGCAACCTCCCTGGTAAGGGGCCACCAAGCCATTGCCTGGTGGAATTTAGGGGTTTTTTTTCAGAGTTGCAGAAAGCTGGGAATTATGCACACAGGAAAAACTCCCGCTGAACCACACTGTGAGGAGTCACAGGTTTCTGGGACCCAATGAACGTGTATCACACGCCTCGCTGACCATGTTGCTACCGGAGAAGGGCAGTTCTCATCCCTCTCCTTCGGTCACCTACGGAACAGCCACATCGTCTCCCTCAGCATAACCAGCAGATGGTCTTCAGAAAAGGCTCATGATAGAGCTTGAAGCGTAGGATGAATTAATTGCCTGGAGGCAGCTCACCTGGCTGAGGGGCTGAGAATGGGTTCAGGGAGAACCTTCAGGCTGAGTCCCACCTTGGTACCTCCTGGAAGGAGAAGGACTCAGAGGCCTGGGGGCAGTCAGCTCTCCTCCAAGCACTGTTGGATCCAGAAAAGGAGACTTGTCTTTTCTCCTCTTAAGCTAGATTTGAAGGTTCAGTCACCAGGTACCACTTCACACGGTGTCACTGAAATTGTCAACATAGCCCTGGAAAGCAAATGAGACAGAGCAAGAGCTCAGACCTGCTTCTAAACCCTCTGCAGCTCAAAATCTGTTATATCTTTCTATGAAGTGTCCTGTATCTCAACACTTCACTCTTCCAGTTTGGGTTACCGTGTGCGTAAGGGGTGTTGTGACCAAAGCCTAAACAGAAAAGCAATTAAACAAACGATTTTTGTAGCCACCTTCAATTTAATGCACCGGTGGGATGTGACAGCTGGTTTGTAGCAGGCCAGCAGCCAGGGCTTGTGGAGAACTGGAGGTACAGTGGTCACAGCTCTAAGAAAATCCATTCTGGAGTAGTTGTGGGTGGTTGCTATTAGGGTAAGGAAAAAAAAGAGAACCGCAGCGAGACCTGGGCTTTAACACCATGGAAACATCGGCTAAGAAACACTCTTCTCATCAGTAGGAACAAGAAGGTAAACGCTCAACTGGGACAAGGGCTCATCAGCCTGGGAACTCTGCAGTCTTTGGCATTTTCTGCTTGTTTCAGTGACTGTGGAAAACACTGTATTAAAGTCCCGTTCCAAAGGGAAATATCTGCCATTATTCTATGGCTAGAAAAAAAAAAATCAGAGGAAGAACTGCAGCTGCTCCAAAGACCATGTAGCCTGTGTGGATGCTGCTTCCCAGAATGGAGACGAGTAGAAAAGCCCAAAGTGAGGGTCCCGTGTGCCCCTCGGGCAGTTCCAAAGCAGCACCTGGTTCCAGCAGCCAAGAACAGACCAGTTCCAGTTCTGGGCTTGAAGCAAATGACCCAGTTTCCAGCCTGCCCAGCAGGTTTCAACAGTAAATATACCTCAGTGACCCAAAAACTCCGGCTCACAGATCCCCTCAGGGATGTGCAGCTATTTGCAACCCCCCACAGCGATCCCAAGGGTGCAAAGGGGGCAGCGTCAGCCTCTAGAGTTGGTAACAGGCAAGAAAGAGAAGCAGAGCTAGACCACAGTGCATGTCCCATGAGAGCAAAGATTATCCACCCCCACCCCCATCATGCCAAGTCTTTCCTGTGGAAGCTCAGTTACAGTGAGTAATTCCACCAAATCTGGGTTGTTATCCTGTGCGCACAAAGTCCTCCTTTGTTTAAGCCAAGAATCAAGGCTGCACAAAGCAGGAATCCTTATCTCTAGGGTTTTTCGAACCCCACACCATTTCTGCGGCGCTGGACAGGGCTGAGCTGTGCCCTGCGTCTGGGTACCAGGTCGTCACTCCTTGCTGCAGTCGGTGTCACAGAATCACAGAATCACTAGGTTGGAAGAGATCCATCGGATCATCAAGTCCAACCATTCCCCTCAATCACTAACCCATGTCTCTCAGTGCCTCGTCCACCCGTCCCTTAAACCCCTCCGGGGAAGGGGACTCAACCCCCTCCCTGGGCAGCCTCTGCCAGGGACCAATCACCCTTTCCAGGAAAATTTTTTTCCTAATGTTCAGCCTGAACCTCCCCTGGTGGAGCTTGAGGCCATTCCCTCTCGTCCTGTCCCCTGTCCCTTGGGAGAAGAGCCCAGCTCCCTCCTCTCCACAACCTCCTCTCAGGGAGTTGCAGAGAGCAATGAGGTCTCCCCTCAGCCTCCTCTTCTCCAGGATAAACACCCCCAGCTCTCTCAGACACTCCTCGGAATCCTTGTTCTCCAGCCCCCTCACCAGCTTCGTTGCTCTTCTCTGCACTCGCTCCAGAGCCTCAACATCCTTCTGGTGCTGAGGGGCCAGAACTGACCCCAGGATTCGAGGAGCGGTCTCCCCAGGGCCGAGTCCAGAGGGAGAAGAACCTCCCTGGCCCTGCTGGCCACGCCGTCTTTGATCCAAGCCAAGATGCCCTTGGCCTTCTTGGCCACCTGGGCCCCTGCTGGCTGCTGTTCAACCAACCCCCCCAGGTCCTTCTCCTCCAGGCAGTTTCCAGCCAGACTTCTCCTAGTCTGGAGCTGCTCAGGGTTGCTGTGCCCCAGGTGCAGGACCCTGTTGCTCCTCCCTGCTCTCGTTTTACCTCCCTGCTGCTCATTTGACGGCTGCCTGTCCTTTTTGCAGGTTGATCGCATTGCTGACCCCAGAGACTGAAGACCATCGCCGCTTCGCCACCGTGTGAGCAGCTCCCATGCAGCTCCCCGAGAGCCTCAAGGAGGAGGAGTGCGAGGGGTGACCTGCAGGCAGCTGAAACAACATCTCTGGGCTGCCACCTTCTCTGTGCACGCCTGAGGCCTCTCCATGGCACCAATAAGCACCGGTCGGGTCCTGCCTGCTCTGCACCACACAGGCTGGCAGCCCCAGATTTGAGTGATTTGCACTGATAAGGCATAGAAAACCTAGATAGGCAACCATCACAGGTTACTTTACTTACTGGTTGCATTTTGCACTGCAGTTCTTGCCTTGGTTTTAGGCTTTAATCAATAAAAGTCTCCGGAGATGTCTTGATTTTAAAGCAAATGCCAAAAGCAGAGCATTCTCCATTAGAAATGCCAGTTTGTCTTTTCTTGGATGGTCGCTTCCCTTCTTGGCTTCTGCAGCCCAAGGAACAGAGCCAAGTTCATGACTCCCTTGCCACTCCCCTTTGTTTCCTTGTTCAACAACAGTTTTGATGGCTTCAACCTGTGTTTCTGTGAGAATCTCGTGAGGTTGAACCGGGCCATGTGCAAGGTTCTACACCTGGGTTGGGGCAAATCCCTGGTTTCAATACATACTAGGGGATGATGAGACTGAGAGCAGCCCTGAGGAGAAGGACTTGGGGTGCTGGTTGATGAGAAGCTCGACATGAGCCGGCAACGTGCGCTCACAGCCCAGAAACCAACCGTGTCCTGGGCTGCATCAGAAGCAGCGAGGCCAGCAGGGTGAGGGAGGGGATTCTGCCCCTCTGCTCCTCTCTTGTGAGACCTCATCTGGAGTGCTGTGTCCAGTTCTGGAATCCTCAACATAAGAAAGAGATGGAGCTCTTGGAACAGGTCCAGAGGAGGCTACAAGGATGATCAGAGGGCTGGAGCAGCTCCTGTATGAGGCCAGGCTGAGAGAGTTGGGGCTGTTCAACCTGGAGAAGAACAGGCTCTGAGGAGACCTTAGAGTGATTTTTCAGTACCTGAAGGGGCTCCAAGAAAGCTGGGGAGGGACTGTTCACAAAGGCTTGTGGTGATGGGATGAGGGTCAATGGGGATAAACGGGAGAGGGGCAGACTTAGACTGAGCATAATGAGGAATTTCTTCAGTAGGAGGGTGGGGAGGCCCTGGCCCTGGTTGCCCAGAGCAGGGGTGGTTGCCTCATCCCTGGAGGGGTTCAAGGCCAGGTTGGATGGGGCTTGGAGCCCCTGATCCAGTGGGAGGTGTCCCTGCTCATGGCAGGGGTGGAACTGGATGATCTTTAAGGTCACTTCCAACTCAAACTATTCTATGATTCTATTATTCTTTGACTTGCATGTCTAGCCTGCATGCTAGGTGAGGATGCGTCTCAGATGGACAATATGCAAAGGCTGAACCTTTAGACCCCGTGAGGGCTTTGTCACAAGAGCTTGTCTAGGCAATCCTGCACCTCGCCTTGTGTGCTTAACACACCAGTCCCACACGGACAAGAACATCTAGGAAAAAAAAACCAAACACCCCCAATATCTGCCAAAACTCCTGGGAGTGTAGGAAACCCATCACCCTCCATATGATTTAGATAAGAAAACTACAAAAACAGTATGAGATGCAGAAGCGAGGTGACGTGGTGTGAACACTGTGGGGCTGGGATGTCAAGAAATGCCTCTTGGCCCAGTGGGGAGCATCGATCCCAGTGACCATTGTCACAGAAAGGCTGGGGATGTGGCTGGGAAAAGGAGAGAGCTTCAGCTCGCAGAAGTGTTCAGCTCCCATTGCCATAAACCCAGCAGATTATGAATTCCTGAAGACATCAAGCAGCAAGCCAGCCAGAATAACACCGGGTCCCACTTGGTCCCTGGTCACAGGTCAGAGATCATCCCTGCCTGCCAGATATTGTGATAGGAATGGTTGGACTCGATGATCTAGTGGGTCTTTTCCAACCTGGTGAGTCTATGATTAGCCAGAAATAGCCAGGATTGCCCCAGAATATTCAGCTGGGACATTACCAGCATTCGGCACATGCAGTACTCACACAGGGGCCACTCGGAACAGATGCTCTTCCGAAAAAATGCTTCAAGCTTTGGTAACAGAGACCTCAGCAAGGAGGTGAAGGAGTCGCTGGTGTGATACGGGGCAGTAGCTGAGGCTGGATTATACCGCTACGAGGTTTCAAAAGCAGTAAGTTGAGGAGCCTTCATTTGCCTCCCTCTGCTTGCAGCTTTTGGAGTGAAAGAGCAAGTTTTTTTCTGGTTTTAAACACAACCCAAGATGCTCAGACACAAGCCTGTGGGCATCAAAGCTTTACAAGTCTTATAAAGAGCAGCTGAGGGACCTGGGGCTGTTTAGGCTGGAAAAAAGAAGACTGAGGGGAAACCTCATTGCTCTCTACAGCTTCCTAAAAGAGAGGTGGGTGTTGGTCTCTTCTCCCAAGTGACAGGTGATAGGACAAGAGGGAATGGCCTCAAGCTGCATCAGAGGAAATTCAGATTGGACACTCGGAAAAATTTCTTCACAAAGAGGGTTCTCAGGCACTGGAACGGCTGCCCAGGGAGGTAGCAGAGTCCTCATCCCTGGAGGGGTTTAAAAGGCAGGTAGATGAGGGGCTTAGGGACAGGATTTAGTAGTGGACACAGGTGGATGGAGTCCATGATCCCAAAGGTCTTTTCCAATCTACTGATTCCTTGATTAGCAAATTGCAGTGCCTGGGCTCTGCCAGCATACCCCATGTCCCAGCCCAGCTGCACATCGTGCTGTGACAGAGGACAGTGTGGATGTGGCTTTCAGAGCAGCTGGTCTCATAGAATCATAGAATCTTAGAATCACTAGGTTGGAAAAGACCTCCAGGATCATTGAGTCCCATCAATCACTAACCCATGTCCCTCAGCATCTCATCCACCCGTCCCTTAAACCCCCTCCAGGGAAGGGGACTCAACACCCTCCCTGGGCAGCCTCTGACAGTGCCCAGTGACCCTTTTCATGAAAAATTTGTCCAGCCTGACCCTCCCCTGGTGGAGCTTGAGGCCATTCCCTCTCGTCCTGTCCCCTGTCCCTTGGGAGAAGAGCCCAGCTCCCTCCTCTCCACAACCTCCTTTCAGGTGTTTGTAGAGAGCAAGAAGGTCTCTTATTGCACATCAGGACTGTGCATTAGTTACCTGCCTGTCGACCCAGTGGAGTTCTCTGTGGTTCAATCATTTTCCAACCACAGCAGAAAGGGAGGAAAAAAGATATTGGGAATTCTTGGACAGAAAATAGATGAGAGAAGGAGGACAGAGGATGAAACAGGAGTGGAAAGTCAAGTGTGAAAGACACAGCCTGTTTCATACTCTCTGGTGTCCAGTTGTTCTCCTGCAGCAGCCCGAGGCAGGGACCTGCTGGGAGACAGGGTCTGTCCCCCATCACCACAGACTCATCTCCTGCCAGTAGTGAAAACCCTCTGCTGCAAGCCCAGAAAGAGTTGGCATGACTTGAAACCACATCCCATTTCTGCAGGCATAGGCACGTCCCTCCAGCCAAGGCGGGGAGGGTAGGAAAAGGAACATCCTAACATAATGCGCTACAGCCTCCCCTTTGTGTCCAGCCGAATTCTGCCCCTCTCCAGTTTATCCCCATTGCCCCTCATCCCATCACCACAAGCCTTTGTGAACAGTCCCTCCCCAGCTTTCTTGGAGCCCCTTCAGGTACTGAAAAGTCACTCTAAGGTCTCCTCAGAGCCTTCTCTTCTCCAGGCTGAACAACCCCAACTCTCTCAGCCTGTCCTCATACAGGAGCTGCTCCAGCCCTCTGATCATCTTTGTAGCCTCCTCTGGACCCGTTCCAACAGTTCCATCTCCTTATGTTGAGGATTCCAGAACTGGACACAGCACTCCAGATGAGGTCTCACAAGAGAGGAGCAGAGGGGCAGAATCCCCTCCCTCACCCTGCTGGCCTCGCTGCTTCTGATGCAGCCCAGGACACGGTTGGTTTCTGGGCTGTGAGCGCATGTTGCCGGCTCATGTCGAGCTTCTCATCAACCAGCACCCCAAGTCCTTCTCCTCAGGGTTGCTCTCAATCACATCATCCCCCATCCTGCATTGAAACTGTGAATTGCCCCAACCCAGGTGCAGGACCTTGCCCTTGTTGAACCTCATGAGGTTCTCCCAGCCCCACTTCTCCCTGATGCTCTTGTGACCTTCACCCATGAACACCCAAGTGTTAAAAGATCCCATAGGTTAGTGGGCTCCCTACCGGCTGTTCCCGTCGAGATCAGCATTTATTCTACTGAATCAATGGATTCCCTGGCAGGTTTCCAGCAGTCTGTGCTTTCTTTTTTTTTTTTTTTTTTGTTTCTCACATTCTGGTCTGTTCCTTATTTATATAATTCTATGTTGTGGGAATGTAAAAATGTGCCACAGCGGATTGGGCTGGTGGCCTGGGTGGTCCAGCACTTGGCCGCAGCTGCTGTCTGTCTCAGCCAAGTTGTTTCAGTAAGAAATCATTTCGAAGAGGTACAAAGCGAAGGCCAAATCTTACAGTCCTTGCTCAGGCAGAGAGCCTTGCAGACCAGCGAGGGGCAGGATATCCCAGCACTCAGAGCACTGCAGCCTTCTCCAGACGTGAGCGAATTCTCCAGCTCCCTGCAATGAAGACACCAGGGTAGGCATGAGGCAAATTAACCCCACAGCCAGGAGTGGTGAAACTCTCTTCTAGAGATGAGGATGCATAAATTATGCAGACAGGGAAATCTGTGCTAGAAAAAGACACAGACAATAATGCAGGACCCCCCGGATTTATCCCACCGTGTGCCAGGACAAGCCACCTCCGCAGAGCTCTGAGTGCTGCTAAGGCTTCTCCTTCCCACGTTGCAGCAGGGAACGGCACAGTGCCCAGTGGAATCATAGAATCACCACCAGGTACGAAGAGACTCGCCGGAGCATCGAGTCCAACCATTCCCATCAATCACTAACCCATGTCCCTCAGCACCTCATCCACCCGTCCCTTAAACCCCTCCAGGGAAGGGAACTCAACCCCCTCCCTGGGCAGCTTCTGCCAGTGACCAATCACCCTTTCTATGAAATATTTTTTCCTAATGTTCAGCCTGAACCTCCCCTGGTGGAGCTTGAGGCCATTCCCTCTCGTCCTGTCCCCTGTCCCTTGGGACAAGAGCCCAGCTCCCTCCTCTCCACAACCTCCTCTCAGGGAGTTGGAGAGAGCAATGAGGTCTCCCCTCAGCCTCCTCTTCTCCAGGATAAACCCCCCCAGCTCTCTCAGCCGCTCCTCGGAATCCTTGTTCTCCAGCCCCCTCACCAGCTTTGTTGCTCTTCTCTGGACTCGCTCCAGAGCCTCAACATCCTTCTGGTGCTGAGGGGCCAGAACTGACCCCAGGATTCGAGGAGCAGTTGACATGGCAGAGATCAGTGTCCAGGTCCTGCCACAGGGTGATGGGCACCACGAGGGCTGCAGGGATAAATCCAGCCCCAGCCCCAACTCTGGGCTAGTGTGCAGCACCTGGTTTGAGTCATGAGCCATAAATGCAGAAAGAATCTGGAAACTGCTTGTGAGGTAGCAAATGGCTGTGTTTTAGTTGTTAAAATGAGAAGGCTGTCCTGTTATTCCAGTCGCCTGAGCTCCAATATTATTTATGAAGCAATAAATTGCCACCAACAACTCTGCTCCAGGATCTTCATTTAGCCTCCAAATCTGACTTTTTTCCCAGACATAGGGGACGCTCCTATTCATGTGGGGCTGTCCCATGAAGCCACACAGACTGCTGATGCCTGGAAAATTGGTAGCATCACCAGTCACTGGGCCTCAGGAGGGCTAAGGCCCAACTAGAAATGTGATTGGCCAAGACTATGAAAGACAACAAAAAGTCTTTCTACAAATACATCAACAGCAAAAGGAGGGCTAGGGAGAATCTCCAGTCCCTAGTAGATGCAGAGGGAGCAAGAGTAACAGGGGATGAAGACAAGGCTGAAGTGCTCAATGCCTACTTTGCCTCAGTCTTTAACAGTAAGGAAAATTGTTCCCTCTGTGCACAACCCCAGGGGTTGGAAGAGAAGTATGAGATTCCCAAGGTCCAAGAGGAGGTGGTTAGAGACTTGCTTGCCCAGCTAGATGCCCACAAGTCTATGGGGCCGGATGGAGTCCACCCAAGAGTTTTGAGAGAACTGGCGGATGTGCTGGCCAAACCCCTTTCTATCATCTTCCAACAGTCCTGGATGACAGGGGAGGTTCCGCTGGACTGGAGGCTGATGTCGTGCCCATCTATAAGAAGGGGCACAGGGAGGATCCAAGGAACTACAGGCCTGTCAGTCTGACCTCGGTACCGGGGAAAGTCATGGAACGGGTGATCTTGAGTGCTATCAAGAAGCACTTGCAAGAGAACTGGGTGATCAGGCCCAGTCAACACGGGTTCATGAAAGGCAGGTCTTGCCAGAGTAATCTGATCACCTTCTATGACCGAGTAACTAAACTCTTGGACGGGGGAAAGGCTGTGGATGTGGTTTTCCTGGCCTTCAGTAAAGCCTTTGATACAGTTTCTCATAGCATTCTGCTTTGGAAACTGTCAGCCTCTGGCCTGGACGGGTGCACACTCTCCTGGGTGAAAAACTGGTTGAATGACCGGGCCCAGAGGGTGGTGGTAAATGGAGTTAAATCCAGCTGGAGGCCAGTTACAAGTGGGGTTCCCCAGGGCTCAGTCCTGGGTCCAGTCCTGTTTAATGTCTTTATCAACGACCTGGATGAAGGCATCGAGTGCGCCCTTAGCAAGTTTGCAGATGACACCAAGCTGGGAGGAAGTGTGGATCTGCTGGAGGGTCGGGAGGCTGCAAAGGGACCTGAACAGGCTGGACTGCTGGGCTGAGACCAACGGCAGGAGGTTTAACAAGGCCAAATGCCGGGTCCTGCACTTGGGGCACAACAACCCTGAGCAGAGGTACAAACTAGGAGAAACTGGCTGGAAAGGTGCCAGGAGGAGAAGGACCTGGGGGTGTTGGTTGACAGCGACTGAACATGAGCCAGCAGTGGCCCAGGTGGCCAAAAAGGCCAATGGCATCTTGGCTTGTATCAGGAACGGCGTGACCAGCAGGTCCAGGGAGGTTCTTCTCCCTCTGTACTCGGCACTGGTGAGACCGCACCTCGAGTCCTGTGTTCAGTTCTGGGCCCCTCACCACAAGAAGGATGTTGTGGCTCTGGAGCGAGTCCAGAGAAGAGCAACGAAGCTGGTGAAGGGGCTGGAGAACAGATCTTATGAGGAGCGGATGAGAGAGCTGGGGGTGTTCAGCCTGGAGAAGAGGAGGCTGAGGGGAGACCTTATTACTCTCTACAACTACCTGAAGGGAGGTTGTGGAGAGGAGGGAGCTGGGCTCTTCTCCCAAGTGACAGGACGAGAGGGAATGGCCTCAAGCTCCTCCAGGGGAGATTTAGGCTTGAGATTAGGAAGAAATTCTTCACAGAGAGGGTGGTTAGGGATTGGAACGGTCTGCCCAGGGAGGTGGTTGAGTCACCCTCCCTGGAGGTGTTTAAGGTTAGGAGGTGCTTAGGAGCATGATTTAGGGAATGGTGGGAATGGTTGGACTCGACGATCCGGTGGGTCTCTTCCAACCTGGTCATTCTGTGATTCTGTGGTAAGTGACCTTCCAGTACCTGGAGGGGCTACAAGAAAGCTGGGGAGGGACTGTTTACAAAGACTTGTAGTAATAGGATGGGGGGAAATGGGTATAAACTGGAGAGGGGCAGATTTAGACTGGATGTAAGGAGGAATTTCTTTCCTATGAGGGTGGGGAGGCCCTGACCCAGGCTGCCCAGAGCAGCAGTGGCTGCCCCATCCCTGAAGGGGTTCAAGGCCAGGTTGGATGGGGCTTGGAGCCCCTGATCCAGTGGGAGGTGTCCCTGCCCATGGTAGAGTGGTTGGAACTGGATGATCTTGAAGGTCCCTTCCAACCCAAACCATTCCCATCATTCTGTGATCCTGAGCTGGTTATTTACCCCCACTCCCTTCTCTAACAACAAGAAGCTCATTTTACTTTGCAAACCACTCTGAGCTGAGTTTCACCAGATTATATCAAGCAGGCTGAGGAGCCGTCTGGCCTAAACCACCCCCATCCCTACCCAGACAGAAGCAGGCGAGTGAGAATGACTTCAGAATGACCTTCTGAGCTGGGATCTTAATAAAAACAAACAAAAAGCTGTCTGATGCTACTACAGTTATTCCAGTACGGTTTTAGCAACTGCATCTCTCTCTGGTTTCCATGACAGCCCGTGAAATAGGCATCTGTAATCGCTGCTACTTTAAGCCCATAGTGCATTACACACACAGAAAGACATCAGTCTTACCCCTCAAATTCACCCTCTATCACATCAAAATAGAAATTCCCAAGTTCTGCCCCGTGGGCTTTTTCTGGCACTGGATGGAAATGCTGCTGGCTCCCTGCACTGTGTTAGAGGCAGCTAAAAATACCTTCCACCCATTCCTTATATTTTTCCACATCTGCCGTTGCTGCAGTTACTGGAGAGCCTGCTCTGCAGTTTCTGAAGAGGGAGGACAATTGCTTCACTCAGCCATGAATGGTGAAGGAACCATCAAGCAACACAACCCCTCTATTACATGCACTCTGCAAAACATCACCCGCAGCTCCCTGATTTGCTGTGGTTTCCCAGGAGCAGAGGCAAACCTGGGATCAGCTCCGTTGGCTCTGCCCAAACCAGCAGCAGCTGCCTCCTCGCTGTCCCCAAGAAAGTCCCCTCTGCCAGCGCTTTCCCTGGTCCCAGATCCTGCTCCAGGTGGCTCCAAACCCCATCCCAGGACAACAGAGCAGGGAAGGAGTGGCAGAGAGAGCTGGGGGTGTTTAGCCTGGAGAAGAGGAGGCTGAGGGACATGGGTTAGTGATTGATGGGAATGGTTGGACTCGATGATCTGATGGGTCTTTTCCAACCTGGTGACTCAGTGATTCTATGAAGCATTTGAACACCTGAGCCAAGCTAGGATGCAAGCAGCTGAGGGGCAGAAAAGCAACACTGACTTCTGATTTTCATTTAAAATGATCCCGTTGCAGCCCATCGGAGCGCTCACAGCCCTCCCTGCAATAAAATCTGGGAAACAAACCCAGTGTTTTCCTCAGCCCAACCCCTTCATCCCAGTCTGGAGCTTTTGAGACAGAAATTTTAATTGTATATGAATTCAGAGGCAAGATGAGTTAAAAAAAAAAAAAATCTCACTTTCCCTGAGGATTTTCTCCAGCTTTTTTTACAATCTGTGGAAGGCTCGCCCACGTGGTCACAGCAACGGCGAGAGAGGAAATTACATGGCAATACTGACAGGCAGAAAAATATCTCTAAGGCCAAAGATGCTCACATTTCACATCTTGCCCATCATCAAAACCAGATTAGAGAAATGCAGACACACTCTGTTTCTGACTTCTACTTTCTCAAAGACTTCTCCATCAAGTAAGAAATACGTAGGTAAGGGATCCTGACATCCCCATTCCCAGTCATCTACTGGTGAGCCCTAGATGTACCCAGAGACCACAGGATCTCACATCCAAGAAGAAATAAGCACTAAACATCTTCTAGAAGCAGCTGAAGGCATTCGCACCCAGAGGCACGCAGCAGCAGGAAGGATTTTAAACGGCAGTGGAAAGTGGAATAAAGAAATCCCCAGCTTTCTTGCAAGTCAAAGTTACCTCATCTGCTAAATTCCATTTTCCACTCTCTACGGTATTTTTTGCATGCCATAGTTTCTCCATCCCTATTAATTCTCCCAGCTCTGGGAGAGGCCCCACAATTTAGTATCTGTAAAGAACCAGAGAAATTCCTGTCCAGGCTGCAGCAGGGTTTGCACTGACCCATTACTTCAGGCTACACTGACCTAGCTGCACAAGAACACACCTCCCCTGGTGCTTGGGACCTTTCAAAGGCATTTCATCTTCCCCTGCTAGCAAGAAGGACCTTGAAAGCTTTTAAATATTAAAACATATTCAAATAATCTTAAGATGCTTGCTCTGACAACAGGCTACGGGCTTTCAGCCGCTGTTGGCATCCAACAAAAGTCATTCTGTGGCTCACCTTCTTTTTACAAGTTAGGTTGCAGCACTTTCTTCAAAGCAGTGCCTTGTGCTCTTCAGCAACATTAACAACAAAAAGAGGGTTTGAGTCAAAAGCAGAGGGACCTGCAGGGCCAGGAAGGGGATTCTGCCCCTCTGCTCCACTCTAGTGAGACCTCATCTGGAGCCCTGCACCCCGTTCTGGAGTCCTCAGCTCAGAAAGGAGATGGAGCTGTTGGAACGAGCCCAGAAGAGGCCATGGAAGTGATCCAAGGGCTGGAGCACCTCCTGTATGAGGACGGGCTGAGAGAGTTGGGGTTGTTCAGCCTGGAGAGGAGAAGGCTCCAGGGAGACCTTAGAGCAGCTTCCAGTATGGAAAGAAGCTGCAGGAAATCTGGGAAGAGGCTCTTGATCGGGCAGGGGCAGGGATAGGATGAAGGGGAATGGTTTTCAGCTGCAAGAGAGGAGATCGAGATGAGATCTTATAGAGAAATATTTTGCTGTGAGGGTGGGGAGGCCCTGGCCCAGGTTGTACAGAGCAGAGGTGGCTGCTCCATCCCTGGAGGGGTTCAAGGCCAGGTTGGATGGGGCTTGGAGCCCCTGATCCAGTGGGAGGTGTCCCTGCCCAAGGCAGGAGGGGGGACTGGAGGGGCTCTGTCCTGGTCTCCTTTACTTCCCCCTCTGTTGAAAAGCCGGTTCCTAAGACACAGTCACCAGCCACCCTGCAGTCACCTCACACAGCCCCAGCTTTGGAGCCCAGCCCTGCTCCCAGGTGAGGCTCGTGGAGAGAGGCAGTTGGTTAATCAGGGCCAGTGGGCACATGCTTGGGGCTACTTAGCAGCCTTGTGTCCACGCGTCTTTGCTTTGGAGCAACTTTCCTCCAAAACACGTCCTGTCTGTCGAGTTTCTGTCTGCATGTGCAGTCTTAGAATTATGGAATCACCAGGTTGGAAAAGACCCCTGAGATCACTGAGTCCAAACATACCTATCTGCCACTAAACCATATCCTTAAGTACCTCATCTACCCATCCTTTAAATACCTCTAGGGATGGTGACTCAACCACCTCCCTGGGCAGCTGTTCCAGTGCCTGAGAACCCTTTCAGTATCCTGATTTTTAATCTGAACCTCCCCTGGTGGAGCTTGAGGCCATTCCCTCTCTTCTCCCTCCTCTCCACAACCTCCTCTCAGGGAGTTGGAGAGAGCAATGGGGTCTCCCCTCAGCCTCCTCTTCTCCAGGATAAACACCCCCAGCTCTCTCAGCTGCTCCTCGGAATCCTTGTTCTCCAGCCCCCTCACCAGCTTCGTTGCTCTTCTCTGGACTCGCTCCAGAGCCTCAACATCCTTCTTGTGGTGAGGGGCCCGGAACTGAAGGAGTTGTGTTCGAGATAAATACTGGAGGATGCCGTGGTGGAGCACAGCACGGGGCCCTGGGCAGGGAACAGGCTGGCAGCTGATGCTTGGGGCTCGCTGAGCTGTTCCTCTCAGCTTTTGTCCGCAGTGTGTAGTGATGAGGCTCTGTGCAAATTCTGTGCGGGTCACTTTTGAGCAAATGCACATCCTGAAAGATCCAGAGCTGCCATCAAGGCTTGGTGGGTTTGCATCATCTCTTCTGAGTTTGGGCTATGCTGAGCTTTAAATTCTCCTGTGGGTTTCTTTCCCCTGTCCTCTTCTAAGAAAAGCAACTATTATTTTCTTTGATAGTTTCCATTTAAAAAACACCTTTGGTCTGAGCAAGAGAGCAGAACCTGGTGAGTGCTGTGGCTTTCCCCCTTACATTTACCAGGTACAAGTTTGTTTTATCTAAAATGCAGCAAGAAGACATCCAGGTAGAGCCTCAACTTGGAAGGTTAGAGGCACAGAGGAAACAAGTTACTCTCATTTTCAGAGGAAGCATGAAGGCCTGGGCATGCTCTGCTGGAAAAGAGCAGGTGTCGAGGCTGAACTTCTTCATGCTGTGTTAATCTTCTGTGTGGAATAAAATATTCCAGCCATATGAAAGTCCAGATGAGTTAGTGCTGGTTAAGGAGAGAGGAAGAAAGAAGGACTACCAGCAAATACGAGAGGAAACATACTTGGTATTTCTAGTGGTTTTTATGCTTGGTTAAAGGTTGCTGTTAGCTCCACCAAATAATAAGTTACACTGTGTTTAGAAGGCGAGGCTGTGGGAATGAGTGAAGAGCCCAAAGTTTAGGCTGTGGGAATGAGTGAAGAGCCCAAGGTTTAGGCTGTGGGAATGAGCGGAGGAACCCAAGGTTTAGGCTGTGGGAATGAGCGGAGGAGCCCAAGGTTTAGGCTGTGGGAATGAGTGAAGAGCCCAAGGTTTAGGCTGTGGGAATGAGTGAGGAACCCAAAGTCTAGGCTGTGGGAATGAGTGGAGGAACCCAAGGTTTAGGCTGTGGGAATGAGTGAGGAACCCAAGGTTTAGGCTGTGGGAATGAGTGAAGAGCCCAAGGTTTAGGCTGTGGGAATGAGTGGAGGAACCCAAGGTTTAGGCTGTGGGAATGAGTGAGGAGCCCAAGGTTTAGGCTGTGGGAATGAGTGGAGGAGCCCAAGGCTTAGGCTGTGGGAATGAGCGGAGGAGCCCAAGGTTTAGGCTGTGGGAATGAGTGGAGGAGCCCATGATTTCAGCTGTGTCACGTCCACAGGAAAATAGCATTTCTGTTGGGCAGAAGCTCTCAGGGCTGTCAGGAGGAAGAACACAAAGTCTGAGTTCTCCAGGATAACAGAAAGCGAGTTCTATTAGAGAACTTGTTGACCAGGATTCTCCTCCTACTCCGTTGCCTTTGTCTATTCAATGAATCTTACGGAGCCCACACCAGTTTGTGTAGTTCTTTAATAATAACATCAAGGTCAGCAAGAGTAATAACTGGATTTAGCAAATGACACATGCAACAAACAGAGGGCGTAAGACATCACTGCACAGCACTGGCTGGACTGACAAAATGTAATCCAACTTCAAAGCAGAAGGCTTGTTTCTTCTCCTTTGCTGCGTCGGCACCACATATAAGGCAATGTTACTGGTTGTCCTCACATCTTGCAGAGCTTTCAGGAGCCAGACGTCTCCCCTTCCCCAAAACAAACAGTGACACACCAAGGAGTAGAGAGAGAATTGGGATGACCGCAAAGTTCCTGTGGGTGAATGCTTCAAAATACAGCCAGCAGCATTTTTGTAACGTTTTAGCAATTAAAAAATATGATCTGAATCCTTTGTCAAATGCAGCTGCTCAGTCCTTAGAGGCTGCAAAACGCACAGATCAAAAGGTTTGCACGGATGACAAACAACGGGAGTAACCAAAGCGACCCATTTAGAGCAAATGAAACGAAGGTTTATTGAACACCATCAGGCATCTGTTCACTGCCGCTCAGAGCAGCCTGCGTAGGAGCACGTGTGCAACTCGTGAGCAGCAAGACCTGCGGGAGTCTTCGGAAACTGCAGAGCTGCTCAGCTCCTTTTGATCTACAATGAACATTTACTTAAAAATTGGCTAGTGTGGACTGGTAGCCCATATAATGTGCTTCTAGGAAGGTTTTATAGACAGAGAGTACATAGGGCGCCATACATCAGTATATGGTACACCAGCTAAGTCAACCTCATTTACATAGCATTAATTACCAGTGGAATTTTGTTTAAATTCAGAACCGAATTTTCCCTCTTGATTGCCTTACGCTGAGTTCCTCCATTGATCTTTAGGGACTCGCATAAAAGGAGTAAGGTTTTTGAAAGCACGTGTTACTTTTGGGGAGCTATCTTAGCACCCACTTTTAGGCTGATCCTAAATACGAGACCAGGCACAAATTCTGCCATCAAACATGCTTTAATATTTCTGAGGACGTTAGCCAGTGCTCCTCAAGCCCAATTCCCTGGGAGTAGTGTGGGTGCTCGGTGTTGGCCACCGCACTTGGCTATATCCCCCCCGGATCGATGGGCAAAACCCTTTGCCAATGGATCAAGGGAGAGTGTAGCCTGGAGCTCTTCAATTAATGCTGCGTAAAACAGGTATTCGTCACTACAGGAAATATTTGTACATTTATAAAAAAAAAAAAAAAAAGCAATAAAACCGTAAAGAAAAAAATACAACAAGCACAGCTTGATACAATAACATGCCATGAAATGTCATTGGCTTTATAATAATTTAGTACAACTTGAAAAATGTTCTTTTATCCACAAGGGATAGGAAATGCTTCCATCTAACACATGGTAAGCATGCAGTAACAATATGTACAACAAAGAATTTGGACTTTGCTTTTTACTCATAACCTGGATGATTCCATAGGGGATATTTTTAAGTTATTATTTTTCTAGCCTCATCTATGTTTTATTTTGCTGCTTTAACACTGAAGGGGAGAATGAAAACCCCTCTGTACATCTGTAAGAAGTTAGCTTTAGTCATGGAGCGTGCACTTCTTTGTATTTCCCCGGCAGTGGGTTTCGATGTGTTGGTTAATTGACACTAAAACCAAAATTCTCAATGCTATATTGTTGAGAATCAATTTCCTTTCCTAATTTTTTTTAAATTAGGACCTGGTAAGAGAACTATCTCTCGATCCTGTGTTACACTAGTCCCAGATTTTACAGCTTTCATTGTGAAACCAAATCAAACACCGATGTAACGAGTTCCCATCTGTTACAAGAGGGAGTCCAACCAAACTGATGTTGGGGTGTTTAAGGCTTCCCCCTCCCGCCTGACCATCACAAAGTCATCTTGCTGAACTAACCACGGCCTGTAGCTGAACCAACTTGACGTGGCGAGGAGCAAAAAAAGTCAATTTTGCTCTGAATTGGGGACTGCTCTGTGCTGCCTGCAGACAAAACAGTGTTGTGGGTGAATGAATCAGCCTGTTTTGCACAACAGCCAACCTTGGCTGGAGATTGAGGATTCAGATCCATCGTGACTGATGTATTTATCTCACCTGACAGATGACACACTCACCTGACTAGTGGGTAAGGCTGGTGAACGACAGGCTGACTCTGAGACTCATAGTGAGGGTTCTTTCACAAATGTCCTTGCCAAAAGGGTCTCAGGTCAAGTCTTCCACTTAGTCTTTTTCATCTGTTCCTTTTCCTCCTTGAGTGTTTTTTTTTTCTTTTTCCTTTTTTTTTTTTTTTTGCTAGAAAAGCTAGAATTACTATTCCATCAGCACTGAAGTAAGAACTTGGCAAAGCATTTCTTTACCTGGTAAAAACTTATATGATAACAAGAACCCTTACATATTCATAGAACTGCAGCTACAAAGGCAGTTTACCTCTTGTGACTTCGCAATATCCAGAGAGAGAGTCGTTTTGTGAGAACTGATCCTGGCAGTAAATTAGAGAGCCAGAGGTTTGCCTCAAGTGCTTATTGCTCTCACCTATTTCTAGCACTGTGTTGCAAAGGCAGGTGCTCAGGTTTGCTATAGGATGAAACGTGTGTGTGGAATATTGTGGAATATGGGGTCCCATGAAGGTGAGAGGAACGCACGGAGGAATGCAGCCAGTGCTTTTCTTGGATGACTGGTTCCCATCTTGCACGTCTGCTGTGCTGAGTTTTGCCTTAGTCAACGACTGCAGATAGAAGTGATGGTTTTGAGAGCTGACAAAAGTGAGTAAGCACACTGGCTGCTCTTCACCACGAGTTTGGAAGGCATCTGGTACTTATTCAGGAAAGGAAAACAAAAAATAAAAGTCCACGTGGAAACATTTCTAGGGCAAAAGAATGCAATTTACAGAAAAAAACAGGAAGGCATCAGTGGTAACCATTTCAAACAATAACAAGTAGCCCAAGCAGACTGGATTTAGAGAAATCGATACACTTGACCTCTTGCTCATATCCAGAGTCTTTCCTTTTAAAATGGAAACCGGTGTTAAACCACACTGCTGAACCGTAGAGCTACTAACTAGGTGGACATAATCAGACTAAATGGGATGCAAAGACTCTGCTGTCAACCATACCTCTCCCAGATTGCTTTGCTCAGTTTTCATGGACTGCTCTGTCCCGTTGGGAGCACTGGAGGCTGACCTGTCCTCAGTCATTCCTTGTCCTCGGGGCATGGGGTCAAAGCTTTGTGACATACTGACTGCTTTATTTTTCCATGTATTTTCCCCACTGGGGGAAGCTCTAGTGACACTCCATTTTCAGTCACCTGCACTTCCACATACCAACATACACAAATCCAGACACCAGAGACTTTCTCCTTCTCCTTTCTGGACCCTCCGAGAAGACAATACATCCCGTTATCCAATTTCCAGTCCATGACAACAGCTGCCTGTCATCAATTCTTTTCAGATTTACAAGGGTTTCTTTCTCTACTTGCAGACCTGCTGTCGTCATTTTTGGCTTGGCAGGTGAGTGAGATGCGATCAGCTTTCTGTCATACCTTGAGCCTCATAGATGAAATTCGTGCAGTCGCCTCCAGGCAACTTGCTGGGATGTCTGCACTTGGAAGAGCCTCTTGCTGTCCTTCCCTGGGGAGAATTGCCTTTCTGGGGAGCTTACTCTAGTTATTCATTGGGGTTTTTTTTCAATGTTTCCTGGAATCACCATGGTAAGGCACAGGGAAGTGTCAGGGATGAAGATAGGGGAGAGTCTTGCTGAGATGGAACTCCAGTTATTTGTCTTGTTCCTGCAGTCTCTTGGCTTTTCTTGCTTTGGCGGCACTGATGCACAAGGGATTTTACAAATAAAGGAAAACTAAAGGAGAAAGACAACTACAAAGTCATTCGTTCTGTTGTCACCCATTGCAAAACCGGCCCATCTGCCTCCAGCCCTCCCACTCCCCAAGAAGATGGATGTGATACAGTACTGCTGAAAAAAAAAGCCTCTCGAACACTCCTGGAAGAGACGGGAGCAAGGCTGACCCCCTAGACCGTGGGTCGAGGAGGGGGCCGGGATGGAGGGGGGGCCCGGTTGGGTGGTGGGGCTTGGGGTGGAGGAGGGAGCGGGGGGAGCGTGGAGGATGGGGATGGGGTGTGGGGTGTGGGGGAGCTGGGAGGAGGGGGCGTGTAGATGGGAGCAGGGGGCGGGGGGTTGTAGATGGGGGCTGGAGGTGGAGATGATGGAGGGTACGCATTGTTGAGTGGGTATTTGGGTGGGGCCTCCGTGTTCTTCACCCTGGTGAAATTGATACAGCGGCCCTAAAACGACAGAGAACAAAGTGGAAAAGAACAGTTATTGATTGAGACAACAGCGACACAGCTGAGACACCTTCCCGGCTGCGCGCAAACCTGATGATGGTTTTATTCCTGGGCTTTGTTCCCTCTCTTTCTCAGTGATGGATGTTATAACAGTGATTCCCATGCTGAGCAACCGAGAGATTAAGCCCTAATGGCAGCTTTTGTGATGAAGGAGGATGAAATCACAGAATCACCGAATCACCAGGTTGATAAAGACCCACTGGATCATCGAGTCCAACCATTCCCATCAATCACTAACCCATGTCCCTCAGCACGTCATCCACCCGTCTCTTAAACCCCTTCAGGGAAGGTGACTCAACCCCTTCCCTGGGCAGCTTCTGCCAGGGACCAATCACCCTTTCCAGGAAATTTTTTTTTTCTGGTGTCCAGCCTGAATCTCCCCTGGTGGAGCTTGAGGCCATTCCCTCTCGTCCTGTCCCCTGTCCCTTGGGAGAAGAGCCCAGCTCCCTCCTCTCCACAACCTCCTCTCAGGTAGTTGTAGAGAGCAATGAGGTCTCCCCTCAGCCTCCTCTTCTCCAGCCAAACACTCCCAGCTCTCTCAGCTGCTCCTCATAATCCTTGTTCTCCAGCCCCTTCACCAGCTTCGTTGCCCAATCCTCTCATCCTGTTTTCTGACTCTGGGATCTTTACACGGAGCACCCAGTACTTTAAATCATACGGAAGCTGCGAGAGCTGGCAAGAGCTGCTTCTATTCTTCAGAGCTGGCATCTGAGCCCATGCATGACCTGTGATCCCCTCTCTATGAATTGCTCCTCCCAGACCTCAGTTTTAAACTTCCAACAGCATAAAATATGGACTTTGTCCCTTTGAAACCTCTCTCTCCTTCAAATACCTCGTTTTGTGTCCTATTTCCGATCATTGACCAACCAGACAAAAGGGAAGATTAGTTTAACTAAGACAATTTCTTGCTCAGAATGTTTCCTGAAATGCATCCGTTCCTCATCAGGATCTCTTGATCCTCTGGTGCTTGTGGGAAGCCAATAAACTGCTTTTCTCACTCTTTGGTGCTAAGTTACAGTTTGTTGTACATTTTTAAACAAAACCTTTGCCCTCTGAGCTGTTCTATTATTTTTCCTCCCAAGTTCCACCTGTGAAAGATCCTGCTGTAAATACTCAAATGTCAGAATCAGCACTATTGTGTGATGGCTTCATTCTTTCAGATATGAAGTCATCCAAAAAGGCACCAGAGGATTTCTCAGTCCATATTTTGTTTTCAGATTTGTGAGCACGATCTTATTTTCTCTTTTCCTCTTTTGTCTCCCAAAGTAAATGTTTTTCCTGCTGAAAAAAAAAAATGCTGTATGAAGCACTGGGATCTGTGGGGGTACCAATTCCTGCCACTCCGAGTCCTCAACACGGCTCTGTGCGCAGCCTACGGACAAATGCTCCGCAGAAGAGGGACCCAAAGTGAAGTAAAGGAGATGCCGGTAGGAAGGCAGGAGGGTGGTGGAGAAGGATTTGAGAGGGATGAGAGCAGCTGCCATGGAAGGGGTGACACATAAAGAAATCCAGCTCCTCTCCAAGAGCTCTGCCAATTCTATCATCACGCTCTGTGGATATGAAGCAACATCTGCCTGAGCCTTAGCCGTTCAGCAGAGGGAAGTGGGTTCCTTGAAGTGACGAAGAATGCGGAGCAGCCCGCAGCTGAGCACAGGCTGCCTTGTGCAAGCAAAGGTCGTTTAAGAAAAACAAAGATTTCACAGCGCCTTGAACTGCATCGAGTTCAAGGGGAGAGCATCACCTCGGGGCTGCTCTGAGCGCAGTGGCAGCTGAACCCTCTCCGCATGGCTCGGCCCTGGCCTTTTGGCAGCTGGAAGAGCCTCTGGCTCCAACTCTGCCTCTCCTCGAAGACTCAGGCTCTGCGGCAGAGCAGAGACCCACATAATATGAATATGTATATATTATTATTCATATTATTCATATTATGTCATGAATACATCCGCGGTAATGAAGGGACAAAGGCAGCTCCTCCTTCTTGAGGATCAGTGGTCTCTCTGTTCAGATTTGTGCTTACAGAATGACAATGTCCCCATGTCCCTGGTGCTGGCCAAAAAGGGGACATCATCAATAGTCCTGGAATCCTCAACATAAGAAGGAGATGGAGCTGTTGGAACAGGTCCAGAGGAGGCTACAAAGATGATCTGAGGGCTGGAGCTCCTCCCATACGATGACAGGCTGAGAGAGTTGGGGTTGTCCAGCCTGGAGAAGAGAAGGCTCCGAGGGGACCTTAGAGCAGTTTCCAGTTCCTGAAGGGGCTCCAAGAAAGCTGGGAAGGGACTGTTTACAAAGGCTTGGAGTGATAGGATGAAGGGCAATGGGTATAAACTGGAGAGGGGCAGGTTTAGATTAGACATAAGAAAGAATTTCCTCACTTTGAGAGCGGGGAGGCCCTGGCTCAGGTTGCCCAGGGAAGTGGTGGCTGCCCCATCCCTGGATGATCTTTAAAGACCCTTTCAACCCAAACTATTCCATGATTCTATGATTCTGTGATCTGAAAGGCAGAGGAAAGCCCGGAATAGGCACACCGCTGTCTTGTGCCAGAGCATCCCTGGTTCTATTTGCTCTTCATGGGCTGGTGTCTCTGCCTTAGCATCATTTTAATGCACTTAGTTGTGATTTTAAGCAAATACTGTGGGGCAGGCCTGCTGAGTGAGTGACAGTCTGGACCCAAGATTAACCAATTCTGATCAGAAGAAAAACTCCACGTGAATGTTTTCCTTGTTCTCGTTCCATGACTCCTGCAATGCAATTTTAGTAGTTTCGGATTATGACTTGCACTGGTTTTGTTTTCTTTATTTATGGTGAGCATAAAATAAACCCGAACAATAAGCAGCATTCCAGGAATCCCAGCCAGAGAGCAAGAAGTTGCAATTGTTTTTGTATAGAGAGATAGTGTGTCTGGATGCTCCAGGGGTGAGGTTATGGTGCTGCTGATCCAAATGGAACTGAGCACCACCCTAAAAGCATTCAAGAGGATGCAGTGAGGCTTAGAAATCTTTGGATTTGGGATTGAGGCAGGGACCAAGGACAAAAGACCATCTGGTACTCGTGCCAACGCCGAGGCATGGCTCAAACCGGGTGAGAGAGTACCTCCTGCATATCAAGTGCTGTGCAAAGACTTGACTTCTTGTTGATGAAAATTGACTCAGAGAGCTCAGCGGTGCCATTATCATAAAAAGGTGCAAGCAATTCACACCAACGTATCACTGCATTATGTTTACACCAGTTTTTGTAGTCAGCTACCACCTAGCGAGCCGGTGTCCATAAACTACTGCTTATATCCGTGACTAACGGTAACTCATTTCCTCTAGTAATAGGGTTGCTTTGAAATTAAATATCTCTTTAGTTCAAATGTGATTAAATCCCCAACGTCCTTGATAGCTGTGCTTTAACATGGGCCTGTTAGACGTGCCGTCTTGTTTGAGCAAGGAGTTGGACTGAGGTCTGAGCAGAAGCTGCTCAGACACAGACCAGAGAAGAGGCAGTAGGGGAGTGCAGAGCCCCAGAGCGAGCACAGGACATGGCTGTACTCATCACACACCTCTCCCTCATTCCTTTGTGCCTTGCTAACTTCAGAGTTCAAATCTTCTCCTTAAAACAAGATAGATCGTGCTTTTTGCTCAGCTCTAGCATGTCATTGCCCATCTCTTCCTATTTGCTTTGCTGCCTGGCTCAGCTGCTCCGCTGTGATTTCATAGAATCATAGAATCACCAGGTTGGAAAAGACCCACCGGATCATTGAGTCCAACGACCTGACAGCGACCTGTTTGGCAACATTTTCTACAACCTGCAAGGGGTGATTCTGCAGGGCATCCAGCACTTGTGAAGGGCAGACACACAGCTGAGACTTTATCTTTCTTTCACGTGAACTGACAGACCAAGGGAGTTCTCATGTTTCATAGTTTGACATTTCTCTCACCAATGCAGATGCAGGGGGAGAACGTCAGACAGGAGTTATCAGTCCAGATGGACTGAGATGGACTTTGGCAGCTACACTGCCTCAGAGGAGATGGAGAAACCAACATCTCCTAGGGCAGGAAAAATGTCAGATTGAATGACAAGGAGAAATCCAGGAAACTAATTACTATGCATAAAAGGCAGAGAATGTTTGACTAGTTCCCTGGGTACAAATGCAAAGCAGACTCAGGATGAAGAGAGATACTTTAAGCAAAAAACTGGATGTTAAATAGGGCTATCTGCTTGTATCTAGCAACACAAAAACAGACACAAAAAGGCAGAGGTTGTGCTTGCCAGTGTGACCACAAACAAGTAATCCTAGAGCTCCAGAAGTCTCAGCTTTCTCTGAAATGTGTGGCAGGAGATGTGTTTTCCCACCTGCACTTAGCAGAAGGAGGCCTTAATTCACAGCTGGGCTCTGTACCATGCAATTGCAACAGAAAAATAAAACACGAGCCTCATTGACCAACTCCATGGTTTAGTGCTGTTTTATCGGGAAAACTGTCTGGATGAAGATTAAGTTGGCTGGCTAGATCCATTCAAGCTTTTACAGGGCTCTCCACCACCAGCACAGCTCATTTCATCCCACAGACAACAGAAGTTGATGTGAGCAGTAACGAACCCTTGGAATCTGGATGCAAAACCAGAATGAGTGTCTGAGCTACTACAGATATGAGGAGAGCAGGACCTCTCTGCTGTCAGTGGAAGCACAGGGACCTTCACATGACTGCTTTTAGGGGGGCCTGAACTGCCACCCTCTTGGCTTTCCACCAAGCTTTATCACCTCATTCAGGTGTCCAAATTTATACATAGTGGATATGGAAGGTTGTGGCAGAACATCCAGGAGTCAGGAGTTGAACCCATTTCTACTAAATCATAGAATCATCAGGTTGGAAAAGACCCATCGGATCATCGAGTCCAACCATTCCCATCAATCACTAACCCATGTCCCTCAGCGCCTTGTCCATCTGTCCCTTAAACCCCTCCAGGGAAGGGGACTCAACCCCCTCCCTGGGCAGCCTCTGTCAGTGCCCAACAACCCTTTCTGTGAAAAATTTTTTTCTAATGTCCACCCTTAAACAGAAGTCATACTTCATCCCAGGAGAAAAGCTCCTTAACCAGATTATACCATAGCTCTGGGAATAAGAGGAGGCTTTTCTATTAGTATTCCTAGCAGGGAGAGAGCACTTGCAGATACAGAATGTATGAACAGAGAGAACAGGCTGTGTATTAAAAGGCTGCTGTGTTGAATGCCTTGGCTAGATTTTATTTCCCTTTCTGCAGCCACAACGCTTCAGGGGGGGAGAGTCACAGCTGTGCCTCGGAAGAGACGATTGAAGGAATACGGAAACATTATTAGATTTGGAGTTTAGTGGAATCAGCAAAATGCGTGACGGCAATTGACTCTCGCATTTTATGTTGTTTTTCTGGAGTACCGCTCGCAGGCAGATGCATAATGAATTCTAGTTGGTGTGTCCTTGCTTTGTCACCTTCAACAGCTAATTGTGCTAGGGATGAAGGCAGCAGCACTGCCTTTAGGACAACAAAGCACTCAGTCGTGGGAGGCTCGTCCCCTCTGACCATGGGTCTCGCCCTCTGAGCCCTTCGCGTGTGGTGCGCCAGAGGATTTTACACTCGATCCAAGCTTTTCCTTTTGTTCTTCACATCTGGTTGACTGAGGAGCACGGTCAGGGTTGAGAGAGAAGGGTAGGATGTGGGGTGAGGGGTGTGCTGGGCTACCAGGGTCGTAGCGAGGGATGGTGGTTGCTGAGCGTTCGAGAGAGTGAGCTGGAGCATTTGTGTCTTGGGTAAGCGGTGACATTTCCTAGGAACTCCACAGCCTTGTCCAAGCCACTTCCAACCTCCTCTTGCCTTCTTTCCTCCTCCTCCTCTTTCTACTTTTATCTCCATCTGGAAACAAACTGGGAGAGGGACTCAGAGCCCTGTGCACAACAACCTGCCCAGAGCTCTGCCTGCACAGAGACATCGACTGGGGTTCAGCACGTTGAATCCAGCTGCGAGGAGGATGGACCTTTCTCTTGGGACACTGCAGTATTTCTTTATTCTCTAACCAGCTAGCTCGCCATCCCCCATCGCAGCAGGAGGAACTCAAACTAGGAGGAAGCTTTGTCCTTTGTTTCATTCCTGCCCTGCTCTCTGTGGTTCCAGCTGCTCTGGGCGAGGCTCACACATGGCACAGCAGAAAGGTAATTTAGAAAAGGATGCGTATCCTCCACTGCATGGAGAAGATATCTCCCTAAGCCAAGAAGATGGAGCAATTCTTTTCTGATGTGAAGATGAAAAATGTTTCTGTTTCTCTTGGTTTCCTATCAAACTGGAATTAATATCTGGAAAAACATCAACATTTTAGGATCATAGAACACTGGGACTGACTTCTGAGCTCCCGAGGTGAAAAAGAGGCACTGGAGAAGATACGATCCTTGATGTCATATTGTATGGGGCCATTAGTTATTCAAACTTTACAGAGACAATATGCTGGATTACACGGCTCTTATGAGAAAGAGGAAAGAGAAATAAAAAGAAATACAGGAGTAAAGAGAAGAAAAAGAGAAAAAAAGGAGGAAAAAGAAAAGAGAAAGAGGAAAAGAAATGTAAATATTAACCTGATTCTGAACCAAGTGTCCACAAAAACTTATAGGAAATATTGGGCAGGTGTATAACAGGCAAATACTAAATATTTATGTGAGTTATTGTTAGTCTCTGCAAAGAGGTGATTTACTGCACTGTAGCTTCTTTAAAAACAGCACATACATGGATGAGAGAAACTAACACTAAACTCTCCAAGCCAGTCCTGCTCTACCAAGGGTCCCAGCTGCTCAACTGGAACCCAGACCAGGCATGAAAACTCCACAAACATCTGTGAGGGTGCTGAGAGGGAAGAGAAGGAGAAAACAGAGTGGGGTAGTCCCAGTGGATCCAATAGCAGCCGTGAGCCCCACAGGGAGAGTCCTGCAAGAGCCAAACAGCACGGAGAGCCAAATGCTGCCTCTCTTGTGGCTACAGGGAAAAATTGCCTGTAGCCAGCGTGGTGGGGATCCCCTCTTGTCAAAGCAGTCTTTGCATAGGGTAATTTCCAAAACCTCTTTCAAATAACACATCTCTTTGTGCCTGGACACTGGTGATATTGGGCAAAGACCAGAGTGAGCAGAATTGATATCTGCTTCCCACCAGCACTTTGTCATTTGGGAACACCATTGGTCATTGGTTGGGCTCCCAGGGGGGCTTTCCTGCTCCAACCCCCTGTCAAGATAACCTCCCAAATGCCAGGAAGCTTCTGCTATGTAGCAGGATCCCGCGAGCTTGAAATACCCTGCTTACACAACCTGACCTCTGCCATTTGAATCACAGGAGTGTGTCTGGAGGCAGTTTTAGGAAACTGCTAACCAGCTTCTGGGCTTTGTCAGCCAGCCTCTCAGTGAGATCAGTCTGTGCTGAGTACCTGGGTAATGCCAGGAAAGCCCTCCTCCTGCAGCAAGCACGCTCATTCGACAGCTACCCCTGTATCTGTTAAGTCACCAGCCAGTTATTAAAACTGTCTCGTTTCATGACAAAACAGCACCGCAACAAAACAATTCCCATCTGTGTCTCATTTCTGAACAAGGAGCCCAGAACTCAGCGTTGCTCATAAAACCTACCATTCCCAAGGCATTCCTGCCACCTTGGCAATTCAATAAATAATAAGTCTGTTTCCCTGTAGGTGTTTAAGGGATGAGTGGACGAGGTGCTGAGGGACATGGTTTAGTGATTGATGGGAATGGTTGGACTTGATGATCCAGTGGGTCTTTTCCAACCTGGTGATTCCATGATTCTATGAAATTGGGGACTCAGTCTATTTTCTCACAAAAGTAAGAGGAAGACTTCGATTGATAAGATCATCACTCCAACAGAGTTCGAATAACCTGGCCTCTTGGGCACTGGCAGAGGCTGCCCAGGGAGGGGGTTGAGTCCCCTTCCCTGGAGGGGTTTAAGGGATGAGTGGTCGAGGCTCTGAGGGACATGGGTTAATGATTGCCGGGAATGGTTGGATTCGATGATGCGGTGGGTCTCTTCCAACTTGGTGATTCTATGACTCTGTGATTCTAATTGCAGAAGCAGCACGGGGACTCACTAGGGACAGTTATGATCTACCTTAGAAAATCATGTGAAAACCACTGCAGAGTGATAAATTTTGGAGCACCATCTAGAGTTTTCTGCTGGGTCTCAGTACTACACAGCATGCTAGATTTGACTTTCAAACTCCCAAGGACAGAGGGTGCAAACCAGCATTTTCCCTTCTGAAGCCAACAAAGGGGTGAGGTTTAACTCAAATGAGCATGATAAATGCCTCGTCAAAACTAGTGGTCTAACGCAGAATCACAGAATAGCTGGAAGGGATGTCAAAGCCCATCCAGTTTCACTCCCCTGCCATGGGCAGAGACACCTCCCACTGGATTAGGTTGCTCAAAGTCCCATCCAACCTAGCCTTGAACACCTCCAGCGATGGGGCAGCCACAACTTCTTGGAGCAAACTGTGTCAGGGCCTCCCCACCCTCACAGGAAAATATTTCTTCTTGAGAGCTCATCTCAGCCTCCCCTCTTTCAGCTGATGAGCATTCCCTCCCATCCTATCCTTGCATTCCCTGATAAAGAGACCCTCTCCAGCTTTCCTGTAGGCCTCCTTTAAGATTTTCTGCTAGCTCGTTAGCTTAGGTAGAGGCAGTGGGCAAGGGAGGCAGAGGTTATGGTCAAGGATGGTTACACAGCCACTGAACTCTGTTTATATTAGAGGCAGTTTCCTACACTGCAGACAAGCATCCTAGCTATATTCAGAAGGGAAAAAGAAGGAGAAAAACTATTCAACTTTCTTCGATGCCTCAATATAGAATCATAGAATGGTTTGAGTTGGAAGGGACCTTAAAGATTGTCTAATTTGGTCCAGTACAGTTTGCTCTATTTAGACATTAAAGCAATGGTTTGTATTTGTATTTATATGATCCTCCTCTCTTTAAGCAACCCAAAAGTAGTACGCATCAAAGAACAGAGGAAACTACTATAAAAAACATAAAGTATCACAAATTTCACAGATCTTTCACAGAATTTGGAATAAGTAAGAGCTCACGTGGAGCATCAGCTCAGTCACATTGACTTATGACTGGAGCTCGCATATACAGGACTAAGAGCGGCTCTGCCAATTCAACCTCCAGCTGAAATGTTACTTGTAAGCCTACTCATAACTTCTTGTCTGTGCCTGTCTCTTCAGCCCACAAGCCAGATAACACCCATTGCTCTGCCAGCCTCTGGTTCTTGATATCAGTAACCACACTGCACGGGACCCATCCAGCTGGGGAACCGTTTGAAAAGGAAACGTTCAGAGCAAACTCCTGCAAAATGTGAAACAAGATGATACAGGTTTCTACCTTGCCAAATTTGAGTGTGGGAATGAGCTTAATAGCTTCAATCTTTGGCTCGTGCCAGAGATCAGGAGCACGGCTCTTTCAGTGATGAGTGGGCATTCGTATGTCAGCAAACTGGCCTGATGACTTTTGCAGGAGCTGGTTCTGGCTCATTTACGCTACGGGACGGGTGTCATTTCCAGGAAGATCTGCTCAGTCTTCCCATTGCCTTTCTGGAAAGAGGTAGCCAGCCTCGGAGAAACACTGAGTGACACATCAAGGACACTGCCTCACACAGGACTGCAACTGTTCATCCTGAGGCTGAATGACAGCACCTACTGGGTACGGGGAAGAGAGAGAAGGAATCAAATGAAAAATAAACCACATTCTTCTGGCAGAGATAACTGGAACAGTTAATCAAGGGCAGTGGTAAACCTCCCCCTGGGGAGGAAGAAAGAGCCTGCAGGATCTGTTCTTCCAGAAATCAGTGATTCAGGGAGGATCATTCTAAGTGCAATTTGTCCTTGGGCAAACAACACAGGGCATGGTTCAGGACAGGATCTTCCAAGATGTGAATGTGAGAAGAACACAACTTCATGTTACATGACTCAGGAAAATTACCTGGTGCAAGGCAGTGCTAAAGGCTCAAGGAAATGGGAATTTACTATCCACTGAACATTGTCCTGCCAATATTTAGTGAGAAATAATTCCCATCCCTGCAATCCCTGTTTGCTGGATTTGCCTTGGCTGCTAAGACAGATCTCTGACCGTCAATTTTAAAGGCATGAACTTGTGCGTAGATAAGGTGGAATTTCGTCTCCAGGAAATTTTGCTGAGGATCGAGCATCGAACTATGATTGGGATTCTGCCTCTCTACTCCTTTCTTGTGAGACCTCATCTGGAGGATTGTGTCCAGTTCTGGAATCCTCAACATAAGAAGGAGATGGAGCTGTGGGAACGGGTCCAGAGGAGGCTACAAGGATGATCCGAGGGCTGGAGCAGCTCCTGTAGAGGACAGTCTGAGATAGTTGGGGCTGTTCAACCTGGAGAAGAGAAGGCTCAGAGGAGACCTTATAGCAATCTTCCAATACCTGAAGGGGCTACAAGAAAGTTGGGAGGGACTAGGGACAATGGGTATAAACTGAAGAAGGGCAGATTTAGACTGGACATGAGGAGGAATTTCTTCACCATGAGAGTGGTGAGGCCCTGGCCCAGGTTGCCCAGGGAAGCTGTGGCTTCCCCATCCCTGGAGGGGTTCAAGGCCAGGTTGGATGGGGCTTTGGGCAGCCTGATCTAGTGGGAGGTGTCCCTGTCTATGGCAGGGGGCTGGAACTAGATGATCTTTAAGGTGCCTTCTAACGCAAACTATTCTATCATTCTGTGATGCTCCCCTTTCTGAGCTGGCTCCTCACAGGTTCAGGGACAGAGGAGCGACAGTTCAAGAGCCAGCTCTGCATTTTGCTTCTGCAGGCTGATGAGCTCTGGGCTTCTGGCTTTGGAGCTATTAGTTCCAGGAAAAAGAGCTAACGTTGAGGTTAACTTTTCCATGACTATTAATGGAAAACCACACAGCAATAGTACGTTGTGGGAAAGTTGCAATTTTGTTCACGAGCTTTGCAGCCTGTCACCAGAAACCTGCTAGCTTAGACTTAATCATGGGTTATACCATAGCTCCTCTTTAGCTTCCATGAGGTTTTAAGCCCGCAAAATGAAGAAAGATCAAGCAAGGAGCAACAGAGCAACGTACAGGTGTGTGTGGAGTGTCCTGGGAGTCCACACAGCTGATTTCATTCTCAGGTTTCGACTGGAACGTGGTCTAGTCTTTAAAGCAAGGGAATTTGAAATCATACCTCCTGGTTTCTGTTCTTTGTTTCAGGAGGAGGTTTCTATTCACAACACTGTGAAACAGCATGGTGAGAAACCAGTCAGTAACCATAAACTGGAATGTCCTCTTCTCTAGAGGACAACTCAAAGAGGAATCCATGACTCTGCCAGTAACGAAGAACCCCTTTCTTTACATCCCTACAAGCAGTAGGCACTGGTACCTGGTAAATCACAGACTAGGACTCCAGTTTCAAAATAAGAGAGGACTCAAGGGGCTTCCCAGGATGATTGACTTTTCTCGTGTGCTTCATGATGTTCATTGTTAACGAGTAGCACTGAGCCTTCCCCATGTCACCATCCTTCTTGGCTACTCTGTAATGAAAGCCACTTCATGACCTTTGTTGAACTCATTGGAGGTCTGTGTGGCAGAATTTGCTCCTCAGTATCGAATTATGAATATGAACAAAAAAATAACAGCTTTGGGGATGTTTGAATTGGAATTGCTCAAATCACAAAACCTTCTCTACTTTTTGGTATAGTTCTAATAACGCAGCCTTAAGTCAAAGACAGCATTCCTGTGTACCGGCAGTGTTTAATGGGCTTTACAGCTCCTCGTGAACCTGCAAAGGGCTGAGTTTGTTGCAAGTGCACAACAACTGGTGTTGACACTAAAATAAGCTGCTTTTGTGGTCTCTATGGTCTGGAAGTCACTGGTGGGACGCAGGCCATGATTTACCAAGCATCAGTGCCTACTGCTTCGAGGGATGTACAAGAAGGGGTTCTTCGTTACTGGTGGAGTCCTGCACTCCTCTTGGAAAGAGACTGGGATGTGTGTATTGGGCAATGGGTGGTGCACACATGCTTCAGGGGGACATTAAGGGGGATGCTAGATATCAGGAAGAAATTTTTTACTATGAGGGTGGGGAGGCCCTGGACCAGGTTGCCCAGAGCAGTGCTGGTTCCCCCATCCCTGGAGGTGTCCAAGGCCAGGTTGGATGGGGCTTTGAGTGACCTGATCCAGTGGGAGGTGTCCCTGCCCATGGCAGAGGTGGAGCTGGATGGGCTTCGAGGTCCCTTCCAATCCAAATAATTCTGTGATTCAATGCTTCTAAGCACAGCAGAGGAAAGAGGCAGAGCCACAGCCCTGGCAGCAGAATAGTGTGATGTAAAGCAGCCCAGGGCCAGCTGGAGGTGCACTACCACAATGTCTGTTTATGGTTCTTCAAAAATACCACTTACAGGTTTGGAATTCACACGTGTATTCACAAAACCGGATCAACAAGCAGAGCTAGCAGTTACAATCTCTCACACCGTGTAATGCCAGGGACAGGGGACCAGAGAGGTGCAGCTCAACCACTGCTGGCGTTCTATCTGTTGGGTGACAAACTGAAACGGTGTGAGTCATTCTATCAAATATCCACCTAGATCCACTGCACCTTTGTCTTGCTAACTTCCATTCTAACTCTTCAGTCTGACAGTCTTTGCTCTTTTTGCACTTCATGCAGGACATTTGCCCAGATCCTGCAGGTACCACAGACTTTCACATCCAGGACAGGAGCCTGACAAGGGAAAGCCAAGGCTGAATTAAGGTGTAGTTTAAGTCATCCCTTTCTGTGCCTTGAACTGCAGGTAAAGCATCTGCTGTTATTGCATCACTGGTGAGATGGCACCTCAAATCCTGGGGCCAGTTCTGGGCCCCTCAGGACAAGAAGGATGTTGAGGCTCTGGAGCGAGTCCAGAGAAGAGCAACGAAGCTGGTGAAGGGGCTGGAGAACAAATCTTATGAGGAGCGACTGAGGAAGCTGAGGGTGTTTAGCCTGGAGAAGAGGAGGCTGAGGGGAGACCTCATTGCCCTCTCCAACTACCTGAAAGGAGGTTGTGGAGAGGAGGGAGCTGGGCTCTTCTCCCAAGGGACAGGGGACAGGACGAGAGGGAATGGCCTCAAGCTCCACCAAGGGAGGTTTAGGCTGAACATTAGGAAAAAATATTTCACGGAAAGGGTGATTGGTCCCTGGCAGAGGCTGCCCAGGGAAGGGGTTGAGTCCTCTTCCCTGGAGGAGTTTAAGGGACAGGTGGAGGAGGTGCTGAGGGACATGGATTAGTGATTGATGGGAATGGTTGGACTCGATGATCCAGTGGGTCTCTTCCAACCTGGTTGTTCTATGATTCTGTGATTCTATGCTTTAGTTTCTCAGTGGCTTTGCACGCCTAGCAAGCCTCTGAGGGCCCTCTGGTAGCTGATGTAAGACTTAGGGTTCCCCTCACAAGTTATTGGTGCAGGTGGACCCAGATACAGTCCAGATTTTTCAGCTGTTTTTAGGAATTTATGGCAATCCCACAGGAATCAACGACTTCACTTTCCCATAAGGATGAGAGTTAAGTCCAGAGCCCTGCTGGAAGCTGCTTGAGGGAAACACAACAGAAATGCAACATCAACATTCGCTCAGCAAGAAGTGTACATGGGAGAGATGGGTTTTCTACACATCTGTCACAAGATGATTCTCTCTGCATCACAATCCTATTTTTTCTGTTATAGGAGTCCCACTTCCTATGTTTTTACTGATTTCTAAGAACCGAAGCACCTGCTGAACTAATTTGCAGTGTTTTCTGTGAGGATGTATATAGAATCATAGAAGAGATGGGTTGGAAGGGACCTTAAAGAGTCTTTGCTTTTCAGAATTGGGCCACTCACAAAAAACGGTTATTTGGGATGAACGACTCATCCAGAGTTGGCATCTGAACTCCTTAGGCTGCACAGTGAAGCCTGAAATCAAGTGAATTTGAGGTTTTGGCATTTCACTGTAATGTAAAAACATGAATGTGATCATAGGGCAGAGGGAGTTTTATAAGCTCTTGTTGAAAAACAGTGTTTTCTGTAGTAAATACTCATGCAATTTGGCTGTCAATTTGTCTTATTTCATACTCTGACTGCTCTGTTTATATGAAGATCAAATTTTAATGTCAGCACAGGCACATTCTTCCTTTCCTAGTAAAAAGAACAATTGTGATTACTTTAGCTGGGACATTTTCGGGTATTTTGCAGCCTCATCCTCTGGTCATAACTAACCACAATTTGTACCAGAGCCATATCTCTGAGATCTAACAAGATACGAGCTTATGCAACTTCACCAATGAACTTGCAAAACTACATTAGCTTTAGAAAAAGCTCCTCTCCCTACATTAAGGGATCTCATATCTTTGCTAATTTAGGTACATCTTTACACATAATTACACATGGCTTCGTTATATTTTTTCTCCATGCTTAGAGCCACCTCAATCTATACTCACCTACACAAGCACACAAAATGAAAAAGCAATGAATGCACCTCAACAAAAACTTAAAATACAATTTGCTCTCGTATTCAGAGGCTCCTGGCAAAGTATGAGCCAGAAACACAGTTTAATAACCTCCCCAGAAATTCCTGACAGAGCAAGGTTAATCAACGAGGTGCAGGTGACACTTTGAAGAGACACGAACAATCTGGTGCTGTGTGTGGTGAGCAATTGGCACAAACAAGTGTCCCCTTACTCCATGATAAAAGTGACAAAGATTTCTAAAAAAGATACATGTTTTTAAATCCCCCCCACCTGATGATGTTTTGAATGTAAAAATAACCCCATTAATGCTGACAAGAATGCAAACCCAGTCTCTCAAAAATGTGAGAAGACCACAGGAATCCCATGTGACTCTGACTTCCTTGCCTTATTGGAACCATCTGTGCCTGTGGTCACCTCAGCTCGTTTCCACGTTTGCCTCCGAAAAAAGAATTTCACAACCTTTTGGTGCATCTCAACCTCTCTGTGTGCACTCCAAAACAGGTCGGAAACATCCCTCTCTTTTCCTTTCACTCTGGGATAAAACATGCAGGCATCCTTTCTGGTGGCCCTCCTTGAAGTGGCCCCAGCTCACTGATGTGCAGACACAGCCAACCAGGGGAGGTTCAGGCAGGACATTAGGAAAAACTTCTTCAGTGAAAGGGTTCTCAAGCACTGGAACAGTTGCCCAGGGAGGTGATAGAGTAACCACCCCTGGAGGTGTTTAAAAGTTGGGTAGACAAAGCGCTTAGGGATATGATTTCATAGTGGACGGGTACGGTTGGGCTTGATGATCTCAAACATCATTTCCAACCTAATGATTCTATGATTCTATGATTCTATGATTCTATATCCAGCTCTCACTCATCAGTTATTCGAATAATGGTACCTTCTGCAGTGAAGGAACAGTCCTGGTACAAGTCATCTTCACCCTGACCAAAGGGTTCAGGGCATGAACAGACAGAGAAGGGTTATATGAGGTCACACAGAAAAAGAGGATCAGAATCTAAGCTTCAGTCCCCACATTATCCACTGCAATGTATGTAAACTGCAAATTTATCAGTTGCTGTGCTTGAAGAAGTGTCTGAGTTACAGAAAAATGTGGACTTCAGGGTTGGGGATGTCTCTCTCAACCTGTATGGTGCCCGTATGGTATCTAGGAGGCTGATAACAGTAACAATTAATCAACACAGAGTTTGAAGCTGAATCCATGGCTCATTTTACGCAAATGATCTTTTTGAACAGCTCAGCTAATGTGCTGGCAGTGGACAAAGTAACTGATTATAGCAAGGGAATGCTTATATATGAAAGTGATGTAACCCTGGGATTAGGTCCAAGTCCTTTTCAGACGCCAAAGCAAACAGAGATGCCTTTCAGTTATTTTTCAGCTGGCCTCGTTTTTTTATGTTAAGCAGTGGGTGAATTAAGGTGCCATTCCACAACACCAACAATCTGTAACCTGCTTCCTTCTTTTCTTCAGGGAAGAGAAGGAAGGAGGTACAAATTGCTTTCAAAACAGCTCCTCTTTTGTAGCTCTTAGGAATCAAACAGTCCAAGACTCCTGCCTGCGAATTTCAGCCTACTCTTTACTAGCCATAAATTCTGTCTTCAAGGTTTTAAATTCTTATCTAGCCTGAGAATTCACCATGCGGTAGGTTTTTAATCTGGTGGTTCTGTTTGAGGCTGGTGATTGCTGTAGGATGCTCTGCTAATCACCAGTTCTCTCCTTCCCAGGGTAGGTCCGTGCTGTAAGGACTGGCGGGGCGGGCAAGCTGGTTTGCTGCTAAGCAACTCTGGAGTATTTATTCAGCTTGTGGTGAGAGGTGCACACGGAGCAGCTGCACAGTATGACTGAAACTGAGCCCTGAGCTAGTTAGTCTGGAACTCCTCTGGGTGATTGCCAGGTAGATAAAGCCGAGTGCCCAGCCCAGCATCCACCAGCTGGCGTCCCTGCAGAGGACCTGGGATAGAGCGATGGGTGGCCTGGTGCACATAGCATGCACCACAGCATCGGGATGGAGTTAGGCAGTGAGGAAAGCTGGAAAGCTGAAGGTTTTCTGTGGAATTGCTCCTTTTCCTTGATGTTTTTTCTTGCACGGAAAGTGAGCTCAGGACTGTCTGCGTGGGACACACTGACCACCGCAGTCACCTCTGGCAAATGTGTCCGTGCTGCCATCCCTATTGATTCAACGCCAACCTTCCCAGTAAGACCCAAACAGTAATATTTGTTTTGAGATAATATTTGATATTTGCTGACCTGGAAGAAGCCACAAGCCTTGAGGCAGCCTTTGCATCCTAAGGTTTGGGGAAGTAATTGAATTTCTTCTAGGTAACAGTGGCACATAAAAGAACAGAGGGAGGCTGGTAGTGACCAAATAGGGCACAGAGACCCTTATTTTGTAACGTGAACGCTTTGCAACTATTTTTGCAACTTCTTCCTTTTCTTTTTGACTTACTTATCTCCCAAGGCACAGCTGTAGTTTGTGTTAGTTGAGTGAGCAGCAATATTGCCTCATCCCTTCCCAGTTCCTTGCAAATGCTATAGAGCCAATCCTCCTAATTCTCAGCACTCGTAAAATCACTTTCTATGTCTATGAAGGAGAAAGCAAAGTGTGACAGACCATAATCAGTGTCCAAATCATGGGGAATACCTAGAATATGATGGGAGAAGACTCAGAAATCTCAAAGCTGAACCTAGTGCTTGAAAGCTAGATTCTTCTCCCTACATTAAATCAGAAGTAGGGAAACACACGGCCCCGACACATTTTTGCGGACCAGGGGAGAGGAAAACTCTGTCTCATTCTGCTGTTTCAGCTGTGTAAACTGATAAAGTTCACTTTAGCACTTTACAGTGCATTCTCATATTGGTTTTGCCTGTGCTGTGGGGGTGACATCGCCCTGCAGTTATGTCACCGCTGTAAAGGAATAAGCATAAAGTGCTCACTGAAGTCTGAAAGTGATTAAAAACATCAAGAGGGTCACACATGGTAATTCAAAGGAGACAGACACTCAGGCTCATAGTTTTGTTTACATGAAGGAAAACAAATGTTGTAAGAGCAGTCTACCCTCACAGAAAGTCTGAGAAGCACTTGTGAGAAGCATTTCTTCACCATGAGAGTGGTGAGACGCTGGAACAGGTTGCTCAGGGAAGCTGTGGCTGCCCCATCCCTGGAGGGGTTCAAGGCCAGGTTGGATGGGGCTTGGAGCCCCTGATCCAGTGGGAGGTGGAACTAGATGGTTTTTAAGGTCTCTTCCAACTCAAATCATTCTATGATTCCATGATTCTGCAATGGAAAGCACCCAAACCTTTGGTCTCCCATGAGCTGGCTGGAGGGAAGCAGGTATTTCAGCAGCTGCAAGCCTGGGTGGATTTTCAGCCAGCTTCTTTCACACTCAATTATACCCACACCCAAGTCAGAGATCCTTAGAGCAGAGTAGAATCCTAAAGAGCTAAATTTACTTCTAGGCTGAATCATTTAACACCTACACAAGCTGATTTTGCCCTGACAGGACACAGAGGGACCTCCTGGATCCTGCACTCAGCTGAACCGCTCTGGGTTTCCCCAGAATAAATGGACGTGGCATCATTCAAGTGGCATCATTCATCTTAGCTTGTGAAGTGAAAAAAATTATTCATAGAAGAGGCATTCTTCAAACTCTGATATCTGAGGGAAAATTGCCTGGCATTAGCACTCTGCTATGGCCTTTTCTCCCAGAAATCACTATCACACTCAGAGACGACATTTTAGCAAATCTTCCCCCTAAAGGAATAAGATATTAAACATTTTTCTTGGTCCTGCATCCAATGGAAAATCTTACAGGGAGCCAAATGGTACATAGGGATGATTCATCACCAAAAAATTACCCTGTTATTTTATGTGCAGTGGAGTTTCTTGAAACCTTCTCAATGCTACACAGCAACTTATGCTTTGGGCCAAATATATTTTATAAGCAACTTTGATCTCCTTTGTTGGTTTCTGTCAGGGATGTGTAAACTAACCACTTAATACATTATGGACAATAAAGCTGGTGAAGGGGCTGGATAGAGAACTCATCTTATGAGAAGTGACTGAGGGAACTGGGGTTGTTTAGCCTGGAGAAAAGGAGGTTGAGGAGAGACCTCATCACCGTCTACAACTGCCTGAAAGGAAGTTGTAGCAAGGTGGGTGTTGGTCTCTTCACCCAAGTGACAGGCTATGAGGAGAGGGAATGGCCTCAAGTTGTGCCAGAAGGGGTTCAGATTGGACATTAGAGGAAATTTCTTCACTGAAAGGATTACCAGGCACTGGAACGGCTGCCCAGGGAGGTGGCTGAGTCCCCATCCCTGGAGATGTTTAAAATACGAGCAGATTAAGTGCTCAGGGATACGATTTAATAGTGGACAGGGATGTTTGGACTCCATGATCTCAAAGGTCTTTTCCAACCAAGTGAGTTTTAATATCTCTGACACGAGGTGAACATGGACAGGGGATTAGAGAGATTTTGAATCTCCACTGATGGATTTGGAACAGCCCTGGGCAACCGGGCGTAACCATCCAAATCGCAAAGAGTCAGGGGATGTCTTAAGGCTGCCATAGGGATTTCCAGACCTCATTCTGCAAACTCTGCTTCATAAAAGTGCCCATGAAGTTTAAATTTATGTAGCAAAATATATGTATATTCATGAGTATGTTCAGAGTTTTATGCTAGAATGTAAGGGTTTAATGACTGAAAATATGCAGAAATATCCCCTATTATTCATTAGAATTAATTATGCAATTAATTGAAAGTGGCTACATCATCCTAAAACAAAACTGTACTGGGCTCTTGGATGGGTAATTCTGTCTTTTCATACTACAAACCATATCAAACTGCAGGAGCTGCAGCTGCAAACAAAGCTGAGAGATGGAGCTGAACTTTTGTTTCTAAGCTGTGATGAACATCTGCCTTCAGTCCCACATGTAAAGGCAGTCAGAGGCTTTAGAGGTATTTCATTTTCCACTAGCAGTAAGAAATTTTTGGAGGGATGGTACCTTGTCTCCTGGCTGTGGGCGCATCACAGACACACGGTCGTAACCTTTCCGCAGCAAGACCCAGAGCGCATCCAATTTCCCCTGCGAGCAAAAAAAACCCACAGTGTTATCTGCTGTGCAAGAACAAGTAGAGGTATTAAGCACTGGTCACAGGGGGCTGTACAGGTACCAGTGCTGGTTAATATCTTTATCAATGACATAGATAGTGAGATCGAGTGCACCCTCAGCAAGATGACACCAAGCTGAGTGGTGCAGTTGCCAAACCAGCAGGACGGGATGTCATCCAGGGGGACCTGGACAGGCTGGAGAAGTGGGGCTGGGAGAACCTCATGAGGTTCAACAAGGCCAAGGGCAAGGTCCTGCAGCTGAGTCAGGGCAATCCCCAGTTTCAATACAGGACGGGGGATGATGTGATTGAGAGCAGCCCTCAGGAGAAGGACTTGGGGTGCTGGTTGATGAGAAGCTTGACATGAGCCAGCAACGTGCGCTGGCAGCCCAGAAACCAACCGTGTCCTGGGCTGCATCAGGAGCAGCGAGGCCAGCAGGGTGAGGGAGGGGATTCTGCCTCTCTGCTCCTCTCTTGTGAGACCTCATCTGGAGCTACAGTTCTTGAATTCTCAACATGAGAAGGATACAGAGCTGTTGGAATGGGTCCAGAGGAGGCTACAAAGATGATCAGAGGAATGGAGCATCTCTGCTATGAGGACAAGCTGAGAGTTGGGGTTGTTCAGCCTGGAGAAGACAAGGCTCCAAGGAGACCTTATAGGGACCTTCCAGTACCTGAAGGGGCTCCAAGAAAGCTGGGGAGGGACTGTTTACAAAGGCTTGGAGTGATGGGACAAGAGTCAATGGGTATAAACTCACTGACAGATAGGGAATTTATAAGGTCCTCCAGTGACATGGGTTCTCTAATATCAATTAAAGACTCAGTGAACTCAAGCAATAATCTTCCTTTCTTTTTCAAGAAACCATTAGGATTGTGATCCTCTTTGAGATCTATATTCGTCAACCAGTGGAGCCAATGATTCAAAGCTTATTAGGGAGATGGAGGGACACATGTGTGGAGTCAAACACTCAGAATGACTGCGTAAGTCTTGTTTCCATAGAATTCTGGGGAAATACTTCTTCAGCTAAGAGCCTGGGAAGTCTGCTATCCTCAAAGGAAGATGCAAGAAACTCTTCAGTCCAACATTCCTTGAATAGGACTGGTTGGACTTGATGATCCAGTGAGTCCTTTCCAACCTAGTGATTCTATGATTCTATGATTCAGACTGCACAACTGATTAGACCTGAGGGAAGCCATCCCTGTCTATCCCAATCCATCTTTCCCCATCATCATCAGAGCTGGTTGAAGCTTTGATCTTCTTCCCCCTCTGGCAACTCAAGAAATTAGCACCTTTTTCTTCCATTTCTCCTTTACGAAACCAGAGTGAAAATTACAACTTTCCATGGAACAAAAGTCCCTTTTATGCCATGGTCCTTATTTCCAAGGGCCTACCAAGATTTCTTGGGAACAGCCAAGAGCTCCATCTTGGAGAGTCTGAATGGAGCTTCAGGGTCTGCCTGAGACATCTGGACAGAAAAGAGGAAGAATGGATCATGGAAAGGATGATGTTGCTTGAAGAAATGAAAATGGCAATGCATTCACTTGGAAATACAAACACTTCTGTGTTCTCTGCTGAATGGGCTGTGTCTCTGTGTTTGGGAACTCTTTTGCAATTGAACTGCAAGTTCAGTTGGGGAAAAATAGTTCTGAAGGCAAATAAAGCTTTGAATCTTAGTAGATATGAAGCGCAGAAAGAAGAAACAATCAGGGCAGATGACAAGGGGAGGAGGGCGTAATTTCAGCCATTGCTTTAATGTGAATGCATTCTCTCTCTGAATTAATGGTTAATTCAGCACTATATTGACCCTGTTCCACTGAGTGACTTGATACCTGGTCCTGGGATCTAGTAGTGGCAGTTAGAGGCAGATTTGTAAGCTGCCTACAAATCCAAGCTGCCCCTGGCCCTCCTCTAATAGCGAAGCTGTGCTACATCGGCTTTGTAAATGGAGACAGGACAGAGTCTAGAGAACATGCCAGGGACACAGGGCTTAGTAAAAGTCTCCACTTAGGATACATCCTCAGCATAAGAAAGAAATGGAGCTGTTGGAATGGGTCCAGAGGAGGCTACAAAGATCATCAGGGGGCTGGAGCACCTCCCATACAAGGACAGGCTGAGAGATTTGGGGCTGTTCAGCCTGGAGAGGAGAAGGCTCCGAGGAGACCTTAGAGCAGCTTCCAGTACCTGAAGGGTCTCCAAGAAATCTGGGGAGGGACTGTTCAGAAAGGCTTGTGGTGATGGGACAAGGGGCAATGGGGATAAACTGGAGAGGGGCAGATTTAGAATGGACATTAGGAAGAATTTCTTCAACGTGAGAGTGGTGAGACACTGGCCCAGGTTGCCCAGGGCAGGGGTGGCTGCCCCATCCCTGGAGGGGTTCAAGGCCAGGTTGGATGGAGCTTGGAGCCCCTGATCCAGTGGGAGGTGTCCCTGCCCAAGGCAGGGGTGGGACTGGATGTGCTTTAATGTCCCTTCCAGCCCGAACTATTCTATGATTCTATGATTCTGTGATTCTGCCTCCTTTCTCTGCTGCCCCTCCCTGTGTTAGATGAACTGAGACTTGGCAAGCTTCTCAGGAGGTTTTCAGACTTGTCATTCTCCTCAGATTTATTCGCACTGATTTTTCAAACTGTTGAAACAGTATTTTAGAAGCTGGATAATCCAGTTGGCTTCGTGCTAAGAAGTAACAGGAGCAAATCAGAATAATAACAATAATAATGACAACAATCTGTTAAGTGGCAGTAGCCACATTTAGGAGTAAATAAATCCTTTGGACATTGTATATAGCAATCTACCCACTCTCAGCTGCTACCTGCCTTATAGGTGTTACTCTGGGAAGAGTAACTAAGTGATGGAAGGGAAAAAAAAAGGGTCATTGGCACTGGCAGAGGCTGCCCAGGGAGGGGGTTGAGTCCCCTGCCATGGAGGGGTTTAAGGGACAGGTGAATGAGGTGCTGAGGGACAGGGGTTAGTGATTGATGCAAATGGTTGGTCTTGATGATCCACTGGGTTTCTTCCAACCTGGTGATTCTATGATTCTATGACTCTATAAATTGGCAAAAGGCAGGATGCCCTAAGTAAAGCCTGGCACTTGTGCTACATGGAGAAAAGGAGGCTTGTTGACCAACAAAAGAACTGGTGCTAAAATGTGAATTTCCTGCCTGTTAGTCAGATTCAAGCCACCTTGTTATGTTGTTCCTGAGATTTAATTCCTTGTCCTCCTCCTTTACCAATGAATTTCTTTTTCAAGTGGCTCATTACACACGTATTTAACAACCTTCTCATGAGGTGTTTCAACCAGGCCAGTGGAGCAGGTGGGAATCGCTCATCTGCTTTAAACAAAGGAGCTGAAGGCACTTGGAGCACTGTGATGAGGGAAAATTTACGGAGACATTTCCTATCGTGAGGTCTGGTGGCGTGTGAAATAGTCCCTCCTGAGAACTGGAGGTGTTTAAGGGACGGGTGGACGAGGTGCTGAGGGACATGGGTTAGTGATTGATGGGAATGGTTGGACTCGATGATCTGGTGGGTCTTTTCCAACCTGGTGATTCTATGAATCAATGATTCTATTTTAAAAACTAGATTGGAAAAAAGCAGCAAAGGCCACATCGGAGGTAGCAGCTTAAGCTGTGAGCGCAGACCCGATGACCTCGCAGGTCACCCCTCCTCGCCTCCCTCTGCCTCTCGAGGCTCTGTGACAGCCTCCCTGCAGAACACAATGTAAATTCACCTTCATAAGCTTGGGTCTTCAGGACTAGAACTTCTGCCAAGACTGATGATTTATTTTACTGATTTTGCTAATTCCTTACTGCACAAGGAGAGCAACAGCAGGACCCCTCCTCATAGAAATGATCCCTTCTGGTTTTCATAAGTGCTGGTGATTGTGCGTGGGGGAAGTGTAGGATACAGTCGTCCTGTCTACATACACTATTTTTGGGTGCAGCCCAACAACGAATGGGGTGACGATTAGGTAAATTTCTGTCCACAAACAGACTCAGGCAGCTAAATACTATCCAGATGTGGAATACCTCGAGGTTTTGGGAGTATTTGCTTACCGGATCTTGGATTGGAACTGTCTTTAGATTGTGTACTATTTGAACGGTAGAGAAGTGAGATATTTCTAAAAGAATTAAGGATATCATGGAATCATAGAATCACCAGGTTGGAAGAGACCCATTGGATCATAGAGTCTAACCATTCCTATCAAACACTAAACCATACCCCTCAAATATAATATATATCACCCATGAGATACCCTTAATATCTGTAGGCTCCCTTATAACCGAAATCATGCTGTTATGAAGCAAAAGCTGTTTCTAGTCAGAGTCAGAACTGAACCTGAACCCTGCATACACTGAATCTTTTCTCCAAGCCTCTCTTGAATTTTGGAGACTTTCCAGCTGGGACACAGTTTTGCCACAAACTTGACTCCTCTATTCAAAGCTGATTTCCTACCACACAGAATGAACTCTGAAAATTAACTGGAAATCTCCCAAGGCTGTAATCCAACGGTGGGACTGGTGAGGGAAGAGGGGAGAAACTCAGCGCTATCTATAGGAAAGGCCCCAGCTCTCAACTAATGATCTCAGGTTGCTGTACCCGCATGGATTCCAGATGACTGAGCATGTATTCAGGGCCCTTTGTGCTAAAATCAATGTTTCTGCCAGTTCCTCAGTGGTTAGAGAGTAGTTTCGTGTGCTGTGAACCCTTCTGATTGCAGCATGCAAAAAAGCAACTGAGCTGGGGCTCTCAGCTGGATGAGGTCATTTCCACAAGCGTACAGTAGAAGCGAGAGATCTCCCAGATGGGATGAGTGTGTTTTGCAGACGCTTTACACTGATGTGAAATGACAATGCACTGCATTTAGGAACAAAGGAGCAGCTATATGGGATGGTGCTTACTGCATTTCTCTTCTCTGGACTGAAAACTGTTCATTCTCTAACCTGTCCCACTGTGGGAACGAATAACCTTTGTGAGCACATGTTGAAGCCATTATAACAGAACTGCAAATGACTTGTTGGTAGGCTGTGTTTATTAGATGATAGTCCTTAATGGGGAAAAGAGAGGAGGCATTGGACCAAATTTTCAAAGAGGCTCATATTTCCGTATCCTCCGGAAACCACCCTTACTCCCTTGTGCACCCTTATCGTTGCCATCACTGGATTGGAACCAGCTGTGACATCAATGATTGTGGAAAGCCAAAACACGTGACGTGCCCAGATTCCTACGGACGCTGCTTGGAGCTGATCAGTAACGAGACACAATGCAGGGAAACCTGGATGTAATGCAGTGTAATATGTCTGCATTGCAATATCTTGGCCAATAGGGCTTGTCCGACTAGATCAGCTGCTATTGGGAAGGAATAAAACAGGAGAATAAAATGTCTAGTTTCCAGCAGTGAGGCACTTCTTCGTTCCCCAGGGTAAAGTCTAAGGTGAGATCTATACACCAAAACGTTTACTACATACGTTACACACCCTCTTTGCAGACCTCTTGCAGATAAATTTCCTGTAGAAGGTTTCTGAGGCCCTAACCAGCACCTTCACTGAGAATGAGATCCAAGCTCCAGTGGTGCAAGGCTTGGTGCCCCACTTGGATGAGACACGGGCATTTTCAGTTTTTTCTGAGACTGATTAGCACAGTGCTGCCCAGACTGAAAAGTGATGGAAAGGGTATTAGCATTTCCCAGAAGAGTTAAACTTGAAAAACAGGAGCATGGGATTATTTTTCCCTTTTCATCAGAGTGGTCATACAGTAGTTGAGCTGTAGCTCTTTCCTGAGTGCAGCTTAGTTTGTCCTGAATGCAAGAGATCGGCTTTCTCACATTGGAGTCCCTTCCTACCATGCCCTGGATGAAGCTGCTGATATCTGTTTTGTGTGGTCTGCTTCTCTTAATCCATGAGAAGCATTCACATGTGCAATGAAGAGTTTTGCTTCAATGGAGTATTCACTTTCTTCCTCGTGTCTATTTTGTGCACTGCCAGCTGCAGAATGTTTGCCTGTCCTCGGAGCAGGCAGCAGAGGAGTCTTCCCAGTTCCTGTGGGCGACTGCTGTGCAGATTTGCATTGCATGTGACCTCATATCAGTGTGAATTTGACCTTCCACATCCAAGGAAATCTTAATTCAGCCAACCACTTGTTGCAGGGCATCCCCTCCTCATGAAGTGAGTGTGCTGGGTGCAGGAAGCTTGCCCTGTGACCCATGCCATCTGCTGCACTGCAGTCCTTGATCTGCTGAGGACAACTCGCCCTGGTGACACTTAGCAGCTATTTTCTTCCTATTTTCTCCCCTGTTTCTAAGGAAAGAGGATGCTATCTATCCCCTGTGCCTCAGGGAACATGCAGTGTGGACTAAAGGACCTGCCCTTGGAAGCACAGTCAAGTCTGTAAGCACTTTCAAGAAGCCCCTGGAAGAGATCGGGATCTAAGAAGGCAACGTAACCCGAAAACCCAATCAATGTGGTAGGAAATTCCCATTGTGCCACGTGGCTCCTTTCTACAGCACCTAGGTGGGACTCTCTCATGCACAGCTACTCCAGCAGCATCTGGATATCACGGGCTTGTGGACAGTTCTACATTTCAGCCTTGGATGTGAAAACAATACAGATCTCCTGGAAACATCCTATACAGTACAATGCTGGAGTGGACTTACCTTGATGGGAGAGTACCACTTCTGAGGAGAGGAAGGCCTGCGCATGTTGTTCGCAAGGTTCCCTGGGTTCAGGGAACTCATATTCCTGTTCCTGGCATCTTGACTCTGGCATTCTTAGCTTTCTCTAACTTAGCACCTTCTTCTGTGGAGCCCTTCTCCCCCAGCGCACCTGCAAAGATGGCATCAGGGCATATTACAACAGTGGTTGCTGCAGAGAGTTACTACCTGCTCTAATAATTAGATCCTGCTCCATATTTTCCCAGTGTCCAAGGAGCAAGCCGCAGGTTGTGAAGCTTGTTTCCAGACTAGAGCCCAAACTTCAAAATTCTACTTAGTGAGAAATGTGAGAGTGGGGAAGGGTTTCGGAAGAACTAAAAATATTGCCTAGTAATTTGGACGGCAGCACTGCCCCCGTATCCTGGGGCACTGGAAGAAAAAAATGGTCCCAAACTCGAGGAATCTCTGTTTGGCTTTCAAATACTCCTACATAAAAGTAGTCTGGGCTCACATGTACAAAAAAAAGCTGAAATAAGTTTGCTCCTATGACCTGAGTTTCTTTCTGGGTAATTGCAGGGGGATCACAGCTCAGATCATGAATAAGGTCTTCTGATAGATGAACTGGTGTCTATTTACCTCCATTCGTTTGATGCCACCAACTCCTCGTCCACCATAATAAGAAGCATCCACTGTTGGCCATTTCTTCTTTGGAAGGCCATCATCGTCTTCCTCCTACAACATCAGAGGAAGCAGTTGCACTTTAGAAAGCAGGACCAGAGATGGAAAGGAATTAGTAGGACCAGAGATAGATAGGAATTAGCAGTCCCAGGCTACGTGGTTCTCTGAGCCTGCTGGAGCCAGTTCAGCTGAGGTTCTGGTCTCTCCCTGCTTATTTTCCAGAGGATGTACACTCATGAAAAGAAAATGTTTCATGATATAAACACTGCTACCACTTCAAAGGTCCAGCTCACCTCTAGCAGGAACGTGATTTCTGCCTTTTTCTAAGGAGACTTTCATCATCTTTAAGTTCACAGAAGAAAATTGCTTCCAAGTTGCAAAATCATTGAAGCATCCACCAAAATACCACTCAGCATAGGTCAAGAGCTGTGAGTCTGGCTGATGTGCTGGCCATGAGCTCTGGTAGCAGGGACCCACCTCACTGCCATGTCTTTTTTATGCCTTTGTTCCCTGACTGACGGCTCCCTGTGCCGGAGGAACCTCCAGGGTCCAGGGAAATCACTGCATTGTAGTTCATATTTGATGGAATGGGGGGAAAGCAAGAAAGCAAGCAAGTCAAATGTGCTCTGAGTGAAGGGAACCACACTGATGTGAATGTCTGGCAGAGAGAGGAGTGGTTTTTGAGATGAGCTGGCCAAGTGTATTAGGATGGAAAAGTCTAATGGAAAAGTTACCAGAATGGAATTAGCTCTCATAATTAACTTCTGTTTCTGCTGGGGAGGTTGCCCATGGAAGCCCATGTGGCTCCAGGGATTTTCCTGGGCTTAAATCAGCAGAAATTCAGGCCTTGTGTGAAAAGTGAGATTTAAATTCTGTACAAATTGGAACGTGTTCTACCCTTACCCACTGCATACAGAAACCTGCATCACTACAAAGTTAAAGCCACCCAGGACCGTGGCCTTCATGATGATGTTCAGATGCAACCAAATTAACAAAGAAAAATCTCCTTAAGTTTATTTGATACGAGTCTAGCTAAAGTTCTAGTGAGTATATTCTATATACTCCATATGCTTTGTTGCACTATAGAGCAACCCCATACATACTCTGACCTGTGTGGTGCCTTTCCCTTTAATTCCTACAGCTCAGGCTGTGAAGTGGCAAAGCAGAAAAGCAGAGTTAATCAAAAACGTGAAGTATTTCCTGTGAAAAGCATAGAGAGAAGTGAAAAAATGGGTCCTCTCTTTTTCCTTTCTTTAATTTTTCACAGGGATTTGGCAAAACTCCAAAACTCAGGAGCTTTCCAAAACTGAGAAAGCCAAAAATACTTTGAAATTTAACTCCCCAGTAGAAAAACTGAAAAAACTGGGGGGGTGAGGGGATCCAAGAAAAACTGTTCTTTCCATGTCAATCAAAAATCATTTCTGTTTTTCAAAAAACACATAAATTACCTGCAAATTTTGTCCTAATGTAAAGGAAAAGGGAACAATTGAGTCTTAAAAACAAGGTTCCTCTTCAGAGCTGCCTTCCTTCTCTTGCTCTGCTTGGAGCTGCTGGGGCTTCTTGCTGCAACCTAAGAACTTAATATCTCTGCATGAAGTTTTCCATGAGGACTTCTTAAAAAAAAAAAATTGGAATCCAAGTCATCTAAATATTTTCCTTCAGCAATTCTCTTTCTCTCCAGTTCAGCACAGACTGGACTTCTCACAACAGGAAATACCAAGGTTTAGGAAATCTTCCCCGCAAGCTCCTAAAAGCCCTGCGAGTCACTTCAGTCTGAGACAAGAGTTTTTTCTGCCAGATCAACAACAGCAACAGCACCAAAGGACAACAGTGGACACTCGAAAAACAAAGAAGTCACAAGCTTCCTTCAGGATGAGTCTGTTTACATGTTTTGAAGGGCACGGGAGGTTTTGCAATACAAGCAAATATAACCCCAACCAGTGGTGTCCTACACACTTGGCAAACACGCTCCTGGCACGTGTGAGGAGGTAAAGGAAAGCACCTGGGAACCTGGGGGTCAGGGGAAGGAGACAGCAGGAAAATCAGAAGGAACAGGCATACAGTCCCCACATCCAGCATCCTAACTCACTGCCCCATTCAGAAGATCTGAGCCGATCAAACAGGGCTGAATTCTCACATCCTAGAATCATAGAATCGTAGAATTCTCACGTCCCGGTTCAGCGTTGTCCATATTTTTCTACACTGAGCTACAGTGAGGGTTTTTTTTTTTTTTTGACTGAGGAAGAACGGCGTAAGGAGCCTCAGCTCTGCCCCAGCAGCAGGATGAAAAACAGTGCCGGAAAATTCAAGTGCATTTAAGGATGCTGGAAATTGACTGTACAAACCTGGCATCTTTCCACCCCCAAAATCTGCTTTAGATGGAGCTAGAGTTTCTTTTTCAAAACTAAGAAGAAGGAGGACAGAGCTACATTTCACAGTCAGAGATCCAGATTTTTAACTGCGGGATTTCAGAAAACAAAGATCTGTGTTTATCTCAATCCATGCCGAGCTCTGTAAGCTTTGACCCTGACCTGAGGGAACCTCATCTGTGGGTAACACAAGGATAATGCAGGCTACCCTAGGGACATCTGAACCGCTCAGGGTAAGAATTCAAACCAAATTTGGCCAGATATAAAAAAGTTTGGACAACTTACCCCTCTCCCCACCCCTATAATTATTTTCACAGTTGTCTCTGCAATGCCTGAATTTTGTTAGAATTGAGCATTCTTGAGGAGCTTTGCCTGCACAAAACATTGTGAGGCCTAGAACAATCGTTCCTCTTAGTAAGAGATGTTATCATCGGATTTTACAGCTGACGAAACATGGAGGTGGATATGCTGTCCTCAAGGCTTCTGGCTCCTTTTCCTCCCAACACCAGGCTCATTCCAAATTCTCTACAACTCCCTGAGAGGAGGTTGTGGAGAGGAGGGAGCTGGGCTCTTCTCCCAAGGGACAGGGGACAGGACGAGAGGGAATGGCTTCAAGCTCCACCAGGGGAGGATCAGGCTGAACATTAGGAAATAAATATTTCTTGGAAAGGGTCATTGGGCCCTGGCAGAGGCTGCCCAGGGAGGAGGTTGAGTCCCCTTCCCTGGAGGGGTTTAAGGGACGGGTGGACGAGGTGCTGAGGGACGTGGGTTAGTGATTGATGGGATTGGTTGGGCTCGATGATCCGGTGGGTCTCTTCCATCCTGGTGATTCTTTGATTTATATTATTCTATGAAATTGCACAGCCACCTCACAGAGGCATTGTTACACCTCAAGGACACCTCACTCAGTTCTCAAGGAATGTTTCCTCCCTGCTGTGGCAGGTTTTGCTCATTACACAATGCTCTGCAGAAACTCTGCATGATCCTTGTCATCCCTGAGCAGTTTTGCAAGAACATTGCTTTGGCTTTTCTCATGTCTGCCTGTCACTGCCCCAAACTGTTGTCAGAAAGGACTCACAGGCCACAAGAGCATCTAAGAGATGTTCAACGGGTGCTTTACTAAAGATCTCAGCTCTCATTGGGCACCTTATCCTTGAGACACAAACGCTCAGTAAACAACCTACAAAGATGATCTAAGAGCTGGAGCACCACCCGTTTGAGGAGAAGCTTGTTCAGCCTAGAGAAAAGAAGGCTCTGAGGAGACCTTAGAAAGACCTTCCAGTACCTGAAGGGGCTCCAAGAAAGCTGGGGAGGGACTCTTTACAAAGGCTTGGAGTGATAGGATGAAGGACAATGAGTGTAAACTGGAGAGGGGCAGATTTAGACTTAAGGGCTTAAGGAGGAATTTCTTCACAATGATGGTGGGGAGGCCCTGGCCCAGGTTGCCCAGAGCAGGGGTGGCTGCCCCATCCCTGGAGGGGTTCAAGGCCAGGTTGGATGGAGCTTGGAGCCCCTGATCCAGTGGGAGGTGTCCCTGCCCATGGCAGGGGTGGAACTAAATGATCTTTAAGGTCCCTTCCAACCCAAACTATTCTATGATTTGTTGGTCTTACTGATCACAGAATCTCCTGGTTTGTTTATGGTAGAGTCCTGAAGATGCTCCCTGAAGTTAAAGCCTCCAAGTGCATTTGCAGTTTGAGAGAACCCCAGTTTTGATGAAGATGAGGAAGAAAAGATGTTGAGTTATTCCCACTCTGTAGCTCAGCCATTGCACTACAGAAAGATGAAATAAGGTCTTATAAGGTCAAGGGAATTAACACTGGTGCTCCTATTGCAACTGTGATGTGATTAAACCCACTTTTCACAGCCTCGACACTGAGCTGGCTGTGCTGGGCATGCCTAGGTACTTCACATTAAATTTGGCCATAAGCTCCCAGACCTTTATGGTGTAATGCCTACACCTCATCTGTTGCCAATAACATCCTAAAGCTTTTTCTTTCAAATGCCTGTCTCGCAAAAGATTCCTTTTCTCCTTGTCCTGTATTTCCACAATTCAATGTAAAAGGGGAGTAAAGGGAAAGGAAAAGAGCTGGCATTCCACTGTGACCTGGCTTTATTTCAGGAATAACAGAATATATTTCCTGCCTTGGTGTCTGCAAAAAATTCCTATCAGATCCTTTCTCTGGTGCTTCTTTTCCTCCCTTTCCAGCAGTAAGAGAGAGGAAAACAATTTGGAAAAAGATGAATAAACACCAATAATTGAAGGTGAAAGCAGCTCCTTCCAGATGAACCCCTACTGGCCTTTCTCATGCATGTTCAGTTGAGGGAGAAAGAGATTAGTTCACAAAATCAAACTGGTTCAAGCTGAACAGGAGGCTTCACCCATTGGCTTAACAATAGCTGCTGTGCCACTTGAATTCCTCCTTCTCACACCGGCCTCCCACGACAGCGAGTTACCTCCAGCAACTCACAACTGTGCTGCGGAATGGTGCTTTCCCTCCAGGACTTCCCTGTGTGCGTTTGCTTCAGTGGATGTGGGTAAGATGACAACTGATATAAGAATTATCCAATTATGGGCTGGCTGGTGGCTTGGCTCTGGTGCCACGCTGTGGGTGACTGTGGAGCTTGGGTGACAAAGCAGCATGGAGAAAAATGGCTCTGGGTGATGAGGAAAGGGCACAATCTGGTCATTTAGTAGATCTCCTGCCTGGCTTTTCTAGATTTCAGCAAACTTTCTGTCCCTGAATCCCTTCTGTGGGCGAAAAGTGCTGCCGTGACAGAAAATAAAGATACGGCAGCCTATTTTAACATTGCCTGGCCTCTGTTTTCAGGGCAAGGAAACATTGAGAAGAGTGTGGGACTCGCAGGGATACTTTGGAAGGCTCCAGTTCATTCACTCCCGGACTGCAGCCAGGATCTGACCTTCTGTGGGGCTGAGTAGCACCACATTTCTGGCCTGGCACAGGTAGCGAGGAGGAAATTGTTGAATGCTCCAGAGCCCTTTAGGATGGGGTGGTTTTTGACATAGAAAATGGGTTGATACAGTGAGAATCAGCTTCGGGCTCATAGTAACATTCTGCTCTGAGTTAAGAGTTGTTCTGATGAGCCCAGCCTGAAGGTGGCCCTTGTGTCTTCCTTCCACAGGGCTAAAAGCCCTTCTCTCCACTGGAGGCAGAAGAATGTAGTTTTGATCCACTATCAATGACTATATCAGAGGCCAGAGAGGTGCTCACTGGCTCCTTAAGGCATTCACCTCTTCTGAGTGATATTAACTTGGTCTTTCCTGGCTGTAAGTAAAACCATCTTTCCTTCATCTGGGCTTAACCTCCTCCAGTATCTTGCACGGGCTGAGGAGCACAGGGACAAACCGACAACATTTGCAAGTTCGGAATGAATTAATTGGACATTTCTAGCCAATAATGATTTCCTTCACCAACACCAAGTGTGCCTCCAATATGTCTCAGAAGGCCTTTGAAGTAGAGTTCAATAAAACCTTTGGTGGGTCTGACAGCAGAGCTACTTCATTGTCATTCTTCTTGCAGCGCAGACATGTGGGCCTCAGCTCCCAAAGGTGCTGATGCAAGAATTCCTCTTGTCTTTTTTTTTGCCAAGATTTTTGGGAGGAGAAGAAGAAGAAAAAAAATCTTACTGTAACTGTAATGCTGCTGCTTAAGGGATTAGCACTTTTTCAGGCTGGAGAGGAGCAGTTGCGAGGCTTTCTGCGAGGGAGAAAGCTATCTGCTCACGTAAGAAACACTGGATTGCAGAAAAATTGACTCTATCTTCTATTTGTTTCTAGCAAAGTAGAAAACCTGGACTGCTTATCCTTCTGTGAAAGCATCCCAGTCCTGCCAACCCCGTTCTGTGACTAGGCTCTAAAAGAGTAAGCAGGACCAATCAAATGCATCTTTCCAGAGCTTCTGCTGCTTTTCCATTAGTGAGAAGCTCTTCTCTCTGGAAACAAACCCATAGTACAAGGCACAGCTAACTAATTTTTGAGCACTGCTCCAATGCTATAAATTTCTAAACCAGTACAGACTATATTTTCCCTTTTAAGACACCTTTGGCTGCTAATTGTGTAAGATGTCTACAGGATAATTAAGCATCGAGCTTAGAGGATGTGCTCTGGTGGAAAATGCAATTGAAATTATACCAGCAGGCTAGTCCCTACAATGTTGGCTCATCGTTGTAACCAAAGCCCTCCACCTCAGGATCCCAAAATAGTGAAAACAAAGCATGTTTGCTCCATGTTCCCCCCAGGACCAGACCAGGGTGGTTTAAAATAAAAGGAGACTGGAGAATACGTTGCTAAAGGAAAGCTGTGGAACAAGCAGATGAATGAGGGATCTTACATCCAAAGTGATGCATGGACCGTTCCTCTCTGTCAGAATCAGGGTCAAAAGAAGATATAACATTTCCAGAAATAACTTTACACCAGTTTAACTAAACTTAACCTCAGGCAACCATAACTGGTCTGCTGCAACTAGTTTATTTTGGAGCAACTAGTATGATTTTACAGCACATACTGGTTTGATAAGAAGCTTCCTTATACTTGAAGTACACCTCCCCTCTCAGCACAGGGATGTAATTTCCCCTTCCAGCCCTTGGCCAGTAAGCCAGCATTCCAGAATGATGTATTTTAATTAATTTCGAGACCCTTAGCTTGGAGGCGTGTGTGGTGCAGAACACAGCATGTTCAATTTTAGGGTAATATTTTCCTTTTCATTCAGAGGACAGAAGTGAACAAAGCTTGTGGGTTTAGATGCAGCCCAAAGAGAAATGTCTACTTAGGAAAACAGGCCAGATGCCCACACGCAGAGGCATGGGGAGCACTGGATCCAAAGACAAATCTCCCTTTGGTCCAGGAATGTCCAGATTTGCAGTTTTGCTTCAGGCTTGTTTTGAAGGGGACGAGTGCCACCAAGATGGAAGTTCTAGTACTGGCCTTTGGCTCCAGCTGCCCTCAACTATTTCTCTGTGCTCAGTGCAGGCAGAAGCGAGGTGGAAGTGGTCAGAAGTGTTGCAGAGAACTGAGCTTTAAGAGTGCCTGTCTGCCTGGGCGCAGAGCACACTCACTGGGCCAGGCTTCAGGGATAGAGGATCATTTCAGAAACCTTTTTCCGTTTGCAAGCTGAAGCAGGCAATGAATTTGTCTCCAGATGCAAAAAGCAACTTAGCAACCAAATCCCTCTGAGCACAGATCTAAGTCTTCTCTTACACTCATGGGTAAGAGGAACTGATCCAAACCCCAGTGAAGTCAATGGAAAAACTCCGAATGATACCAACGCACCCTGAGCACAGCCCAGGGACTTTTCAATGAAACTCCATGTGCAAAACAGTGAAAGCAAAGAAGAGACTCCTTGTGTGCTGAAAGCAGAATATAGAAAGAGGCAGAAGAAAAATTGGGCACGTTTCTGGGCAGAGTCCTCTAATTAAGTAATGGTGACATAGTTTTAAACCATTTGTTGCTAAAACCATCCAAACAGTGTAAGCACAATTAAGATGAAGTTTTTAAGATTGCTTTACTGTTTCTCTCCATTAAGAATTCCCTGGCTGGTGCAGGAGGTGTTTGAGTCACCTTCCCTGGAGGTGTTTAAGGGACGGGTGGACGACGTGCTGAGGGGAATGGTTTAGTATTTGATAGGAATGGTTGGACTCAATGATCCAGTGGGTCTCTTCCAACCTGGTGATTCTATGATGTCATGACAGTTTTACAACTACTCAGGATCTGGCCCACTGTCTTCAGACCCATTGCAAAACTTGTGATGCTAAACTGTTTATGCTAAACCATCAAAATCATTACTGTGCCATTCCAGGAAGGCAGCTAAACATATGTTTAGAATCATAGAATCACCACGTTGGAAAAGACCTATCGGATCATCGAGTCCAACCATCCCCATCAATCACTAACCCATGTCCCTCAGCGCCTCGTCCACCCGTCCCTTAAACCCCTCCAGGGAAGGGGACTCAATCCCCTCCCTGCACAGCCTCTGACAGGGACCAATCACCCTTTCTGTGAAATATTTTTTCCTGATGTTCATCCTGAACCTGCCCTGGTGGAGCTTGAGGCCATTCCCTCTCGTCCTGTCCCCTGTCCCTTGGGAGAAGAGCCCAGCTCCCTCCTCTCCACAACCTCCTCTCAGGTAGCTGGAGAGAGCAATGAGGTCTCCCCTCAGCCTCCTCTTCTCCAGGATAAACACCCCCAGCTCCTTCAGCTGCTCCTCGTAATCCTTGTTCTCCAGCCCCCTCCCCAGCTTCGTTGCTCTTCTCTGGACTCGCTCCAGAGCCTCAACGTCCTTCTGGTGCTGAGGGGCCAGAACTGAACACAGGATTCAAGGATCATACACTTAGGGCTTGTCCTTTTTGTGAATCACACCTTAACTCTGTACTCTTGTTCTGTCCAAGTGGAAGCGTTGTCTGCCTCTCCTCCTTTCCTACCTTCTCTATGGAAGTACCATATTCATAGATATACAGTCGCTTTTTAACAAACAAACTCTACATCTCTAATTCTGCAGAAAATAAAATTTGCAGAGTGAAACACACATGACAGTCACCAGCTAAAAAGACCCCAATTCAGCTAAACCACTACTGGCTTTAAGGCTATAGAGCTAAGCACAAAGGTTTAATGGGTCCATAGAGTCACAATTGCTTGTGAAGAGATGAACAACGTCTTTGACTTCCTCACTGAGGAAATCAGGTTGTCACTGTTACTCACCTCACTGTCTTCTGCAGGAGGTGGAGGCGGCTCTTTGATGATCTGGAAGGATCAAAGAGAAACAAAACAGTAAATGCCTAGTTTGTTCTTCAGCACAATTCAAATGCCACTAAGAAAAACCCAAACAAGAAAACAGTGAGATATTGTGAACACCTCTGAATTTATTGCATGATCACAGGGTGGCTCTGGGTGCTGCTGGTGACACGGTCACTGAGAGGAAGAGGCGAAACAGGAGGTATCCCAAAGCCCTGCTATCTAGACAGTTCCTAATTACAGCTCCAGGTGCACATTGCTGGTTAGGAATCTCCTGCCCTGTTTGAAGTAACAGCAAATCCAAAGTTGTATCTCTTCGATTCTCCAGCCTCCTCATCCCAGTAGGAGCCATAGTCAGCACTGGCTCAAAGCACCAGACAGCAGCCCCTGTTTGATCTGAACACCCATGATAAAGGAGAATCTCCTTCCTCTCCACTGCACACGTGTACAAGTCCTGTCTCAAATAATTCGCAGTTTGAGCAAAAGCTGGAAAGCAAGCACAGGGTGAAATAAAATGCCCTGCAGATATTGCAAAGCAGTAATAAACCCCCAGGCTCTGTCTCCCAGGCCTGTATTCCATTCCAGAAGCCTGTGCCACCTCATACTTTCTTGGAAAATGCTTTTCACATTATCAGGCTAATATAACTAACTCTCATAAACTTTTTTTTTAAAAAATATAAATACATATACATTTGAGGCCGTCCCAGAGCTTCTAATAAAGCAAGCAGGGTGAGGTTTTAGACCGGTCCAGGATATTCTCCATAGAAACAATTTAAGTTTATGTGGGCGTGAAGCTATTATTTCATGCAAAAAGTTTGCATCTCGGGCTCGGCAGGCAGTTGGCTCTTCTCACAGCCCTCTACTCCAAGAGCAACAGAGGGCCTTCCAAGGGGAAAGCGGTTGCCTACAAGCACGTCAAACATCTCTCCCTCACACGAGATGCACCCCAATGCCCAGTCGCTGCAGTCAACAGCCTCAACCCAACCAGTCACATCAAGGCTGTTGCCCCAGGGATGGGTTTTCTCCAGGAGCTTGAAGTGCATCGGGATGAGGAAGGTCTTTCTTTACACACCAGGCTATGAATCTGATGCTGTCAGGGTGCTGAGCACCTGTGGAGATATCACTGAGGGCCCTCAGCTCCTCTGTGGCCTGAGTATTAGAGGCAGAGGATGTCTGGGTACAGGGTACGGATGGCTAGGTTTAAAAATTACCCTTAACAAAAATAAAAATCACGGTCCCAAACAATAACAGCTTGCCTGTTTAAATGCGGAAAGGGGAAATGACAATCACATTAAAGGCCCCAAAGATATAAATATTTACAACAATTCCTCTCACTCGTGTTTTTCCTGCTCTGATGAGCTCACTGTTTTTATTTTCCTCTGCAAACCTCGAGTCATGCAATGTGGCCCTTAATGAAGAGCATGTGCCTCTGGCTAAGGAGGAGATGGGGCTGGCTCAGCCCTTTGTTTGCATCTCAGCCCCAAACACTGATGGTTGTAGAACTCTGCCCCTACCTGTTCCTGGGCAGAAGGGTTTTTTTTTTTTCAGTGGCCTGAGAGCCCTTGGGGATCTCCTGCTAAAGAATCTTCATGCTTTAGGAATCAGCATTGAATTTTTGCTTATATGCACGGAAGCACAAAACACACGTGGAAGCATGAAATGACATTTGAGAAGCCTGGTAGGTGCACTGGCTGCCCTGCTCACAATGTTGCTCATTCTGGTGAAGCAGAATCATGGGTCAGGCTGTGGATGCAAAGCATCCAGAGGAGCTCCAGAGCATCCAGAGGAGCTCCACCTGACCAGCAGAGCAGGTGAATGTCTGAGAGAGCATCTATCTCTCTACTGTGCGACTTCCAGCGTGTGCTTGTAGCTCTGGGGATACCAGCTCTTTCCCTGATGCAAAGCAAGTGATGAAAAATGGATGAAAAGCTGTCTGCATCAGAATATTACTCTATGGAAACATGGATATCAGTAAGGTTCACTCAAAGTGCTGCTTCTTCATTTAAGATGCAAACAGCATAATTTCTTCTATAGCTCTTGATACGATCAATACTGACACAGTGTGTACAAAGCACCAAAACATTAGAATCATGGAATGGTTTGGATTGGAAGGGGCATTAAAACCCATCCAGTTCCAACCCCCCTGCCATGGGCAGGGACACCTCCCACTGGATCATGTTGCTCTAAGCCCCATCCAGCCTGGCCTTGGACACCTCCAGGGATGGGGCAGCCACCCCTGCTCTGGGCAACCTGGGCCAGTGTCTCACCACTCTCATAGTGAAGAAATTCCTCCTTATGTTGAGTCTAAATCTGCCCCTCTCCAGGTTATACCCATCGCCCCTTGTCCTATCACCACAAGCCTTTGTAAAGAGTCCCTCCCCAGCTTTCTTGCAGCCCCTACATGGGGGCTCCTCTAACCATGTTTTCAGACACATTTTGGTCAGTGTGAGAGGGGACACTTGTCAACAGACCTACTTTTAAACCAAACTCATTAATCCAAAGCCTTTGGATGCTGAGAAATTTCAGGTATCTGGTCCAAAATACACCTGCTGAAAGTGGCCTTATTCCTTCCTCTAACATTATTGGTGGAACATGATGGGTTTCAGTGGAGTTTCTTGCATTTGTACTGGCATGAAACATCAGGATAATCTGTCCAACATATTTGGTCCAGCTAAGCATTCAAACACAACTTCTCAGCCAGTATCACTAGGAAGTCTTGAGATTACAGACTTGGAAATGGAGGGATGGCTGTGCTTTTCGTGCATTTGCATTCCTTTTCATAATATCTGCACACCCATACATGCAAACTGAATGATTTCTATAAACAGAGCAAGTTTTTTCTATCACAGTCCAAAGGAAAAAAAAAAACCAAATTCCTTCCCTTTTAAAATACTATGCTAAGAAATACTCTACCATAAGTTAGCAACATAGTAGATTGGTCAGCCTGCACAAGTCTAGAGATGGGGAGAGTTTAGGCTTCTCTGCTTTTGAGGCTGTATGAACTTTCAAAGTTCAGGCTTTACAAAACCTACATTTTCTGTCGCACTGCCCAGATCTGGAAAGGGTTTTGGTCTACAAAAAGTAGAAATCTTTTGGATTCTTATGGTTACAGCTGCATATGCACAAGACCCACATTCTGGGGTACTGGAGGCAGTGAAGCAAAGGGGATCTTTGTGCCTTTCCATACAAGTGAGCAAAGCAAAGGACAAGGATAACAGATTCCCACAGCTGAAAGGCAGTGCCTGACACCTGCTCCTTTTGCACAAATAGAAACAATTACTCAGACGCAAGAAAGAAAATGCCATTGCAGGGAAGCCGGTGAGGACGCAGCCCACAGTGGCACCGAAGGCTCGAGTCCACCACATTCTGCTCTGGGCTGCGCCTCTCCTCCCTCTGCCTCACCAGATGACACACATGGACCTGCTGAACACAATCAGCTGGGAGCACGCGTGGCCAAACAAAATGCTTAAACGCTTAGGCTAGTTTAGCTTGGCAAGGCTGCAGTGTTTGCTCATGTGCACTGCAACTGTTTTGATAACCCCAAACCATTTCTGCTATTGTTGCTGCAACTCTATCTCCTGTCCCTATTTGCTCATCAGGTGAGGAAGACCTGACAGTTTCTACATCACCGTCGTGCTATAAAAACCTTACAATGTGGTCTTTTGTTTTCAACTAGTAAAAGCTTGTGGGATGGAGAGGTGGCCACTGGCTTTTCTTGGCAGAGGAAAGAATTTTGAGAGGAGTTGCCAGCTTTTTCTACACACTTAACTGTGAAAATTCAGGAGAGTAAGGTAATTCTTCGCCTTTTTGTTGCCTTTCTTCACAGATCTCCACCTCCACGTGGCTTACACGTCTCTGCTAGCTGACCCTGATGTCAGAGATGCACAGAGACATAGCTCTTTCTGAAGAATTACTCAGTGTAAAAACAAAGGAATGCTCTTAGCCACCTCCTAGACATTTAAAAACATTATAAAGGACTGAGTTTCTGTAGCCCTGAAATTTCTGTAGCCATTCAGGCATTAGAGACCACAGGTTCAGTCCAAATTTTGCATATGCCAGGAATGTGTCTAAGATGTTTTCCATCTTGGGTGACCAGAAAGCTTCACCAGTTTACAGTGTCCAGCAAGCACATCCTTGGTAAACGTCCCTGGAGTTTTAGATGATTAATAGGGGCAATATGTTTCTTGTCAGTGAAGTGTATCTGCATTAAGATGAAGCAGATCATAACTTAGAATGAGGGCTACATGAGAAAACAGTGCAAAATCAGAAATAAAGAGCTTTGCCTCTAATTCAGACTAATATATGGGAAGGGAGCATGCAGTTAACTGAACAATTTTTTTTGTCCTTTTTTACCTTCACTCTGCTGGAAAGTGCAGAATAGGTATTTCTGCTACCCTGATAAGCAGGGCTTTTATAGCATTAACTATGACCCATCTGATCCACCTTTTTGTTTTTTCCCTCATTACACATTCATGATTTTGACCTCCTCTAAGTCCTGTGACAGTTTCGTACTTTAGTTATGAATTGGGTAAGAGAACATTTCCTTTCTATTTGTTTCACATCAACCGTGTCTTCTAAGTGCCCACTAAATCTTCAGATTCATAGAATCATAGAATCACTAGGTTGGAAAAGACCCACCGGATCATCGAGTCCAACCATGAATTCAGTCTACCCTTCAAAGTTTCTAACACAAGCAGGTCCTGTCCCTATTTATCTGCAATACAATATATTCTTCTTCCTAGACATACAAGAAAGAGGAAATGAAGTCCAATAGGAAAACTAACTCATGCTTTTAAGCTATCCTCTCTCGTCAGCCTGGAAGCAGATCCAGGAATCTCACTTCTAACTCATTAAGACTAGAAGAAAAGGTTGTCTCACACCTAAGACTTCAAGCTGATGCATGCAAACCACATTGAATATGGATCATAGCATCTATCAAAACCATCCACTCATGAAAGACACACCATGGATGGAAGAAAAGCCCTCTATTTAATTAATTTTTGGGTGCTTTGCAATGGAGAAAGGCTGGCACGCGGTTCTCCAGGGAATGACAAAAATGTGGCACCTGCAAAGGTCATTCCTTTTCCTCGGTCACTGCACTCACACCGATAACCAAGGCCAGAATAAGTGGGGTTTGCTCCAAGCGCCTGACCCACTTATCTTGGAAGACGACGTAAGTGAAATTCATTTTCAGGAGTAAAAGGAAACATCACAGCTACTTCCAGGTCCATGCAGGAGCCCTTGCTCTCCCTCCTCGACTGCTAGTGATTTGACTGGTTCTGTGAAACGATGTCCTAAAGTTCTGTTTCTCCTTAGCAGGGCTGAGCCAACTTTCTTTGGTAGAGAGGAGAGGCGGCCAGGTTAAAAACAAATCTTTATTGAATTAATTACTTCCCATGCAGGACTGGGGTAAAGAATAACAGTGCCTCCACTGCATGAAGTATCTTCTGTGGTCTGGAACAAAGGGTGCTGAAGCTGGTCAAGATAAATATAATTGGCCTTTGGATCTGGCCTTAAAGAAATACATTAGCAAGTAAAATGATTTGTCAAACAGCAGTACAGGCATCTCATCTAAAGGCAGGTGGGTACCTCCCTAAGTTTCAGAGGGCAATGCACTCTCCAAAAAGGGAAATATGAAGATCTTTTAGTTTGGGCACCACAGAAATGATGGATACTTTGGAGAATTTGGCTTTTTGGTAATGACGCATCAAAGCAGCACATTAAAGCACCCTAGTTCAGTGCCTGGCACACACGCTGTTCTGTTCTACTAGCCCACTTCTCTGTCTGGGCTGCTGAAGAGCTGATGGTATTAGCTCAGGCAAAAGGCTTCCGCTATGCTGTTCTCAGGATTCCTGCTAGCCTGTTAAAGACAGCCAGTTATTGAGCATTATATCCATGCCACAACACACGCTGATCTGACTGACAGGAGGCTGAGAGGAGCAGTGATCTGCTGTGGGCACTCTGGGTGATGAATAAGACCATCCTTACCCTCCCGCTGCCCTTCGTGCAGAGCAAGAGCAAAGTCAGGCTCTGTTATTTACACTACTTCAAACCTACAACAGCAGCGCGACCTCCAAACGTTTTGGATTGTGCTATAAATGGAGACGCTCATTTGTGGCAGCACGGATGGATTCAGAGCTTGGACATTTCACACCACATTAGTTTCCAATAAATGCAGTGAAATGGTAACACGTTACACTGAGTGCGTGCTTGCCTCTATCTCAGGTCTGAATGCAGAGCCCATAAGCAATTCCTGCCTGTATGCTTCTCTCTCTCTCTCTCTCTCTTTCTCTTTCTCTCTCTCTCTCAATTTGTTTCAGATTATTCATAGTCCCGTGCTCCCTTCTCCCAAAATCATCATAGCTGCAGAAAAACTGTGTCTTGTGCATATGGGACTGGGTGGGAATCGGAATATGTGGACCCTTGCAAGTTATCTTCAGGAGCCAACACACACCATGTAATTTTATGACTTTTCACGGCTGCTGTAGAGTCTATGCATTTCCTCCCCTCCTCTTCCTCCAGTTTAGCCACAATTTTCATGTGGTTTTAATATATATTTTCTGTATTTTCTCCATCCAGCTTTTATTTTCCAAAACTTCTGGTCAGCTGCAGCACAGACTGAGAGCCAAACAAATTGCTGGGTTCTTCCATGCTTCCTTCCAGAAAGAAGTTTTAAAGCTAAAACTGGTGTTAGATGCTTAAATACCAACACCTTATTTATATGCCAGCCACACTCCTGTATTTAATAAAGCTGCAGTTTAAAAATGAGCAGGGTGGTGTATGTATGGGCAATTAACACAGACCAGCTTCTCGTGCCCTGCCTGCTCAGGCCACACTCTGTGGATATATAAAGCAGACAAGGATTTATGTTTACTCAAAATGTGGCATGGAGATGTGATGTATGAGCATGCAAGGAAATGTTTTGAGTCTCAGCATCTCAGTTGCACCAGGGAGATATTTTCACCCATATCCCCTGCGTTTCAGTCCCTGGATTAAGCTAAGATTCAGCCCAAGGCTCGGGGGAGGCTGACTGGAGCCACCACTCCAGCTCTGCCAGGCTTCATCCTTCATGCCGATCCTGTTCAGGTGCAAAATGTGGCCCAAACACTCCACCTGCTAGATTTAAATGTCTAGGGGAGACGCTTGCCCAGGCTGGTGCTGCCTATTGGCACAGGGAAACTGTCCCAGCACAGATGAGCCTTGCAACGATTGAGTTAATTACGCCTTCACTGTACATCCAAACCGTATTAACCAACTCCATCTCTAAGCCAATCTAACAATGTGCCTGCAAAATCCTCCTTCAGGCAGTTTTGGAGGCTTGTTATCTACTTGGCTTATGTCTATATTAAGATCTATTTGGTTTACATCAATAATAATTCTCAGCCTTATATTGGCCTCCTACGAGGTGCAAGTTCACCCTTGAGTATATGAACAGCATCATGCACACAGAATTACTACTATGATCATAGAATCATAGAATAATTTGGGTTGGAAGAGACCTTAGAGCCCATTCAGTTCCACTCCCTGCCATGAGCAGGGACACCTCCCATTGGATCAGGGGCTCCAGCCCCATCCAACCTGGCCTTGAACCCCTCCAGGGATGGGGCAACCACCACTGCTCTGGGCAACCTGGGCCAGGGTCTCCCCACTCTCATTGTGAAGCAATTCTTCCTTGTGTCCAGTCTAAATCTGCCCCTCTCCAGTTTATACCCATTGCCCCTCGTCCTATCACCAAGAGCCTTTGTAAACAGCCCCTCCCCAGCTTTCTTGTAGCCCCTTCAGATACTGGATGGTTGCTCTAAGGTCTCCCCAGACATTCCTCTTCTCCAGGCTGAACAACCCCAATTCTCTCAGCCTGTGCTCCAGTCCTCAGATCATCTTTGTAGCCTCCTCTGAATCTGTTCCTTCAGCAAACTGACCGGGAACTGACCAGGATCACTTGGACTTCTTCAGGTTACACTGTGTTCAGGAAAGAGAAGGAATGGGATGACAACAGCAAAACCCCTGCTAACATCAGTGAGGCCAGGATCTGGCAGGCGCTGCTCTGCCGACGTGCTCTGCTTAGGAAAAGCCTTTGTATTTGCCATCATTCTTCTAAAGTGTACAGTGTTGGGGAGGTCAGCTTAGCAGAATTGTCCTTCTTTGTTTCTGTTGTTGTTGAATAAACATCCTTGAAGCCTCTTGAAAGGTCAGCACCTGGCTCCCACGCTTTCATAATATCCCCCAAAATTTCAAGGGAAATTTTGTTTGTGCTGGTATCGGGCAGAGCAAAGACCTAATTATTGTTCCGATCCACTAAGCAACAATTGCATCTACTGTAAACTGAGTGGTAAATTCCAGACTTCATCCCAGAATACTTCTGAGACCAATAAACTTGGAATCATTTGGAAACAGCATTTCTTTATGGATGCATGCCAAGGAGATGCTGGGTTCCAGATAAATCTCCTGTGTAAGTCTATTGACTTCAGTCCATCTGCTCCAGGGATGAAGCTGGCTTGGTGTCTTTCCTGAAGAACTGCTGGATAATAATGATTCCTCTTTAATTAAAAAGCATGCCAAGAGGAATTTCAGGGTTTAGAAATGTGCTTGTCACTCAGAAACAAAGTTATACTTGGTAAGGTAAAAAGGTTGTGTTTTTTTCTTTTCCCTCAGACACTTACTCAATCACCTCTGAAACGCCCTGGGCTCCGATCCACATCGGTGTCGCCGGGGCTGTCATTTGATTACCAGCGATTACCCCTTGCCTGCCTCTCATCTGTTGTGCAAGCCAGTTCCTCTGCCCTTAATTCACTTTGTGCTTCTGACAACACCACATTCCTTAATGTGCTGTTACCAAACCAGTAAATAAGCCCTGCTCAGCTCTCCTTCTCCCTGCCCTCAGCTGAGCAGGCTGGGTACTGCTCTGTGGTTTTGCTTTAATTGTACAGACTCCTCGGGTATGTGGTACGCAGTGAGGTATCTGGTCTGCGGATCTGCTGCCAAACGCTCTGGATTGCCATCCCAGAGAGATGGAAGAGGTTCCAGCCAGGGTCTGGAATGAAAGGTTGTCCAGGAGCAGAGGGATGTGTTTGACTTACATTTGGAAGATATCAGTGAGATCCTCCCTGCTTGGAAATCTCACTATGAGAGAATGTGGGAGGTAAAAGAGGAGAGAGGGTGAGGAAATGCTTTTATCTACAACAGTTTTTTTTTTCAGAACAGAATTTAAATCTGGAAAATATTAAACTTATAGTTTCTTGTGGACAAGAGCCTCCCTATCTCTACAGCACCGCTTTGCTCATCTGGACTGTATTTCTCACACTTCAAGAAGGCAGTTACGTGCCCAATGCCCTCATATCGTTCCATTGCAGAAGACTCGTGCTGCCCTCGCAGTGCCTAGCTCCATATTCCCTTTACTCCATAACCTGCTTTAGGTTTTTATGCCTTTTTCACTATCAGCTTCAACTTTCTCCTGTAACAGAACTTAAAATGACAGTGTCACTCAGAGGCTTTCCTTGTATCACCTTAGTTCTCCACCAATTCCAGTGTAGACATCTGTGCAGGACACATCTCCATTGACTTCTCTGCAGATGTACCAACATAGAAGCTGGCCCGTGTTATCTAGGAACGTGCCACCTAGCTTAAATGATAACGCTGAGCAATCTACCACTCTGCTAATCCTTTGTCCTCTTTCAGAACTGATTGTTCTAAAATTAAAAAAAAAAAAAAAAATTATTTCCCTCTTGATGTTCATCTCAAGACAGAGGTGCCGAACGCTATGAAAAGAAGTGTAGAAGTGTTTCACCTCTAGCATTTCCAGCCAGGAACAGAAGTTGACAACTAAGATTTTTTACTGTGAGGTGTCCATCCTGGTTCTGGATAGAGAAATACTTCTCACTACAAAGACTCCCCCTCAGACGTGACTCCTCCTGTGCTGTTTGTGGCTCCAAAGCTCTCAGCACTGGATTGTAGGTTTGGTATAGCACAATGTAACTTTAATGGGTAAGTGATTTAAAATCAGGAATGACTATAGTGACCCAGAAACAGTGGCCAGTCTGGCACTGAAACATGCAGCCAGTCACCAAAATCAGACTCCAATTCTGCTGACGTTTGTACATCTCTAATTCCTATTCTATATTTGCAGCACAAACAAGACTCAAAGCAAGAGCAGCCCTTCACTGTATTGTGCGTTCCACAAAATCAGCCTTTGCTCTGACCTTCATTGGAAAAAGCAGCCCTAGGGGATGAGCAGCAGAGATGTACAGGGGTGCAACGTGTCCTTGGAGACAAAGAACAGGGTCATGTGTGAGAGAAAAGCTTGTCTAACACCCTGGGATTTCCTTCTTGCCTCCCTTGACACCTCCTTCTCTCCAGTTTTATGCTAACTTCTCTCTGCCTTTTTGAACGCTGAACTCTGCTTTATCTCCACAAGGCAGCTTGTGAAAAAGCATGGGGGAAACGCATTGCTCAGAGAAGCATAACCTTCTACTGAAGCTGTCATTTGGGTATTTCAAAGTGCTATTCAGACATGGTGAGCTGGGAAAAGAGTCTTGCAAAGAAGTTCATACTTCGAAAAGTCTTCTCCTGGTGAAGGGACAGGAGAACAAATCTTACGAGGAGCAACTGAGAGAGCTGGGGGTGTTTAGCCTGGAGAAGAGGAGGCTGAGGGGAGAGCTCATTGCTCTCTCCAACTGCCTGAAGGGAGGTTGTGGAGAGGAGGGAGCTGGGCTCTTCTCCCAAGGGACAAGGGACAGGATGAGAGGGAATGGCCTCAAGCTCCACCAGGGGAGGGTCAGGCTGGACATCAGGAAAAAATTCTTCACTGAAAGGGTCATTAGGCAATGGAACTGTCTGCCCAGGGAGGGGGTTGACTCGCCTTCCCTGGGGGTGTTTAAGGTGCAGGGGGATGAGGTGCTGAGGGACATGGTTTAGAGATTGGTGGGAATGGTTGGACTCAATGATCCTGTGGGTCTCTTCCAACCTGATGATTCTATGATTCTATGATTGATCCAGAACAAGGATTCCAGCCTGGGATCAGCATGCCTGCCCTTCCACAGGAGCCCTTTAGCAGTGGGATACTGACGCAAGGAATAGAGAATCCAGAAAAGCCATTCCTTCCTAATAAGGCCTGGCAACTAATATGTTCCTGCAAACCATTTCTATTTTGTGACCAATAAATAAGATCAAAAGCTCCTGATGAGGTCTGTTGTGTTGGCAACATTCCTATTTCATGGGTAAAATCCAAAGGCAGATGAAATAGAAACAAACCCCAGTGCCAGCAATTGAAGAAATGCTGTCTTGTTCGATGACCAGTCCTATGCCCTTTCTTCCTGGAAAACTTTGCCTCCTTCCCACTCATTTCTTACATTCCGGCAACACTGAATTGCTGTTTTGTGCGAGTGTTTTCTGCCACTTACCACCGTGCAGCAGAGTGGCCAGAACCACCAGAGCAGAGCCAAGGCCAGCAGGAGGAAGAGGATCAGCAAAGCAAGGGCCAAGATGGTCCCGTCTGACTGGAAGAGAAACACAGAAAGCGCATGAGCACTGCAAACACACAACTCCCCTCTCCACACAGTTCCTCTCCCGTGCACCCTGCCTGCAGGCAGGTACCTCTCCCGAGGGCCACTGCCATTCCCCAGTTGGTTTTAGAATCATAGAAAATGATTTTCAGACAAAATGCAGTTTTCCTCCCTCCTCGTACATCCAAACGTGCCACCCTCCCACCCAGCCCCTGCCTGATCTCAGAGAGGCTGCCACCCCCAGTTCATTTCCTAGAGAGCTGTAAGCCTTGCCTCAGTTTTAAGAACCTCAGTTAGGTAAAACTCTTATTTCCCCTTCAGATCCAGATTGGGTGTAAGATTCCTCAGACTATTGGGCAGACTGAAAAATATTTTTACCAAGAGCAACACAACTTTTCGTTGCAGTTTCATCGTTCTCCATTCTTTGCAACTCCTCTCCCCTCTTGCAGCATGCACTTGAAAGCAATGTTAGAATTAAAGTTTACTCCAAACAGAGAACTCAAACCAAGATCCCCGTGGACCCAAGGCTCGGGTCAGCCTGCTCTTCCCAGCAGTGCTGAGTCAGGGTCATTCTGCTGGTCAAGGAGATTTGAGCATCCACATCACCATAACTCTATACAGCAGTTTTCCACAGCAGAAGCCATTCACTCTGGAAGGTCCTTCTCTCTAGCTGGGACACTTCCTCCATCTAGAAACACGTTTGCAGTTCCCTGGTATCAATTAACAATGCAAACTGCTGCACAAGCCAGCTCAAAAAGGCAATCGAAACCCAATGTGCATTATTTCTTGTTGCTTAAATCTAACCCAGACCAGATGTTCTTGGCCCCCTTAGGGATGCCAGCTTCTCTGTATCACTCCTCCCCAGCATCATCCCATTCCAAGGCAAGCGAGCTGGCAGCCTGACATAAGGCTGTTTGGGATGTCCTTGATTTAAGAGCCAGGCAAGTAAAAAACTCCAAGTGTCAAGATCAACATGCCAGATCAAGGACCCGTTCAAGAGCAGACTGACCTGTAGAATGAGAAAACTGGGTGCCTGCTTAAGTCACTGTAATTCAGATGATCTCCCATCAAACCGTAATGGGAAGAGCCATGGAAAAATGCAGTCAGGTTGAGAGCATTTTCCAAACTCCCTTCTGGTGTAGAAGAAATTTCTGGAGAGGTTGGATCAAGACAACCTGATCTTTAACACTTGGAAACAAAAGAGGAGTAGTCCACACAGGCGAAGAATTCACCCAAGACAGCTCTGGAAATGGAACTTGGACCCAAAACAAAATAAAAGCTCATTTGAGAAGAAAGAGCTGTACGTTTGGTGCTGCTCCTCCAGACAGACAGCGCGAAGTCACATCCATCATCTGAAATATGGAACCTGCTAGTATTCAACACTTTAGAAAATGCAAACCTGACTCTGCTGCCGTGAAATCGTAGAAGTGAGGGGGGTTATGTCTGATCTGCCCCTTTTGCCCCACACTGAAACAAATATTTCGTCATTAAGAATACCCTAAACCTATTTGCAAAAATATGAAGTAAATTAAAGTGGCTTTTTTTAGCTGTTTTCTCTTGAGGATATTTTTTTTTAAACGGAATTTATTTTTACTTTTCTCTTTTTCCCCAAAGACAGTCTGCAAAGACCAGTCTACACCACCCTGCATATCAGTTTCTCTGTGGGCAGTTGGTATCCTGTGCACTGCAGCAGCAAAACAGTCTGGAGGACTTTGAAGGGTTTGATTTGCCAAATCTGACATTTCTCTCCCAGGTAACACCTCCAGCCAGCGCCGATGCTGCCTGGCAAGCCCACAGGAATGAGCGTTCCTCTGAGATCCAAACCAGAGCAGCACCGCCCCCTCAAAAACCACCCTGGTTGGGTTCACGTCAAAATATTCCAGACAAATATGAAGTGGATTTTCTGGGCCCAGCCATAGCCACCGAGTGTAAAACTGGGACCCTTAACCAGGAACCGCAACCTCATCTACTCTCCCAGCCCAGCTTTGAGGAAGCCCTGGCAAGTCAGACTAGGACAAATCATACAGACATGATATAATCATCCAGAGTGGCTGGAATTCTGCTTTTGCTTTGTTTTACCTTTATCTCACCAGTTTCTGCTAGAATTTAGCAACCATTCTCTGTAATAATTATGGTGTTGTACATCTAGAATCATGCTTAGATAGAAACTACCTCTTATTCAAGCTGAAAAATAAACAAGGAGCAAAATATGCCTGCTAAAATAATTTGCAAAAGTTCCACTGACATTTTGAAATCTCCCTCCCAGCCGTATAGCTGGTTAAAAAGGGCTGAAGCGTTTGTAAGGTCTGTTTTCATTCCATTATTTTTTTTAGTAAGAATTTGGAAGAGCAAGAGAAATGCTCATGGAAACACTGAGCCATGGAATAATTCAATGAGCTATGCTTAACACATTGAATAAAGGATGTCAATTCAGACCAAGAAAACAACTTTCATTTTAAAGACAAACCCCCAGAATTTTAACTCTAAACGAGTGATTTTTCCTTAAAAAACATCTATTGAAACAAGGCATGTGTAGCCCTTAAACACATGCAGTAACCTGAACTCAGGACTGTTTCCCATACGGATTCTGAATCATAGAATAGAATCAGAGAATTATTTGGTTGGAAAAGATCTTTTAGAACATTGAGTCCAATCATACTTGCCTACTACTAAACCAGATCCCTAAGCACTTTCCACCTGCCTGTTAAACCCCTCCAGGGATGGGGACTCCATCACCTCCCTGGGTCCCTGTTCCGGTGCCTGAGAACCCTTTCGGTGAAGAAATTTTTCCTGATGTCTAAACGGAACCTGCCCTTGGTGCAACTTGAGGCCATTTCCTTTCATCCTATCTCCTGTCACTTGGGAGAAGAAGCCAGCACCACCTCTCTACAACCTCCTTTCAGGGAGCTGTAGACAGCGATGAGGTCTCCTCTTTGCCTCCTCTTCTCCAGGCTAAACAACCCCAGTTCTCTCAGTCACCTCTCAATAAGACTTGTTCTCCAGCCCTTTCACCAGCTCCGTTCCCCTTCTCTGGACATCCACCAGCACCTCAATGTCTTTCTTGGAGTGAGGGGCCCAAAACTGAACCCCGAATTTGAGGTGTAGCCTCTTCAATGCTGAGTACAGGGACACAACCACTTCCCTGGTCCTGCTGGTCACGCTGTTTCTGATACGACTGTGGTGCTCGTATCCATAGTGAGATCAACAGCCTAAAATCCATTGCACCTGAATGGCTAAGAAAAGGCAGGCAGCCAAGGCACCCATCAGGACACGACGTGTGAAACATTGGCCACTTGCTTCTTGAAGAGCCAGACGGTGTTTGGAGTCATTGCTTCGAAACATCTCACTAGTCTATCAAAAAAAGCAATATGAAATAGAGCAGGCTCTTTAAATGACCTTTCAGTGTTGCACATTTGACAAGTTAGAGTGTGACCATGTAGACTTCGAAACAAGTAAGGTGGTAGAGAAAGCAAGGCAGCTGTGCCTTGAAGCCTCCTTTTCCCTGCCAGAGTCCATCAAGGACAAGAAAATGCTACAAGTATCACTGGCAGTTGAATTACAATGGAAAAGAGCTTCTGGAAGGGGTTGTAAAAGATAAAGACATCTGAAACAGGACACATCAGAGGCATTTCCTCATACAAGGGGGTGTTGGTGTGTATATGTATGGGTATAAATATATATATATATATATATATATGTGCTTTCATTCAGAAGTTACTGCTGAGTCGTTATGGACTGTGAGAATGTGAGAAGCCAGACGGTGACTGGGGGAATCCTTCTGTCACAAGGCAGAAACCTGGCCCACCTCTTGGAAACCAAGTACTGCTTGAGAGAAGATGGGAGGACAGCAGAGCCCGACCCGGCAAACCGCATGGCTATTTCCTTAAATCTACCCCCAAACACTGGGACATGAGTACAAACTAGGAGAAACCTGGCTGGAAAGCTGCCAGGAGGAGAAGGACCTGGGGGTGTTGGTTGACAACCGACTGAACATGAGCCAGCAGTGGCCCAGGTGGCCGAGAAGGCCAATGGCATCCTGGCTTATATCAGGAACAGCGTGACCAGCAGGTCCAGGGAGGTTATTCTCCCTCTGGACTCGGCACTGGTGAGACCGCACCTCGAGTGCTGTGTTCAGTTCTGGGCCCCTCACCACAAGAGGGATGTTGTGGCTCTGGAGCGAGTCCAGAGAAGAGCAACAAAGCTGGTGAAGGGGCTGGAGAACAAATCTTATGAGGAGCGGCTGAGAGAGCTGGGGTTGTTCAGCCTGGAGAAGAGGAGGCTGAGGGGAGACCTTATTACTCTCTACAACTACCTGAAGGGAGGTTGTGGAGAGGAGGGAGCTGGGCTCTTCTCCCAAGGGACAGGGGACAGGACGAGAGGGAATGGCCTCAAGCTCCTCCAGGGGAGATTTAGGCTTGAGATTAGGAAAAAGGTCTTCACGGAGAGGGTGGTTAGGCATTGGAACGGTCTGCCCAGGGAGGTGGTTGAGTCACCATCTCTGGAGGTGTTTAAGGTTAGGGTAGACGAGGTGCTTAGGAGCATGATTTAGGGATTGGTGGGAATGATTGGACTCGACGATCCGGTGGGTCTCTTCCAACTTGGTTATTCTGTGATTCTGTGATGAGATGTTGCATAAAGGAAGATGCTCCTCTAAGGCACGCATTCAATCCCTTAGAAGATCCTATCTAAGAAAAAGGTTAGCGCCAACTGATTGCATGCACATTCCTTCAAAAGCCAGGGAACAGGGATGAGCCTCCAGTGGCGGTCACGCCACAGAGGAAATGATTCATCCCCCAGAGCCCTTCCGCTATTGCCGACTGAGATTGCTGCCTACGACCGAGCTCCTCAAAAGTTGCCCCAGGAAGCATGTACGCAACCACGCAGAGAGACAGAGCTAAGACAGAACCTGAGATTTTAAGCCCTCTCTTTAATCTCAGACATCCTCAAACATCCTTAGACATCAAAGCAAACATTTGTTCCTAAACAAACAGAAAGCAGTTTGTTGGCATTGCAGTGAATACGGGGCTTATTTCTGAGGGTTCTACAAAAAATGCTGCTATGCAGCAAGGGGTATTTTTGTTGTGTTTGGTTTGGGTTCAGTTTGTTTTTTGCCCCATCTTCTTATATTTGTTTAAGATTTTATATCCTACTCTCTTCCTTGACTGCCCTGGCATTTGCAGTATACATTGGCTGTTCCAGAAAGCTACCCTGGAATAACAACCCCAACGCTCACGGACCCTCAGGAGCTTTGGCTGCTGGCGTCCAGGTGTGATGAATGAGGTACTGGGTGCATCTAATAAAAGTGCTCATGCACTGTGGCTGGTGAATTACTGCACTGTTGATTTATAGGGAGAGGGGGGTAGGTAGCCTGCATGCTTATTACCACAGCAATAAATGGATTTAACTGTAAACATGTGTTTAAATGTGCTGACTTCATTCTATGCCAAAGAGGGGCAGATTTCTGTTAGGTATATGCATCAAGTGCTTGGTTTTAGTAGTCCTTGAAGGTTGGACTCAGTAAGAGGATTTGGTCCTAATTCCTACAGATTTCACTGGAAAGCAAGAAGCCTAAATATTCTGTTTAATCTGGTTCTGCACCCACTGCTCCACCAAACCAAAGTAATGCACCCTGTCAGATGGTTGCTTTCAGCCGGTCAGTCCCTGTACTAGGCAGAAGAGCTTGTGGGAGCCCTCCAAGCCATCCACCCGTCCCTTAAACCCCTCCAGGGAAGGTGAATCAACCCCCTCCCTGCACAGCCTCTGCCAGGGACCAATCACCCTTTCCATGAAATATTATTTCCTAATGTCCAGCCTGACCCTCCCCTGGTGGAGCTTGAGGCCATTCCCTCTCGTCCTGTCCCCTGTCCCTTGGGACAAGAGCTCAGCTCCCTCCTCCCCACAACCTCCTCTCAGGGAGTTGGAGAGAGCAATGAGGTCTCCCCTCAGCCTCCTCTTCTCCAGGATAAACACCCCCAGCTCTCTCAGACGCTCCTCGGAATCCTTGTTCTCCAGCCTTTCTCATGAAACCTGTTCTCAAGGAACCAGGTCTCACTTCAGAGCGACTCCAGTAATAACAACTTCAGTAACACTTATCACTGTTAAACGTGCGGTACCTCACAAAGAACTGGAGCACGGTTAATGTCATTCCAGAGACAGAAAAGAGGTGAATGTCTCCTCATCCCAATCCAGTGTCCTGCACATTAGAGAAAGTCTTTTTGACACTTTCCCAGCAAAAAAGCTGGGGGAAAGAACAGTGTTTTTAAAGAGCTTTATGAAAATCTTCACTACAGTTTTGAAAGAGCATCCAAAATCTGAGAAAGATTTTCTCCCTGCAGAGAAAGGAGAAAGAGGTTTAATGTCTTCTAGTTAATAGGGCAAGGGGAGACAAAGGATAACCCTGCCTTTTGACATCAGAGAGCCTCAGGCAGCTTTTCTTGTGAAGGAAACACTCTCTCTGCCTTATTCTCTCCAGGCCTCTCCCATCACAGCCACAGAAGCTGATGCCTCTCACTTATTTTATCATACACTCGATTTTTTTTTTAATATAACAGAAACAATCCAGTCTAATTTCTAAAAGGAAATAAAAGCTAACTGATGCATAGAATCACAGAATAGTTTGAGCTGGAAGGGACCTCAAAGCCCACGCAGTTCCACCCTCTGACACCTCCCACTGGATCAGGGGGCTTGAAGCCTCATCCAGCCTGGCCTTGAACCCCTCCAGGAATGGGGCAACCTGTTCCAGGGCCTCACCAGTCCCATAGCAAAGAAATTCTTCCTTATGTCAAGTCTAAATCTGCCCCTCTCCAGTTTATACCTACTGCCCCTTGTCCTATCACCACAAGCCTTTGTAAACAGCCCTTCTCCAGCTTTCTTGGTGCCCCTTCAGGTACTGAAAAGTCACTCTAAGGTCTCCTCAGAGCCTTCTCTTCTCCAGGCTGAACAACCCCGACTCTCTCAGCCTGTCCTCATACGGGATGTGCTTCAGCCCTCTGATCATCCTTGTAGCCTCCTCTGGACCCGTTCCAACAGCTCCATCTCCTTCTTATGTTGAGGATTCCAGAACTGGACACAGCACTCCCGATGAGGTCTCACAAGAGAGGAGCAGAGGGGCAGAATCCCCTCCCTCACCCTGCTGGCCTCGCTGCTTCGGATGCAGCCCAGGACACGGTTGGTTTCTGGGCTGTGAGTGCACATTGCCAGTTCGTGTTGAGCTTCTCAATAACCAGCACCTTCAAGTTCTTCTCTGCAGGGCAGCTCTCAATCACATCCTCCCCCATCTTGAGTTCATATTTCCTCATGTTTGCAATGGGGATTCCTCTGCTAAAGGAGGAGTTTTGTCTGCATGTTTTTTAATTATACCATGTGCCCTTGAATGCACTGTGTTGCCTCGCTGGCCTCTCATGTGAAGCTGGTGGAGCAGGTGCTAAGCTCAGCAGGGGATGCAAGCAGGAAATTCTTGTTGCAGGTCACCCAGGATGGGTGTTCTCAGGTCCTTTTTCCAAGTTCACTGTGCTGTGAGATGAAATGCCCCTCTGGTGATGATCCAGAGCTGAAGGGAGATGAAAGCCCACTTACAAAACACTTCTCCAGTGTTGTTTGCTCTACTGCCCAGTATAAACACCAGTGGAGCCTCACTTCACCACATGCTGAATAAATCCTTGTCCTGGAGAGTTCACACTCCAAACTGAGCTGGCAAACATGTGGTGGGAAGGAAGAGTAATCATTACTCCCTCTGTTACAAGGAAAGATCTTTGCTCAGGGAAAACAATTCTAATCCCTGATTGCTGTGTTTATGCTTATGAAAACAAGCCAAACTTTTCCTCTGGAAGAAATACTTGAAAGTTTGCAGGTAAACAGACGTGTTAGCAAGACTTGTGAAAGGCAGAAGTGATGGAAGGATTCAACTCTGCCCAGTCCTAGGGCTGGTGCCTCGAAGGCACTTTGTCTGGGATCCTGCACTAAGCACAGGAGGGTCTGGAGGGAGAGTTTATGAAAAGAATAACAACATGACAAAACCCTGCAGTTAGGAGCTTTTCCTCTTCAATTGTATTCCCTGTTCATCAGTGGAGGGGGGTTCAGCAGTCTTTGGATGACAGGCACTTCACCATTCTAAGGTGCTGAGGTCCAAAATCCTCTTTGTCCTCTTTGGTTTTCCATCTCCCAGGGTCATCCCATCAGGTTAGACAAAATGCTTCAAGTTCTGACAGAAAGTTCCTGACCCTTGAATTTCAGCACCAAGAGACCTATTCTGAACGCAAGGCTAAAAGCAGTGGTAAGACTTCATGCCATCTGCTTATATCTCCACTTGTCACCTTCAATCACTTCACCTATTAACCATTAAATTCAGGTGTCACAATTATAACAGCCTCTCTGCAGCAGCGATCGAAGGGAGCAGCACCTCTTCCCTGCAAGCTTTCAGCCCTCCAGCTATAGATGAGCATCTTCACAGTCACATCGTGCCACTCCAGGCAAGAGTCAGGGCACCATGTCAGGCCTCAGATGTTGTCCTGGAGGTGAGTGAGAGCCTTGGCTTTGTGACTGGGACATCGTGAGCCTGAGATCAGCTCTTTTGAGGTTCAGTCCGAGTGCACACTTGCCCTGAAGTAACACCAGCAGCCTGAGTGCTCCCCTGACAGTGCATGGTTGGCTGCAACGTTCCTGTTCTGAGTGACGGAGTTCTGAGAGTTCCTGCTCTGGAACAGCCATCGCGTGTCCCCTAAGCCTGTAGCTAAACAACAAAACCTTTGAGGTGAAACCTATGTAGTTATTTTGCTTTCCATTTGTACCTCAAGGCAGTCCTTAGCAAGAAACATGTCAGAACCCTTTCAGGAGGCGAACAGCAACTGGGATAATAGCAGACAAAATTCTGTGGAATTAGGTTTTGTCATAACAACAACCATTTATGGCTGGATTTGGGTTTATTTCTTTGCAAGGAGAACAGCAGGCTCCAGCTCTGGAATGCCTCGCCTCCAAGCACGTCTGCGAGTTGCACCATTTAAGCAGCACTTAAACAAACCCCCGAGAAGCACCTTGCTCAAGTTAACGCTCGTGCACCCCATGAGGAGAGGTCACCGGCACCTTGCCATGAGCCTGACAAGGCTAAGAGCACGCCAGCAAGACCTGAACCCACACAAGACGTGCTTGGGATGTTTTCTTCTGAAACTCTGTTTAAATTGACATCACGTTTTCAACAGCATTTCAATAAAAGAAAACTTTTTGTTTCAAATACCCCGTTTCAAATGCTCTGTTTCAACTTCAATATGAAATGGGATTTTGTAGTTTGAGGTGCACATGTGGGCAGAGATTATAGCACATTTCTAGATAATTCCAGCTCTGTCACAGAAAGAGCCTACACACCTGCAAACTGCTGTTTCCAAATCAAAACTTCTCCAAGATCCACTCTGTGATTCTGCCCCCACCTCCAATGTCTGTTTTGTGAATCTCTACTTTCCAAACCACAGGAACGTGCTGTTTGTAACATGCCCACCACACTTTAGGGTGTTCAAAACCAGCCTAGGTAGCAATATTAGAGTGAAATTTTCTCCATATATTTAGATTTTGGGGTGACCTGTGTTAGCAAAAACATTCCCTGCCCATTATACTTGCAGCATGAAGCATTTCAGAGCGATTTATTTGAGAAACAAACCTGAAATCGTATGCCCCTGCCTTCCCTCAGAGCAATACCTCAACTAATAATACACAGGTCAAGGGCTGAAGCAACTGCTCATTAAATTTCCTCTGCAGTTTCATAAAGCCTCTATTGATATCACAGTAAATGCACTTTAATTGCCTGCAGACTCAGGAGCCCTGATAATCAGCAGAGCCTTAAGTGTGCAGCCCAGAACAAAGTCACAATTGAAAAAAAACCTGTTTTAGCCCTGAATTACGTTTCTCCTGAATAAAAAAAAAAAAAAACCAACCCTAGTTAAAGGACATCGTTAAAGGACTTGCTCTTGTTTAACTCAAAAGTGCCAGTTCCTTCAGTCTGTCAAACAGCCACAGGAAGACCACGATTCTGAGACCTAATAAAGCTGTGCTTGTACCTGGTCCTTTTGTCAAATGCAAACCTGTCCAAGCTAAGAGACAGAATTCTTTTTTTTTTTTTTAGCTGACTGCAGTGGCTCCTGCACCCTTGCAACTGGAACCAGAAAAGCAGAGAGACTATTTTTTTCCAGAATGGTAGACCTGCTTCCCACCTGTCACCTCGCCATCATCCTGAGCCATTTAGCAACGGTTGCCATCAAGTTAACTGCTTCATGATAAGATAATCAGTTCTCTGAGCTGCCTCTGCAAGCCTTTCTGTTGCCCCAGATTGCTGTGAGGTGTAAAAAGCCGCTGCACCTATTCCCTGCTATGCATGTAGTAGCAATAATAACAGAGAGGGATTGTTTACAAAGGCTTGTGGTGATAGGATGAGGGGCAATGGGTATAAACTGGAGAGGGGTGGATGTAGAGTAGACGCAAAGACAAGTTTTTTCACCATGAGGGTAGTGAAGAATGGCCCAGGATGCCCAGAGAAGTTGCAGCTGCCCCATCCCTGGAGCTGTTCAAGGCCAGGCTGGATGGGGCTTGGAGCCCCTGATCCAGTGGGAGGTGTCCCTGCCCATGGCAGGGGAGTTGGAAGTGGATGATCTTTAAGGTCCCTTCCAATCCAAACTATTCTATGATTTTATGATTCTACGATTCTATGTCCTTTCCAGAAACCCCTGTTCCACAGCCAAGTACTTCGCTTGACCCAGCTGCTGGCCAGGAGTGGTTTTGGAGCACCAGTACCTCAGGTAGGTGTGCAGGACCCTAGACCACAGGGGCCAGCCCAGCTTAAGCACTGCACACAGCTGTCAAACGTGTTGCTTCTCCAAACTGTCCTGACTCAATGTGTTCCTTTTCAGCTGACAGGCACTCTGTTATGCAAGCACAACTCCCCTGTCCACCCTCTTGAAAGAATAGGTTGTGAACTGGGAAGATATCCATTAGGAACTCAATGGAAATGAGTTTCAGTCAATGCTAGTCTAAGGCAAGTCTAACGTCCTGCCACAGAAATGCTCTTCTAGCCCATGTGCCTCCATTGTCTCACCTTATCATAGAATCATAGATTCACCAGGTTGGAAAAGACCCACTGGATCATTGAGTCCAACCATTCCCATCAATCACTAACCCATGTCCCTGGGCACCTGGTCCACCAGTCCCTTAAACCCATCCAGGGAAGGTGAATCAACCCACTCCCTGGGCAGCCTCTGCCAGTGTCCAGTGACCCTTTCCGTGAAAAGTTTTTTTCTGATGTCCAGCCTGAACCTCCCCTGGTGGAGCTTGAGGCCATTCCCTCTCGTCCTGTCCCCTGTCCCTTGGGAGAAGAGCCCAGCTCCCTCCTCTCCACAACCTCCTCTCAGGGAGTTGGAGAGAGCAATGAGGTCTCCCCTCAGCCTCCTCTTCTCCAGGATAAACAACCCCAGCTCTCTCAACCGCTCCTCATAATCCTTGTTCTCCACTCCCTCATCAGCTTTGTTGCTCTTCTCTGGACTCGCGAAGAAGCATCGTGTGTTTCTCACTGGGTGGGTTAGAGGCTATAAGAATATCACCTATAATGCTCCTTGCTCTCCCCGTTGTGGTCTGCCCAGGAAGATCTGCCTTACGCTGCCACTGCAGCCCTGCAGTTTTTCACTCCCATTCCAGTTTTGAGTCCAAGAGTTACCAGTGCAAGAGGTCATTAGTGTTCTTTCCTCCTTGGGAAGGATTTTAGAAAATTAACAAAGGCTTATTTTAATTCCCATCTTGGCTGCTCTCCGAGATGCTCTCTTCGCACCGAAGGACTTGGCAGCAGCTCTCTGGCCATCAGAGCAGGAGGACTGCCTCTCACTGCTGCCTTGTAAATGATTTCCTCTATCGCACATTTGCTTTCCTGACAAGCCCTGCTGAGGAAGGACTAATTCAATTTTGATTTAGCCTCAGCACTTGTGGAAGCTGTGGATGCTCAGTTCCCATTGCATTTGTGACCTTTTTCCTCATCCACTGGAACAGGCTGCCCAGGGAGGGGGTTGAGTCCCCTTCCCTGGAGGGGTTTAAGGGATGGTTGGACAAGGTGCTGAGGGACATGAGTTAGTGATTGATGGGAATGGTTAGACTCCATGATCCTGGAGGTCTTTTCCAACCTGGTGATTCTATGATTCTATGATATTATTGCTGTTACAAGATGGGTTTTTTTACATTTAGCAGAGAGTTCTTGGTGCCTTCAGTTATCAAAGATCCAATGATGTTGGCAGCAGAATGAAACTGCTGTTTAAGCTCTCATCTGTCATCCAATGAATATATTCTGGTGTATCAAATAAAAGATAGAAAGTGTGTCCCCACACAATAACAACTGTAGCACTTCAAGTTGTCGGCTTCCAGACTGGGACTGGAGACACCCTTACAGTTTATTTCTGCCTTAACATCTCTTTGGTAAATCATAGAATCATAGAATAGTTTGGGTTGGAAGGGACCTTAAAGCTCATCCAGTCCCACCCCTGCCATGGGCAGGGACACCTCCCACTGGATCAGGGGCTCCAAGCCCCATCCAGCCTGGCCTTGAACCCCTCCAGGGATGGGGCAGCCACCCCTGCTCTGGGCAACCTGGGCCAGGGCCTCCATACCCTCATTGTGAAGAAATTATTCTGTATGTCTTGTCTGCATCTGCCCCTCTCCAGTTTATCCCCATTGCCCCTCGTCCTATCACCACAAGCCTTTGTGAACAGTCCCTCCCCAGCTTTCTTGGAGCCCCTTCAGGTACTGGAAGGTCACTCTAAGGTCTCCTTGGAGCCTTCTCTTCTCCAGGCTGAACAACCCCAACTCTCTCAGCCTGTCCTCGTATGGGAGCTGCTCCAGCCCTCAGATCATCCTTGTAGCCTCCTTTGGACCCGTTCCAACAGCTCCATCTCCTTCTTATGGTGAGGATTCCAGACACAATACTCTAGGTGGGGGACACAATGCTCTACAACTCACAAGCTGCAAAATCAAACGTAGATTTGTACAATTGTTTCTGAAGCCCTTGTTGTATTCCCTGACACCCTTAATCTGTTACTGGCTACTTTTGGCCCCTGCTAGCACTTTTCACGGAGACTTCTGCAGCGGAGAACAAAGGCATCACGTTAACCTGCAGAGCAGCCAGCCCAGCCCACCCTGGGAGATGATGCCCTTCTGAGATACTGGAAAGCTGAGAGCAAGAATATTGTAACATCTGAAGTAAATAGCCTTGCTGCAAGGGGTTAGGCTGCAGCAATTTGGGGGCAGGATTTGACTTTGATAGGAATGGTTGGACTCAAGGATCCGGTGGGTCTCTTCCAAACTGGTTATTCTATGATTCTATGATTTGCCTTGTGAGGTTACACAGCACCTGGAGTGAGTCAGCTCAGCAATTGCAGCTGGAGTACAAAAGCCAAGGTAAAGAGAATATCAGCAGCAGGAGAGGAGTGTGGGTGAGTGGAAGGGGTCTTGCTCCCCAGAAGGGGCCTCTGTCTAAGTTGAGACAAGCAACAGAGACAGAAAGTGGCAAGTTCTGATAGCTAAACATTATATATAAACAAACTGCCTCCTTGGCACTCAGAACTGGAGGACACTATTGCTAAACAGATGCTCAGGGTACATCCACAAGCCTCCTAAACGATGCTTTCAAGTGTAAACTCCTCCTAAAATCTCAGTCCAAGTATTCACAACTGATTCCAAGGGCTGGAGAGAGGAAGGGCTTTAAATCCACGTTGGATTCCATAGAAGAGAGATTACATTGTTCTAAAGAACCCACGGGAACAAGTCTATTTTCCCCACTGGACAAGTGTGATGCCACAGCCTGTAAGTCCATTTCAGCAGAAGGATGGGTCCTGCCCATCTATGCACCCAGCCTTTACAGGTTTCAGTATTCAGAGCTACCTTTTAGCACCTCCTGCCAGCTGCAGAGCTTACCTGAATGTCCCCACATGGATTTTCTGTTTTTTGCTCCAGCAATGCAGTAACAACGCAACCTTATTGCCCTCTGCTTGGAAGGAGGGGATCCCACCCCCCAAATCCAGCAACTTCCAATTGAAAGAAAAACATTATTTAAAAGGTATAGCTATTGAAAAACCAATTTCAGAGAAATAAATCAGTAACCCTCCAGGACAAGCAAGCCAAGAGACTAATTCATCAAATACTTCCAGCCAGCTGAGCTTTATCACACTGGAGATGCTGGCATCTTATCCTCCAGCTAAGCATATAAACAGCATGCTGTCTCCAAACCTTAAGAACAGTCATTCCAGCCATTCCCCTTTTCTGTTGGGGTAGTTGCCAGTGGTCACATAGCCCAGGCCAAATAACACCCTCAATTACACTCAGGACAGCCCTGTCTTAAGTTTAACTAGGCAATACGTAAGTTAGTGGGGAGCAGGATTAAACCCCTGTCTGCAGCCCCTGATTTATTCTGCGGTACCCTCTTGCTTCTGAAATAAGCCCAGCCACCGTGAGCAGCTTCACCAGAAGCCAGCCAGTAATCCTCAGTCCAGGGTGTGCAGTCAGCAAAACCTTTGAATGAAAAATAGCATTGGCCATCCCCAGCGAGGGCACACGCAAGCTTGATGTTTACATGCAGCATCGTTCTGCCCTAAGCTAAAGGGTTTCAGCTGCATTCCATAATTTAATAAAACAAATGCTTTGCCAACCACAGAAGCTCCTGCGTCTGGCCCGTTTTTGACAGATAAATGGAAATCGCTGCATCCTTCCAACAATCAAACCCCGTGTTGTCCACAGAGCTCCTTACCCTGTCTACTGAGCCAGGGCTGCTGCAGTTGTCCCATGAGGACGAGCAGGACACAGCCCTCCCCACTTCTTCCCCTATGAAGTACATCCCTCTTTTTGCCCTGCATCACCTGGGAACCTGCGAGGATGCATGCTGCAGCGCCTCACCACGTGCAGGGCTGTGGCACCTGAGGCAGGCTTGCTTGGTAATCTCAAAGCAGCGGGTGCAATGCCCTGCTCTCCCTCCAGCATCCTTTATTTCCCACTCCTGACTGGCAGATCTGTGCTTTTAAGCTTTATCATCTTGAGGGCATTTGGCATTGCCCAGCCAGGTTTCCCATTAGAATCATAGAATCACCAGGTTGGAAGAGACCCACTGGATTACCGAGTCCAACTATTCCCATCAATCACTAACCCATGTCCCTCAGAGCCTCGTCCACCTGTCCCTTAAACCCCTCCAGGGAAGGTGAATCAACCCCCTCCCTGCACAGTCTCTGCCAGGGACCAATCACCCTTTCCATGAAAAATTTTCTCCTGATGTCCAGTCTGAACCTTCCCTGGTGGAGCTTGAGGCCATTCCCTCTCGTCCTGCCCCCTGTCCCTTGGGAGAAGAGCCCAGCTCCCTCCTCTCCACAACCTCCTCTCAGGGAGTTGGAGAGAGCAATGAGGTCTCCCCTCAGCCTCCTCTTCTCCAGGAAAAACACCCCCAGCTCTCTCAGCCGCTCCTCTTGTTCTCCAGCCCCCTCACCAGCTCCGTTGCTCTTCTCTGGACTCGCTCCAGACCCTCAACATCCTTCTGGTGCTGAGGGGCCAGAACTGACCCCAGGATTCGAGGAGCGGTCTCCCCAGGGCCGAGTCCAGAGGGAGAAGAACCTCCCTGGCCCTGCTGGCCACGCCGTGTCTGATCCAAGCCAAGATGCCCTTGGCCTTCTTGGCTACCTGGGCCACTGCTGGCTCCTGTTCAACCAACACCCCCAGGTCCTTCTCCTCCAGGCAGCTTTCCAGCCAGACTTCTCCTAGTCTGTAGCGCTGCCCAGTAGGCTCCAGAGCCACCAGAAAGCCAAGATGGTAACAGGCCCCATCAAAAGCACTGTTCCCAAGGAACTAACATGAGCATGGGAGAAGGAGTCACATTCACCAAACCAAAAAATTTCTCCTCTACTAACCTAATCCTATGTTTTTTAAGTTTCTTTTACTCTTTTTCACACTAAAGACTGCACTCTGAAATGTGAGCAGTCCCAGCAATTCTGCAGTTAAAACTTGTCATCATCTCCAGAAAATGACAGCCCCACTTTCATCTAAAGGCCACTGCTGGCTGAGATCAGGGGGTCAAGCTTTTTTCTGACTGATGCTTCTTTACACATCAGACAGACCTTGCATGTGGAGTTTCATTTGTTGGCTAAAGTGCCTGGGCAAATTCCAGACTGGTACTTACACAAGGGATTTAATCAACCCTCTTGCCTCTAAAGACTTACGTTGAAGATCTCCAGGAAGAAAAAATTAGATAAAATCCCGTAAGACCTCCTTAGGACAGTTTGGTGCCTCAGGCTTGAGAATAACCAGGTCAGCTGAGAAAAAATTTGGTTCTTTTTTAAGTGGAGATTTCGCTCCACCTGATCAAGCTGAGATCATCTTTATGTGACTGCAAGTCTTCCCAAAATGTACTTTAAAAGGAAAATGCTGAAAGAACTTCTGCAACAAAAGCATCTTTATAAGTCTCTCCCACACCTTCTTCTGATTTCTTTTGTTAAATGAAAAAAGCAATTACCTCACTTGGAAACCCCAAACTGAAGCATTTCTGGCTATCGTATTTTGGGAACCTAAACCAACAGTTCCTTGAGTCTCATGGAGAAGGAGGTATAGAGTCTTATAATATCATATTCATGCTCAGATACTGGAAAGCACGGGCAGTTAAGCAAAAGGCAGAATACAACAAAACCAATATCTTTTAATTTCTGACACCTCCTGCATTTCTTTCGGGCTGAAAACCTTGATGCCTGCTACATTTTAGGAAGGGGGAATGACAAGTCCCTCAAAGCACAGTGGACACCTGCAGTCCGGGACTGCAAAGTGCCTGCATTTGAAAGCTCTAAGGCAGTTCCAGCGGTACGTACAACTCCTTGGAACAAAACAAAAACCTTCATATCCCAAACAGTGTTCAGACAGTGAGGTCTGAACAGATTTGACAAGTAGTATCTCTCACAGTTCTAAGGGGAGATGTAGTTTAGTGTATGTCAGAGTAGGAAGGAGACAAGGTCAGTCATCACGTCTGCCTCCATTCCTAACCTTAGAATCATAGAATCATAGAATCACCAGGTTGGAAGAGACCCACCAGATCATCGAGTCCAACCATTCCCATCAGTCACTAACCAATGTCCCTCAGCACCTTGTCCACCCATCAAACCCCTCCAGGGAAGGTGACTCAACCCCCTCCCTGAGCAGCCTGTTGAAATGCTGATTTTACACACTTCAAGGGGGAAAAGTGCAAATAATAACTTCAGTTAGGCAGCATGAGATGAGCAAAAGCTCTGTCTGCTCCCAGCAGGAGTCAGTTTGTCCTAGAGAGGTGAGCTCCCCACTGCATTTAGAGCTTCCTAAAGAGGACAAGTGCACAGAACGCTTTCTGCCACGCGTTCAGTATTTGAATACAAAGGCAGCAGAGTCTGCAAAAATCACTCTGAACTGGCACCTTCACAAAAATGACAGCACTGGGCAAGGCAAAACATCCTGGTATCTCATTTTCAGCAGCTGGCACTTGGTGTTAGCAAACAGTGTGAGCCCAGAAGCTCTGAGCCTCTTCCCTCCTCACATCTGGCCGTCACCGGAGCTGGGCCTTACAGCAGTGAAACTGTGATGTGCTTCTAGAAAAGTCAAAGGCTTTGAGCCCTAGTTTCTTTCCAAAAAGTGACCTGTCTTTCTAAGATGAAAAGTGTTTTCTTTCTTCTTTCACTGCTCAATAACATTACCTTTTCTTTAGCTGCCTCATTGCTAGGAGTCTTTGGATATTAGATAACGGTCGGGACCTGCACTAGTATAAAACAGCTTTGCTGTGGTAACTCGTGAGGAACTGGGTCAATTCTCTTACCATGAAAACCTACACTAAGGTTTTGGCCAGCTACGGTGATAAAAAAGCTTTTTAGATAGTTCAGTGTTTAGGCTCTATCTGTTCTGATCTTTAAATGCCTGCATGCATGGCTTAGGAGCCAAAGTCTGACTGACTTTTCTAATTGTTTGTTTCTGGCCTTTACTTGCTGGGAACGTACCTTCTGCTTTAGCCACACGCTTAAGGGAGTTTTCCTCCCTGGATTCCCTCCGCACAGTCCCTGAAGGGCTGGGAAGAACAGGACAGGTACTGTTTACAGGGAAAATGGAGTATTTGCAGATTATTTACATGTCGCAAAGGAAGGTTTGTTGTGGAAAAAAATAAAAAAATAAAGACCTGATAAAGCCCATGAGGCTGCCAAGTCCCTTGCTTTGTGCCTTCTCCTATGGAATAGTCATTTCTGGAGAGCAACAAAATCGGGGTTCAAAGCACTCCCACCCAAGTGAGTGCGGGGCTGCCACGTGAAGTCACTGCTGACGGTGATGCAGCTTTTTGAAGATGACACTCCAGATCCCTTTCAAAACCTGATCATTTCTCAAACACAGCACAGGAAACCCAAAGCACTGACTGCTCCTTTGCACACAGGGAAGAAGACCCTGCTTGTAACCATCAATTCATTCCACATCTTTCTGGCTGTCATATTTCAGCTCCAGATCTTCAAACAGACCTAATTTTCCAGCCTGTGGTCAATGTGGAAGCCCTAATACTGGTGTAACAAACAACTCTCGTTAAGCGCCACCATCCTACTGCACCGTTTTAAGGATATGAACCGAAACTTACACAGTGAGTGCTGGAGATGATGACGGAGCTGGAGATGAAGCTCAGACCATCATTCATACTGACTTGAAGAGCTGCTTCCCTGAAAAAAACCCACAACAAACAAGTCAGACAAGCTGGTCCACAGCCCTCTTCTGGATAACATCCTTTGGCACTTGGGCTCCTGATGCACAGAGGAGCTTTTGGAAAAAATTAATTCGCACTGCTGCTGCTATCCCCCCTCTGCTCCAGCGCACAAGTGCCAGTTCGCCAGGCAAGCACAGGAGACAACGGTGCTTAATGAGATCCACAGAAGGACAAAATAGAGTGGAATGACACAAACTCATTTTCCCACAGGCAAAGAAAATATTTGAATATATATAAAAACGTACATGCCAACTTCTCGCAGCACAGGTGCTGGGCAGAGTAAGTAGGTATCTTCCACTACAAAAGGCTTCTCATCTGGAAAAATGAAATGTTGGCATTGATTACCTGATCAGTAACAGAGGTGTTGAAGTCCAAGCTTAAATACTGTTTTTCCTTGTTCTTGAAACATAAACAAGATCAAACACTGCATGAGGGGTAAAACCCAGTCATTCTGAGGTAACTACAGGCATGATTTTAGCCCATGGAGTTACAGAGTAAAGACAAAGTCACAGCAGATATCCTGTATCTCAGGAAAACCAAACAGCATCTCACATTTACTGTGATAGGATGGGAGGGAATGGGTATAAACTGGAGAGGGGCAGATTTAGACTAGATGTAAGGAAAAATTTCTTCACCATGAGAGTGGTGAGGCACTGGAACAGGTTGCCCAAGGAAATTGTGGCTGCCCCATCCCTGGAGGGATTCAAGGCCAGGTTGCATGGCGCTTGGAGTCCCTGATACCGTGGGAGGTGTCCCTGCCCATGGCAGGGGGGTGGAACTGGATGAGCTTTAAGGTCCCTTCCAACTCAATCTGTTCTATGACGTATGATTCTATGATCACACTGCAGTGGATGAGGCATAAAAGTAAGATATGCAGACTGTAAGAGTTTGTCCTCTCATGCAGGAGCAGAGCTTATCGAATCCAGCACTCTTCCCCAGACAAGGAAAGGTTTGCATTCAATACAAAATTTTAGAAAGCAGTAATATTACTCTAGTAATTCCTATCACACGTTGTAATCCCTGTTTCATACCAGCGTATTTCTTTGCTTTGGCTGTAATATAAATAATTGCTTCCTCAAGCAGGTTAGGAAATGTTTATTTTTCACACTTCATTAAAAAAATGGCGTGGTAATGAAATTCGTAACCTCTGCTGAAGTTTTCCTTATGTTTCCAGCTTCTAGCAGATCCCAGGCCTATTTACACTCTTGAATTTTTGGGTTACCCCCAGCACTTATTTTGTTAAGGACTGTTTGACACAGCAGCCAGCTGAAGGTGAAACATTTTAGGCAGCTGGATATGGTTTTCACCAACAGGCTTTGCTTCTGCATCATGGTTCACCTACTGAGAGCAGCCTCCAGGCTTTGGTGATCCCTCTAGATCCCTGCTCCTGCTGGTGGCCTGGAAAATGCCACATCACCGCTGCTTTCCAGTAGCTTCAGTGCAGCAACACGTACAAACAATTCCCCTACGCTCATCCTCAGGAGCAGCTGTTTTTAGCACAAGGTAGCCCTTTTCCAGCCCCATAATGTCCAGAAGATGATGTCCTCATTAAAAGAGAGGCAGAAAGATGATAGGCATTTAAAGCACACATTGTAGAGGTAGAACAGGCATTGAATTTACGATGAGCTTGCATCACACACTCGGTTTGCCATGGAGTCATTTTGCCAGCAGAATTTCCCACTTTGCAGAAGCAGGGCAGACGCACAGTGGTGGCGAGTCTGGCCCTACAGCCCTGCTCTTACCCTGATTTATGAAGACATCACTAACTCCAGTAGATTTATGGCATTGTCCCAGTGCACACATGCCAAGAGAATGAAGATCAAGGTCTTGTTTTCTTCTTTGCTAACACTGGCAGCAAAGGCCAAAGAATCCTCTGTGCCAGCATTCGCTAAAAGAGAAGATGGCTTAATTTTGCAAGGCCTTTTACTTAGATGTCACTAGCTTTTTGTTTCTCTTTCTCTCTCTTCCCACCCCAGCTTGCATCCAAGCCTATGCCTCTGTAGAAAGTTTATCAGACCCGCAGTCCCATGAGGCTGGCCAGGCTGGCTACAGGGAGAGCTTATTTTGTTTGGAGAATGTTTGTGTTTCACCACAAAAATGAGTGACTTATTTTCCTCTGCTCTAAACAAAAGAGGATCCATTTGGTTTGCATAACTCTGGCCATCTGACTCCTTCCTGGAAAACTTATATAGGGAAACCAAACAAAGCAACAAGTCTCATCTGCTCTTGCATCTGTACCTGCAGGACGCAGTTGGAAGTGGGAAGGTTTTCTTGCCCGCGACAGAAAAAAAATGCTGTATTCCTGCACAGTAAGAGGTGGGCCCGAATGCTTCCAGGCTCCAGATCTTGTGCCAAAAGCTGAATTGTGTGGTTTGGACTCCTCTCCACTGACGATCCTAGTGGAAGAGCTGAAGAAGGCAGGGGGTGGAGCGCTTGGCTCGATGTCCTTGACTTTGCTGCCCAGGGAGGGATCTCAACCTGGCCGCTGGCTGCCTGGGTAACTGGGAAGAAATCACTTTGCCTCCTCGGCCTTGATTGCACCTCCGACACCATCCAAGGGCAGGGCTTGGGCATCTTTAGGAAATATTGCGATGCTGAGAAAGTCCTCCCACAGCAGAGGGCACAGTTTGCTCCTTACCCAGGTGCCTCTGATTCCTCCACCAAGCAAAAGAAAGTTCTCACCATAGAAAAAATCCCCAGGACACCACACTCGTGGGCAACTAAAATGAGTCAGTGCTGACTTAAGCTCTTCAGAGCAGTGTGCAGAAATGGAGAAGGGTCAAACCTCTCACAAAAATCCGTCTATTTTCTGTGGATGCCCTTTCAGGAAGGCACTTTTTGCTGTTCAGACTCCGATAATTCACCAAGCAGCATTCCTGCACCTTTTAACAACTACCCATAGCCTGTAAAACCTATTTGCCCCTGTATTAGTGAACAGTTTCTTTTGCCATTAGCAGGGTGTAACCTTCTGGCAAGCCAGGACTTGGAGTACTTCCCAACTGTAATAATAAAAGCCTCGATATATGCATGATGTTTTAACACAGAAGAGCAAACCTCAATAAGAGAGAGGCACAAAAATCCCAAGAAGGTGACCAAGGCAAGCTGTAGTACTTTCTTTTAGCCATTTGACCAAGCTGAAATTAGCAGCCTTTGCTTTGGTTAACGGCTCATCTCGGAACCGACTGGCATACTGAAACCTGACAAACAGAAAGGTTTCAGAAAGCACAACATTTTCGAATTGCAATATCACAAGCACTGACTGTTGGACTCGCAATATCAGCAATATTTCAGGCCAGAGAAGGCTGCAAAAGCTGCTTGCCAAACTTCCCATATATCACTGAGTAACAATCTCCTTCTGTTCTCCCTGTATTTACGATTCGTGTTCAACTAAAGCACGTCTCAGAAAATGCTTTGACCTAGCTTTCTGTTAGTACAAGAGAGAAGACCCTGGGTCATTAGATTAGCACAGCTAACCCGGGGTGGGGTCTGGCTGCTCTCACGCACCACTCCCACAGGACCATCTGTGCCAAGGTGGCTGTTCCCTGTCCCACAGCCCACTCGAGGTGGGTTAGCCCTGAGCCATCGTGAGCCTGAGCATTTCTATTGTCCTTTGTCACCTCAGGTGAGACAAAATACCTCCGTGATTCTCCGCACAAGCTACCAAAGCACAACCTTTCTTCATCCTGACTGACTCCTCCTCTTATGCCACTCCATGTGACAACTCCGCAAGCAAAGTTTTTATTTCAAACTTATTCTGTGGGGAGACAGGAATGTAGAAAGATACTGGAACACTCTTAGAGCTAGAGAAACTGCCAGAGAGAAAGACCCATAAATAAGAAATGTTTTGTTAATGCTGTCATGAAAACCACATTGAGATCATGGTATAATTGCTCTGCTCTGTGTAGGGACATGATCTTTGAATGCCAAAGTCATTCAGAACAGAGCTGGAAGATGGGGGAAAGAAACAGATAAGCACAGAACAATGACATCACATTCATAACAGTCTCTGGATAGAGAGAAGGGGTCTGGAAGGAGTCGCTTTTCCTCTGATGCATTCATCTGCTGTGCATACAGCTCTGTTCAACAAGCACACATAACTTCAAGACATCTAATGGAACTTGGTAAAGCTCCATGATATTAATTTTCTTGTGTTCACAACCAGCAGCTTGGGAGAGCAGCTCATGCTGCAGTACAACAGGGTCACTCCCAGGCAGGAGTCTCGGTTCAGCCCTGCTCCAATCTCCAAGCTGTTACCATAAGCTCCATCGTGCTTATTTACACACGTACTAGTGTCACAGTGAGAGACCATCTTGGTGCCTCAGCACCAACAACTGAGTATGACAAAAAGCTCCATATTGCACAGGGATCCTCCTCCTCACTCAGCCTAAGTTTCCTGACCACTCCGTGCTTCTTCCTCCACCCCTGGCCTGAAGAGCTGCAGAGAAATCTGCTGGAGGCAAACACCTAGGAACCCTGTTTGAAAAGTTTCTACACTGCAGTTTGTTGGAGGCTAGAAGAGCATTTCAGAGAAGTATGATCATTTCTCCTGTTTTCATATTCTTTGTCAAGCAATGTCTTAGGCCAGTCTTCAAAATAGGATGCTCACCGTGGTGTATATTTTCATCTAGGAAAATTTAGAGGCATCTGTTGTGTCCTACATAAACGTTGCACTCCCCAAAACACCTGGTGGAATTTGTACAGTGATAGACATTCTCTAGTGGAAAGAGGGAAAAGCTACTACAAGAAAAACAATGATTCAATAGGGATTAAAGTGATCTGATCAGGCAGGGAAACTGGGGATTAGAGGGTTGAACAGCAAAGTAAAATGTTCCCATGTTCGGAGTGACCAGTCTGAGAGAAAGTAAAGACACTATCACAAGAAATGCACTGTGTTGCCAGGAAAAAGGGAAGATGGGGGAAATGAAGAAACCTGCTAGGCTTTAGAGACAGAAAGTCATTTGTTGAAATCATTGGTCAGGCAGTTTTGGGGTACAGTTCCCTACACAGCTCACTCTCTGCTGACACCTGGCATTCCTGCTCCCACTGCCTTTGCCTCCCTTTCCCTCGCTTCGAGATGGTGCTGAAAAACCAGGCTAGTTTGTGCAAAAGATCAGTTTGGCCAAGAATCCAGAGCATTTACTAGAATGCAAAAGCTCTCGCTGCACGTCTGCTGTGGTGCATGCTGCTTCCATACCAATCTTTCTTCTCTTTATTCAGTTTTAAATGGCCTAGGACAGAGCTTGCCTCTATGCCCAGAACTATCTTTGCTGGGTCCTGTGCAATCCAAGCAGACAAAGACATTTTAGCACCACAAAGCCATCATAAGTCACCGCACTAGATAATTACTTTTAACTCTGTGCAGTCTGAAACCAATTCTCCTAGGTCCTGCTGTTGGCAGAGGACACACTGCTGTTGAACATGCATCTGATTACACTTCTGCTCAGCCAAATATTCTTCATGGTTTCTGCAGATGTTCCTTTTTTTATCCCATAGCTATGAACATTATGAGCCGATGCTCTCTTCACCTGGCACATTTGTCTGCCAGTAATCCCAATAAAAATCTATTAGCTCATGCCCTGAACCTCAGCAAGTCCTAGCTGTACTGCTCTCCATCTCATCTGGGATAATTTAAGGTTTCAGGAACTGTTGGCTTAGTGTTATCTGTAAAAATACCTCCCTCCCTGAGACAATCAGGGGCTGAGAGGTTTCAAGCAAACAAAAACAGCTGAGCTATCCAACGTCCACAAGCTTTCCATAAAATACTCTTTTGATGAACTCTGATGTTAAGGTGTTTGCAGCCAAGCTCCACAAGACACACTGAGAACACAGGCTGGAGCTGCAGGCTCCAGGAAAGCCAAACACTGGGATATATTCTTGCACAAAGCAACTTAAACTTAACAGTGCTGTCCCAGTTCTCACCAGCAGATTTTTGGTTTTAAGAACATTGACGAGCAAATGTTGGTTTCCCTCAACCAGGGAACAGGTTGAACTCAGAAAATGAGTTTATGGCCCCTTGTTTCCAGGTCGCTGCATCAAACCTAGTGCTGTACAAAGCAAACTGAGAAGTCTTGGTGCACTGCCAAGGAGAATGAGCTCACTTTTCGCCTCTGCATTGATTCACGACACAAGAAATGCATCAGGGCAGAAGGCAGGGAACATATTTGGCCCTTATCCTCATTTTCCACAGTCATTCTGTGGACACACGAAGACAGCTTCAAAAAAAGAAAAGCCCATGGGCTGCACTAAGACAAACTGATCTTTCCTGAAAGTTACTATGAAATTCTGATGACAGCGACCATAATAAATTAATCAGCACATAAAAAGAGAAGAAGGAGTCTTCCTCCTCACCCCCAGCCAACACCAGGTCACTGTGCTTGGGAGTGAGGTGACCCTTGCAAACAGTTCATAGAATCATAGAACCATAGAATCATTAGGTTGAAAAAATCCTTTGAGATCATCAGCTCCAATCACCTCTGTCCACTATCATGTCCCCAATCATTTACTCTCCCCATTTTTTAAATCCCGCCAGGGATGGGGCTCCACCACCTCCCTGGGCAGCCATTCTAGTGCTTGAGAACTTCTTCTGTGAAGAAATTTTTCCCAATGTCCAATCTGAACTTCCCTTGACATAGTTTGAGGCCATTCCCCCTTGTCCTATCACCTGTCACTTGGGAGAAGAGACCAACAGCCACCTCTCTACAACAAGGTAGTTGTAGAGAGCAATGAGGTCTCCCCTCAACCTCCTCTTCTCCAGGCTAAATAACCCCAGATCCCTCAGTCCTCGTATGACTTGTTCTCCAGCCCCTCCACCAGTTTCACTGCTCTTCTCTGGACGTGCTCCAGGACCTCAATGTCTTTCTTATAGTGAGGGACCCAAACCTGAATACAGTATTTGAGATGCAGCCCCACCTCCCACTGACAACACTGGCTGGTTTTCTGTCTCCGTAGACAGGACACGCTGAAGAGTGGAAAGCTGATGGACGACATTCTAAGCTCTGTGGGGACTCTAGATGTTTCTAGGGGTGAATGCCTTGCTCCAGAGCCGGCCAGCTCTGAGGAAGCGGAGCTGAGATGCAATGGGGGTACCATGGCAGTTATAGCCTCAGGTAACAGAGGTAACCTCACAAGTAGTGAACAAGTAATCTTTGAAAGAAAAAGTGGAACAGAAAATCCAGTGCTGAAAAGACTTTACACGGGAGCAAAACGAAGGAGTGCATTAATATTAATTCATTCACACAGCTGACAGGAGCTACTTTTACCTTCCATTCAGGCTCAGAGTCCTGTCCCAGACCCACAATGCAGTGATGGACCTAAGAGGGGGATGGATAGGGAGCAGAACTGAAAGAAGAACAGGCAGGAGAGAAAGGAGACCTGCACCAAAGCTCTAGCTTCTGAAGAGGCTCCATAAACCAGTGGGAGGAGTACTAGGCTGGGTGGCAGGACATCTGTGTGCTTGTCTGCGATGAGCTCACTTGGAACAGCTACCTTCAGCACTGTACGTCAGTTCCCCTGTCTGTAGAACAGTGTTTACTCATTTCACATCCAGCTTCCAATGCTTTCTCTCTTCAAGATACAGACTTATTTCAAGGTTCCTAACAAAAAGCTCAAATTAAGCCAGAGATACAAATTTTCCAGGCCTTCAGAACTCACGCTCAAAAGCTCTCGAAGGCATTTTATAGAAGAAATGGAAAGGAATATGAGGAAAGAGAGTAATGATGTCCTTCCCCCAAGGAAAGACCAAACCTAGCTCTTATCCCCACCCACACAGGTGGAAAATATATCCCTGGTGGTCCTAAAATGGACAAATCGACTCCATCGGTCTTGCTTTAAATATCATCAAGAGCACAAATCTCTCAAAGAGATATTTGGTCTGAGAGATGTTCTGGACTTAAAACAAGGCCAGGCCAAGCAACAGCAGGGTTCACAGGCATTGCTAAATCTTGTATCTTTAGGGGCTTCTGTAATGCTGGGTGGTGGTCTTGTGAGTCCATTATACAAGTCCATGTAATTCTTAGTGTAGAATGAAAATGCTTGAAAAAATCCTCCACTGACATTTCTCTTGAACTTAAAGTAGTTCCTCCACAAAGTAGAAATTTCCACCCTAATTGCATCTTAGATATGGGTTATTCAGAGTTTTCTTGAAGAAAGATAGCAGACACAAATTAGGAAGGCTACAAACTACTAGCTTCTAGCAGCCAAACCCGAAGGCTTTGGGGTTTGCACCACACAGCTTCAGGCTTTTGATGAAAAGAAAACTTCTAAATATTTGAGCAGCAATTTCATTTCCATTGGAAATGGCTTCCAGGTGGAGAGAGAAAGGAAGATTTCCTGCCAAGCTCTAGAGAACTACAGATGAATTTATAACACGTATGATCCAAACAAAACTTTGGATCTGAACTCTGGGGAGAAACCAAACATTGGTTTACAGACTAGGAGAAGAGTGGCTAGAAATCTGCCTGGAGGAGAAGGACCTGAGGGTGCTGGTTGAACATGAGCCAGCAGTGGCCCAGGTGGCCAAGAAAGCCAGTGGCATCTTGGCTTGGATCAGACACGGCGTGGCAAGCAGATCCAGGGAGGTTCTTCTCCCTCTGGACTCGGCCCTGGTGAGACCGCTCCTCGAATCCTGGGGTCAGTCCTGGCCCCTCAGCACAAGAAGGATGTTGAGGCTCTGGAGCGAGTCCAGAGAAGAGCAACGAAGCTGGTGAGGGGGCTGGAGAACAAGGATTCTGAGGAGCATCTGAGAGAGCTGGGGGTGTTTATCCTGGAGAAGAGGAGGCTGAGGGGAGACCTCATTGCTCTCTCCAACTCCCTGAGAGGAGGTTGTGGAGAGGAGGGAGCTGGGCTCTTCTCCCAAGGGACAGGGGACAGGACGAGAGGGAATGGCTTCAAACTGTGTCAAGGGAAGTTCAGATTGGACATCAGAAAAAAATTTTTCACAGTCACTGGGCACTGGCAGAGGCTGCCCAGGGAGGGGGTTGAGTCCCCTTCCCTGGAGGGGTTTAAGGGACGGGTGGACGAGGCTCTGAGGGACATGGGTTAGTGATTGATGGGAATGGTTGGACTCAATGATCCTGTGGGTCTTTTCCAACCTACTGATTCTGTGATTGTTTAACACCTAAATGCAACCATGATCCAGTTTAAGGAGTTCTGGCCACACGTCAAGCTTGCGTCTGATTTTATGAAGTTTAAAAGCAAAAGCATGAACCTGTGGCTGTCACACTTGCCCTTTTTTGAAAGCCATCTCTCACTTGTTCACACACCATCACCACTTATTTCTAGGCTGCATGGAGGTGCCTCCAAAACAATTAACTTACTGTATCCTCTCCATCCCTGTGCTTTAACTCAAGTCCCTCTCTTTTCCTACTCCTCCCTCTCTAGACAAGTAGCCCTCCAGCTTCTGCTTGTAACACTCATCTATCTGAATTAAGCAAACATGAACAAACATTAAAAAACTAAGCCAGCCAAGCTTTCTGCTTTGTCACACAAGAGCTGGCAGTTCCAGAACCTGTCTACTACAGATGAGGCCATCAGAACAGTATGAAAGCCATTCAGACAAATTACAAACACTCACTGCCTGTCCCTGCCCAGAGGGCACAGTGACATCCCTTGCAGGGCAAACAGAAAACTGCTGCCCTACTCCAAAGAGCAAATTACACAGATGCTAAAAGCACAAGTGAAATCCAGTATTGAGTCATTAGACTTCCACATGTAAGACTCAGAAGGGTCAGGACCACCTTCAAAATGATCAAGCAAATTCTGAATCATAGAATCGTTGAATGGTTTGAGTTGGAAGGGACCTCAAAGATCAACTAATTCCACCTCCTGTGCCATGGGCAGGGACACCTCCCACTGGATCCGGTTGCTCCAAGCCTTATCCAACCTGGCCTTGAACCCCTCCAGGGTTGGGGCAGCCACCCCTGCTCTGGGCAACCTGGGCCAGGACCTCCCCACCCTAGCATGGAACGAATCCCATGTTAGAAAAGGCAGATTCTGCTGTCACTGGGGAGATCGGCTAGGAGTTATGCTATCTGGTTTCCAGTGTGGGTTTGCGGGAACGCCAGAGAACAATAGGATCATTAATTCTTCCAGCTAAATGGCTCACTACACTTCACAAAAAGACCATGCACTCAAGATCTGATTTGCTTCTCTTACTTCAGTCCTGCTGCTAGGTGAGTTCTGTAGAGGAAACATTTTCTAAGCTGCATCCACAGAACCACAGCAAAGGCACTGGCCACTGCCCAATGCAGCTGCCAACAACAGCGTTTATTTAAGCTGCATGGCCAGGCTTCCTAAGTACCACAAAATACAGGTAAGAAGAGAAACAGATCTGATCTCATCATGTGCTGAACCCAGCAATATGCATAGAGGTTCTCTTTGCAGGTGAGTTTCTTGTCTTCTATATTTTGACCCCTCCACTGTTTAAGCCTGTCTATTCACACAGTGGCTCTCAGAGTCACGGCGTACAATTCCACCAGCAATTTTCCTTTAAAAAAAAAAATCTTCTGCTTTCTGTCAGTTAATAGCTCCTCATCCCATAATTATTGCCTTTACAGTCAACATAGCTGAAGAACTAAAACCTTTTGCAGGGAAATTCCTGCCAGTGCAGAGTCAGACAAAAAATATCAAACCAGCTTACTGAGAGTAACCGTGTCATTGATCCTGAAACTGCAGAGCACTCTGTCCACGTTACGGGCATGTCGGAATCCATTTCCTCTCACAACAACCTGAAATGACTCTGTAGCAAAAGAAACAGCAGATTATTGACACGTAGTGAGGCGAAGAACAGTCATTTAGACAAGACACACATGTCAGAAGTTTCTGCTTGAGATCTGCACTAAAATTTGCAGTTTAACAATTTTGAAGTTTAAAAATTGTTTAAAATTGAACTTCCTCTTCTCCCTACCCAATTGCAACTTGAGTTTTTAGAAAAGTGAAACAATGCATGACAGAAATGTTTTAACTGACCAGCAGTGAAAACACGAAGCTTTAGAAACACTGAGCTTTGCCCTTCCCAGGTTGCCATTTTAAACTGCAGAAAGTTTTGGGTGAAGAAACCCAAAAGTATTGCTCCATGGAAAGAAAAAAAAAATCTTCCAATAACAGATGACTTGGAGAAGTTCAAGTGCTGCTTTCCAAGGTAACTGCAAAATTTTATCAGTTGCCATGACTTTTGTCATGCTGGTGGGTTGATGAAATCCCCTGTCATTGCATGGACCATTCATGGTCCTTGGTGGGACTCATTTCCATGCAATGACAGGGGATTTCATCAACCCATCAGCTTTCGAGTCTCTGGGCAAAGACCATGATCTCCGAGTCTGTGTCTTTCTCTTTCCTGTTCTTCCAGACCAACTTTGCAAGGTCACTGCAAGTTGTAGTGCAAGTAGAAGGTATCAAGGACAGTCACCTACACCAGAGCACTGAACAGAGCAATCTTGTTTGGGATGAGATCATATCCTCACAAGTCTTTCGGACCACTCTCTGCTGTCCCTTGTTATTCCAGCTACTTCAACCTAGTGCTGGGAAAGTCTTACAAACGTCCTGCTGCCAGTGTTAAGACTGCCTCACAAGGAAAGCTTCATTTTCAGGCTTTCAGATTCTGAAACAGGGCTGTAGTCCCAGCAAATCTCTGGCAGCAGTTATAGGGCCTCAAACTTCACAGAAACAACCCCCTCAATTACTGTTCCTATCTAGGAGAACGCTCAGATAATTCCCACTGATGTTTGGCTGGTGAACGTGGCTTGAACACAAGATATTTCACTGCCCAAGACAATACAGGAGTAATCACAGTGCATCAGAAGCACCACCCTGCTTTTAAAATTCCCAGGAGCAACAAGGAACCTAGTTTTTGCAGATTCAAATCTTTCCCTTTGCACTTTACAGTCTCCATTTTCTTTCATCTCCCTTAAGGACTCGCACACTGTACTTGTCAAAAAAAAAGAAAAGCAGATTTACTCTGGAATCTGGGCTCTCTTCCAGGTCCCTCTCATTTACAGCCAAGCTGCAAATCATCCCATCACATCTAGCCAGGGAAGCTGCCTCGCAGGGCCATTCTGTGTCATCCAAGAGCATTTGGGAAGAACAGGAGGAAAAGAGCTCTGTTCTGGAGTGCGGGGGCTGAGGAATACTTAAGAAAAATCACAGAAGTCTCAACTGCTGGGGAACGAGAGTTCAAATGCAGTCAGTGAACAGCATATCAGTGATGTCAGGTTAATCACGGGGATTCTGGATCTGCCTGAGACTGCAACGAGCAGATAGAGTACGCACCCTGCATGTCTCTACTGATGCAAAACCAAATAATCCAGAAACTGGCATTTCAGACTGATGTGTTGAGGCTAAGAGTCACTCCTCAAGGGCCTGGGACCAGTCTGCAGTGCAAGGGTGGCCTCAGGTAGCACTGAGACCTTGTGTTCTCTCCTTCCAAAAAAAGCGAAGATCATCACAACTCTTCAAGGATGTGAAACAAGGGAACACGAGGTATTGGAGTTATACCAGCAAATGTTTATGTCAAAAAGACACTTCCATGTTCATTATGTACTTTCATTAGTCTGTAAGTCCTAAGTGATGGAATTGTCCAAATTTTGAGAGCAATGGACCTCAAACCCAGAGATGAGGCCTTGAACTGAGCATCTAAATAACTGTTGGCATTTTTCAAGGTTAACATTGCTCCTCTTGTGAAGAACTGGCCAAATTCCAGCATGAACGGTTCACATAAAACTCCTCCATGTTTCGTCTCAGCTGGCTTTGCTGGATGCAGCTGTCCATTACTCCCACATTCTCATTGAGACACAATGAATGGGAACAATAAGATATATATGAGATGTATCAGAAATGGTGTGAACAGCAGAACCAAGGAAGAGGTTCTTTCCCTGTGCTCTGCACTGGTGAGGCCGCACCTCAAATGACATGTTCACTTCCAGGCCCTCTATGATTCTAAGAAAGTCATTTTGCTCCTGGAGCGAGTCCAGAGAAGAGCAACAAAACTGGTGAAGGGGCTGGAGGACAAGGATTACGAGGAGCCACTGAGGGACCTGGGGCTGTTTAGCCTGGAGGAGGCTGAGGGGAGACCTCATCGCTCTCTACAACTCTCTGAAAGGAGATTGTGGAGAGGTGGGTGCTGGTCTCTTCTCCCAAGTGATTGATAGGACAAGAGGGAATGGCCTCAAGCTGCATCAGGGGAAGTTCAGATTGGGCATTAGAAAAAATTTTTTCACTGAAAAGGTTTCCAGGTGGTGGAACAACTGCCCAGGGAGGGCATGGAGTCCCCGTCCCTGGAGGGATTTAAAAGGTGGTAGATGAGGTGCTTTGAGACATGATTTAGTAGTGGACAGGGATGGTTGGAATTGATGATCTCTAAGGTAATTTCCAACCTAATGATTCTATGATTCTATAACCAATTGACTTATACTAGAAAGTGTTAAAGATGCTTGTAAATGATGGTTGTAACTAAACATCTGGCTCACAACATCACATAAGCATTAATTGTCTATCACTTGTATAATTATATGAATCTATTTTTAAAAAATTAGACAGCAGGTCTGAATGTTCATATAACTTGATTTCCTTTCCCAAGCATTTATGGACCGTCACTGCTCTGTATCAGAGACGGTCATTGTGACAAGCACCATGTTAAGGCTGACAGAGCTGGTTTGTAGCAAAGTCCTTCCTTTAGCAAAGGAACTATTTAAATGGTCATCCAAAACAACAAATAGGTGACTAAGTATTAGAATTTGTGTCTATTATGCCATCCTGGCTTCAAAACACAAAACTACTAAGGGCCTGCATGGAATGCAAAGCTGATGCTTGGTGCTAATTGGGCACTTGGCTCAGTGTCCTGCATCTGCTCGGAAAATATGACTCCTATGGACCATTTAGGTGTACAAGCAGTTTCTCCAGGAACAGGAGATGCAGGAAGGATGATTAAAGCAGGTGCTAAATCGTGTATTAATGACAGCTGGCGTTCTTATTTTGCGCTACTGACTTAAGCAAAATGACGATGCAGAACTTGTCAGGGACTCATCCTTCTCTACAAACCTCAGCTTTCTTCCCAATCTCTCTACTTAATGAGCTGCTACGCATTCAACAAACAGCTAGGATACACTGCATAACATGCTAAGAATTCACAGGAAGGAGGTGGAGGAGACTCTAGATGGTTCTCTAGCTTTCTTCAAAAAAAGCTGGATTCTGCTGAATGCAGAAATGCTTGCCAGGACCTTAAAACCACAGTGCACATACTACAATCATATTCAAACAAGCAAGGAAAGAAAGGGCGGTACAATTGACTGACAGGTCAGCTGAATGATGTTTAAATTCCAGTCCTCTCAGTCACTGTATCATCCCTGAATTCCTTTGGTGTGTTCAAAGAATATTAGCAGCCTTTAGATTGAAGTGTCATTTGACTTGCTTGCACTTTCTTAAGAAATAATTCCATCAACGGTCCTCAGAGACAATGGATTTGCCAAACTCTAAGCAGAATCAGAGTCTTATTTTCTGATATGGTCTGTAATTTTGCAGCACATCTACTTCAAGTTTTGCACAATCTGACTAAGACAGAGTGGTTTGACTGAAAAGCAGGCGAACCTCTCAAATTCAAGCCTTTTCTGTAAGAAAATCCCATTTGATATCATTTGGCAGAAATGGGGAACGTGTAACATACTCTAAGATGAAAATGAGATTCACCGAAGAAGCAAACCTCCAGTCTATTAGTTCCTTTTGCACTCTCCAGCAATCAGAGATGGACAGAAAGATGTCTTTTAGGCAACGTGAAGAACCAGGGTCTCAGCTTACACTTACCCCCTGCACATATACTGGAAGGCTCTGCCGCCAGAATTTCTATACAGGATTTCTTCAAAATCTAAAAGACAGAAAGAGTGTCATGAAGCATAGCAGACTTGTTTCCATAGAAACACAAATCTGAAAGCAAGAGAGTATGCTTATTCTCACACATCTGCTTGACTCAACGCTGAACTTTGCATTCATGTCACAATTATGCCATCTTAGCTCTTCAAACCAACCACACAGGTGTCATTGCTCTTCCAAGCTATTGCTATGGAGCAAGGCAAGGAATGCAAATGCTCTCCAGCCTCTCAGCACGCTCTTGCTTTTGCCCTTTGTACAAGTTATTAAGCAGACTGTGATCTGTAGCTAAGGTGCACGCTGGAGGGTTGGCAAGGCAACGTCGTCGCCCTCCCTATGCAGTACCGCCTCCCTCCCAGAATTATTCTGGAGCCCAAAACTCCAAATAAAACATCACAAGTTAAAGCTAAGCTGTTTACCTTTACATTAAAACATTCAAGGAACATCTACATAGTCACTTCTCAAGCCTCAGCACGGGGATTAAACTTCCTAAGTTTTAAATTTCATCCACGAGCACGTCCCCAAGCGCATCCTTGAAGTTGTGCTGTGATTTCATTTCAAGACGTAGGGACAATTGTTCTGTACTTAAACCAAACTTAAATTATGCAGCGTGTCTTCATAACCACTTTATGTGCAGACCGCGATTGACACAAACACTTCGGCATCAGGCTTGGCAGCCCGCTTGCAAGGCACAAGGAGCGTGCTGGAGTTGGATACTGTTTATTCCCACAGGGCACTAACATTGCTCAAGCTGTTATTTGCAGCCTTTCTCCTGCTCTGAGGACCAACTCAAAGTTTTCACTGCACACAACCAGCAAACTCGTAACGGGGTCCACAAGCCCCTGTGAGAATGGCAGCAGCGATCGAGAGGGTGGGCATTCAGAGCTGGGCTGAGCAGCCCCTGGACGAGGCAATACTGATCAGAATTTAGGTCAGTTCCAAGAGGCAAGTAAATGTCAGCCAAGCGTCACGACTCAAATCCAACACGAAAATTATTTTCCCAACTTTAAATTGAAACATCTGTAAGGAAAGGACAGCAAGCAATGCAATAAATTCTGTAAGAAAAAGATAATCCATTTCTTCTTCACAATCATGACTCTTTGCCTCAAATCATAACTGCAAAAGGTACAGACAGAGCCATGATTTATCTCTTAAAACTTTTAAAAGAAAGTTTGAATTACTCGGAAGCAGGGCTGGTAGAGACTGGGAGAGTATCAAGGGGCTGAAGGAACCAGGACCGTCTGAGCTGCTGGCAGCCTGACAAGTGAGGAGAAAGAAGATTTGCAGGAACAAGGTTATACAGGAACTGTCAAGTAGAAAAAAAAGAGAAAGTCAACAGTTGAGAACAGAATCAAAAAGCACTAGGAGAATTTGAAAGGCAGAATAACAAATACACATGAAGAATAAAGAGGACTCTGAGAAGACTCTTCTAAAATATCCAAGTGTATCCATCCATCCATCCATCCATCCATCCATCCATCCATCCATCCATCCATCCATCCATCTCCTGTCAGTCCTCTACTATCTGCCTTATACTCATTCGAGGTTCTGCTTCTCTGAAGATCCAGTATTTTTCTCTCAAAGTGACTGCTGGTTGTAGTGTGAACAACGAAGCTGATGGTTTTCTGTGTGTTTTTTCTCCCCACTGAAAAATGTCTCTTTTAAGAAGATAATTTCCTCCCCCTTAGATCCTATTCCTCTCTCCCTCAGCATCCCCAAACATTTTATATGTATGTCTTTGCCTTATTGCTTTGCAGCCATGAAGTAGGCAAACATGTTAGAAGACAAATGCATGAAAAATACAATGAACACCTAAAAAACCCCATCAAATAAAAGCTCACGTGATTAAGTTTTAACTTCTTGGCTTCTATTCAGTTATTTGCAAACACACTGTAACAGCTCAGATGAGGGGAGGGAGGTGGAATAGCAGGTGCCTCAATTAGATGATGCAGAGCCAGTCCAATCCAACCCATTTATGTGACTATAAAAATTAGTCCTTAATGGCTTTTTGCAGTGCCAAGTGCAGTATTTATTTTGATTTAGAATAATAAAAAGTTTCCAATGTTCCAAGCATCCACCCTAACATAAAGTGAAAATCGAGCATTAACTATTGCAAAATAATTCCTTTATGTCTCTTCCTCAAATTCAAAAAGGGCTTCAACTTCTTCAGTGTAGAAAATTTCATCAAATCATCTGGTTTTCAATGTCCTGAGGACTGCACAGCCTGTGCAGGCTGTAGGTGTGTTGTGGGCTGGCTCCCCAGGAAAGTAAAATAATGTGCAAGAGCAGTGATGCAATCTCCCAGCTGAGTGCCTAGAACCACTCCAACTGCAGATCCAAGAGAACTGACTCCTCACCCCCATTTGGAGAGCTACAAAAGTTGTGCCTAACTTGGTAAGGAATCATAGAAACATAGAAACACCAAGGTGGAAAAGACCCCCAGGATCATCGAGTCCAACCATTCCCATCAATCACTAACCCATGTCCCTCAGCACCTCGTCCACCCGTCCCTTAAACCCCTCCAGGGAAGGGGACTCAACCCCCTCCCTGGGCAGCCTCTGTCAGGGACCAATCACCCTTTCCGTAAAAATTTTTTTCCTGATGTCCAGCCTGAACCTCCCCTGGTGGAGCTGGAGGCCATTCCCTCTCGTCCTGTCCCCTGTCCCTTGGGAGAAGAGCCCAGCTCCCTCCTCTCCACAACCTCCTCTCAGGGAGTTGTAGAGAGCAATGAGGTCTCCCCTCAGCCTCCTCTTCTCCAGGAAAAACACCCCCAGCTCTCTCAGATGCTCCTCATATTCCTTGTTCACCAGCCCCCTCCCCAGCTTCGTTTCTCTTCTCTGGACTCGCTCCAGAGCCTCAACATCCTTCTTGTGCTGAGGGGCCAGGACTGACCCCAGGATTCGAGGAGCGGTCTCACCAGGGCCGAGTCCAGAGGGAGAAGAACCTCCCTGGACCTGCTGGCCACGCTGTTTCTGATCCAAGCCAAGATGCCACTGGCTTTCTTGGCCACCTGGGCTGCTGCTGGCTCATGTTCAACCAACACCCCCAGGTCCTTCTCCTCCAGGCAGCTTTCTAGCCACTCTTCTCCTAGTCTGTAGCACTGCATAGGATTGTTGTGCCCCAAGTGCAGGACCCGGCATTTGGCCTTGTTAAACCTCATGCTGCTCGACCTGGGATCCATGCAGAAAGGTATTTGAAGTGCGTGCTTGCTGCTGGTGAGGATGCAGCCCATTGTCTGCAGCAGCACACGCGGGATGACTCAGCTCGGGTCCCCAAGCCAGGCTCATGTTGTACGCTGTGGGGCTCCTATTATGCTCCAGCTTCACACAGGCTCCTGGGAGGATCTCTTGTCAATGTTTGTTGACATACCAAATAAAAAATGCAACTCATCCTAGTGGAAGCATGACTTTCTTTGTCACAGTTATCGCTATGGGGAAAGAACTGAATTCAGCACCGCCTGTGACCAATTTCTCCTCCCTCCAGGCAATGGACAAAGTCAAGAACCAGGCGGGGCCCCTGGGACCTTTTACAAACGAAGGGAAGAAGGGGAGTGAAATTCTGCAGCTGCTGGAAGCATTTGTTCAGCATTCTGGCCTACAAACGTGCACACAGATCCCTTCACCAGCAGCTGCATATTTCTTACACGTTTATTTCACCAAATTCGGGAACATTAAACAATGATATCAATTCTAAGAGCTGAGGCAATGCCTGAAAGATACTGAGGGCACCATTGCAAGGGGATCTGAAAGGAGCACGTAGAAAATTAAACTGAAAGAGATGAATCATTTGTACAATTTACAGATAGGAGACAGTCCCACAAACTAGTTAATTCTATTTAATTTCTTATACTTCACAGCTGCTTCATGGGGTGTCCTGCAGCTCACTCGGAATCCTTTCTAATGGACCCATGATTCCATCTCTGAGATGAGCTCTGAGCTGGTGCTGCTGTTTAACACACAGCAGGGGTCAGGGTGTATTCCTATTCCAAGCAACCACTCTTTCAGTCATTTTCTACTTAGGCTCAAAGCAAAGCAAGTACAGGATCCCATCCTGACTTTGACATTGCTTCATGTTCCGTTGCTTCCAACACTCCTACCAAAGACCTACCAAGCAGTAGATGCAGCTTCAGGTTTTCCTTCTAACCCTTGCTCCATTTGCTTTAAACTCACAGGTTATGATCTGCAGAATTTTTTTTGCAGCAAAATAAAATCTAATAAATTACTTCAGTTCCTTCCATTTGTTTCCCAGGTTACAGCAATCAGATGTCTGCTTCTCTGTCAGATTCTTAGCTCCTAACAAACTGAAACTCCCTATTGAGCATGGAGGAAATTGAATTTTAGCAGTGGCTTTTTCATGATGAGGGAGAAAATGCAATTGGTTTGCTTCATAGAATAGTTACATTGGAACTCACAGGAGAGAAAAAACCAAAATCTTCGGTGCACTGACTATTCCCACATTAAGAATTATGTTTCTAAGCATTACTTCAGGGCAGCACTATATTTTCAGCTCATTTAAGCATGGCCTCCAGGGCAGAGCCTGAATAGCTTGGTGGTGTTCAGTGGGAGACAGTCCTCCTCGGAAAGCACCAAGCAGATCTCCCTGTTCGCTCTTGGCTCCCACAGAAAAGGAAGGGTGAGTGTACAGAAACATCTGCAGACCCATCACCCTGAAAATCTTTGCCCAGAGGAGGCTCCACCTCTCCCAGCTCCCATCCCCTTCCTCATTCCAGAGGGACTTCTAAGTCCACCACCTTCTGCGCTCACAGAGGGTCAAAAAAGATCTGCTCCTCAGGGCAAAAGGAGAAGGGAAGAGTCAGGCTGCCTCAGCAGGAACACAAGGCAGTTCACACCAAATCACTGCAGACCAGAACAAAGCCAGATCTTCACATCTCTAGAATGATTTCAAACACTAATGTCCCTCAGGCTCATTTTCCTTCCCTTCACATCCCAGCCAGCAGCCTATCCAATCCCCTCTACACATGGTTGAGCATTGATGCTGTGCCAATTCTTACACAGAAATTGAAAGAAAGGTCCAAATCTCATGGCTCTTTCAATATGAAAACACTTTCCTATGAACACAAATGTTTCGGGGTTTTTTTTGCCTCCAAGAAAGAGGTGCTTTGCAAGGATAAGAAAAGAATCAGAATCATGGAATGGTTTGGGTTGGAAGGGACTTCAAAGTCCATCTAGATCCACCTCCTGTGCCATGGGCAGGGACACCTCCCACAGGATCCGGTTGCTCCAAGCCCCATCCAACCTGGCCTTGAACATCTCCAGGGATGGGGCAGCCACCACATCCCTGCACAACCTGGGCCAGGGCCTCTCTACCTTCACAGAAAATTATTTCTCCCTAAGATCTCATCTCAATCTCCCTTCTTTCAGTTGAAAACCATTCCTCCTCATCCTACCCCTGCACTCACTGATCAAGAGCCCCTCCCCAGCTTTCCTGGAACCAATTTCTGTACTGGAAGCTGCTCTAAGGTCTCCCCACAACCTTCTCTTCTCCAGGCTGAACAACCCTGGCTCTCTCAGCCTGTCCTCGTACTGGAGGTGCTCCAGCCCTTGGATCATCCTCGTGGCCTCCTCTGGACCCACTCCAAAGATGGTCTTTCCTGTGCTGAGGACTCTAGAATTGAATGCTGTACTGCTGGCGGTGGGTGAGATAAGAAGGAATAAAGGAGCTTATTTTCCAGCCAGGACAGAAATTTACAGTTTCTTTGTACAGAGTGATTAATGACCTTCTTGCCAGTCCTTTTACAACCTCCTTTCTACTCAACCTATTGCAATCACTACATCCAAATGCAAGTGATGGGGTCACAGATTCCTTACTCTACAATTCCACCTCCTTGTGACCCTCCTTTCCAAGGCTGGTGGTAAATCCTGCACCAGTTGACTGAAGCGAAGCTTTACTGGGTTCCTGTGGGCTGAAGTCTTCCCAGTCTGTTAAGTGTGACTGGAAAGGGAGTCAGAAGTGCTCCTGGAATTCATTAAAGTCAGCTGCAAAGGGAATGCAGGGCTGGGAAGTGAGCTAGGCATTTTTTGTTGTTTTATTGCTTTCTTCAATGACACACAACACCTGATTGACCAAGAGAACTGAGGTGGTAGCCCTACACGGGGATTATATTCCATCCACATGCCAGAGAGTAGGGAAAATTAAGCCTGCACAGAGGGAACTGTTTTGCTTGTTACTGCATGGTCAAAACAGTGTGTAACCACTGTAAACACAGAAATCCGAGCCCCCTCAGTGAACCCACTCTCCCTAGCTTCCAGTTGTACATTTCATCTGTATTTTATCAACTAAAATGCCTATACCAAAATGAACAAAACGTGTCCTTAAAAAGATTTCCCATCCTTTTTTGTAGCCACGGTAAGCAATCTAATTAGAACCGTCATGGGGTAGGACTGAGCAAAAGAAACAGAAAAATACCGAAAGCTGCCTGAAAACATACCGTTGGCACATTTTAGTCTTACAATAAAAATCACACACACATCCTCTCGTATTCTGCCTTTCCTGCCCAGTCAAGGGAAGGTCCTGGGTGAGATGGTATTAGGCTGCTCAGTTTTAGATCTAGAAAGAGGGATGCCTCATCAAGCTTCCTTATTTGCCAGTAAAGACCATGGAGCTGTTTGCATGGCGTGTACACAAGCCATGGGAGAAGAATCAATTTATGGCACTCCCTCTCTCAGCTGAATCATGAGCCCCTTGCGAACGGGCCAACTCTCATACACTGCACCCAGCACCTAAAGGAAACACCAGAGCTGATAAATCCGGACCAGAAAATCTAGGTCCAGAGGGGAAAAAAACCTCCAGTCCATTTGTCAGGACCTGGCGATAAACTCTGTCTTGAACTTGCATTACTAGTACAAAGGGAAATTTCTTTGTTTCTGTGATCTATTAACAGCCAGCAGGTCCTTGTGAACACAGGGAAACTAAACCTTCAGCTGAGGGAGCTAGAACAGACTAACATGCACACATGCAAACACGTTAAAAATACTTACAGAGTCTATGATCCCCTGTAGGGCTTCAAAACCATCATTCACTGGAAAGACATGATCTCTGCTGTCTGCAATTCTAGCCAGCTGACAGAGCGGTGAAAGTAAATAAAACAGAAATGCAAAAAGAATGAGATAAATTAGCCAGCAGGCAGCAAATTAAGACTTCTCCAGACTCATCTACTTGTAAGTAAAATACCCAAATAGTCCAGTACTCTGTGGGTTGCTTGTGCATTGTAGTTCATCAGGCACTGAGAAGTTTCTCCCTTTAGCCTGACTGGTTTTCAAAAGCGCTGTGTTGGGAACGAGAAAAGGTTTCCCTTAACTTTGAAGACAGATCGTGGCCCAGAACCTAATGATTTTTACTGCAAAACTATCTCCCAGATGATTGTAATTGACCCAGCAGAGTGACTCCCCAGCAACACGGCCGACCACTAATGCAGCAAAACACTTCAGCACATACGACGCTGAAACCAGGGAACTAACCAAAGTGATTCCGTATTTTCACATATAGAGAAGACTAATGCAAATCAAATCCCACTAGGAGATAAAGACCTGTTCATCTTTCCTGTCAGGACATTAACCATTAGAGATCAACAAGAGGAAAGCATGGAGCTATGACTGTAGGTATTTTCTGAGTTGGAGGAAAGAGGGAGCAGAAATCTGCATGAGAGGGAAGAGAACCATTCCTGAGGCGGTGGCAAGATAAAGGGAACCAGGACATCACATGCAGCTTCACTTGCCAATAGCATGCTAAGGGTTAAGGCAAAAAAACAAGCCTAATTCAGAAGTAATGAGCTCTCCATGCATCTACTGGAGCACAATCAAGTTTTACTGCTGCAAAGCCAATGTTTGTTATAGCAATTCTCTCCCATGGCAGAGGTAACATCATCCCAGCAGGCCCCTCTGGCGTTCCCTGTAGCATTGCAAACAGGAGGCAGCAGACTGGCCACACATTCCTCCTTGAACCCCACTGGCCCCACCGCTCCAGCTCATCTCATTCATAACTCCCACTCCTTAAGTAAAACGCCAAACTACCAACCTCCTGGTTTGCATCCAGAGAAATACATGATGCAACTTTTCTCTGCCTGCACTGAGAAGGGTATTAAAGGTGCTTACTGCTTCTTGACCAAGATACAGCAGCTTCTGTAAATCAAGATATCCAGTCTCCTCAGCTCATTCATAGAATCATGGAATAGTTTGGGTTGGAAGGGACCTTAAAGATCATCCAGTCGCACCCCTGCCATGGGCAGGGACACCTCCCACTGGATCAGGGGCTGCAAGCCCCATCCAACCTGGCCTTGAACCCCTCCAGGGATGGGGCAGCGACCACTGCTCTGGGCAACCTGTTCCAATGTCTCTCCACTCTCACATTGAAGAACTTCTTCCTCATGTCCAGTCTAAATCTTCCCCTCTCCAGTTTATCCCTATTGCCCCTCGTCCTATCACGACAAGCCTTTGTGAACAGTCCCTCCCCAGCTTTCTTGTAGCCCCTTCACCTACTGAAAGGTTGCTTTAAGGTCTCCTCGGAGCCTTCTCTTCTCCAGACTGAACAACCCCAACTCTCTCATAGTCTCCTCCTACTCCATTCTTGGACTTCAGATGCATTCATCTAATTCCATTTAATTTCTTCAGCATCTAAATCACTTCAAGTAGCTGCTGTCTTTGACACATGCTACTTTAGACTTATTCTCTGCCTTTCCCCCTCCCCATTGCTTTTTCTATGACTTACTCTGGGTTACACTAGTTTCTGGGTTTGATTAGAAGAAGATTGTTCTAAACCAGGTTTGTTATGATGCATTTTTGAATCAGTGATTGAAGTTTTGTTACAAAGCTGAAAGCCTGGAAAAGCCCTGTTCAATAAGTATCTCAGCATTCTTCTTAAGGGCTGTATAAGTCTTTCACTGATGATAGAAAAATATGATGTCAACTATTACATTTGGATGAAATGGACTCGATGATCTGGTAGGTCTCTTCCAACCTGGTTATTCTATGATTCTAAATGTAATTCATGGACACGCTAACATTCACTCGATTAATTTAGAAGTCAGTCTCCTGAATGGGAAAACACTAAAATATTAGTGACACTAATGAAGCTGTTTGCTATTTTACAGCCTACATTTCCCGTGAAGGAAAAGCTGGACAGAAGTGGATGCGTTATGTCGCAATATCTCATTTTTATGAGGGAAAACAAATCCCTACAACTTCCTTTTGCCTACAGCACGAGCCAGACTGATTCACTGTCCTTCTTGTGCCTTTTCTTCTACTTTTCTTCACCATTAGTAAGAGTCATTGTGGCATGCAGACAGAGGGACAGTTCTCCACATGCAGAGATTGGGACAGAAAGGGGCTTAAACCCAACAACCAGAGAAGGCACTTCAGGAAGTCACTTTAAACAGTCAAACAGTCACAAAAGCAGAGGAACACCACTTGAGAAGTCTTGATAAAGTGATTCAGAACCCTGTGTACAAGCACCTTTGCCAAGGACCTCAGTAAACACAATCACCTCATTTACCTGGGTCTCATTGAAGTCTTTCACACCAACACAATATACTGTTGCTCCCAGGTCCCGCGACCGATTAGCCTGGAACAAAAAAAGGTAGGATGACATGGGTGCAAAAGTGATGGGATGCAAGTTCCTGAAAGTTCTGAATCATAAATTCAGTCTTGCTCTGTAAAATGAGCAATAGGGGACTCATCAAAAGACTTTTAATCCCATATATTACAAACCTGTATCACTCTCACTGTTTACACAGCATCTCAAACTAAAAAAGGGAGAACGTTCACAGGTTTGATTTTTCCAGGCTATTTCACTGACATGCAGATGAAGTTGCATTTACTATTCAAAAATCCACTGTTATAAATGCTCTTGCCTGCATAAATATGAATCAAGCCAATTAATCGCATTTAATTAGAAGAGGAAAATCCATTCCTAGAAAAGATGGTAGCCAGTCAGGTCGTATCACAAGACTCTAGCAGTTCGAATTGTTAAGTAACAAAGTGCTTCACAGGAGAAGCATCATTCCAGTTTTACTCCAAGAAACTTAAACGCAAACAACTGAAGCAATTCACAGTGTAAGAGCTGAGTTCAGATCTCCATTCTACCAGCTCACTAACTGTTCTTCTCCAAACCAAAGCAAACGTAACACTGCTGACGTCTCAATCTGTTCATTCACCTCTAAAAATAAACTTGTTTATTCTCGTGGATTTTTGATTTCAGAAGGCAAGAAAAGGAGGTCAACTCTAGCTTCACGATGTTTGTCCTGTAGCAATATTGGTTTTGTTCTACAAAACCATTCTTTTTGTTATTACTGGATTTAAAGCTCTACTTTGGATGGATCAAAAGGAAAGTCTGTCCGTAGCAAATTCACCTAACTAAATCTTCCAAGTTTAGGTCTTCTTAATTTGTTGGACTGACAAGTGCAAATCGGTTCATCTCTTCAGAGATAACTATGAAAAGGACATCAGTAGGAACATTCTGCAGCAAAGCTTTCAAGTGCTCAACCTACTGTTTGTGTAATATTTTGCATAATATGTAAATTTAATGAGAGTACATGCTTGAATCTTGGAAACTTTTGTGGAAATTTTGGATTTGATCCTCTGAAAGGCTTTCTGATCTGAGAGAAGATTACAGGAACAACAGTCATCTTTCTGCCATCTTCACTTTCGTGAAAGAGTAAAAGTGAAATTGAGAAGATTCAAGTATTTCCCCGAACAACCCAGCAAATACTGAAACTTTTCAGCTGTGAACTGTTCCTTTCACTAGGAAGTCTAAACCTCCCTCCTTTCCCACGAACAGTCACATTTTTGATGAGTCAGAAGCAATGCTGTTCTTAATGTTTATCTTGAAGATTCATGTTTAAAGAGCACCGAAGGGAAGTTTTGTTACTAGGGAAAAAAGGTTTTCCCTATCTCTTGCTCTCAAAGCAGCAAGGCCAGACATTTCACTGTTTTCCTAGCTCAAAACGTGTAAGTCACTTACCTCCCTCTCAGAGTAGAAAAACAGGTCTTCATGGAGTTCTCCATCTGTCAATGCAATGATGACACTTGCAGTTCTGTAACCTAAACACACAAATTTCTTTAGTGCCTCGTTATTTTTATTTGTATTTCTTACACTAACCTAGAAAGTGTTCTGTGACCGATCTGTTAGCATAGACACAGAGGACATGAAGCCCACGTCCTTACCTCCCTTCAGCCAAGCAGTTTTCAGAAGACTTCCGTGCACTTTTTCTACTCAAGCACCTGCCTTCAATACCAGTTTTATAGCACACTCCCTTGACATGCCAATGATTTTAATTAACAGCCCCTTATTAATTCAATATTTCAAACCAGCAGATTAGACTGCAACCATCAAAAAACAACATAAAATGTTCTTATTTTTGTACTGATTTTATTCTACTGTCAATTCAAGAAATCTAGAGATTTTTTTCAGCTTGGGATTTAAAAAGAGATGGTAGGAAAATGGCTTAGAATCTTCAACCTTCGTACGGAACACACTTCAGCAGCGTTGCTAAGCCTTGATTGTAGCTTGGGTGTTGCAAGTTTGTGCTAGTTTTCAGGAGTGGCCAAATAGAATTAATTCCTATTTCTGACAGCAGGCTTGCTAAGCTCTGACAGTTCATCTTGGACAAACACTCTTATGGACTGAGAAAGGCTGGATACATCAAGGCATCTAAATTATCAATGTCTGGCTTTCTTTAATCATTTGGGGCATTTTTCTGCCTGTACGAGTAGTGGTGCCTTTAACAAGCTGTTGCTGAAGAGATAGAAATTCCAAACAAGCAACTTCAATTAATGCAGAACAGAGATCTGATACCTCATTTCCTTGGTGCTACTTCAGAAATACCCAGTTTTAAATTATGTGGTAATGATGCAATAAGAAATTGGAGTGCTTGACAAAAAAATAAGCAACAGGCAGGGTCATTCACATTGCAAATGCCCAACTCAAGTGCCGAGGCGCTTTCTATAGGAAATGGAGAAAAAGCGAGCACTCCTTGTACAACTTAGGAGCCCAAATCACCTACACTGACTACTGCAGGACCCTTTATTGACTCCTGCAGGAGCCTTTGGACCTGCTGCAGGTGGCATAAACAAGGACAAAAATGCAGAACTAAATACTCAGGTCAACATCTAGATTTGAGAACCCAGTTGTCCACTGCTTCTTCCATATGGTGACGCTGTTTACATGTCACGTGTGACATTCCAGCATAAAAGAGCATTATCCATCAAACTGCTCCAGCCATCTCTTCCATTCAGCCCCAGTCCTATTTTACAGGTGAGTCCCAAAGCTGTGTGGACTTGGTCACTGCTTAATTTTATTCATGAGTGGCCCTGCAAAACCATTAGGACTTGCTTTGTTGGGCTCCAAGAAACAATGTTTATAATTCCACTTCAGGCTCCGCAGTGCAGAAAGTTTTTACATTAAGGAAGGAAAGGATGATCATTTTTATAATTGTCTGCACTTGCTGCTACATTTAATAATTGTTTCTTGAGAAAAAAGCTTTGGCCTAACTGTAACTGCACATACTCATGGTGCAGATGGAAGAAGAAATGGTTACCTGAGTCCTCAACCAAAAAAAAACCAAGATAAGGTACCAAGCAGTTTTGATAAAGGTAGACACCTTCTGTCAATCTGTCTTCTCACTTTTGGCCTGAAACACATTCATTCTAGCTCTGGATCCTTAAAGGTCCACCCATTCTTTTTCCTTTTCTGCAACAACTACCCTGAATTGCATTGCATTCCTGTAAGAATAGGAGCCACTCCCCCGCCTTTTCCCACAGTGAAGCTGCATTTCAAATCTGTTAAAGCTTTCAGTCAAAAAGAAAGACGGAAAAAAAAAAAAAACATTCAATGGATCAAGAAAGTCTCTCACCGTGAACATTTTCATAGTAAATCTGTTCACTTGCCTGAAATTAAACCAGAATATTATTAGCAATAAATTAATAACAATACTTTTGGGGCATCTACACGTGCACCAGAAAGAAAGAGAAGATGGCAGGGAGGATGTCGTGTTTGCAGTCTACACATAACCTCTGCTTTCAAAGTTATCTGCATCTCAGAACTAGTCTTTTGTATATGGCTTTGGATTTGTTACCCCAGCGTCTTATCTAAACCATAACTGAGTCAAACCAACCCCAGGGCCGTCGGCCAAACCCACTATTCTGCTATCTGAAAATCACGTTCACCTTCCTTGAGAAGTGGTAAGTATTCCCCAGCACCTCGAGATCAACTACTCTAATTGCAAATAAAACCAGCCGCAGAGAGATTATTCTTACGCTTCTGTCTCCCGCGTGATTTATGCACAAGCGCATTTTGCAGGGAAGGAGGGCAAACGCTTCCGCATGCATCAAGTTAAAATTAAAAAGTAGGCTGCTCTGAATGTGTTTGGCTTACAGATTTCATTTCTGCTATGAATTTAAATTTGGGGGTTTTAGGCTTCTCCTGTAAATTTTCTGAAGTCACCAAACTCTGGGGTTTGGTTTTTGACTCCCAGTTAAGAGCCAGCCTCTCAGTCAGGTCATCTGATTTTGTGTTGTGCGTTCACATGGTTTTTCAACAGGCAGACAGTTCCACAATCCTCCCAAATGTGTGTGTAGTACAGAAGTGAGAGGGAATTCAGATTCACAGAAACTCCTGAGCTTGTAAAATATGCAGAAGGAGAAGATCAGAGCATGCAAAACCTTCTGCACTGCATTATTTGTCCACCAGTTGGAACAGGCTACAGCCCTGGCCTCAGTCCTACCCAGCTTTCCACCCTTTCTGAATGTGGTTCCATGTGGGATTGCAATAGCAAAGACTTTTGCCTTGTCCTAAGCTGAAAAGGCAGTTCCCCCCATAAAAGCTGAAGGCAAAAAGAAAGAAAAGTTGTAGGGTTTGCAGCTCCTTTGTACCAGCTCCAGGACAAGGCGTACACTGAGCTCAGCGCACCTATTACATAAAAGGGAAACAGCCTCCCTTACCCACCAGAGAAATATTAACCAGAATCTTTTGTTTAACCTTCCCAAGGAGCACCCAGACACAGTTTAGAGGCACTACAGCATGCATCTAGTTACCCTTTCAAATCCTTCATGCATGTACGTGTCACCTCCTGGAAGGACTTTCTGCAGCTCTTCTAGACCCTGGCGTATCTGTTCCCTGAAACGAATGCAGATGAGTTGTCAGATCCAAGAGCAAATTTATCAGGAACTGATATCAAGGTGAAGACACACATGATAGAACCAGATACAGAGGAAAAAAAAAGAATTAACCCAATGTTTTATATAGATAATGATACAGGGGAAGGCGATGTCTGGGAAGATACCCCTAAGTACGTGGAAAATAGAGCAGATTTGTTCCCAGCGTTCACACATCCTGGGGAAAGCATCACAACAGCAGCATCTTCTAAGCCAACGTCCATACATCTCTTCTAAATAAAAATTCCCCGTGTAAGCCTGATCAAACCTGTGATGCAGAAGCAGAGCGGCTGACCTGCACCTGCCTCACTTTCCTCACTTACTGACACTTCGCTGACTTGAATAGACAAATGCAACCAAATATCCACAAGAAAGGACACAATCTCAAACCACGCTGGCCACTCCAGTTTATTTGGACATTATACCCTCAGCTCCTGCTCAAGCCCACTTGAAGATTAAGCCTTTCCCAACAGCTCATTGCGATTCAGGGTGTATGTTTTAATTCCTCATCCCCGGCACAGCAGCAGATCAGCTGCAGGCTAAATGGGGGACAACAACCTATTTGGTGTTCCACTGAGTTGCAGATACCAAACTCTGGAAGCCAAGTATAGACCAGAAATCTTCAGTGCCAAAAGAAAAAAAACAGCAATATGTAGGGTTTATGTGAGCAAACAATGCAATCTTCATGGGAAACAGATTAAGTCCCTGCATGCAGGAGCACACGGACACCGCAAGATCAAAGGTCAGAAATCAGGTTTATCCCTGCATGTTCTAACTGCCTCAGAAAATCCAATTTGTGTGATCATCAGCATTGGTGAGGCCGACATCCAGTCTACAGAATAGCAACTCCCACAGGAAGAAACGTGCATCTGCTTTTGCACTAGGTTGAATTATCAAACATCCAAGAACTCATCCTGTGCCTGTGGCATCCCAGGCTAGGCAGGCACTCAGCCGTACATCACAGGCAAGGCAGGGACAGATATTTCCTCCATTCAGCTACACTTGCCAAAAGCTGAATATATAATTAAGAGCATTTCCTGTGATCAGAACTATTTTTTTTTAAATGCAAACACCAACATTTTAAAATAGGCAGCAAAAGTCTTGAAAATACATCAGTTCAGCCCCATTAGCTGCACAGAGGGATGCTAGGCAGCCTCAGTCTTCACATTCACATGCTGACAAATCACACGGAAGGAAGGGCAAGTTAGAAAGTATTTTGTCACTACTCCAGCTTCCCAATTAAGAAAGTCCAGTGTTAATTAAAAGGGCTAGCATGAAGCCCACACCTCATTTGTCAGTCCTCCAGTATAAACCAGCAGCTCTCCAGTCAGCTGGCTTTCAGGCTAATACCACATCAATATCCTGTTCCCCGTCAACATTTCTGGGTCAGCTGGATGAATATGAAATACATTTCCATATGAGAAACGTTTAAATCTCATAGCTTAGAGGCTTCGCAGAGTAGAGGTCTTTGCAAAGGGGTGTGCTCACAGGATGGGAGACAGAAAGAGGCAGGGAACAGGTTTTCCTTTGGCACCAAGGTAGATATGGTTCATTCTCTTTATACTTATTGCTGCAGCAAGGGGCAAGAGATGCTTAGGCTGGCTGGGTTCAATGACATTTTTCACGACTGCACTGTTCCCTAGGAAAGGGGCCAGTTTCCTATTCATTGCTCTATAGTAGCTGTTCTGGTATGCAATTTCATAGACATCCAATATGTAAAACACATGCTGACTTATATAGCCTTCACATGTGTTACATATACTTTTGCTCCACGTGGCAATGAAGTTCGCAGAGGAAGCAAAAGTGACTAAAGGACCTCATCAAGCTCTCTTTGAAATCATAGTTAAAAAAAACAACACAATTGCATCTGGTAGGTATTACTCAGATTAACTTGGAGATCTACAAGGGGAAAGCAGGAGCCTGCTTCAGAAACATGGCAATCAAATTGTCATTGCCAAAAAATACATACCCTGGCAATCCACCCCAAACACTGTTAGCCTATAACGTAGCTCAACCTGCCTAAGAAATCATGTTCACCACTGCCTCAAGAGTAAGGGCATCACCTGCAGCTTTCAAGGCTGTTTTTATGGGAAGAAATTTTCATGGATTTGCTCGCAGAGGAAAGTCTCTACGCAAAGGCAACAAGGCTCTTGTTCTCTGACACAAATCTGTGGAAAGCAAACCCCCAATGAAGGGAGGTGGAGTTCAAGTCCTGATTGCTGACAGAAAGACATTCAGGAGTTAAAATTGAGAGGGTAACCTCTGCCTTAATATGCCTTAACACATTCTAGCAGGATGAGAGCCAAAGGGGAAAATGGGCAGGAGATTCAAACAGGTCAACTGAGAAGCACAGAGATGCCACAACACAGCTCACAGTGGACTGGAAATCATTGAGCACGGGAGGTGAAGGAAGCTACAAGGACTCCAAACTGTTCAACATCTTCTTACCTGTCTTCTGTTAACCTCATCAGAATTGTTCCTCTCGTGGAAAAAACAATGAAGGACATTCTCAGCTGAGGGCTGGAGAAGGAGAGAAAGAAGTGCATCATTGTGGTTGTCCAGGTCCGAGCTCATTGTACATGTAACACTGAACATGTGGGGAGCTCAGATTGCCACCTGCATTTTAACTCAACAGGATAAAAGCCAGGACTGAGCAGCAGAAGGAGCTTTGCCCTGGGCCTTTCCAGTTAAGGTGAACCGTGAGGAATCCTTCTAAAGGCAAAGGAGACTGAAAGGGTAAAAGGCACTTGCATCCTGCTAAAGCAAGAAAGGCTCAAGTGCCTCCTGGTATCACCATAGAATCATAGAGTCATGGAAGGGTTTGGGTCAGAAGGGACCTCAAAGCCCATCCAGTTCCACCCCAGCCATGGGCAGGGACACCTCCCACTGGATCAGGGGCTCCAAGCCCCATCCAACCTGGCCTTGAACCCCTCCAGGGATGGGGCAGCCACCACTGCTCTGGGCAACTTGGGCATCTCCACCCTCACAGCAAAACATTTTTTCTTAAGATCTCATCTGAATTTCCCCTCCTTCAGTAGAAAACCATTCCCCTCATCCTGTCCCCACATTCCTTGATCAAGGCCCCCCCCCCCCAGCTTTCCTGCAGCCCCTTTCTATACTGGAAGCTGCTCTAAGGTCCACCTGGAGCCTTCTCTTCTCCAGCCTGAGCAACCCCAACTCTCTCAGCCTGTCCTTGTACAGGAGGATCTCCAGCCCTCAGATCATCTCCGTGGCCTCCTCTGGACTCATGCTAACAGGTTTGTGTCCTTCCCATGCTGAGGACTCCAGAACTGAGCGCAGGGCTCCACATGAGGTCTCAAGAGAACAGGAAAGAATCGCCTCCCCAACCATGGAGATAAGGATGGCTAATTATGGTTATTGTAACACATTGCAGTCACTGGCCTGGGGAATTCTTATCTGCTCTCCAGCATTCAGCACCTGAAAGCTACACCCTCCAGCCTCTCCCTGCAGACCCGCACCTCTGTACCCCAGGCAGTAGCCAGCCACTCAGAAACAAGAGGATTCCTGCCCCCAAAAAACATGATTTGATCCACAGAAGTCAGGTAGGAAAAGGGGACCTGTTAGCTTATCTACTTGTATTTCCTGCATGACAGAAATGTGAGGGAAAGCAGATAATGGGACCATCTGAGAAAAGCATTAAGAACTCGCTCGCCAGCAGGTCCCCTGGTGCAAAGAAGCCCATGCTACTTGTCTGCAGCTAAGAGCAGGTCTCCTAACTGCTGGCACACACCCCTCCTCAGTCCATTACCTGCAAAGCGACACTGCTTACCTTATGAACTTGCGGGCCAAATGTTCCACAAAGTGATATATTTCATTCCAGTGGTGCAGGACGCTTCCTGATCTAGGGAAACAACACAGGAGACAGTAGTTTAATTGCTGCTCTTGTTGTTTTCCCTGTTAAGGTTTTGTTACACGTTGCTCAGGCTAGTAATTTCCTTTTGTTTCACACTCCCTGTCCATAGCCTTCTGCTCAGGAGATCACAGAATCATAGAACCACCAGGTTGGAAAAGATCCACCAGATCATTGAGTCCAACCATTCCCATCAGTCACTAACCCATGTCCCACAGCGCCTCATCCACCCGTCCCTTAAACCCCTCCAGAGAAGGGGACTCAACCCCCTCCCTGGGCAGCCTCTGACACTGCCCAATGACCCCTTCTGTGAAAAACTTTTTCCTAATGTCCAGCCTGAACCTCCCCTGGTGGAGCTTGAGGCCATTCCCTCTCGTCCCCTGTCACTTGGGAGAAGAGCCCAGCTGTAAATGACATTTCCTATTTAACTTGGAAAAGCAAGAACCATTTATCCTCCATCCAAGCATTCTTGGCTACACTTGGTAACAACATATGGCATCTATTGTCTTTCTGCACAGGAGTTTAGATTAATTCCTCCAACCCACTTGCCATTCCATCCTGCAGAGCTTTTAGCTCAGCTGTATTTTGAGGTGGAGGAAACAACTCTGGTTGCTTCCACTGTGCTAGGGACAGTGAAAAATAACACACCTTGAAGCCACATCTCGACTGTTTTGGTTAATTCTTTCACACATAAGTTAAAGGCAAAACAAACTAATTTTGTTTCTCTGGAAAATAAACCATGGACTATAATGGGACTGAATTATCCTTTATCTTGTAAGAACCAGGGAAAAGTCAGGTTGATATGAATCTTTCAGCACTAGATGCCCCTCCTGGCATAAAGAATTCTACGAACAGTGGAATATTCATATTGCAAAAAAAAAGAAATTCCTTCCTAGAGCTCGAAAATGTATGTGTCATCGCTTATTTAATTCATCGACTACAATTAAAAACCTTTCTAGGGGCAATAACTATTCCAGCAATAGAAACTTCATTGATCAGCACCTGGGGAGGCTGACCATTTGAGAAGATGTTTTTTCACTTCACAGAAAGAAAAGGCATTTGACCTGACTGCTCTGCCTTAGAGCCAAGAACACAAATGAATAGCCATGAATATTTTGCTCAAGGATTGCACCCCTGGTACAGCCAGCCCCAGCCTGGTGGCAAAGAATGTTATTTTCCTTCCAAAAAGCACAGCGAGCATGCAAACCCCACTGCTCTGGTCATTCAAATTCCCTTCCCACTGCATCCAAACTGCAAACTGATAGAACAGAGACACACAGAGCTCAAACCCAGGTGCAAATTCCTCTCAGATGTATGGAATAACCATGAAGCCTCGAATATGTCAGGCCCTCTGGTCCCATCAGTGCCAAGTAGCCCAAATAATTTCCGAGAAATGGCCTGGAAAAAAAGTATTTATTGCCTTTATATGGTGGGGCATAAAAGAAATACTTGACTTTACAGCAATGGTTGTATCAGTCTCCAGAAGAACATAAAGCCAAGGCTTTGTTAGCTATAAAACAATTAGGACCTCCTTCAGGAAAATGTATGTTGCTTTTCACCGTATATCCACCTCTCGGTGACAGTGCACCTTGAGGTTTCACGTGTCTTCCTAATGGTCTGGTTGCAGATGCATAAAGCTTGGGCCCTTTCACAGGTATATACCCTAACCAACCTTTTTTTGGCCATCAGATAAGGCAACTACACTATGCTTCATAGAATCACCAGGTTGGGAAAGACCCATCAGATCATCTAGTTCAACTATTCCCATCAATCACTAACCCATGTCCCTCAGCACCTCGTCCACCCGGCCCTTAAACCCCTCCAGGGAAGGGGACTCAACCCCCTCCCTGGGCAGCCTCTGACAGGGACCAATGATCCTTTCTGTGAAAAATTTTTTCCTGATGTGCAGCCTGAACCTCCCCTGGTGGAGCTTGAGGCCATTCCCTCTCGTCCTGTCCCCTGTCCCTTGGGAGAAGAGCCCAGCTCCCTCCTCTCCACAACCTCCTCTCAGGGAGTTGGAGAGAGCAATGAGGTCTCCCCTCAGCCTCCTCTTCTCCAGGATAAACACCCCCAACTCTCTCAGCCATTCCTCACGAGGCCTGTTCTCCAGCCCCTTCACCAGCTTTATTGCTCGTTGGACTCACTCCAGAGCCTCAACATCCTTCTTGTGTTGAGGGTCCAGAACTGAACCCAGGATTCGAGGCGTGGTCTCACCAGTGCTGAGTCCAGAAGGAGAGTAACCTCCCTGGACCTGCTGATCACGCCATTTCTGATACGTTCATGGTCAGGGAAAGCTCAGTGCTCAGCCTCTGCCAACCCAAAGGCTCTCGTGAGGCCCTGCTTGCAGCAGGACATTGTCCCTGCAGCTGACTTAGCTTTTAGAAGTCTGCTAGTTTCTTCCCCTTCCTGCACAAATTTGGGTCATCATCTACAATGACTATAGCAGCAAGGCAGCTGGGAGTGAGATGCAGGCTCAGAGCAAACAAGGTAGGCAGGTCATCACCTAAAACCCTTTTGACCTGCCATAGCTCCAAGAATCATAGAGTCATAGAATAACCAGGTTGGAAGAGACCCATCGGATCATCGAGTCCAACCACAAGAAGAAGTCATGCCTTCTTCATAAACCTTTGCCAGAACAAAGGTGAAAACCCAGCATCTCAATTCACAAATATGCCAGGCTTGACACACCCCATTTCAATGTTTGACTTTGCAGCTGCTGCTCTGCTGCTCTTAAATTGTTTGGGCAGATTTTTCAGGTGTTGCTCCTCTTCATCATCCTCACTCTCTTCTCCCTCCAACAATCCCATCTCCATTCCCTTTGGAAGAGAACTTCAAGCTTCTAAAGTTACAGCCCTTTGTCCATGAAACCTTCCCACTCATCTGGTAACACACAAGAGCAACAACTTGAAGTTTAAAAGCAGCAGAATATTAAATATCTGTTTTAAGGAACCTCCTTACTGTTGCTACAATCAGAAACACAAACCCATTCTGTTGCACAAAAGGAGGATGGTTTCTGCTTTCAGTTCCAAAGGCACTGAAGAAGGGCAGCTGGAAGACTTTACAAGCCATTTATGCTGAACGTAGATAGTTCTTGCTTTCACACTCTTGCTGAACACACATATTTCCTTCTTGCACAGCAAGTTTTCCATCTGTACCTGAGCAGCTTGCAGTCTCCTTGCCATCAGTTTCTCCATCTCATCACGCCCAGGTGTCAGTGACAACAAATGCCCAGGTCTGCATCTGCTGAGATGCTCCTCTAATACACAAAATATGTCTTTCTAAACTCAATTTAGACTTCTTGCAGGCTCCACTTGGCAAAAAATGGAAAGAAGCAATAAAAAGTCACCTGTTTGCAGTCAAAACGAAGTTGACAAAGCCAGCATTACTTGCTGGGTTCACCCATGCAGTTTCAGGTCTGGTATTCAGAAGCCCTGCAGCAACAGAGACTTGTCCCTTGTAGAGCCTCTCACAAGGCAGACTAAGAACTCTCACAATAAAAGCCACATTTAAAATCGCTGTCCCCTTACGTTCCCAAAGAGAAACCAGGTGAGCAGCGAGCAAACACTTTGCTGCTGAATGCTTGATGCTGTCAACTTGCACCTTCAGAAAAGGCTCATTGTGAGGCTGACAAATTCTCTTGAGGGAGATAAGCCCAACAGATGGAAACTAAGACTACATAAACTGCCATGCTTTTAGCCAGTGATGCATCCTGTGGCCAACTGTGCTGGCATTTTGTACATCTCAACAACATCCAGGGCGGAGAGAGGCCCTCCACATGGTTCCAGACATGGAAAGCCGTGCTCTGGCTGAACCCCACCCTCCAGCAGGTCCGTTTCTCCTGCTCACGGTGACAAAATGCCCCATTACCCAAAGGGGCAGCAACTCAAACCTGCTCACAGTTTGTCTTTCTCCCACTGCTTAGACTCCTCACTTCCACAGCGGGCATTGCACCTTCTCAGAACACCCACGGCTTTATGTTATTCTCCAACTAGAAGAAAGCAGAATCAAGCCCAGAAATTCTTTGGCAAAGACTTTGCCCAGCTACAGGCACTGCAGGTGCCAGGAGAGCAGGAAGGCACTGGATGCACAGACTGATGCTGATCCACATTCTCCTTAAGATTTCACAGGATTGGACAAACTTTCAGGGGCGCTGTTGACCCAGGAAGGTTTACACCATCTTTTTACTGAGCACTTTAAAAAATAACAGCCAAAAAGCATCCTGTGTCTCTCCAAAGCCTTCAGGAGGAAAGCTGAAAGCACTGAGTAACACAAAGATGTCAGAGAGGGGATGAGACCCTCTGGGGGAGCAGCACTGCCTGCTGCCACACTCCCCACGAGACAGCTCACCAGAGACGCCGTCAAACCGTGGGGATCACTGGGCCTATTGAGGTCCAGTTCAGAGCAGCATAAACCTCTAATTCCAAACACAGCCCAGGAACATCCATCCTTCCTAATTGGCAGGGAACACGTAAAAACAATGAGGAAGGAGCCCTGGACTGAATTTACATCAAGCAGCAGATGAAGAGCAGAATGCTGCAGACCCACACACGATCTGGGGTGTATGTAAGGCAGATCCCATTCATCCCTTTCATCAAGGAATCGTTAACTTTAGATTCTCCGCTGGCTGAAAACATGGACACAGGTCTCGGTGGGCAAGGCTGCCACATGCTAACTTTGCTCATTGCAATTGCAACACTACAGCAGCCCCAGGAGCGAGTTCCATTCCTTCCTTCAGGCAGCATGCTAAAAGACACAAGAGTGTGCAAATTCCTACATGCTGCCTTGCTCACATCCCTCAGCCCTTGTGCTAAACCAAAGGAAAACCGTGCCTGCACTTATCCTTGACATCCGAACAAAAATGGCATGAGATTTAAAAAGGCCAAATGCTGGGTCCTGCCCTTGGGGCACAACAGCCCTGAGCAGCTCCAGACTAGGAGAAGCCTGGCTGGAAACTGCCTGGAGGAGAAGGACCTGGGGGTGTTGGTTGAACAGGAGCCAGCAGGGGCCCAGGTGGCCAAGAAGGCCAAGGGCATCTTGGCTTGGATCAGACACGGCGTGGCCAGCAGGGCCAGGGAGGTTCTTCTCCCTCTGGACTCGGCCCTGGGGAGACCGCTCCTCGAATCCTGGGGTCAGTTCTGGCCCCTCAGCACAAGAAGGATGTTGAGGCTCTGGAGCGAGTCCAGAGAAGAGCAACGAAGCTGGTGAAGGGGTTGGAGAACAAATCTTATGAGGAGCGACTGGGAGAGCTGGGGGTGTTTATCCTGGAGAAGAGGAGGCTGAGGGGAGACCTCATTGCTCTCTATAACTACCTGAGGGGAGGTTGTGGAGAGGAGGGAGCTGGGCTCTTCTCCCAAGTGACAGGGGACAGGACGAGAAGGAATGGCCTCAAACTCCACCAGGTTCAGGCTGGACATCAGGAAAATAATTTTTCAGAGAAAGGGTCACTGGGCACTGGCAGAGGCTGCCCAGGGAGGGGCTTGAGTCACCTTCCCTGGAGGGGTTTAAGGGACTGGTGGACGAGGTGCTAAGGGACATGGGTTAGTGTTTGATAGGAATGATTGGACTCGATGATCCTGGAGGTCTTTTCCAACCTGGTGATTCTGTGATTCTATGATTCAGGTCCTCTGAGCATGCTGTCTGCAGGGATTCACGGCTCATAACCAGAGGAGAGCTGCTTTCCCTTCCTACCACCACTTTGCAGGAGTCTCCTATGAAGAAAGTTGCAGGGAGCAAAAGTAAATTAACATTTCATCTTTCAGAATCCAAATCTCTACCGCTTCAGCACTCTTTATCACTTTTAATAAGTTTTAATTGCTTTTAGAGCCATTTCAAAGGAAAGCGGTCGGCCCTGAATCTGTTTGTATCATCTCCTAGATTGGCTGAAGGCCTCCGGAGGCACCACCACTCTCCCATTCAGGACTTAGGCAGCATTCTTGAGAACATTCGCTAAAAAATTAGAAGGTAGAAACCCCAGGTTAAATAAGACTCAAAACTTCAGCTTGGCCTCTGAGGAGTGAAAGAAAGTTTTAAAGACAGAGGATATGGAATAAGCTCCTCCACTACAGTCTTGTCTCTTGCCAGCCTCCTCAAATACTGAACAATCAGATCCATGGCACTCTGTGAACACTTGTGGTTTAAACACTGTCCCTCTCCTATAAATGCCACTGGAGACCAAGGACATTTCTATATGAGACCCTGATCTTTTCTGTAAAAAGAAAAGAAAAACAGAAATCCTGCAACCCTCAGAGCAGGATTCTTTGTGGATAACTCAATCCGTACACGGAGGTAAGCCTGCCTACGTGGAAGTTGGGGCCAAACCTCATACTTTTGCCCCAAATTCACAAGGTCTTGAGCAAGGCTGGAGAGTCAGGCCTGTGAGTGAGAACCCAGAACCTGAAATGATCAGCTGTTAAAATGACATTGGCTTGGAGGTAGAACGTAGCGCCGCCATCAGATTTGAGAAAAACTTCAATCCTGCTTCAGCTTTCAGGGAAGTGCAGTTTGTAAAAGCTCTCTGCAGTACAAATCATGCTCTAAGACTTTTTTCTTTTCATATGTAGCCGATAACTGAGCAACCAAAGCACCAAAATGCATTGGGCAGGCAAATCTGCCCACCAAGCCAAAAACTATTTAAGAAATCCACCCCCTGGAGCATTAGGACAACTGGCAAATTAAACAGCTGGTGTCTCAGTTGTAACATTTTACTCAGTATTTTATAATAAAGAGTTGCAATTGCAAGTCATTTACACTTACAGAGTGCAAAACACCCAAGAGGATCAGCCAGAAAGCTTCATCCATGAGCACTTTTGGCAATTTGCAAATACTTCCCTGTCTTTGGAACTTACAGTTAATAACATCAATATCACGGCCCTGGTGTGCAAATTTTCTGGCATTTCCAAACCCTGGGTTCAAAATAACTACTCTTAATCAAGAGAGTTAGGAGAATCAGTTTAGCTACTATTTTCCTACAGTTGCTCATCAATTATTTTATTGCTTCAATACGAAGCTTTCCAAAGCTCAGCACTTCTCCGTTTCACACTGCTCCATCCACAACTGGACACCTGTACAGAGGCAAAGTTACCACCACTAAACACTGACACTATGGCAATTAGCAATGAGAAAAGTGAGATAGGAAGTGATCATCAGTCTCAGCAGTTCGGCAGTAAAAATATGCGTTTGATTAACAGGAAACAAAGAAAATGTGACTCAGCGTAGAGAAAACAGAGCTCTCTTAAGAAGGCACTCCAGCAGTTTCCACCACAACCGCTGGAATCAGACCCTTTCAAATGGTGTAGACACCTCTCAGAGCTGGGTCTACCTGCCTGTTGCTGCTCCTGAGTGCACAGAGCTAAGGAGCAAGCAGTGCAGAGGCAGATTTCCAGGCAGGCAAGCATTTCTGCCACGTTTTCAGCTGCAGAATAAGTGCCTGCATCAGTCACTCCCCAACCTCTGCTCCCATGAATAACTCAATCTACATAGTTCCTACGGAAGCCAGAGGTGACGAAGGTGCCACCATTCTCCTAAGAACTCCTCAGAGAAGCTCTAGGTTCGAGTACACACCACAGCTTCTCTTTCAGCTGCAGCCAAATTTCTAAGAGCTGGAGTTACAGAGCACAACGGGATTCCCTACCAGATGTCCCAAAGAAGTCACCACGACAAAAGCAAAGCCCAAGTAGGAGGGAGATGTGCAGGTCCCTTGCGGACACAGGGACTTCTACAAAACCCAAATCCACAGAAAGTCTCCTCACTGTCACTCAGTGCCATTCAGTTCATGCCCAGAGAAAGGTTTCTTTGAACAAGAGCAGAGTAGAACTGACTTACTTGTCTAGAATGAAATACAAATCAAATCCTCCGTAACAGGCAGGACCACCGTTCTCTCTCTTTCCACCTTGTCCGTCACAGGCCAGCATCAGAGCTGCTACCAAGAGGCATTTGAAGCCAAACGGCAAGATGCTTTGCTTTGCAGTGGCCATTGTATCCAGAGAGGAGGAGAAAAAGAAATCTCTTCTTCCAAGGCTCCTTTATTTCACAGGGTTCTCCACAAAAGCCATCCAGTGACCTTCCAATGCCTGCTTGTGTATTTTATTCCTTAAAACTCCACTCGTATCAGTTGCCCTCAGGAATTGCAGGACTCTCCCTCTTGTCTCCCTTGCCCTCCTCTTTCTGGGTTTCAGATTTCCAGAGGCTTAAAACTCCCTTTCTCTTTGTTTGTTAAAGGCACTCGACCCTCAGGCTCCCTGGCAGCTCTCGCCCAGCAGCACCGTTGTTTGGCAAGAGAAGGAGCAGCCTCCTCACAAATCTTGCTTTCTTCAGAAAATACTGAAAATACAGGGAGGGTCTGAGGTCCCCCCCTCCGCCTCCCCCCCAGTCATTGTTGTTATTATTAAGGATGGGAAGGTTTGGTTTCCCTGAGCAAAACCAGCTCAGAGAATGCCGCCTTGTGGCAGAAACTCCAGCAGAGCATCTGGATGAAGCCTCCTGCTTCGTGAACTGGGAGCACTGAGCACACATCACAGCAGCTTGAGGCACCACAGGAGAAGCCGTTTGCTGACAGCAGCCACGGGCAGAGGCATCCTGGCTTCCCACGCAGGCAACCTCGGCGTTTACAGACCCTGAAAAACCTGGTGCAGCTTCCCAGAAGTCAGAGCGACAAGCCATGCCAGGCTTCAGCCCTTGTGTTTTCTCAGCCCCCAGAAATCGTAAGCAAGGTCTGTGCCCACGACACGGGCTGCCCCTCGCACCGTCCTCAGCAAACTCATTTCAGCCACAAGAGCACAAGAGACCCCCCTGCTCCCAACAAAACTTGGTGGAAAACACAGCTTGAGCCCCACTTGTGTTTTCAGTCTCCTACCACAAACACCACCACAAGCTCTAAATCTTGAGCGGCACAGCTCAGCAGCAAGAATGTGCCCCAGCCGGAGCAGCTCCCACCCCAGCAGGAGCTAAAAGGAGATGCTGGGCACAGGGGCTCCGAGCCTTCCCTCTCGAATCCTCTGGGGCTACAACAACGCGCCTCTTCTCCCAGTCCTGAACGCTGAGGGGTGAAGCAGCTTCAGGAGTTGCATCAGGTGTGGGAGCACCAGGTCAGGTTTCTGACTGGGCTGCCAGGGCACCTCGGTCGGGCTCTTGAGCTGCTTTTGTTGCTCAGAGAGTGCAATTTGTCTTTAAACAATTCTTAGCAAAAGCAACAACCTGAGGAAAGAGGGGGACAAGCAGCAGGACGGGTTTCAAGGGAAACCACCAGACAGCATGGGAACAGATTTTGGAGAGAAGTGGAGACCCCCAGGCTACAAATGAGTCAGGCCTGAGGGTGAAAACATCACCAGTGCAAATTCACCAGCTCCATCCCCTCTTGTGTGGATAAGACCAACATCACCTCCCTGCTCCTGTTGCCGAGGCCTGGGCAGAGCTGAACGAAGTGGAGATCCCTTGGAAGTCCAGGCTCCTCTAGGGCTGGGTGGGAATGGAACCAGGTGTTTGGTAGTGGCTGTTCTGGGCTTCCCCACCTGAGCTCGAGAGGAGCGTGGGGGTCAGCCTCTCCCTGTGCCTCTTAGTCACAAAGGAGAGCACTAACAGAGCTGGTTATGCCCAGGCAGAAGTTCTGTCTCAGGGCGTGGGGTTGTCCAGAACTAAAAGGGACAAGGCCCCACGTCCGAGCCTTGTCTTAGGAGAACCTTGTGCTGATGCAGCTGTGATGGTTTCCCAGCTGAGGGTGAGACCTGCAGCTCTGAGGCACCAGGTGGGATGAGGCAGCATCAAGGGGGTCTGGTGAGTGCTTGGGTGTCTCTGGGGTGGTTCCTCTTGGCCCACATCTCTCTGACCCATACGGGGGATACTGGCTTCTGTTAAGCTCTCTGGGATCTTCTGCACTTTGGTTTCCTCCGCTTTTCAGGCAAAAGAATAATCACATGTGGCCAGCAGGAGGGAGCAGAGACACACAGACTGAGAGATTCAGGTTGATTTACCACATTTCACATCAACTTGTGGAATTAAAGTTAGACCCTCCCTCCCTATTAGGTTTGCAGTGCCTGACACCCCCTTTTCAAAGCGCTGTAACCATGGAGAATGTGACCATTTCTCTGTGAGGGGAGGAATTCCATCCAAACTGACTCCGTTCATCCTCAACAACTTGGTTTGGAAGAGGTTGGTTCTCCAGACATGTGCTCCAAACTAGAGCTTGGGCTGGAGTGATAAACGGAAAACTTATCCCTCCGCAGCCTCAGTGTGTTGTCAAGTTATTCTTCTCCTCATCACGCTTACGCGCCTCCGTTGGCTGAGGTTTGTCTGCTGTCTTCAGTGTTGCACTTACTCCTGCATGCCTTGCATTTTATGGGATGTAATGCAGAGGAGTATATGCAGGGGGCAGCCGCGGCTTTTAAAACTCCCAAATCATTGTATACCAGGTGGCTGAACTTTCCTCTCTTTCATTCTTGTACGCTCGGCATTAAAATGCACATTCTACTGCTACTAAAAGGTTTCTCTGCGGCCCCTTCTGGAAAGGGAATGAAATAGAGAAATGCCAGTAAGAAGGCAAGTGGGGCATGACAAGTGTTGCTAGGGTACTGTAAAATTGATAAAAAAAAGTGAAAATCCCTGCTAAACATGGGTTCTTGTCTCTTTCTGTGGTATTTAGCCTCAGCCTGAGCAAAATAAGTAAAAATGGTGTGTGAAGGAATTAAATAATAGCAAAAAGGAAGGAAATCATCAGCAACAAAGCCCTCTCTCTCTTCTCTACCAGGACTGGTGTGTTCTAATCTGTTCTAATTCAGTTCAGACACTTTTGCCCAAGATGGTTCTAAGCAAACTCTAGATCCTTTCGAATAATTACAGAATAAAGCTTCTGGGGATCTGCAAGAAGGGAATAAAATCAAGGGAAAATCACAATTTCATTCCTTTCTAAACTTTTTCACTTCTGAATACCTGGCATTGGCTTCTTGCTTTCTAAAATTTCGATTCTCCTCTATGACAGTGGCTTGACCATCATGGAAATCTGAGCTCAGGTGTCCACTGCCAGAGTGGGGACCAGAAAAGTGTTGTTAGGTGACAACGGCCCAAGATAAATGCATCCATCTGGGCCCCTCTAGGTCAAAACAGGAGAACCATGTAACGGCCAGCATCAAGCATCAAGCTGGGTCAAAGTAGACAGGATTCTCTTTAGCCTAGAGCTGACAGATCTGACATAAACACTTAGTCCAATGTGCTCGTTAATTCAGCAGAAACATTACTGGATTCCTAGCTAGATGATGTGACATTTATACTCCTGGAAGACTGGACATGCAGAGAATCCAGGATCAGCTATTGGAGAGGTGCTAAGTCTCTTCCTGCATGTCCCTGGCACCATCAATGGAATAACCATTTCATCTCCTTTTCTCGTGCCATGGAAGTGTTAAGGAAGGAAAACTCAGCCAGCTTTTTCTTTGCATCTCCAGGGCTGAGCTGGAGGTGTTTGGGAGGAGACAGCTGGGGATCCGGCACTGTCTTTTAGGGGTCAAGAATTGAGTTGACATTGTGTAGGCATCTTTGAAACAAAGCTTCACCCACCTGAGGGTTGAAGGCATTGTCTCTAGCCACTCCTCCCTACCCACTGGAACAAATGGAGGACCTTGGTTTAGGCACAGAACAACTCTGTAAATTCTACCAACCCTGCTCCTCTCCCCTGAAAAAGATGAAGTTTTGGCATCCTCCTTCCTTTCTTTCTGCCTTTCCTGCCAGAAGAAGCAAGGTTTGAATGTGAAGCATCTTTCCCTGAAAAAGGAAAGGAAAGGCTTAACTCCGTGTGCCTTCTCTGTGCTGAACACACGCTGCCCCCTGCCCACCTCAGCGGGTGAGTCCTGGGTTACGAGCAGGTTTAGAAAAGAGCTTTCAAAGGCCTCAAAATGAGCTGAGGATTTGCCATCCAAATAGTTTTGTGGATGTGTGTTCATAGTCGATCAAGTGTATGGAAATGAGACAGCAGCCAGAGACAAGCCATGCTAAAGGTCTTTATTTGAAAGAAATGGTCACCAACTGATCTGTTTCAGCATTTCAATCACCAAGAATGAAACTCTCAAAGGAGGAGATGCCGGGGAAGAACAGCATTGGGGTTGCCTTGGTGCAGCAGCTATGGAGCATCCGTACTCGGTTCAGTTGGTTTCAAGGCCTTGCTTCACAATCTGCTCAGGCTGATGGCAGAATCGAATATGCAGATCTCTCAGGACATCGACTTTAAGGCATGGTCCTTGATTGTCTTGATCTTGGGGTCCTTGAGGAACAAGAAAAGAAAAAAAAAATAGCATGAGGAAAGAGCTAAGGTGGTGTTAAGTGCCCCGGGCATTCCTCGGCAGCCCATAATTCGGGGCACATTGCACTCGTGTGTTTGATCAAATGGAGCCACCTCAGGAATCAAAGCAGAGCAGGCAGTGAGGAGGTGGCAAAAAATGAGCGCTTGGTGGGATTCCTCGGGAACTGATCATCAGTCCCTGAACATCAGGGCAGAGGTTCATTGGAAAACCTTATCCCTGTACCCTGGCACAGCAGCTCTGAGGTCCTTGATTTGTGTCCATCTCTGGTTGGAACAGCAGCATTTGTGCGTTGTTCCCCAGGGGGAAAAATTTCCTGGCTACTCAGAGAGAGAATCCATTTGTTTGTACTCACCATTAACTTTATACGCCACATAGGTTGGGAGTCCTCTGCACAGATCAACGATGTCTTGACCGTAAGACCTGAGGTCATGGATGGGTCTCTCGATGACAAATGTGAAGTCCTTTACAGGTTGTCTTAGAATTTCCATGTTCTAAACATCAAATAACATCGTTCAGCAAGGTCAGTACCGGGATCCATTTAATGCAATGCACGTTGCTTTTTCTGGAACGATGGCTCGGTGCTTGGTGTTTCACCCAAACCATGTTTAGTGCAGTCTCTTAATGCACCGCGTGGCCAGGGGACCATTAGCAAGCCCTGAAGGCAGCTCCTGTGGCTGATGTGTCCTTGGAGCCAGGCTGGAGGGAGGCGCAAGAGAACTGGAAGCTCAATGAACCAGCTGCACAGGAAGAGAGTGGGGCAGCCAGTGTCTAAACACAGACCTCCTCCAAAGTCACTCACTACCCCCTTGCTCCAGAGGTGCTCTGGCTGTAACGGGAGGCATGGCAGAAGCCTAGTCCTTCTGCCTTCTAACCCAGAACCAGAGAGGGTGGTAGCAACCCTTGGAAGGTACAATTACACTGACATCATTGATGAGCTGTGCCTGTGATCTCTCTGAGAGCCCTGACAGCTCTAGGGGAACAGATTACTCTGAACTGCTCTGAGTGCTTTATTACAAATGGTTCATGAAAGCCTTCACAAATACGCTTCTCTCATGCTAGTAAGCTAGGAGCTGAGATAAGCTTCAGGGAGCACCAAAATGTACTTAACTACAAGGCAGCCTGCAAATTCAGCTGGAGGTGGATGTTTCTGCTCAAGCTGGTGTATGTGCGACTCTTCCCTTGTTCATGCCTGCCATCCCTTCTTTCTCTCTAAAGCCAGGACTTTTGTAGGCACTCTGTTCTCAGACTTCAGGGGAAGTCTGTGCCTGCAAAGGGCTGGGATGTGGAATGTCAGGAGAGTTTTTCACCGTGTCTGCACTAAGTCTGAGGTCTGAACTCAGGCTAACATGGTGCTGGGGTCTGATGAAAATGTTCTGGAAGCTTCAAATCTTATTTAAACCTTTTTCCTTATTACTGGATTATTTGTCCTCCCTCATCTACAGCACAGAAAAGACATGAATGCTTTCCACTGCAGCATCTGAAAATGAGCATTCTGACTTCTCAGTGCCTTCAGATTGTGTACATGTCAAACGACACGGACTTTGGTGCAACTGCACCATCAATGGTGCCCTCTGAATGGCTTTGAAAATAACTGTTGGTTTGAAAGCTTTTGAAAATGGCACAGCCTCTGATATCACTTTACTCTGCATTACAGCACGACTTTGCAAATAGCAACTCCTGTTTTCGCCTTACCGTGCTCTCATCACCAAGTTTGAGAAGGTCATCAAAGTTAGGCATCTCCATTGTGTTCACTTTGGAAACGTAGCAGACTCTCTCTGACAGCAATTTGATTGCAACTGCACCCTGTGAAATAAAATCATTGCCAAACAGGAATTCAGCTCTTCAGGAATTAAGGTTGGAATAAAGACTATAGGAGAAGACTAATAAATGCAGAGAGCTCTCCTCCAAAACCTGGGACTCAAAACAAGTCCTGTATTTTGGTCAGCTTTAGAGGAGCTGCTCTCTTTGTTCATTTTCTGGAAATACATGCACTTTGCCACTCACTGTCTTGTAGTTTCCAATGGCTTTCCATGAGCCCTGGTTGCTCTCCTGCTGGACACTTGCCACACGCCGTTTACTGTTGATGGTCAGAATCTGGAAGCCTCCGTCAACAGGAACTTGCATTGTTTGTGTTTCACCACTTACGACTGCCTCCACTCGAATTTTCATTTCCAGTGTTCAAAGTCTGGAAACCAAAATGAAACAACACTTATAGTCTGTCAGTTGTCTCCCCAGAACTTTAGAAAATCACGGTTCTGATGGAATAAATGCTCCCACAGGGAGCGCCACTGGTGGCCACAGCATTTTCAAAGCGACACAGAAGAAAGGCTGTAGCATTCTGGAGTAGCCCTAAGAGATGGTTCTAGAGACTCAATGAATAATTTCTGTACCTTAAATCTGGTGAGGCTGGAGTTTTATGTGTGAAAAACGTGTGAGAGACCTTCCCTCCAAAGCGATGGGGAAAGAAGCTAGGAATATTCAGGAAGGGGCAACAAAGGAAAAAGCAAGGTCTTAGGCATAGCCTTCTCATTCTACTCACGTTAGCAGCAAGGGCTGGAGTCAACAGGAGTCCAAGGAGGGCGGTAGTCACAATCTGTAATGGGAATCAGAAAGAAAAGTGTAACTGCAGTATGGCTGACAAACCTGGTCAGGAGAATCCTGGTGCCTTTTTTCCAGTCTGGTGTTTAACTGCACTCCTGGGAGACACTTTTGCTTTCCAACTGGAACGACAGTGGTCACCAGCAGTGAACCATCCCCGCTTTACCCTGGGAGAATGCAAGCGAGGCACATGGCAGGTTTTGCTTTGAAAAAGCTGAGTCTGAAGCTGATTCTGAGACCTGCACAGTCACGTCCACGTATTTTAGAAGACTGGGGAAAAGGATTCAATTCCTCCTGCTTAGGGAATCCAACAAAGTGGTTGATCCATCAGTGCGTTGCTCCCGTTTGACAAAGGCATTGACAACAGTGAGCATGGATTGGGCTTCCTGTAGGCTGAATAAATGCAGTTAAACCTTGAAAGAGATCCTGACCTCCTGGTCTGATCAGGTCAACAGGGTGAGAGTTGCTCATTCAAGAGGAGAGGCATCTCCCCAGAGAGTATCTCTTTGCTCTAAGTGGACGTAGGCGCTTCAGAGAGAGAAAGGCAATAGATTTGGATCAGAGCTTTAGTTTACAAGGAATAAAGAAGGCTGCATACTCACAGTGAACTTCATCTTGACTGCAGAGCTGATGCTGGTGCAGGCAGAATGAAAAGCAATGTGAACCCTTCACCTTATATACATGTTCAGATTTAGGGCTGGAACAGTTCAGTGTTGAAATAATTTTTTTTTATTATTTGTGTGCCTGTCTGCACGTCATTGAAAATTAATTCCTGCTGTAACTGCTTCATAATCACGGGGATTTTTGACCTGCCAGACCCTGATAATTCTCAGATAAGAATCCATTTCCAATGAAAAATCAAATATGCTTGATAGTAACTTTCTGCCATGTGCCAACCACACAGAAAACTCACCTCAAACTATGGACAGAGATAGCCTAGGGTATAAAGCAAGGCCTCACAGTAGACTAAATAAACAAGGGCCTTTGTGCCTTCTGAAAGATACTGTGTGTGCCCAGGTAACCACAGGGCCCCCCAGAATCCATGGCCCAAATCCCACGGGGCCGCTGAAAATCGTGTCGCTCTACATGTGCAGTTCCTGCTGAAATACCACATGTCCCTGCCAGTCGAGGGTCTGCTGCTTATTTGAGGTTGCAACAATGAGTTCTTCCCCTTTCAGCTGGAATCACAGAATCACAGAATCACAGAATAACCAGGTTGGAAGAGACCCACCGGATCGTCAAGTCCAATCATTCCCATCAATCCCTAAATCATGCCCCTAAGTACCTCATCCACCCTCACCTTAAACACCTCCAGGGATGGTCACTCAACCACCTCCCTGGGCAGACCGTTCCAATGCCTAACCACCCTCTCCGTGAAGAATTTTTTCCTTATCTCAAGCCTAAATCTCCCCTGGAGGAGCTTGAGGCCATTCCCTCTTGTCCTGTCACCTGTGACTTGGGAGAAGAGGCCAGCTCCCTCCTCTCCACAACCTCCTTTCAGGTAGTTGTAGAGAGTAATAAGGTCTCCCCTCAGCCTCCTCTTCTCCAGGCTGAACACCCCCAGCTCTCCCAGCCGCTCCTCATAAGATTTGTTCTCCAGCCCCTTCACCAGCTTTGTCGCCCTTCTCTGCACTCGCTCCAGAGCCACAACATCCCTCTTGTGGTGAGGGGCCCAGAACTGAACACAGGATTCGAGGAGCGGTCTCACCAGTGCCGAGTACAGGGGGAGAATAATCTCCCTGGACCTGCTGGTCACGCTGTTTCGAATACAAGCCAAGATGCCATTGGCCTTTTTGGCCACCTGGGCCATTGCTGGCTCATATTCAGTCTGCTGTCGACCAGCACCCCGAGGTCCTTCTCCTCCAGGCAGCTTTCTAGCCACTCTTCTCCTAGTCTCTAGCACTGCATAGGATTGTTGTGCCCCAAGTTCAGGACCTGGCATTTGGCTGTGTTAAACTTCATGCCACTGAACTCTGCCCAGCGGTCTTATTACCTCTCTTTTGTTAATCTCATCAGAATTGTTCCTCTCATAGAAAAAACAATGAAGGACAATCTCAGTGAGGGCTGGAGAAGGAGAAAAAGTACATCGTTGTGGTTGTCCAGGTCCGAGATCATTGTATGTGTAACACCAACCATGCAGGGTGCTCTGATTGCCACCTGCCAAGTGAAAAACCTAAATATTTGGCAAAGTTTCCACAGCAAACAGGGCAAATAAGCTCTGAACGCCATGGCTCTGTATAGATTTATCCAATTTAGAGAAATATGAAAACCCACATTCTGAGTAAGAGTTTTCACAAATGCCCATTACTACTGTTCCTCCTTTACTCAGATGTTGTTCTCTCCAGTTATTCCCCTTTTCTAGAACCAGCCCTTAGTCCATCATCAGGTAGCACATTTGTGAAGAGGCTCTGTGAAGATACAGAACCATGCCTGAAGTGAGGGAAGCAGATTCCTAGGGAACAAGCTCAGAAGGGAAGGTTCATGAAAGAACTCAGTCATTTCTGTCCGTTAGAACCAACGTCCTGATTGCCAGGCACTCACTTAGTGTGTTTAACATTGCAAGAGCTCCGTTGACTTAATAGATGATATCAGTTGTGGATAAAATATCAGGGTGAGTTCTTTGCCATGTAGGCACAAAGCGTTACCACAAATTCTATCAAGCATCTGTTCTCTCATTATGTTTGGGCTTTTTTTTACCCATTTAAAAGTTACAATTAAATAATTTGAACTTACCTGGAAGGTTCTTTCTTTCATCTACCTGTAGGCGATGAATATAATCAGGCTGGTAGCACAGCCTCATCTTATCAGACCACTTCCCCAGAAAACCGGTCACAATTCTGTGGAACACAGGCATGTGCCAATAAGGAAAAGCCAATTTACAATTTAACTTTGGGATATTACTGTAGAAAAGACTTTGTGTAAGAGTACACATCAACCGCCAGCAGATCTTACTTCTTCTACCATCACAATGAAATTCGCTCTAAGCACGTGTATCACTTTCTCATAGAACTGTTAGTGCTGGACAATGTATTTATTTATTCTGAGTCTTTCTTGGTGCCCAGCAAACTATTAGTGATTTCTGCAGGGAGTGTAAGGGTGAAATTAGGGGTGCAGTGGTGAAATTAGCAGCTACTTCTCTCCGAAGGCTTCCTCAAACTTGAAAGAGAGAAGTACCCTGTTAACGAGGATGCGACGCACTTATAAAATGTTGAAAGGGTGATACTCTCTAATCCACATCTGAGATGAAAGTCAGCAGTCTCAGCAAGTGACATGAAGTTAGAGCACAGCTGACTGGTGAGAGTGCAGGGGAACGTGAGATGTGCAAGACTAAAAGCACATGACCGTGAAGCAGGGCTGTTTCCAGCAGCATCCAGCTTCCAGCTCTCACCAAGAAGTGCACATGTCGACATCTGAATTCAAAAGTTCAGGTTGAAAAGTTCTCCCTCTTAAAGTATTTCAAACTCCCCATTTCCCTGGATTTTACTCAAGATTTTTTCCCAAGTTTTTTCTCTCTCCCCACACCAGCAGAATTTGAAGACTCAACTGCATTTACACGTAAAAACGCATTGAAAACTGATCATTTCTCTGCACTGTCCCAGAAAGTTCAAGAGGGCAAGAGAGTGGAATTAAAAAGCCATAACAGAAGCTAAGAAATGTCATCACATGCCCTGACAGATTTTACAAGATGCTTGTGAATGTGAGAGAATCTGATCTCTGAGGAGTTTAACACAATATTCCCACTTGGGATGTTGAACGTGAGAATGGAATGCTGTCAGGCTCAGTGCCGTGACTGCTTCCCAGGGGACCTGTTCCAGTGCTCCACCATCCTATAGCCACAAGTTCTGCCAGGGGAGATTTAGGCTGGACATCAGGAAAAAATTTTTCAAGGAAAGGGTCATTGGTCCCTGGCAGAGGCTGCCCAGGGTGGGGGTTGAGTCACCTTCCCTGGAGGGGTTTAAGGGATGGGTGGACGAGGTGCTAAGGGACATGGGTTAGTGATTGATGGGAATGGTTGGACCTGATGATCCAGTGGGTCTCTTCCAACCTGGTTATTCTATGATTCTATGATTCTAAGAGGCTGAACAGTGCTCAGCACATTTGGAGTCCTTGTAGCTTCCTTCACCTCCCATGCTCAGTGATTTCCAGTCCACTGTGAGCTGTGTTGTGGCATCTTTGTGCTTCTCAGTTGACCTGTTTGAATCTCCTGCCCATTTTCCCCTTTGATTCTCATTCCACTAAAATGCATTATGGCATCTTAAGGCAGAGGTGGTCCTCTCAATTTTAATTTCAGCAATGGACAATATGGCTAGGCAAAAGGACTCTGACATTATACTGGACGATGTGATTTGTGAAGAGTTTAACACAGAATACGGATTTTGGTACAGCAACAGTAGGTCTGACAGCTCTGTTTTGGGAAAAGAGGCTCGCAGCTCTGTGAAGTCCTGCTGCAGAGCGGCTCTTGTGAGCGCTGCTGCCTATGAAGAACCAAGGACATTCCCACCATTAGACACCGCGGCAGCGACCAGAAATGTCCCTGGGGCTTGTGCCCTCGGCTCGGTGACAGTGAGACCAGATTGACAGAATCACAGAGTCACTGAATGACCTGAGTTGGAAGCGACCCATGGGGGTCGTCAAATCCAATTCCCATCCCTGCACAGGACAACTCCAACATTCACCCTGTGGGGCTGAGGACAATGTCCAAATGAGTCTGGAATGTGTACAAAGGCCCTTCTTTATTTTCTCGACTGTCTTTATTTTGTCTACTTGCTTCATCTAGCAGGAAATATAGAATGAAAAAAAGGAAGAACCAACAACTATGACTTTTCCAGGGCAGAGGAGTAGGATTGGTAATATTTACAGACTCTTTTTCTGGGCCTAAAACACAGTCTTCCATTTGTTCCACTGTGTAGGGACAACTGGCTAAAGACAACACATTCAAAGCTCAGGTGGGTGAAGCTTTGCTTCAAAGATGCCTACACAATGTCAACACAATTCTTGAATGTGAGAATGGAATGCTGTCAGGCTCAGTGCCGTGACTGCTTCCCAGGGGACCTGTTCCAGTGCTCTACCACCCTACCAGTGAAAAATCTCTTCCTAATATCCACCCTTACCCTGCCCTGGCACATCTTCCTGACATTCCCTTGGGTCTAGACCTTGTTCTAGACCAACTTCGCTTCCCCTTCTTGGATGTTACCCTGGCACCACTGGTTAGAAGAGGCTTTTCTATACAAAATCCCCTTCTCTTTCATCAGGTTCTGGATTCCAGCTGAAAGGGGAAGAACTCATTGTTGCCACCTCAAATAAGCAGCAGACCCTCGACTGGCAGGGACATGTGGTATTTCAGCAGGAACTGCACATGTAGAGCGACACGATTTTCAGCGGCCCCGTGGGATTTGGGCCATGGATTCTGGGGGGCCCTGTGGTTACCTGGGCACACACAGTACCTTTCAGAAGGCACAAAGGCCCTTGTTTATTTAGTCTACTGTGAGGCCTTGCTTTATACCCTAGGCTATCTCTGTCCATAGTTTGAGGTGAGTTTTCTGTGTGGTTGGCACATGGCAGAAAGTTACTATCAAGCATATTTGATTTTTCATTGGAAATGGATTCTTATCTGAGAATTATCAGGGTCTGGCAGGTCAAAAATCCCCGTGTTTATGAAGCAGTTACAGCAGGAATTAATTTTCAATGACGTGCAGACAGGCACACAAATAATAAAAAAAAATTATTTCAACACTGAACTGTTCCAGCCCTAAATCTGAGCATTTATATAAGGTGAAGGGTTCACATTGCTTTTCATTCTGCCTGCACCAGCATCAGCTCTGCAGTCAAGATGAAGTTCACTGTGAGTATGCAGCCTTCTTTATTCCTTGTAAACTAAAGCTCTGATCCAAACCTATTGCCTTTCTCTCTCTGAAGCGCCTACGTCCACTTAGAGCAAAGAGATACTCCCTGGGGAGATGCCTCTCCTCTTGAATGAGCAACTCTCACCCTGTTGACCTGATCAGACCAGGAGGTCAGGATCTCTTTCAAGGTTTAACTGCATTTATTCAGCCTACATGAAGCCCAATCCATGCTCACTGTTGTCAATGCCTTTGTCAAACTGGAGCAACGCACTGATGGATCAACCACTTTCTTGGATTCCCTAAGCAGGAGGAATTGAATCCTTTTCCCCAGTCTTCTAAAATACGTGGACGTGACCGTGCAGGTCTCAGAATCAGCTTCAGACTCAGCTTTTTCAAAGCAAAACCTGCCATGTGCCTCGCTTGCATTCTCCCAGGGTAAAGCAGGGATGGTTCACTGCTGGTGACCACTGTCGTTCCAGTTGGAAAGCAAAAGTGTCTCTCAGGAGTGCAGTTAAACACCAGACTGGAAAAAAGGCACCAGGATTCTCATGACCAGGTTTGTCAGCCATACTGCAGTTACACTTTTCTTTCTGATTCCCATTACAGATTGTGACTACCGCCCTCCTTGGACTCCTGTTGACTCCAGCCCTTGCTGCTAACGTGAGTAGAATGAGAAGGCTATGCCTAAGACCTTGCTTTTTCCTTTGTTGCCGCTTCCTGAATATTCCTAGCTTCTTTCCCCATCGCTTTGGAGGGAAGGTCTCTCACACGTTTTTCACACATAAAACTCCAGCCTCACCAGATTTAAGGTACAGAAATTATTCATTGAGTCTCTAGAACCATCTCTTAGGGCTACTCCAGAATGCTACAGCCTTTCTTCTGTGTCGCTTTGAAAATGCTGTGGCCACCAGTGGCGCTCCCTGTGGGAGCATTTATTCCATCAGAACCGTGATTTTCTAAAGTTCTGGGGAGACAACTGACAGACTATAAGTGTTGTTTCATTTTGGTTTCCAGACTTTGAACACTGGAAATGAAAATTCGAGTGGAGGTAGCCAAACTGTAAATGAGGCAGTCGTAAGTGGTGAAACACAAACAATGCAAGTTCCTGTTGACGGAGGCTTCCAGATTCTGACCATCAACAGTAAACGGCGTGTGGCAAGTGTCCAGCAGGAGAGCAACCAGGGCTCATGGAAAGCCATTGGAAACTACAAGACAGTGAGTGGCAAAGTGCATGTATTTCCAGAAAATGAACAAAGAGAGCAGCTCCTCTAAAGCTGACCAAAATACAGGACTTGTTTTGAGTCCCAGGTTTTGGAGGAGAGCTCTCTGCATTTATTAGTCTTCTCCTATAGTCTTTATTCCAACCTTAATTCCTGAAGAGCTGAATTCCTGTTTGGCAATGATTTTATTTCACAGGGTGCAGTTGCAATCAAATTGCTGTCAGAGAGAGTCTGCTACGTTTCCAAAGTGAACACAATGGAGATGCCTAACTTTGATGACCTTCTCAAACTTGGTGATGAGAGCATGGTAAGGCGAAAACAGGAGTTGCTATTTGCAAAGTCGTGCTGTAATGCAGAGTAAAGTGATATCAGAGGCTGTGCCATTTTCAAAAGCTTTCAAACCAACAGTTATTTTCAAAGCCATTCAGAGGGCACCATTGATGGTGCAGTTGCACCAAAGTCCGTGTCGTTTGACATGTACACAATCTGAAGGCACTGAGAAGTCAGAATGCTCATTTTCAGATGCTGTACTGGAAAGCATTCATGTCTTTTCTGTGCTGTAGATGAGGGAGGACAAATAATCCAGTAATAAGGAAAAAGGTTTAAATAAGATTTGAAGCTTCCAGAACATTTTCATCAGACCCCAGCACCATGTTAGCCTGAGTTCAGACCTCAGACTTAGTGCAGACACGGTGAAAAACTCTCCTGACATTCCACATCCCAGCCCTTTGCAGGCACAGACTTCCCCTGACGTCTGAGAACAGAGTGCCTACAAAAGTCCTGGCTTTAGAGAGAAAGAAGGGATGGCAGGCATGAACAAGGGAAGAGTCGCACATACACCAGCTTGAGCAGAAACATCCACCTCCAGCTGAATTTGCAGGCTGCCTTGTAGTTAAGTACATTTTGGTGCTCCCTGAAGCTTATCTCAGCTCCTAGCTTACTAGCATGAGAGAAGCGTATTTGTGAAGGCTTTCATGAACCATTTGTAATAAAGCACTCAGAGCAGTTCAGAGTAATCTGTTCCCCTAGAGCTGTCAGGGCTCTCAGAGAGATCACAAGCACAGCTCACCAATGATGTCAGTGTAATTGTACCTTCCAAGGGTTGCTACCACCCTCTCTGGTTCTGGGTTAGAAGGCAGAAGGACTAGGCTTCTGCCATGCCTCCCGTTACAGCCAGAGCACCTCTGGAGCAAGGGGGTAGTGAGTGACTTTGGAGGAGGTCTGTGTTTAGACACTGGCTGCCCCACTCTCTTCCTGTGCAGCTGGTTCATTGAGCTTCCAGTTCTCTTGCGCCTCCCTCCAGCCTGGCTCCAAGGACACATCAGCCACAGGAGCTGCCTTCAGGGCTTGCTAATGGTCCCCTGGCCACGCGGTGCATTAAGAGACTGCACTAAACATGGTTTGGGTGAAACACCAAGCACCGAGCCATCGTTCCAGAAAAAGCAACGTGCATTGCATTAAATGGATCCCGGTACTGACCTTGCTGAACGATGTTATTTGATGTTTAGAACATGGAAATTCTAAGACAACCTGTAAAGGACTTCACATTTGTCATCGAGAGACCCATCCATGACCTCAGGTCTTATGGTCAAGACATCGTTGATCTGTGCAGAGGACTCCCAACCTATGTGGCGTATAAAGTTAATGGTGAGTACAAACAAATGGATTCTCTCTCTGAGTAGCCAGGAAATTTTTCCCCCTGGGGAACAACGCACAAATGCTGCTGTTCCAACCAGAGATGGACACAAATCAAGGACCTCAGAGCTGCTGTGCCAGGGTACAGGGATAAGGTTTTCCAATGAACCTCTGCCCTGATGTTCAGGGACTGATGATCAGTTCCCGAGGAATCCCACCAAGCGCTCATTTTTTGCCACCTCCTCACTGCCTGCTCTGCTTTGATTCCTGAGGTGGCTCCATTTGATCAAACACACGAGTGCAATGTGCCCCGAATTATGGGCTGCCGAGGAATGCCCGGGGCACTTAACACCACCTTAGCTCTTTCCTCATGCTATTTTTTTTTTCTTTTCTTGTTCCTCAAGGACCCCAAGATCAAGACAATCAAGGACCATGCCTTAAAGTCGATGTCCTGAGAGATCTGCATATTCGATTCTGCCATCAGCCTGAGCAGATTGTGAAGCAAGGCCTTGAAACCAACTGAACCGAGTACGGATGCTCCATAGCTGCTGCACCAAGGCAACCCCAATGCTGTTCTTCCCCGGCATCTCCTCCTTTGAGAGTTTCATTCTTGGTGATTGAAATGCTGAAACAGATCAATTGGTGACCATTTCTTTCAAATAAAGACCTTTAGCATGGCTTGTCTCTGGCTGCTGTCTCATTTCCATACACTTGATCGACTATGAACACACATCCACAAAACTATTTGGATGGCAAATCCTCAGCTCATTTTGAGGCCTTTGAAAGCTCTTTTCTAAACCTGCTCGTAACCCAGGACTCACCCGCTGAGGTGGGCAGGGGGCAGCGTGTGTTCAGCACAGAGAAGGCACACGGAGTTAAGCCTTTCCTTTCCTTTTTCAGGGAAAGATGCTTCACATTCAAACCTTGCTTCTTCTGGCAGGAAAGGCAGAAAGAAAGGAAGGAGGATGCCAAAACTTCATCTTTTTCAGGGGAGAGGAGCAGGGTTGGTAGAATTTACAGAGTTGTTCTGTGCCTAAACCAAGGTCCTCCATTTGTTCCAGTGGGTAGGGAGGACTGTCTAGAGACAATGCCTTCAACCCTCAGGTGGGTGAAGCTTTGTTTCAAAGATGCCTACACAATGTCAACTCAATTCTTGACCCTTAAAAGACAGTGCCGGATCCCCAGCTGTCTCCTCCCAAACACCTCCAGCTCAGCCCTGGAGATGCAAAGAAAAAGCTGGCTGAGTTTTCCTTCCTTAACACTTCCATGGCACGAGAAAAGGAGATGAAATGGTTATTCCATTGATGGTGCCAGGGACATGCAGGAAGAGACTTAGCACCTCTCCAATAGCTGATCCTGGATTCTCTGCATGTCCAGTCTTCCAGGAGTATAAATGTCACATCATCTAGCTAGGAATCCAGTAATGTTTCTGCTGAATTAACGAGCACATTGGACTAAGTGTTTATGTCAGATCTGTCAGCTCTAGGCTAAAGAGAATCCTGTCTACTTTGACCCAGCTTGATGCTTGATGCTGGCTGTTACATGGTTCTCCTGTTTTGACCTAGAGGGGCCCAGATGGATGCATTTATCTTGGGCCGTTGTCACCTAACAACACTTTTCTGGTCCCCACTCTGGCAGTGGACACCTGAGCTCAGATTTCTATGATGGTCAAGCCACTGTCATAGAGGAGAATCGAAACTTCAGAAAGCAAGAAGCCAATGCCAGGTATTCAGAAGTGAAAAAGTTTAGAAAGGAATGAAATTGTGATTTTCCCTTGATTTTATTCCCTTCTTGCAGATCCCCAGAAGCTTTATTCTGTAATTATTCGAAAGGATCTAGAGTTTGCTTAGAACCATCTTGGGCAAAAGTGTCTGAACTGAATTAGAACAGATTAGAACACACCAGTCCTGGTAGAGAAGAGAGAGAGGGGTTTGTTGCTGATGATTTCCTTCCTTTTTGCTATTATTTAATTCCTTCACACACCATTTTTACTTATTTTGCTCAGGCTGAGGCTAAATACCACAGAAAGAGACAAGAACCCATGTTTAGCAGGGATTTTCACTTATTTTTATCAATTTTACAGTACCCTAGCAACACTTGTCATGCCCCACTTGCCTTCTTACTGGCATTTCTCTATTTCATTCCCTTTCCAGAAGGGGCCGCAGAGAAACCTTTTAGTAGCAGTAGAATGTGCATTTTAATGCCGAGCGTACAAGAATGAAAGAGAGGAAAGTTCAGCCACCTGGTATACAATGATTTGGGAGTTTTAAAAGCCGCGGCTGCCCCCTGCATATACTCCTCTGCATTACATCCCATAAAATGCAAGGCATGCAGGAGTAAGTGCAACACTGAAGACAGCAGACAAACCTCAGCCAACGGAGGCGCGTAAGCGTGATGAGGAGAAGAATAACTTGACAACACACTGAGGCTGCGGAGGGATAAGTTTTCCGTTTATCACTCCAGCCCAAGCTCTAGTTTGGAGCACATGTCTGGAGAACCAACCTCTTCCAAACCAAGTTGTTGAGGATGAACGGAGTCAGTTTGGATGGAATTCCTCCCCTCACAGAGAAATGGTCACATTCTCCATGGTTACAGCGCTTTGAAAAGGGGGTGTCAGGCACTGCAAACCTAATAGGGAGGGAGGGTCTAACTTTAATTCCACAAGTTGATGTGAAATGTGGTAAATCAACCTGAATCTCTCAGTCTGTGTGTCTCTGCTCCCTCCTGCTGGCCACATGTGATTATTCTTTTGCCTGAAAAGCGGAGGAAACCAAAGTGCAGAAGATCCCAGAGAGCTTAACAGAAGCCAGTATCCCCCGTACGGGTCAGAGAGATGTGGGCCAAGAGGAACCACCCCAGAGACACCCAAGCACTCACCAGACCCCCTTGATGCTGCCTCATCCCACCTGGTGCCTCAGAGCTGCAGGTCTCACCCTCAGCTGGGAAACCATCACAGCTGCATCAGCACAAGGTTCTCCTAAGACAAGGCTCGGACGTGGGGCCTTGTCCCTTTTAGTTCTGGACAACCCCACGCCCTGAGACAGAACTTCTGCCTGGGCATAACCAGCTCTGTTAGTGCTCTCCTTTGTGACTAAGAGGCACAGGGAGAGGCTGACCCCCACGCTCCTCTCGAGCTCAGGTGGGGAAGCCCAGAACAGCCACTACCAAACACCTGGTTCCATTCCCACCCAGCCCTAGAGGAGCCTGGACTTCCAAGGGATCTCCACTTCGTTCAGCTCTGCCCAGGCCTCGGCAACAGGAGCAGGGAGGTGATGTTGGTCTTATCCACACAAGAGGGGATGGAGCTGGTGAATTTGCACTGGTGATGTTTTCACCCTCAGGCCTGACTCATTTGTAGCCCGGGGGTCTCCACTTCTCTCCAAAATCTGTTCCCATGCTGTCTGGTGGTTTCCCTTGAAACCCGTCCTGCTGCTTGTCCCCCTCTTTCCTCAGGTTGTTGCTTTTGCTAAGAATTGTTTAAAGACAAATTGCACTCTCTGAGCAACAAAAGCAGCTCAAGAGCCCGACCGAGGTGCCCTGGCAGCCCAGTCAGAAACCTGACCTGGTGCTCCCACACCTGATGCAACTCCTGAAGCTGCTTCACCCCTCAGCGTTCAGGACTGGGAGAAGAGGCGCGTTGTTGTAGCCCCAGAGGATTCGAGAGGGAAGGCTCGGAGCCCCTGTGCCCAGCATCTCCTTTTAGCTCCTGCTGGGGTGGGAGCTGCTCCGGCTGGGGCACATTCTTGCTGCTGAGCTGTGCCGCTCAAGATTTAGAGCTTGTGGTGGTGTTTGTGGTAGGAGACTGAAAACACAAGTGGGGCTCAAGCTGTGTTTTCCACCAAGTTTTGTTGGGAGCAGGGGGGTCTCTTGTGCTCTTGCGGCTGAAATGAGTTTGCTGAGGACGGTGCGAGGGGCAGCCCGTGTCGTGGGCACAGACCTTGCTTACGATTTCTGGGGGCTGAGAAAACACAAGGGCTGAAGCCTGGCATGGCTTGTCGCTCTGACTTCTGGGAAGCTGCACCAGGTTTTTCAGGGTCTGTAAACGCCGAGGTTGCCTGCGTGGGAAGCCAGGATGCCTCTGCCCGTGGCTGCTGACAGCAAACGGCTTCTCCTGTGGTGCCTCAAGCTGCTGTGATGTGTGCTCAGTGCTCCCAGTTCACGAAGCAGGAGGCTTCATCCAGATGCTCTGCTGGAGTTTCTGCCACAAGGCGGCATTCTCTGAGCTGGTTTTGCTCAGGGAAACCAAACCTTCCCATCCTTAATAATAACAACAATGACTGGGGGGGAGGCGGAGGGGGGAACCTCAGACCCTCCCTGTATTTTCAGTATTTTCTGAAGAAAGCAAGATTTGTGAGGAGGCTGCTCCTTCTCTTGCCAAACAACGGTGCTGCTGGGCGAGAGCTGCCAGGGAGCCTGAGGGTCGAGTGCCTTTAAAAAACAAAGAGAAAGGGAGTTTTAAGCCTCTGGAAATCTGAAACCCAGAAAGAGGAGGGCAAGGGAGACAAGAGGGAGAGTCCTGCAATTCCTGAGGGCAACTGATACGAGTGGAGTTTTAAGGAATAAAATACACAAGCAGGCATTGGAAGGTCACTGGATGGCTTTTGTGGAGAACCCTGTGAAATAAAGGAGCCTTGGAAGAAGAGATTTCTTTTTCTCCTCCTCTCTGGATACAATGGCCACTGCAAAGCAAAGCATCTTGCCGTTTGGCTTCAAATGCCTCTTGGTAGCAGCTCTGATGCTGGCCTGTGACGGACAAGGTGGAAAGAGAGAGAACGGTGGTCCTGCCTGTTACGGAGGATTTGATTTGTTATTCATTCTAGACAAGTAAGTCAGTTCTACTCTGCTCTTGTTCAAAGAAACCTTTCTCTGGGCATGAACTGAATGGCACTGAGTGACAGTGAGGAGACTTTCTGTGGATTTGGGTTTTGTAGAAGTCCCTGTGTCCGCAAGGGACCTGCACATCTTCCTACTTGGGCTTTGCTTTTGTCGTGGTGACTTCTTTGGGACATCTGGTAGGGAATCCCGTTGTGCTCTGTAACTCCAGCTCTTAGAAAATTGGCTGCAGCTGAAAGAGAAGCTGTGGTGTGTACTCGAACCTAGAGCTTCTCTGAGGAGTGAGAAGTATTTCAGCTTTTCTCCTGGAGTCTTTGGAGAGATGAAGGATGCATTTTTTTTGGCTTATTTGTGTTATTTTTTTAAAGCACAAAATAAAAAGATGGTGCAAATCTTCCTAGGTCAATGGAACCTCTGAAAGTCAGTCCCAAACTATGGAAGCCTCAGGAGAATCTGGATCAGCATCAGTCTGTGCATCCAGTGCCTTCCTGCCCTCCTGGCACCTGCAGTGCATGTAGCTGGGCAAAGTCTTTGCCAAAGAGTTTCTGGCCTTGATTCTGCTTTCTTCTAGTTGGAGAATAACATAAAGCCGTGGGTGTTCTGAGAAGGTGCAATGCCCGCTGTGGAAGTGAGGAGTCTAAGCAGTGGGAGAAAGACAAACTGTGAGCAGGTTTGAGTTGCTGCCCCTTTGGGTAACGGGGCATTTTGTCACCGTGAGCAGGAGAAACGGACTTGCTGGAGGGTGGGGTTCAGCCAGAGCACGGCTTTCCATGTCTGGAACCACGTGGAGGGTCTCTCTCCGCCCTGGATGTTGCTGAGATGTACAAAATGCCAGCACAGTTGGCCACAGGATGCATCACTGGCTAAAAGCATGGCAGTTTATGTAGTCTTAGTTTCCATCTGTTGGGCTTTTCCCCTTGGCTCGGTGCTCACCTGGTTTCTCTTTGGGAACGTGAAGGGATAGCGATTTTAAATGTGGCTTTTATTGTCTTGCAGTCAGGCTTTAGAAATACTTGTCGTGCTCAGAGTTCTTGGCCTGCCTTGTGAGAGGCTCTACAAGGGACAAGTGTCTGTTGCTGTGGGGCTCCTGATTCCAGACCTGAAAGATACAGGGAGCCGTAGGGTCTATGATTCTATGGTGATACCAAGAGGCACTTGAGCCCTTCTTGCTTTAACAGGATGCAAGCGCCGTTTACCCTTGAGTCTCCTTTGGATTTAGAAGGATTCCTGGTGGTTCACCTTGACTGGGAAGCCCGGGGCAAGGCTCCTTTTGCTGCTGGGTCTTGGGTAAGATGTTATTTCCTCATGAATTAAAATGCAGGTGGCAATCAGAGCGTGTTACACGTACAGTGAGCTCTGACCTGGACTGCCACAATGATGTACTTCTTTCTCTCCTTCTCCATCCCTCAGCTGAGAATGCTCTTCATTGTTTTTTGAACATGAGGGATGGTGGAGAAAATTATTCACAGGCATTTGTACCTAATGACCCTGAGTCCCCATTCTGGCTTTGTAAGGGGAACGTGAGTTGGCAAACCCATACGGAATGAGAGAAAAGGGCACGGTTAGGAGGCAGAGGGACTGATAGAAATGCTATGAGAGAAGAAGCACCTTTGGAGCAGGTAAAGGAGCACCTCTGAAAGGGCTGCTTCTGTAGCAGGCACGGCTGAGAAACAAATCCGGACTGTCAGAGACTAGATATAACTTCATAACTCTCTACCTACCTTAGTTTATGCAAGAGCAGTGAACAGTGTAGCTGGGCAAAAGGACTCAGATGTTTGAACTGGCCAAGTGAAAAACCAAGACGCTTGTCAGGTTTTCCACAGCAAACAAGGCAAATCAGCTCTTATGCCACTGCTCTCTACAGCTTTATCCGATTCAGAGAACTATGAAAACCCACATTCTGAGTAAGAGTTGTCACAAATGCCCATTGCTACTGCTCCTCCCCTACTCAGATGTTGTTCTCTCCAGTAATGCCCCCTTTCTAGAATCAGGTACCACGTTCATGAAGAGGCTCTGTTAAGATGCAGAACCATGCCTGAAGAGAGGGAAGCAGATTCCTAGGGAACAAGCTCAGAAAGGAAGGTTCACGAAAGAACTCAGTCATTTCTATTGGTTAGAATCAATGCTCTGATTGCCAGGAACTCACTTAACATGTTTAACATCACAAAATTAATACCCTTGTTGACTTAATAGATGGTATCAGTTGTGGATAAAATATCTGAGTGAGACTTTTAGCATATAGGCACAAAAAGCCACTGCAAATTCTATCAGGCATCTGTTCTCTCATTGTGATATTCTGATTCCCATTCAAAACTTACTATCAAATACTTTGAGCTTTCCATGATAAGTTTTCTGCCATCTTCCTGTCGGCTGTGAATTCCATCAGGCTGGTATCAAAACCTCCTCTTATCAAAGCCCAGCCTCAGGAAACTTGTTATGATTCTGTGAACACAGGGCATGTGCCAATAAGGGAAGGACATTTTTTGATTGCCTTTAGGATACTTCTGTATTAAACCCTCTGTGTAAGAGTACAGACCAACTGCCAGCAGATATTGCCTCGCCTACCATGAAGTTCACTCTATGTATATGTATATGTATATGTATATGTATATGTATATGTATATGTATATGTATATGTATATGTATATGTATATGTATATGTATATGTATATGTATATGTATATGTATAAATAATTTCTTTCAAATACCTTTCAAAACTTGATTCACTGAAGAAAAAAGAGAGTTCCTAGATGGGAAATAAACAACATCTGCCTTGACGTGAAAAGAATTCTGTGGAGTGGAACAAATATTAGCATGAAGGAATTGAAACCAAATTGAAGTGAAATATGGTAAATAACCCTCTACCTCTAGATCACATTGTGACAGGTGAAGAAAAATGGATTCTGTAAGACAATTGACCAAAGCCATTCCCAAAATTTGTAAAGGCATCCAGAAGGGAAAAAGCTGATCTGTCTCTCTGCAACACACAAGCTGGAGACCAGGCTTCTTCAGGAAGGTTTTTGCGTTCCAGATGTTGACACTAGTCTAGGTTTTTTAGGCAACTGCACGCAGATACAATACCTGCTACCATGCGTTCTGCTGCAGCACGATTTTGAGATTCAAAACCCTCATTGCAGCTTAGGTTTGACCACAAAGATTCACTAACAGGTGCTTCGAGTCCAAGCTTAGAAAGACGCAGCTCAATTTCTACATGGCATTTCCTGGTAGATTTTCCAACACAACATTGGAGGAATTTCAGCTACATTGTTCTCTTATTTTCACAGTCCAAATCTAATCAGCGATTCCTGTTCTTTCAGGATCCAACTTCTCAAAGCCAGGTGTTTCATGTTTATAAGTTAAGATTGATGAGTCCCAGTCCTGCAGCTCCCACACCTCAGCGATGGGCAGTGGGCGCTGCCCCTGGAGCACGACCCCAGCCCAGTGTCACACAGACCCTGCGAGCACTGCTGCCTGTCAAGAACCAAGGACGCTCCCATCACTGGGCACCACGGCAGGAACCAAAAGTGTCTCTGGGGCTTGTGTCCTCAGTGTGGTGACAGCGAGACCAGATTTACTGAGATGTTGCACTGGTAGCACTGGATAGAAGTGACTTTCACTAATTTTGGGGGTCCCTGTGGTTAGCTGGGCACACACAGAGCATTTTGAAAGGTAAAAGGACCCTTCTTGATTTTGTCAACTCTTAGGGCCTTGATTTACCCCCTAGTCTATCTCTGGCCATAGTCTGATGAGATACTTCTGCTCACTAGTACATGGGAAAAGGTTGCAATAAAATGTATTGGATTTATCCCTTCCAATGGATTTTTAGAGTTGCCGTAGTTTGACATGACTTTTCTGTGTGATTAATAAATGGCAGAAAGTTACTATAAAGCATATTTGATTTTTGACTGCCAACGGATTCTTATCTGAGAGTAACCAGAGTCCGGCAGGTCAAAAATCCCTGTGTTTATGAAGCACTTAAAGGAAAAATTAATTTTCAGTGACATGCTGACAGGGATACAAATGGCAAAATAATTTTATTTCAACACTGAACTGTTCCAGCCCTAAATCTGAACACATATATAAGGTGGATGGATCACTTTGCTCATTCTGCCTGCACCAGCCTCAGCTCTGCAGTCAAGATGAAATTCACTGTGAGTATGCAGCCTTCTTTATTCCTTGTAAACTAAACCTCTGAACCAAATCCATTGCCTTTCTCTCTCTGAAGTGCCTACGTCTGCCTAGAGCGAAGAGATACGCCCTGGGGAGATGCCTCTTCTCCCAAGTGAGCAACTCTCACCCTGTTGACCTGATCAGACCAGGAGGTCAGGATCTCTTTCAAGGTTTAACTACATTTATTCAGCCTACAGGAAGCCCAATCCATGCTCACTGTTGTCAAAGCCTTTATCAAACTGGAGCAATGCAGTGATGGATCAACCACTTTCTTGGTGTCCCTAAGCAGGAGGAATTGAATTCCTTCTCCCTGCTCTTCTAAAATACCTGGATGTTACTGTGCAGGTCTCAGAAGCAGCTTCAGACTCAGCTTTTTCAAAACCCAACCTGACATGTGCCTCACTTGCATTCTCCCAGGGTAAAGCAGGGATGGTTCACTGCTGGTGACAACTGTCATTCCAGTTGGAAGCAAAAGAGTCTCCCAGGAGTCTTCCAGTTAAATATCAGATTGGGAAAAAGGCACTAGGATTCTCATAACCAGGTTTGACAGACAGACCTGCAGTTTACACTTTTCTTTCTTATTTCCATTTCAGATTGTGACTACCGCCCTCCTTGGACTCCTGCTGACTCCAGCCCTTGCTGATTACGTGAGTAGAATGACAAAGTTTTTCATAAGTCGTTGCTCTTTCCATCATCCCCACTTCTTGCATTTTCCTTGTTTCTCTCCCCATCACTTTGGAGGAAAGGGATCTCAAACATTTTTTTCATGCATAAAACTCCAGCCCCACCAGAAGATGATTGTACGATACTGAAATTTTGTGTTGAGTCTATAAAACCATTTCTTAGTGCTACTCCAGAATGCCTTTCTTCTGTATCACTTTGAAAATGCCGTGGTCACCCGCAGCGCTTCCTCTCGGACAGAATATGGTCTCTTAGAGTAGTGATTTTTGCTTTGGGGAGACAACCGACAGTCTAAATCTCTTGATTCATTTTGGTTTCTAGAATTTGGACACTGAGGGTAATCAGCACGCGAATGGAAATGACCAAGTCATCAATGACTTTGCCCAAAAGAGTCAAACCCTGACAAAGCAAGTCAGCATTGCTGGAGGCTACCAAACTTTGACCCTCAACAGGCAACACCGTATTGCAACTATCCAGCAAGAGAACGCCCAGGGGTCATGGAAAGCCATTGTGAACTACAATTCGGTGAGTGGCATGAAGGATTCTTTCTCAGAAAATGAATGAAGACAGCAGCTCTTCTGAAGCTGACCAGAATACAGGACTTGATTCTTAACCAGCTGAATTCCTACATGCCAATGATTTTATTTCACAGGGTGTGGTTGCAGCCAAAGTGCTGCCACAGAGAGTCTGCTACATTTCCAAGATGAACAGAATGCAGCTGCCAAGCTTTGATGAACTTCCCGGCGTGGTTGATGAGGGCAAGGTGAGATGAAAAAGAAATTGCTCCTTGCAAAGTTGTGCAGTAATGCAAAGATTGCAGAGACTGTGCTGTTTTCAAAAGCTTTTAAATGAACAGTTACTTTCAAAGCCTTTCAGATGGCACCATTGCTGATGAATTTGTCTCCAAGTCAATGATGTTTGACATTAACACAATCTGAAACCACTGAAAAGTCAGAATGTCTGGTTTCAGGTGCTGTAGTGGAGGGGCTACATGTTTTTTGAAACTCCTAGATGATTTAGATATTCTCTTTAATGCTGTGTATTATTTACATTTCAAGATTTCCAAACTATTTTTCATAAGAACTCAGCATCACAACAGTGTGAGTTCAGCCCTCAGAATTGCTAATGGTCCCCTGGTCGTGTGATGAACGAAAAGACGGCATTAAACACGGTTTAGATGAAACACCAAGCAGCAAGGTGTCATTCCAGATATAGGAACATGCATAGCAATAAATCGATCAGGGCACTGATCTTTCTGAACAATGTTATTTGACCTTTAGGGCCCCCAAGGTCAAAGACAATCTCCAAGGAAGTTCACATTCACCGTCGGTCCACGCGTCCGTGACCTCAGGTCTTATGGACAAGATGTCTTTGCTCTGTGCAGAGGACTCCCCACCTACGTGGCTCATCTAGTTAACCGTGAGTACAGGAAAATGGATTCTGTCTATGGCTAACCAGATTTATTTTTTCCCTTGGGGAATAACACACTAGTGCTGCTGCTCAGCTTGAGAGGGACACAAATCAAGAACCTCAGGGGCTGCACAGAGAGTTCAATATCTCTGCAGATCAGGATTGGAAGAGTGTTGAGTCACAACGTCCACAACTGATCTGATCCAACCCTTTCCTACATGTAATAGTCAAGTTCAAGGAGGCTGAAGTTCTGACCCAGAGTTTTGCAAGGTGCCCTCACCTGCAGTGCCAGGGTCCAGGAAAAGGGTCATCCCAAGAACTGCTGCCCTTCAGTTCAGAGACTGATGATCAGGTCCCGAGGAATCCCACCAAACACTCAGGTTTTGCTGCACTAAGTCAAGTTGCCTCATTCCCTGTAGAACTGCCAGAGGTGGAACAATCACATTGCCTAGGGGTTCGATGACCTGCACTTCACAGCATTCTCTGACACTGTCAAACCCTCACAGGGGCTGCTCTCTAGCACTGCCACAGCCGTGTGACACACAGCAATATATACGACCACCACAAAGCGTCGTAGTGCCCCTCTGTGCTTTTTCAGTCTCTAGAAAGGGACTCGGTGTTACACAGAGGAGTCAATCCTGGAGCAGCAGCAAAGAACCCTGAGCCTTACTGCAGGGAGATTGTCTGCAAACCCTGTTACGAGAAAGCTGCTCTAGAGATCAGGCAGAGGATGTTGCGTTCTGCCCTGGCAGCATCTGCCCCTCCTCACTGCCTGCTCTGCTTTGGTTCCAGGGTGGCTCCATTTGATCAAACACACGAGTGCAATGTGCTCGGTATTAAGGGCTGACAAGGAACACCCAGGGCACTTAACACCAACTTAGCTCTTTCCTCATGTCTTGTTTTTCTTTTCTTGTTCCTCAAGGACCCCAGAATGAATTCTTAGAGGAACATTGCACTATTGTTGATCTCCTGGAACTTCTGGGCCTTCAGTACTGCCGTCAGTATGGTTGGGATGAGGGTGAAATCCTTAAATCCAACTAAACCTTGTACAGATGCTCCATAGATGCTGCACAACACAAGTACAATGCTGTTCTTCCCCAGCAGCTCCTCTTCTGAGGGTTTCATTCTTGATGATTCAGATGGTGAAACAGATCCATCGGTGACTATTTCTTTCAAATAAAGACATTTAGCATGGTTTAACTCTGGCTGCTTTCTCATTTCTTTATTCTTGAACGACTATGAACAGATCCGGAAACCTATTCAGGTTGCATCTCTTCTGTCTCTTTTGCGCCCTTAGGAAGCTCTTTTCAAGACCTACTTGTAACCCAGTGAGGTGAGCAGGGAGCAGGGTGTGTTCAGCACAGATAAGGCACACAGAATGGAGAGCATTTCATAGAATCATGGAATGGTTTGGGTTTAATATCTTCATCAATGATATTGACAGCAAGGTAGAGGGCACCCTCAGCAGGTTGGCAGATGACACCAAGCTTAGTGGGGACTTGTCACTCTGGAAGGACAGGACATCATCCAGAGGGATCTGGACACCTTGGAGAAATGAGGCTGGGAGAACCTCATGAGGTTCAACAGGGCCAAGTGCAAAGTCCTACACCTGGGTTGGGGCTATCCCCACTTTCAATACAGGATGAGGGATGATGTGATGGAGAACAACCCTGCAGAGGAACTGAGGTGCTGATTGATGACAAGCTTGACATGAACCAGCAATATGCACTCACAACCCAGAAGGCAACCTGTTTCCTCGGCTGCATCAAAAAGAAGTGTGGCCAGGAGACTGAGGGAGGTGGTTCTGCCCCTCTATTACTCTCTTGTGAGACTTCATCTAGACTATTGTGCTCAGTTCTGGAATCCTCAACATAAGAAGGAGATGGAGCTGTTGGAACAGGTCCCAAGGGCTGGAGCACCTCTCATATGAGGACTGGCTGGGAGAGTACCCCAAAGTGCTTCTTGGCAGGGCTGCTCTCTAACCCTTCATCCCTTAATCCCCCAGCCTGTATTGATACTGGGGGTGCCCTGATCCAGGTGCAGGACCTTGCACTTGGCCTTGTTGAACCTCATGAAGTTCACATGGACCCACTTCTGAAGTTTGTCTAGGTCTCTCTGGATGGCAACCTGTCCCACAGGTACATCAACTGTACCACTCAGCTGGGTGTCATCTGCAAACCTGCTAAGGATGCATTCATTCCCACTGTCTGTGTTGTTGCTGATGATACTAAATAGTACTGGTCCCCAGAGGACATATTAGGGACACCACCTGTCACTGGTGTCTGTCTGGACATTGAGCCATTAATGCTACAATGGCACAGTAAAGGGTGATGAAATATTTATTCCATTTCATAGAATCATAGGATCACCAGGTTGGAAAAGACCCACAAGATCATCCAGTCCAACCATTCCCATCAATCACTAACCCATGTCCCTCAGAACCTCATCCACCCGTCCCTTAAACCCCTCCACGGAAGGGGACTCAACCCCCTCCCTGGGCAGCCTCTGCCAGCGACCAATCACCCTTTCCATGAAATATTTTTTCCTAATGTCCAGCCTGAACCTCCCCTGGTGGAGCTTGAGGCCATTCCCTCTCATCCTGTCCCCTGTCCCTTGGGAGAAGAGCCCAGCTCCCTCCTCTCCACAACCTCCTTGCAGGGAGTTGGAGAGAGCAATGAGGTCTCCCCTCAGCCTCCTCTTCTCCAGGAAAAACACCCCCAGCTCTCTTTATCCTTTTACCTGTAAAACCGTGGAAACCAAACTGCAGAAGTTCTCAGTGCTCTTTGGAACAAACAGCGCCTCCTCAGTTCTGTTTGCATATTCAATTGCAAACATCAGGCACATTTTTCTAGATAATCAGCGTTATCTCAGACTTCATTATTTCAGGATTCCTGCCCCTTACTGACTCAAAGGATTCAGTTCCTGCTCTCAAAACACATGATCAACTAGAACAGGCTCCAAAGGGAAATACAGAGTTTGCATTCTGGTGAGTCACAGAGGACTGATAGTCCAGACACCTCTGCTGTGGCTCGGACTTTGTATTCAGAGAATTCGCAGGCCTAGGCTCACGTTCTTAGAGAACAGTTTAAACCAAGTGCTTCCATGTCCAGAGGGAAGCCAAACTCAGCCACCCAAGTTTTGGAAACACTGAAAACCAGAAGCCCCTAATCATCTCCTCAGTGTCTGCTCCAAACTCAGGAGTGATGGGAGCCAGGCTGATCCTCTTTGTCTGCAATTCCCTTAGAGAGAAACCTTCCACTCATGACTGATGCCCCTTTGAGCAGGATGAGAGGAATTTTGTCCAGCAAGAAATCAATGTGAGAGACCATGTTCAGAGGTGCCGCGGGGATTCTCAGGCCCTGGGAGGTGCTTGGAAATGGCTGAAGTCGAGGCAAACAAAAGCAACAGAGACACAATGCTGAGAATGGCCTTGTGACACAGCCCTTCTGCCCCTGGCTCTGAGCAAAGGGGACAGCACTCCTGGCACTGCCCCCTGCTCCTAGGAGGGCTGAGGCAGAACTTAACGAAACGCCCTTGGGAAACAACCGCACGGACTTCTCAGAAGAGAGCAGAATTATTCCCTACACCATCTTTTCTCCTATTTTATTTCACACATTAGAAGCAGGATCTTTTCAGCTGAACACTGGTGTAACATTCCTCTCAAGGAAGGAGTTACTCCTGCGTGCAGAGTTAGCAGCCCCTGCTAAAAACCCATCGGAACCAAATCCACCCATGAGGCCAACAACGCAGGACAGCCTTGGCTGCATCAAAAAAAAGGTTATTGGTCACTCTTTGGTCTTTGGCAAATGGAATCATCCACTATAACTTCTTGTGTCCCACTGAAACCATCAGACCTGAGAAGTGATGCCAGGAGATCAACAGAATGCACCAACGGCTGTGACGATTATGCGATTATGTCCAGTATTGGTCAGTCCAAAAGGACCAGCTCTTCTCCATGGCAACATCCAACAACATTTCTTGCAAAAGATGCTGCAGAAGCTGCACAAACTGGGCTATGAAACTACCTCGCCCAGCTCACTCGCCACGCCTCTCGCCCACCAATCACTGCATTCTCAACCATCTCAGCAACTTGTGCAGCAGCTCAAAACACCTTTGAAGAATTCATCAGTTTCAGGACTCCAGAATTCTACGGCACTGGAACAGAGAGACTTGTTCCTTATTGGCAAAAACACATTGACCCAAATGGTTCTTCTTTTGCTTGATAAATTTAGCTCCCAGCTGAGGTGTGCTGCTTTCAATTGATGGATAAAAATGGCAAGTATTTCTGCAGCTATCAACTGTATCTAAATGGAGAAGGAGTTTCTGCTTGAGAAACAGTTTCCTGCACCACCTCAAGGACACAAGGTAGGATGGTGAATGAAAGCGCTGAGAAAGCCAATTGGTTGCTTGGGAAGAGTGCTTGTTCTCTACCCCAAAGGCTCCATGAACCAAAGGCAATTTTCTCAGCAGAGCTGACCCCTCCCAGAGCTCACTCTCTCAAAAGCTGCCTTGCACTTCAATTGTGCCTTGCCCTCTCCATTATCAAGGGTGGGTGTACACATTCCTAATGTCATTCTTGGTTTCGTTAAATGCTCTTCTTGGGGGTTGTTTCTTTCTCTGATGCTTAGGGACCTGGACCTCAACAGCTTCCACCCAGAGAGAATCACTTCATTATCTCAAGAAGGAGACTCCAACGCTTGTGGCCATATGGGAACTCATTCAAGCTCTGTGCTGAGGAATTCCCTCTTACCTTGCTCACCCCACTGCCTGTGAGTAGACTGGTAACAGCGTTTGGCACAAAAAAAATAAAGAATAACAAGATTATCATTGAGGATGGAAAAACGTTGAAAGGAAGAAGATAATAATAGAAATGCTGTGGTTTCCCATGATGTTTTGCAAATCAGTGAATGCATCCAGAAGGGAAAAAGCTAGTCTGCAACACACAACCTGGAGACCAGGCTTCTTCAGGAAGGTTTTGGGCTCCTGATGTTGACACTAGTCTAGGTTTTGTAGGCAACCAGATACAATACCTGCTACCACGCGTCCTGCCGCAGCAGAGTTTTAAGATTCAAATCCCTCATTGCAGCTTAGGTTTGACCACAGAGATTCACTAACAGGTGCTTCGAGTCCAAGCTTAGAAAGACGCAGCTCAATTTCTACATGGCATTTCCTGGTAGATTTTCCAACACAACGTTGGAGGAATTTCAACTACATTGTTCTCTTATTTTCTCGGTCCAAATCTAATCAATGTTTTCTGTTCTTTCAGGAATCAACTTATTGAAAGCAAGTGTTTTATGACTGTAAGTTAATATTAATGAACTGCCCATCACATGGCTGTGGCCACCTCAGGGCTGCTCTTCACCAGCCCCAGCCCCGCAGCTCCCCCCCCTCAGCAATGGGCTGTGGGCGCTGCCCCTGGAGCACGACCCCAGCCCGGTGTCACACAGACCCTGCGGGCACTGCTGCCTGTCAAGAACCAAGGGCGTTGCCATCAATGGGCACCACGGCAGGAACCAAAAGTGTCTCTGGGGCTTGTGCCCTCAGTGTGGTGACAGCGAGACCAGATTTACTGAGATGTTGCACTGGTAGCACTGGATAGAAGTGACTTTCACTAATTTTGGACGTCCCTGTGGTTAGCTGGGCACACACAGAGCATTTTGAAAGGTAAAAGGACCCTTCTTGATTTTGTCAACTCTTAGGGCCTTGATTTACCCCCTAGTCTATCTCTGGCCATAGTCTGATGAGATACTTCTGCTCACTAGTACATGGGAAAAGGTTGCAATAAAATGTATTGGATTTATCCCTTCCAATGGATTTTTAGAGTTGCCGTAGTTTGACATGACTTTTCTGTGTGATTAATAAATGGCAGAAAGTTACTATAAAGCATATTTGATTTTTGACTGCCAACGGATTCTTATCTGAGAGTAACCAGAGTCCGGCAGGTCAAAAATCCCTGTGTTTATGAAGCACTTAAAGGAAAAATTAATTTTCAGTGACATGCTGACAGGGATACAAATGGCAAAATAATTTTATTTCAACACTGAACTGTTCCAGCCCTAAATCTGAACACATATATAAGGTGGATGGATCACTTTGCTCATTCTGCCTGCACCAGCCTCAGCTCTGCAGTCAAGATGAAATTCACTGTGAGTATGCAGCCTTCTTTATTCCTTGTAAACTAAACCTCTGAACCAAATCCATTGCCTTTCTCTCTCTGAAGTGCCTACGTCTGCCTAGAGCGAAGAGATACGCCCTGGGGAGATGCCTCTTCTCCCAAGTGAGCAACTCTCACCCTGTTGACCTGATCAGACCAGGAGGTCAGGATCTCTTTCAAGGTTTAACTGCATTTATTCAGCCTACAGGAAGCCCAATCCATGCTCACTGTTGTCAAAGCCTTTATCAAACTGGAGCAACGCACTGATGGATCAACCACTTTCTTGGATTCCCTAAGCAGGAGGAACTGAATTCCTTCTCCTTGCTCTTCTAAAATACCTGGATGTTACTGTGCAGGTCTCAGAGGCAGCTTCAGACTCAGCTTTTTCAAAACCCAACCTGACATGTGCCTCACTTGCATTCTCCCAGGGTAAAGCAGGGATGGTTCACTGCTGGTGACCACTGTCATTCCAGTTGGAAGCAAAATAGTCTCCCAGGAGTCTTCCAGTTAAATATCAGATTGGGAAAAAGGCACTAGGATTCTCATAACCAGGTTTGACAGACAGACCTGCAGTTTACACTTTTCTTTCTTATTTCCATTTCAGATTGTGACTACCACCCTCCTTGGACTCCTGCTGACTCCAGCCCTTGCTGATTACGTGAGTAGAATGACAAAGTTATTCATAAGTCGTTACTCTTTCCATCATCCCCACTTCTTGCATTTTCCTTGTTTCTCTCCCCATCCCTTTGGAGGAAAGGGATCTCAAACATTTTTTTCATGCATAAAACTCCAGCCCCACCAGAAGATGATTGTACGATACTGAAATTTTGTGTTGAGTCTATAAAACCATTTCTTAGTGCTACTCCAGAATGCCTTTCTTCTGTATCACTTTGAAAATGCCGTGGTCACCCGCAGCGCTTCCTCTCGGACAGAATATGGTCTCTTAGAGTAGTGATTTTTGCTTTGGGGAGACAACTGACAGTCTAAATCTCTCGATTCATTTTGGTTTCTAGAATTTGGACACTGAGGGTAATCAGCACTCGAATGGAAATGACCAAGTCATCAATGACTTTGCCCAAAAGAGTCAAACCCTGACAAAGCAAGTCAGCATTGCTGGAGGCTACCAAACTTTGACCCTCAACAGGCAACACCGTATTGCAACTATCCAGCAAGAGAACGCCCAGGGGTCATGGAAAGCCATTGTGAACTACAATTCGGTGAGTGGCATGAAGGATTCTTTCTCAGAAAATGAATGAAGACAGCAGCTCTTCTGAAGCTGACCAGAATACAGGACTTGATTCTTAACCAGCTGAATTCCTACATGCCAATGATTTTATTTCACAGGGTGTGGTTGCAGCCAAAGTGCTGCCACAGAGAGTCTGCTACATTTCCAAGATGAACAGAATGCAGCTGCCAAGCTTTGATGAACTTCCCGGCGTGGTTGATGAGGGCAAGGTGAGATGAAAAAGAAATTGCTCCTTGCAAAGTTGTGCAGTAATGCAAAGATTGCAGAGACTGTGCTGTTTTCAAAAGCTTTTAAATGAACAGTTACTTTCAAAGCCTTTCAGATGGCACCATTGCTGATGAATTTGTCTCCAAGTCAGTGATGTTTGACATTAACACAATCTGAAACCACTGAAAAGTCAGAATGTCTGGTTTCAGGTGCTGTAGTGGAGGGGCTACATGTTTTTTGAAACTCCTAGATGATTTAGATATTCTCTTTAATGCTGTGTATTATTTACATTTCAAGATTTCCAAACTATTTTTCATAAGAACTCAGCATCACAACAGTGTGAGTTCAGCCCTCAGAATTGCTAATGCTCCCCTGGTCGTGTGATGAACGAAAAGACGGCATTAAACACGGTTTAGATGAAACACCAAGCAGCAAGGTGTCATTCCAGATATAGGAACATGCATAGCAATAAATCGATCAGGGCACTGATCTTTCTGAACAATGTTATTTGACCTTTAGGGCCCCCAAGGTCAAAGACAATCTCCAAGGAAGTTCACATTCACCGTCGGTCCACGCGTCCGTGACCTCAGGTCTTATGGACAAGATGTCTTTGCTCTGTGCAGAGGACTCCCCACCTACGTGGCTCATCTAGTTAACCGTGAGTACAGGAAAATGGATTCTGTCTATGGCTAACCAGATTTATTTTTTCCCTTGGGGAATAACACACTAGTGCTGCTGCTCAGCTTGAGAGGGACACAAATCAAGAACCTCAGGGGCTGCACAGAGAGTTCAATATCTCTGCAGATCAGGATTGGAAGAGTGTTGAGTCACAACGTCCACAACTGATCTGATCCAACCCTTTCCTACATGTAATAGTCAAGTTCAAGGAGGCTGAAGTTCTGACCCAGAGTTTTGCAAGGTGCCCTCACCTGCAGTGCCAGGGTCCAGGAAAAGGGTCATCCCAAGAACTGCTGCCCTTCAGTTCAGAGACTGATGATCAGGTCCCGAGGAATCCCACCAAACACTCAGGTTTTGCTGCACTAAGTCAAGTTGCCTCATTCCCTGTAGAACTGCCAGAGGTGGAACAATCACATTGCCTAGGGGTTCGATGACCTGCACTTCACAGCATTCTCTGACACTGTCAAACCCTCACAGGGGCTGCTCTCTAGCACTGCCACAGCCGTGTGACACACAGCAATATATACGACCAGCACAAAGCGTCGTAGTGCCCCTCTGTGCTTTTTCAGTCTCTAGAAAGGGACTCGGTGTTACACAGAGGAGTCAATCCTGGAGCAGCAGCAAAGAACTCTGAGCCTTACTGCAGGGAGATTGTCTGCAAACCCTGTTACGAGAAAGCTGCTCTAGAGATCAGGCAGAGGATGTTACGTTCTGCCCTGGCAGCATCTGCCCCTCCTCACTGCCTGCTCTGCTTTGGTTCCAGGGTGGCTCCATTTGATCAAACACACGAGTGCAATGTGCTCGGTATTAAGGGCTGACAAGGAACACCCAGGGCACTTAACACCAACTTAGCTCTTTCCTCATGTCATGTTTTTCTTTTCTTGTTCCTCAAGGACCCCAGAATGAATTCTTAGAGGAACATTGCACTATTGTTGATCTCCTGGAACTTCTGGGCCTTCAGTACTGCCGTCAGTATGGTTGGGATGAGGGTGAAATCCTTAAATCCAACTAAACCTTGTACAGATGCTCCATAGATGCTGCACAACACAAGTACAATGCTGTTCTTCCCCAGCAGCTCCTCTTCTGAGGGTTTCATTCTTGATGATTCAGATGGTGAAACAGATCCATCGGTGACTATTTCTTTCAAATAAAGACATTTAGCATGGTTTAACTCTGGCTGCTTTCTCATTTCTTTATTCTTGAACGACTATGAACAGATCCGGAAACCTATTCAGGTTGCATCTCTTCTGTCTCTTTTGCGCCCTTAGGAAGCTCTTTTCAAGACCTACTTGTAACCCAGTGAGGTGAGCAGGGAGCAGGGTGTGTTCAGCACAGATAAGGCACACAGAATGGAGAGCATTTCATAGAATCATGGAATGGTTTGGGTTTAATATCTTCATCAATGATATTGACAGCAAGGTAGAGGGCACCCTCAGCAGGTTGGCAGATGACACCAAGCTTAGTGGGGACTTGTCACTCTGGAAGGACAGGACATCATCCAGAGGGATCTGGACACCTTGGAGAAATGAGGCTGGGAGAACCTCATGAGGTTCAACAGGGCCAAGTGCAAAGTCCTACACCTGGGTTGGGGCTATCCCCACTTTCAATACAGGATGAGGGATGATGTGATGGAGAACAACCCTGCAGAGGAACTGAGGTGCTGATTGATGACAAGCTTGACATGAACCAGCAATATGCACTCACAACCCAGAAGGCAACCTGTTTCCTCGGCTGCATCAAAAAGAAGTGTGGCCAGGAGACTGAGGGAGGTGGTTCTGCCCCTCTATTACTCTCTTGTGAGACTTCATCTAGACTATTGTGCTCAGTTCTGGAATCCTCAACATAAGAAGGAGATGGAGCTGTTGGAACAGGTCCCAAGGGCTGGAGCACCTCTCATATGAGGACTGGCTGGGAGAGTACCCCAAAGTGCTTCTTGGCAGGGCTGCTCTCTAACCCTTCATCCCTTAATCCCCCAGCCTGTATTGATACTGGGGGTGCCCTGATCCAGGTGCAGGACCTTGCACTTGGCCTTGTTGAACCTCATGAACAACATGGACCCACTTCTGAAGTTTGTCTAGGTCTCTCTGGATGGCAACCTGTCCCACAGGTACATCAACTGTACCACTCAGCTGGGTGTCATCTGCAAACCTGCTAAGGATGCATTCATTCCCACTGTCTGTGTTGTTGCTGATGATACTAAATAGTACTGGTCCCCAGAGGACATATTAGGGACACCACCTGTCACTGGTGTCTGTCTGGACATTGAGCCATTAATGCTACAATGGCACAGTAAAGGGTGATGAAATATTTATTCCATTTCATAGAATCATAGGATCACCAGGTTGGAAAAGACCCACAAGGTCATCCAGTCCAACCATTCCCATCAATCACTAACCCATGTCCCTCAGAACCTCATCCACCCGTCCCTTAAACCCCTCCACGGAAGGGGACTCAACCCCCTCCCTGGGCAGCCTCTGCCACTGCCCAATCACCCTTTCCATGAAATACTTTCTCCTAATGTCCAGCCTGACCCTCCCCTGGTGGAGCTTGAGGCCATTCCCTCTCGTCCTGTCCCCTGTCCCTTGGGAGAAGAGCCCAGCTCCCTCCTCTCCACAACCTCCTTGCAGGGAGTTGGAGAGAGCAATGAGGTCTCCCCTCAGCCTCCTCTTCTCCAGGAAAAACACCCCCAGCTCTCTTTATCCTTTTACCTGTAAAACCGTGGAAACCAAACTGCAGAAGTCCTCAGTGCTCTTTGGAACAAACAGCGCCTCCTCAGTTCTGTTTGCATATTCAATTGCAATCATCAGGCACATTTTTCTAGATAATCAGCGTTATCTCAGACTTCATTATTTCAGGATTCCTGCCCTTTACTGACTCAAAGGATTCAGTTCCTGCTCTCAAAATACGTGATCAACTAGAACAGGCTCCAAAGGGAAATACAGAGTTTGCATTCTGGTGAGTCACAGAGGACTGATAGTCCAGACACCTCTGCTGTGGCTCGGACTTTGTATTCAGAGAATTCGCAGGCCTAGGCTCACGTTCTTAGAGAACAGTTTAAACCAAGTGCTTCCATGTCCAGAGGGAAGCCAAACTCAGCCACCCAAGTTTTGGAAACACTGAAAACCAGAAGCCCCTAATCATCTCCTCAGTGTCTGCTCCAAACTCAGGAGTGATGGGAGCCAGGCTGATCCTCTTTGTCTGCAATTCCCTTAGAGAGAAACCTTCCACTCATGACTGATGCCCCTTTGAGCAGGATGAGAGGAATTTTGTCCAGCAAGAAATCAATGTGAGAGACCATGTTCAGAGGTGCCGCGGGGATTCTCAGGCCCTGGGAGGTGCTTGGAAATGGCTGAAGTCGAGGCAAACAAAAGCAACAGAGACACAATGCTGAGAATGGTCTTGTGACACAGCCCTTCTGCCCCTGGCTCTGAGCAAAGGGGACAGCACTCCTGGCACTGCCCCCTGCTCCTAGGAGGGCTGAGGCAGAACTTAACGAAACGCCCTTGGGAAACAACCGCACGGACTTCTCAGAAGAGAGCAGAATTATTCCCTACACCATCTTTTCTCCTATTTTATTTCACACATTAGAAGCAGGATCTTTTCAGCTGAACACTGGTGTAACATTCCTCTCAAGGAAGGAGTTACTCCTGCGTGCAGAGTTAGCAGCCCCTGCTAAAAACCCATCGGAACCAAATCCACCCATGAGGCCAACAACGCAGGACAGCCTTGGCTGCATCAAAAAAAAGGTTATTGGTCACTCTTTGGTCTTTGGCAAATGGAATCATCCACTATAACTTCTTGTGTCCCACTGAAACCATCAGACCTGAGAAGTGATGCCAGGAGATCAACAGAATGCACCAACGGCTGTGACGATTATGCGATTATGTCCAGTATTGGTCAGTCCAAAAGGACCAGCTCTTCTCCATGGCAACATCCAACAACATTTCTTGCAAAAGATGCTGCAGAAGCTGCACAAACTGGGCTATGAAACTACCTCGCCCAGCTCACTCGCCACGCCTCTCGCCCACCAATCACTGCATTCTCAACCATCTCAGCAACTTGTGCAGCAGCTCAAAACACCTTTGAAGAATTCATCAGTTTCAGGACTCCAGAATTCTACGGCACTGGAACAGAGAGACTTGTTCCTTATTGGCAAAAACACATTGACCCAAATGGTTCTTCTTTTGCTTGATAAATTTAGCTCCCAGCTGAGGTGTGCTGCTTTCAATTGATGGATAAAAATGGCAAGTATTTCTGCAGCTATCAACTATATCTAAATGGAGAAGGAGTTTCTGCTTGAGAAACAGTTTCCTGCACCACCTCAAGGACACAAGGTAGGATGGTGAATGAAAGTGCTGAGAAAGCCAATTGGTTGCTTGGGAAGAGTGCTTGTTCTCTACCCCAAAGGCTCCATGAACCAAAGGCAATTTTCTCAGCAGAGCTGACCCCTCCCAGAGTTCACTCTCTCAAAAGCTGCCTTGCACTTCAATTGTGCCTTGGCCTCTCCATTATCAAGGGTGGGTGTACACATTCCTAATGTCATTCTTGGTTTCGTTAAATGCTCTTCTTGGGGGTTGTTTCTTTCTCTGATGCTTAGGGACCTGGACCTCAACAGCTTCCACCCAGAGAGAATCACTTCATTATCTCAAGAAGGAGACTCCAACGCTTGTGGCCATATGGGAACTCATTCAAGCTCTGTGCTGAGGAATTCCCTCTTACCTTGCTCACCCCACTGCCTGTGAGTAGACTGGTAACAGCGTTTGGCACAAAAAAAATAAAGAATAACAAGATTATCATTGAGGATGGAAAAACGTTGAAAGGAAGAAGATAATAATAGAAATGCTGTGGTTTCCCATGATGTTTTGCAAATCAGTGAATGCATCCAGAAGGGAAAAAGCTGGTCTGCAACACACAACCTGGAGACCAGGCTTCTTCAGGAAGGTTTTGGGCTCCTGATGTTGACACTAGTCTAGGTTTTGTAGGCAACCAGATACAATACCTGCTACCACGCGTCCTGCCGCAGCAGAGTTTTAAGATTCAAATCCCTCGTTGCAGCTTAGGTTTGACCACAGAGATTCACTAACAGGTGCTTCGAGTCCAAGCTTAGAAAGACGCAGCTCAATTTCTACATGGCATTTCCTGGTAGATTTTCCAACACAACGTTGGAGGAATTTCAACTACATTGTTCTCTTATTTTCTCAGTCCAAATCTAATCAATGTTTTCTGTTCTTTCAGGAATCAACTTATTGAAAGCAAATGTTTTATGACTGTAAGTTAATATTAATGAACTGCCCATCACATGGCTGTGGCCACCTCAGGGCTGCTCTTCGCCAGCCCCAGCCCCGCAGCTCCCGCACCTCAGCAATGGGCTGTGGGCGCTGCCCCTGGAGCACGACCCCAGCCCGGTGTCACACAGACCCTGCGGGCACTGCTGCCTGTCAAGAACCAAGGGCGTTGCCATCAATGGGCACCACGGCAGGAACCAAAAGTGTCTCTGGGGCTTGTGCCCTCAGTGTGGTGACAGCGAGACCAGATTTACTGAGATGTTGCACTGGTAGCACTGGATAGAAGTGACTTTCACTAATTTTGGACGCCCCTGTGGTTAGCTGGGCACACACAGAGCATTTTGAAAGGTAAAAGGACCCTTCTTGACTTTGTCAACTCTTAGGGCCTTGATTTACCTCCTAGGCTATCTCTGGCCATAGTCTGATTAGATACTTCTGTTCACTAGTACATGGGGAAAAGTAACAATAAAACGTATTGGATTTTTCACTGCCAAAGGATTTTTAGAGTTGCCGTAGTTTGACATGACTTTTCTGTGTGATTAATAAATGGCAGAAAGTTACTATAGAGCATATTTGATTTTTGACTGCCAACGGATTCTTATCTGAGAGTAACCAGAGTCCGGCAAGTCAAAAATCCCTGTGTTTATGAAGCACTTAAAGGAAAAATTAATTTTCAGTGACATGCTGACAGGGATACAAATCACAAAATAATTCTATTTCAACACTGAACTGTTCCAACCCTAAATCTGAACATGTATATAAGGTGGATGGATCACTTTGCTCATTCTACCTGCACCAGCCTCAGCTCTGCAGTCAAGATGAAATTCACTGTGAGTATGCAGCCTTCTTTATTCCTTGTAAACTAAACCTCTGAACCAAATCCATTGCCTTTCTCTCTCTGAAGTGCCTACGTCTGCGTAGAGCAAAGAGATACTCCCTGGGGAGATGCCTCTCCTCTTGAATGGACAACTCTCACCCTGTTGACCTGATCAGACCAGGAGGTCAGGATCTCTTTCAAGGTTTAACTACATTTATTCAGCCTACAGGAAGCCCAATCCATGCTCACTGTTGTCAAAGCCTTTATCAAACTGGAGCAACGCACTGATGGATCAACCACTTTCTTGGTGTCCCTAAGCAGGAGGAACTGAATTCCTTCTTCCCGCTCTTCTAAAATACCTGGGCATGACTGTGCAGGTCTCAGAAGCAGCTTCAGACTCAGCTTTTTCAAAACCCAACCTGACATGTGCCTCACTTGCATTCTTCCAGGGTAAAGCAGGGATGGTTCACTGCTGGTGACCACTGTCATTCCAGCCGGAAGCAAAAGAGTCTCCCAGGAGTCTTCCAGTTAAATATCAGATTGGGAAAAAGGCACTAGGATTCTCATAACCAGGTTTGACAGACAGACCTGCAGTTTACACTTTTCTTTCTTATTTCCATTTCAGATTGTGACTACCACCCTCCTTGGACTCCTGCTGACTCCAGCCCTTGCTGATTACGTGAGTAGAATGACAAAGTTATTCATAAGTCGTTACTCTTTCCATCATCCCCACTTCTTGCATTTTCCTTGTTTCTCTCCCCATCCCTTTGGAGGAAAGGGATCTCAAACATTTTTTTCATGCATAAAACTCCAGCCCCACCAGAAGATGATTGTACGATACTGAAATTTTGTGTTGAGTCTATAAAACCATTTCTTAGTGCTACTCCAGAATGCCTTTCTTCTGTATCACTTTGAAAATGCCGTGGTCACCCGCAGCGCTTCCTCTCGGACAGAATATGGTCTCTTAGAGTAGTGATTTTTGCTTTGGGGAGACAACTGACAGTCTAAATCTCTTGATTCATTTTGGTTTCTAGAATTTGGACACTGAGGGTAATCAGCACTCGAATGGAAATGACCAAGTCATCAATGACTTTGCCCAAAAGAGTCAAACCCTGACAAAGCAAGTCAGCATTGCTGGAGGCTACCAAACTTTGACCCTCAACAGGCAACACCGTATTGCAACTATCCAGCAAGAGAACGCCCAGGGGTCATGGAAAGCCATTGTGAACTACAATTCGGTGAGTGGCATGAAGGATTCTTTCTCAGAAAATGAATGAAGACAGCAGCTCTTCTGAAGCTGACCAGAATACAGGACTTGATTCTTAACCAGCTGAATTCCTACATGCCAATGATTTTATTTCACAGGGTGTGGTTGCAGCCAAAGTGCTGCCACAGAGAGTCTGCTACATTTCCAAGATGAACAGAATGCAGCTGCCAAGCTTTGATGAACTTCCCGGCGTGGTTGATGAGGGCAAGGTGAGATGAAAAAGAAGTTGCTCCTTGAAAAGTTGTGCAGTAATGCAAAGATTGCAGAGACTGTGCTGTTTTCAAAAGCTTTTAAATGAACAGTTACTTTCAAAGCCTTTCAGATGGCACCATTGCTGATGAATTTGTCTCCAAGTCAATGATGTTTGACATTAACACAATCTGAAACCACTGAAAAGTCAGAATGTCTGGTTTCAGGTGCTGTAGTGGAGGGGCTACATGTTTTTTGAAACTCCTAGATGACTTAGATATTCTCTATAATGTTGTGTGTTATTTACATTTCAAGCTTTCCAAACTATTTTTCATAAGAACTCAGCATCACGACAGTGTGAGTTCAGCCCTCAGAATTGCTAATGGTCCCCTGGTCGTGTGATGCACGAAAAGACGGCACTAAACATGGTTTAGGTGAAACACCAAGCAAAGAGTCATCGTTCTAGAAATAGGAACGTGCATTGCATTAAATGGATCAGGGCACTGCTCTTACTGAGTAATGTTATTTGACCTTTAGGGCCCCCAAGGTCAAAGACAATCTCCAAGGAAGTTCACATTCACCGTCGGTCCACGCGTCCGTGACCTCAGGTCTTATGGACAAGATGTCTTTGCTCTGTGCAGAGGACTCCCCACCTACGTGGCTCATCTAGTTAATCGTGAGTACAGGGAAACGATTCTATGACTAAACAGATTTTTTATGGGCACTGTTTAATGTTTCATAGGAATGGTTGGAATCGATCCAGTGGGTCTCTTCCAACTTGGTGATCCTATGGTTCTATACTGTTCAGCTTGAGAGGGACACAAATCAAGAACCTCAGGAGCTGCAGAGAGAGTTCGATATCTCTGCAGATCAGGATTGCTAGAGTGTTGAGTCACAACCTCCAGAACTGATCTAATCCAACCCTTTCCTGCACATAATAGTCAAGTTCAAGGCAGCTGAAATTTTGACCCAGAGTTTTAAAGGGTGTCCTTACCTGCAGTGCCAGGGTACAGGAAAAGAGTCATCCCAAGAACTGCTGTCCGTCAGTTCAGAGACTGATGATCAGGTCCCGAGGAATCCCATCAAACAATCACGTTTTGCTACACAGCAATATATATGAATAACACAAAGCGTCGTAGTGCCCCTCTGTGCTTTTTCAGTCTCTAGAAAGGGACTCGGTGTTACACAGAGGAGTCAATCCTGGAGCAGCAGCAAAGAACTCTGAGCCTTACTGCAGGCGGATTGTCTGCAAATCCTGTTACGAGAAAGCTGCTCTGGAGATCAGGCAGAGGATGTTGCGTTCTGCCCTGGCAGCATCTGCCCCTCCTCACTGCCTGCTCTGCTTTGGTTCCAGGGTGGCTCCATTTGATCAAACACACGAGTGCAATGTGCTCGGTATTAAGGGCTGACAAGGAACACCCAGGGCACTTAACACCAACTTAGCTCTTTCCTCATGTCATGTTTTTCTTTTCTTGTTCCTCAAGGACCCCAGAATGACTTCTTAGAAGAACATTGCACTATAGTTGATATCCTGGAACTTCTGGGGCTTCAATACTGCAATCGGTATGGTTGGGACGGGGGTGAAATCCTTAAATCCAACTGAACCAAGTATGGATGCTCCATAGCTGCTGCACAAAACCAACCCTGATGCTGTTCTTCTCCAGCATCTCCTCTTTTGAGGGATTCATTCTTGGTGATTCAGATGGTGAAACAGTTCAATCAGTGACCATTTCTTCCAAATAAAGATGTTTAGCATGGATTAACTTTGACTGCTTTTTCATTTCCATACCCGTGATTGTCTGTGAACACATCCAGAAACCTATTTGGGTTGCATCTCTTCTGTCTGTTTTGACCCCTTAGGAAGCTCTTTTCAAGACCTTCTTGTAACCCAGTGAGGTGAGCAGGGGACAGAGTATGTTCAGCATAGATAAGGCACACAGAATGGAGAGCATTTCATAGAATCATGGAATGGTTTGTGTTGAAGGGACCTCTAAAGGCCATCTGGTCCAACTCCCTTCCATAAGCAGGAAAACATCTACCTGATTATGTTGCTCAGAGCCCTGTTCAACCTGACCTTGAATGCTTCCAGGAACGGGGCTTCCACCACTGGTCTTGGCAACTTGTGCCACTGTTTTGACACCCTCAGCATAAAGAATCTCTTCTTAAATCTAGTCTGAACCCTCCCTCTTTCAGTTTAAATAATTACCACTTATCCTCTTCCAACAACCAAACGTTTCCAAACAATAAAACATTTGCCTCCATCACTCTTGTAGGCCTTCTTTAAGGATTGAAAGACCACAATAGTGTCTCCCTGGATTCTTGTCTTCTGCAGGCTGAACAACCCCAGCTCCCTCAACTTGTCCTCCTAGCAGACACGAGTAGAGGAGTCCACCTCTCTGACCATTTCTGTGGCCTCCTCTGCACCGACTCCAACAGGTCCATGTCTTTCCTGTGCTGAGGATGTTGGAGCTGGATGCAGGACCCCAGGTGGGGGTTTCACCAGAGTGGAGTAGAGGGGCAGAATCCCTTCCTTTGCCCTGCTGGCCAAGGTGGTTTTGGTGCAGCTAAGGAAACAGTTGGTGTTCTGATCTGCCGTCATCCATTGCATTTGGGTCAGTATAAAAGACAGAAGAACCAATGGGCACCTTGTGGTTGGTGTAAACTACAGGCCACCCCATCTAGGAGAGCAACCGATGAAGCCTTCTTCCTCCAGCTACAGGAGGCTTCACACTCACAAGCTCTCATCCTACTTGGGGACTTCAACCATCCTGACATATGCTGGAAAAGTGGCACAGCATCCTGTAGGCAATCTAGAAGACTCCTGGAGTGCATTGAAGATAATGTTTTAGTTCAGCTAATAGAGACACCCACCCGAGGGGATGCAATATGGGACCTGATGTTCACTAATACACGTGAACTCATCAGTGACATGAGGATGGGAGGCAGCCTGGGCTGCAGGGATCATGTGCTGGTGGAGTTCAAGGTCCAGAAGGATATGGGACAGGCAAGGGGTATAGTCAGGACCCTTAATTTCAGGAAAGCAGATTTTCAGCTCTTCAAGGTAGGACCTTCATGGTAGGACCCTAGGGACATGGTCCACGGGGATGAGGGAGCAGAACAGAGCTGGCAAATATTTAAGTGTGCTGCTGTTCAAACTGAAGAGCAAGAGGGAGCTGCAAAGGCTGTGCAAGCATGGACAAGGAACCTGGGAAGTGTACAGGGATGCTGTCTCGTTGTGTAGGGAAGAGGTCAGGAAGGCCAAGGTGCAGCTGGAGCTGAACGTGGCAAGAGAAGTGAAGACCAACAAGAAGGACTTCTACAGTTACATCAGTCAGAAGAGGAGGGTTAAAGAGAACCTACCCATACTGATGGTTGGAAATGGTGACCTTGTATCAGCAGACAAACAGAAGGTTAAGGTACTTAACTACATTTTTGCCTCAGTCTTCACCAACAATCAGTCTCCTCACCCCTCCTGGGTTATAGAACATCAAGATGGTGACGTGTAGTGTAAGCCTTCTCCCACTGTAGAGGAGGACCAAGTTCGTGACCACCTGAGGAACCTGAACATGTAAAATCTATGGGATCTGATGAAATGGATCCCAGAGTCCTGAGGGAACTGGCCGATGTGGTTGCTGAACATTCTCCATGATATTTGAAAAATCGTGGCAATCAGGAGAAGTCCCTAGTGACTGGAAGAAGGGTAACGTTGTGCCCATTTTTAAAAAGGCTAGAAAGGGTGACCCTGGGAACTACTGACCTGTCAGACTCACCTCTGTGCCTGGGAAGATCATGGAACAGTTCCTCCTAGAAGCTACATTAAATCACACGGAGGACATGGAGATGATTAATGGCAGCCCGCACGGCTTCACCAGGGCAAATCCTGTGTGACCAACCTAGTGCCTTTCTATGATGGGGTAACTTGACAAGAGAAGTGAAGACCAACAAGAAGGGCTTCTGTACTGGGGCTGGTGCTGTTTAATATCTTTATCAATGATATTGACAGCAAGGTCTAGGGCACCCCCAGCAGGTTCGCAGATGACACCAAGCTGAGCAGGGCACTTGCTGCACTGGAAGGATGGGATGTCACCCAGAGGGACCTGGGCAGCTTGGAGAACTGAGACTGGGAGAACCTCATGCAGTTCAACAGGGCCAAGGGCAAGGTCCTACACCTGGGTCGGGGAAATCCCCAATTTCAATACAGGGTGGGGGATGATGTGATTGAGAACAAGCCTTCAGAGAAGGACGTGGGATGCTGATTGATGAGAAGCTTGACATGAGCTGGCAATGTGAGCTCAAACCCCAGAAGGCCACCTGTTTCCTGCGCTGCATCAAAAGCAGCGTGGCCAGCAGTGGGGGGAGCTGGTTCTGCCTCTCTATTACTCTCTAGTGAGACCTCATCTAGAGTATTGTGCCCAGCTTTGGAATCCTCAACATAAGAAGGAGTTGGAGCTGTTGGAACAGGTCTGGAGGAGAGTTACAAAGATTATCCAAGGGCTGGAGCACCTTCTGTACGAGGCCAGGCTGAGACAGCTGGGCTTGTTCTGCTGGGAGAAGAAAGGGGTCCAAGGAGATTTTAAAGCAACCTTCCAGTACTTGAAAGGGCTACAAAAAAGCTGGGGAGGGACTGTTCACAAAGGCTTGTGGTGATACAACGAGAGGCAATGGGTATGAACAGGAGATATGGGAACTCATTCAAGCTCTGTGCTGAGGAATTCCCTTTTAACTTATCATTGAGGATGGAAAAGGTTGAAAGGAAATGAAGAAGATAATCATGGAAATGCTGTGGTTTTCCTTAATGTTTTACAGATCAGTGAATGCATCCAGAAGGGAAAAAGCTGATCTGTCACTCTGCAACACGCAACCTGGAGACCAGGCTTCTTCAGGAAGGTTTGGGGCTCCTGATGTTGACACTAGTCTAGGTTTTGTAGGCAATTGCACGCAGATACAATACCTGCTACCATGCGTCCTGCCAAATCATGGATTTGAGATTCAAAACCCGCATTGCAGCTTAGGTTTGACCACAAAGATTCACTAACAGGTGCTTCGAGTCCAAGCTTAGAAAGACGCAGATCAATTTCTACATGGCATTTCCTGGTAGATTTTCCAACACAACACTGGAGGAATTTCAACTACATTGTTCTCTTATTTTCACAGTCCAAATCTAATCAGTGTTTCCTGTTCTTTCAGGATCCAACTTCTCAAAGCCAAGTGTTTCATGTTTATAAGTTAAGATTGCTGAGTCCCAGTCCTGCAGCTCCTGCCCCTCAGCGATGGGCAGTGGGCGCTGCCCCTGGAGCTCGACCCCAGCCCGGTGTCACACAGACCCTGCGAGCACTGCTGCCTGTCAAGAACCAAGGACGCTCCCATCAATGGGCACCACGGCAGGAACCAAAAGTGTCTCTGGGGCTTGTGCCCTCAGTGTGGTGACAGCGAGACCAGATTTACTGAGATGTTGCACTGGTAGCACTGGATAGAAGTGACTTTCACTAATTTTGGACGTCCCTGTGGTTAGCTGGGCACACACAGAGCATTTTGAAAGGTAGAAGGGCCCTTCTTTGTTTTGTCTAATCTCGAGGCCTTGTTTTACCTCCCAGGCTATCTCTGGCCATAGTTTGATCTGATATTTCTACCCATTAGTATGTAGGAAAAAGTTATTTTAGAATTTACTGGGTTTTTCCCTACCAATGGATTTTTAGAGTTGCCGTAGTTTGACATGACTTTTCTGTGTGATCAGTAAATGGCAGAAAGTTACTATAGAGCATATTTGATTTTTCACTGCCAACGGATTCTTATCTGAAAATTATCTGAGTCTGGTAGGTAAAAAATCCCTTAAACGAAAAACTAATTTTCAGTGACGTGCATACAGGTATACAAATCACAAAATAATTCTATTTCAACACTGAACTGTTCCAACCCTAAATCTGAACATGTATATAAGGTGGATGGATCACATTGCTCATTCTGCCTGCACCAGCATCAGCTCTGCAGTCAAGATGAAATTCACTGTGAGTATGCAGCCTTCTTTATTCCTTGTAAACTAAACCTCTGATCCAAATCCATTGCCTTTCTCTCTCTGAAGCACTTACATCCGCTTAAGGCAAAGAGATACTCCCTGGGGAGATGCCTCTCCTCTTGAATGAGCAACTCTCACCCTGTTGACCTGATCAGACCAGGAGGTCAGGATCTCTTTCAAGGTTTAACTGCATTTATTCAGTCTACAGGAAGCCCAATCCATGCTCACTGTTGTCAATGCCTTTGTCAAACTGGAGCAATGCAGTGATGGATCAACCACTTTCTTGGAGTCCCTAAGCAGAAGGAATTGAATTCCTTCTCCCTGCTCTTCTAAAATACCTGGACGTGACCGTGCAGGTCTCAGAATCAGCTTCAGATTCAGCTCCTTCAGAACCCAACCTGACATGTGCCTCACTTGCATTCTTCCAGGGTAAAGCAGGGATGGTTCACTGCTGGTGACCACTGTCATTCCAGTGTCTCCCAGGAGTGCAGTTAAACATCTGATTGGGAGAAAGGCGGAAGGATTCTCATGACCAGATTTGTCAGACAGAACTGCAGTTTACACTTTTCTTTCTTATTTCCATTTCAGATTGTGACTACCGCCCTCCTTGGACTCCTGCTGACTCCAGCCCTTGCTGATTACGTGAGTAGAATGTCAAAGTTATTTGTAAGTCATTGCTCTTTCCATTATCCCCACTTCTTGCATTTTCCTGTCTTCTCTCCCCATCCCTTTGGAGGAAAGGAATCTCAAGCTTTATTTCATGCATTCCAGCCTCACCAGGAAACAGTTATAAGGTTCTGGAAATTTTTGTTACATTTATAAAACCATTTCTTAGGGTTACTCCGGAATGCCTTTCTTCTGTGTCACTTTGAAAATGCCGTGGTCACCCGCAGCGCTTCCTCTGGGCCATGATTTTTTCTCTTAGAGCTGTGATTTTCATTTTGGGGAGACAACTGACAATCTCAAAGTATGGATTCATTTTTGTTTCTAGAATTTGGACACTGAGGGTAATCAGCACTCTGATGCGAATCACCAAGTCATAAACGCCTTTGCCCAAAAAGGTCAGACCCTGACAAAGCAAGTCAGCATCCCTGGAGGCTACCAAACTTTGACCCTCAACAGGCAACACCGTATTGCGACTGTCGAGCAAGAGAACGCCCAGGGGTCATGGAAAGCCATTGTGAACTACAATTCGGTGAGTGGCTCCTCTAAATCTGACCAAAATATAGCACTTGATTCTTAACCAGCTGAATTCCTACATGCCAATGATTTTATTTCACAGGGTGTGGTTGCAGCCAAAGTGCTGCCACAGAGAGTCTGCTACATTTCCAAGATGAACAGAATGCAGCTGCCAAGCTTTGATGAACTTCCCGGCGTGGTTGATGAGGGCAAGGTGAGATGAAAAAGAAGTTGCTCCTTGCAAAGTTGTGCAGTAATGCAAAGATTGCAGAGACTGTGCTGTTTTCAAAAGCTTTTAAATGAACAGTTATTTTCAAAGCCTTTCAGATGGCACCATTGCTGATGAATTTGTCTCCAAGTCAGTGATGTTTGACATTAACACAATCTGAAACCACTGAAAAGTCAGAATGTCTGGTTTCAGGTGTTGTAGTGGAGGGGCTACATGTTTTTTGAAACTCCTAGATGACTTAGATATTCTCTATAATGTTGTGTGTTATTTACATTTCAAGCTTTCCAAACTATTTTTCATAAGAACTCAGCATCACGACAGTGTGAGTTCAGCCCTCAGAATTGCTAATGCTCCTCTGGTCGTGTGATGCACGAAAAGACGGCACTAAAAACGGTTTAGTTGAAACACCAAGCAAAGAGTCATCGTTCTAGAAATAGGAACGTGCATTGCATTAAATGGATCAGGGCACTGCTCTTACTGAGTAATGTTATATGACCTTTAGGGCCCCCAAGGTCAAAGACAATCTCCAAGGAAGTTCACATTCACCGTCGGTCCACGCGTCCGTGACCTCAGTTCTTATGGACAAGACGTCGTTGCTCTGTGCAGAGGACTCCCCACCTACATGGCTCATCTAGTTAATCGTGAGTACAGGAAAAAGCATTTTGTTTATGACTAACCAGATTTATTTTTTCCCTTGGGGAATAACACACAAGTGCTGCTGTTCAGCTAGAGAGGGACACAAATCAAGAACCTCAGGAGCTGCACAGAGAGTTCAATATCTCTGCAGATCAGGAAGTGTATTGAGTCACAACCTCCAGAACTGATGTGATCCAACCCTTTCCTACATGTAATAGTCAAGTTCAAGGTGGCTGAAGTTTTGACCCAGAGTTTTGCAAGGTGCCCTCACCTGCAGTGCCAGGGTCCAGGAAAAGGGTCATCCCAAGAACTGCTGCCCTTCAGTTCAGAGACTGATGATCAGGTCCCGAGGAATCCCACCAGACACGCAGGTTTTGCTGCACTAAGTCAAGTTGCCTCATTCCCTGTAGAACTGCCAGAGGTGGAACAATCACATTGCCTAGGGGTTCGATGACCTGCACTTCACAGCATTCTCTGACACTGTCAAACCCTCACAGGGGCTGCTCTCTAGCACTGCCACAGCCATGTGACACACAGCAATATATACGACCACCACAAAGCGTCGTAGTGCCCCTCTGTGCTTTTTCAGTCTCTAGAAAGGGACTCGGTGTTACACAGAGGAGTCAATCCTGGAGCAGCAGCAAAGAACCCTGAGCCTTACTGCAGGGAGATTGTCTGCAAACCCTGTTACGAGAAAGCTGCTCTGGAGATCAGGCAGAGGATGTTGCGTTCTGCCCTGGCAGCATCTGCCCCTCCTCACTGCCTGCTCTGCTTTGGTTCCAGGGTGGCTCCATTTGATCAAACACACGAGTGCAATGTGCTCGGTATTAGGGGCTGACAAGGAACACCCAGGGCACTTAACACCAACTTAGCTCCTTCCTCATGTCATGTTTCTTTTCTCTTCTTCCTCAAGGACCTCAGAATGATTTCATTCAAGAATCATGCACTATTGTTGATCTCCTGGCACTTTTGGGCCTTCAGTACTGCCATCAGTATGGCTGGGGTGTGGATGCAATCCCTGAATACGACTGAACCAAGTATGGATACTCCATATCTTCTGCACAACTCAAGTACAGTGCTGTTCTTCCCCAGCATCTCCTCTTCTGAGATTCTTGATGATTCAGATGGTGAAACAGTTCAATCAGTGACCATTTCATTCAAATAAAGACATTTAGCATGGTTTAACTCTGGCTGCTTTCTCATTTTCATACCCTTGATCTACTATGAACAGATCCAGAAAGCTCCACTGGACTGGAGGCTGATGTTGTGCCCATCTACAAGAAGGGTCACAGGGAGGATCCAGGGAACTCCAGGCCTGTCAGTCTGATCTCAGTGCCAGGGAAAGTCATGGAACAGGGGATCTTGAGTGCGATGACGAAGCACGTGCAAGAGAACTGGGGGATCAGGCCCAGTCAACACGGGTTCACAAAAGGCAGGTCTTGCAAACTAACCTGATCGCCTTCTATGACAAAGTGACTCGGCTGCTGGACGAGGGAAAGGCTGTGGATGTATCCTTCTGGACATCAGTAAAGCCTTTGACACAGCTTCTCCCAGCATTCTGCTTCAGAAACTGTCACCTCTGGCCTGGACAGGCGAACACTCTCCTGGGTGGAAAACTGGTTGGCTGGAGGGCCCAGAGAGTGGTGGGAAATGGAGTTAAATCCAGCTGGAGGCCAGTTCCAAGTGGGGTTCCCCAGGGCTCAGTGCTGGGTCCAGCCCTGTTCAGTGTCTTTATCAATGACCTGGATGAAGGCATCGAGGGCACCCTTAGCAAGTTTGCTCATGACACTAAGCTGGGTAGAAGTGTGGATCTGCTGGAGGGTCAGGAGGCTCCAAAGGGATCTGAACAGGCTGGATCCATGGGCTGAGACCAACGGGATGAGGTTGAACAAGACCAAATGCCGGGTCCTGCACTTGGGGCACAACAACCCTGAGCAGTTCCAGACTAGGAGAAGCCTGGCTGGAAAGTGCCTGGAGGAGAAGGACCTGGGGGTGTTGATTGAACATGAGCCAGCAGTGGCCCAGGTGGCCAAGAAGGCCAAGGGCATCTTGGCTTGGATCAGAAACAGCGTGGCCAGCAGGGCCAGGGAGGTTCTTCTCCCTCTGGACTTGGCCCTGGGGAGACCGCTCCTCGAATCCTGGGGTCAGTTCTGGCCCCTCGGCACAAGAAGAATGTTGAGGCTCTGGAGCGAGTCCAGAGAAGAGCAATGAAGCTGGGGAAGGGGCTGGAGAACAAGGATTCCGAGAAGCATCTGAGAGAGCTGGGGGTGTTTATCCTGGAGAAGAGGAGGCTGAGGGGAGACCTCATTGCTCTCTGCAACTCCCTGAGAGGAGGTTGTGGAGAGGAGGGAGCTGGGCTCTTCTCCCAAGGGGCAGGGGACAGGACGAGAGGGAATGGCCTCAAGCTCCACCAGGGGAGATTTAGGCTGGACATCAGGAAAAAATTGTTCATGGGAAGGGTGATTGGTCTCTGGCAGAGGCTGCGCAGGGAGGGGGTTGATTCACCTTCCCTGGAGGGTTTTAAGGGACGGGTGGACGAGGTGCTGAGGGACATGGGTTAGTGATTGATAGGAATGGTTGGACTCGATGATCCAGTGGGTCTCTTCCAACCTGGTGATTCTATGATTCCATGATACTATTATATGACTTGCAGGGACATGTGGTATTTCAGCGTGAACTATACGTGTAGTATAACATGAATCTCAGCGGCCACATGGGATTTGGGCCATTTATTTTGGGGGGCCCTGTGGTAACCTGGGCACACACAGCATGTTTTAGAAGGTACAAAGGCCCTTGTTTATTTTGCATTCTGTGAGTCCTTGTTCTATAACGTAGGTTATCTTCGGCCATAGTTCGAGGTGAGTTTTCTGAGTGATTAGCACAAGGCAGAAAGTTACTATCAAGCATATTTGATTTTTTACTGCCAACAGATTCTTATCTGAGAATTACGAGAGTCTGGCAGGTCAAAAATCTCCGTGTTTATTTAGCACTTAAAGGACAAATTAATCTTCAGTGGCATGCTGACAGGGATACAAATCACAAAATAATTTTATTTCAACACTGAACTGTTGTTCAGCCTTAAATCTGAACACGTATATAAGGTGGACTGAAAACATTGTTCATTGTGCCTACACCAGCATCTGCTCTGTGGTCAAGATGAAGTTCACTGTGAGTATGCAGCCTTCTTTATTCCTTGTAAACTAAAGCGCTGATCCAAATCTATTGCCTTTCTCTCTCTGAAGCACTTACATCCACTTAGAACAAAAAGATACTCCCTGAGGAGATGCCTCTTCTCTTGAATGAGCAAGTCTCACACTGTGGACCTGATCAGACCAGGAGGTCAGGATCTCTTTCAAGGTTTAACTGCATTTATTCAGCCTACAGGAAGCCCAATCCATGCTCACTGTTGTCAAAGCCTTTGTCAAACTGGAGTAAAGCCTAAGCAGGAGGAATTTAATTCCTTCTCCCTGCTCTTCTAAAATACCCAGACATGACTGTGCAGGTCTCAGAAGCAGCTTCACATTCAGCTCTGTCAAAACCATGTGTCTCGCTTGCATTCTTCCAGGGTAAAGCAAGGATGGTCTAATGCTGGTGACCACTGTCATTCCAGTAAGAAAGCAAAAGCATCTTCCAGGAGTGCAGTTAAACACCACATTGGGAAAAAGGCACCAGGATTCTTGTGACCAGGTTTGTCAGACAGACCTGCAGTTACACTTTTCTTTCTGATTTCCATTTCAGATTGTGACTACCGTCCTCCTTGGACTCCTGCTGACTCCAGCCCTTGCTGCTAACGTGAGTAGAACGATCAAGTCTTTCCATAGTCTCTGCTCCTTCCATTTGCCTTGTTTCTTTCTCCATTGCTTTGGAGGAAAGGAATCTCATTTCCTTCATACTTAGTCCTCCAGACCTGCCAGCTGAGATCTGTAAGATACAGAAATTATTTATTGAGTCTATAAAATCATTTCTTAGGGTACTCCAGATTGCCACAGCCTTTCTTCTGTGTCACTTTGAAAATGGTCACCGGTGGCTCTCTCCAGGCTAGCATTTATTCTGTCAGAGCAGAGATTTTTGAGAGCTTTGTGGAGAAAGATGACTGACATGAAGGTCTAAATCTAATATTTCATTTTGCTCCCTAGATTTTGAATGCAGGAAATGAGAATTCAAGTGGAAATAACCAATACATAAATGTGGTGAACCAAAACAATCGCATGCTAACAAAGCAAATCAATGTTGATGGTGGCTTCCAAACTCTGAGCATCCATGTGCAACGACGTGTGGCAACGATTGAGCAGGAGAGCACCCATGGCTTATGGGAAACCGTTGCAAACTTCAATACGGTAAGCGGCACTCAGTGAACAAGGAGAGCAGCTCCTCTAAATGTGGCCAAAATGCAGGACTAGCTTCTATATTCTTAACATTTCAAGTCCTAGGTTTGGGGGGGAAATTATCTGCATTTATTACTCTTTTCTTGAGGCTTTATTCCAATCTCACCACTTGAAGAGCTCAATTCCTACTTGCCAATAATTTCATTTCACAGGGTGTGGTTGCAAGCAAAGTGCTGCCAGAGAGAGTCTGCTACGTTTCCAAAGTGAACAGAATGGAGATGCCCGACTTCGATGAAATGGTCAGACTGATTCAAGAGGGCATGGTAAGATGGAAAGGCATTAATTACTTGCAAAGCTGTACAGCAATGCAAAGTAGTCCAAATGCAAGGTCCTGCATCTGAATGGGGGCAATTGAGATCCAGGGGTGGGTGGAGAATGGATTGAGAGCAGCCCTACGGTGAGGGACCTGGGTGCTGGTGGATGAGAAGCTCAACATTAGCCGCAATGTGCCTCAGAGGTCAGAAAGTCAATGGTATCCTGGTCCTCACCCAAACCACTAGGACCAGCAGGGCAAGGGAGGGGATTCTGTCCTTCTGCTCCCCTCTAGTGAGACCCTCCTGGAGCCCTGTGTGCAGTTCTGGAGTCCTTAGCACAGGAAGGACATGGAGCTGTTTGGGCGAGTCCAGAGGAGGCCACGGAGATAATCCGAGGGCTGGAGAACCATCTCTACAAGCACAAACTGAAAGAGTTGGGGTTGTTCAGCCTGGAGAAGAGAAGTCTCCAGGGAGACCTGAAAGCACTTCCAATACTGAAAGGAGCTGCAGGAATGCTGAGGAGGGGCTCTTGATCAAGGAGTGCAGGATGAGAGGGAATGGTTTTCAGCTGAAAGAGGGGAGATTGAGATGAGATCTTAGGGAGAAATGTTTTGCTGTGAGGGTGGGGAGGCCCTGGCCCAGGCTCCCCAGAGCAGGGGTGGCTGCCCCATCCCTGGAGGGGTTCAAGGCCAGGTTGAATGGGGCTTGGAGCCTCCGATCCAGTGGGAGGTGTCCCTGCCCATGGCAAGGGTGGAACTGGATGAGCTTTGAAGTCCCTTCCAAACCAAACTATTCTATGATTCCATGGTTCTGCAATAGTAAACTGATCTCAGAGACTGCTATTTTCAAAAGCTTTTAAACCAATAGTTACTTTCAAAGCCATTCAGATCCCACCATTTATGATGAAGTTGCATCAAAGTCAATGACAATTGACATGAACACAATCTGAAGGCACTAAAAAGTCAGAATGCCCAGTGTCAGATGCTGAGGTGGAGGGGTTTCATGTTTTTTTAATGTGATAGAAGACTTCAGATTCTTTTTATAATGTTGTGAAAGATTACTTAAATTGATTGCTTTTGAGTACTGCTTCATGCCTAGAGATTTCAGCTTTTTGGCATGATCCTCTTCATTATCTCACATTCTCAGTAGACTATAAAAATCATCTCCTTAGGCTGCAGTAGTGGAGGAAGAATACAGTAATGAGGAAAATAAGGTTTAAATAAGCTTTCTGACTTCCAAAACTTTTACATACGAACTCAGTACCACGTTAGCCTGGGTTCAGTTCCCAGAATCAGCACAAACACTGTGAAAACTCACTTAGCATTCAGTGCACTGGCCTTTTGCAGCCACTAGGCCCCTTGGATGAAATTCCACCATCATTTTGAAAGCTGATGTCACTCCCAACCCTCCCTGCTAAGTGTGCCCTCAGCCTGGAGTTCATTGAACTGTTTGGTATACTGTTTTTTCTCTTTTTTGAGACAAGTGGCAGGGTTGCTCTGAACAGGAATGTGGCTTAGTAATTCCTCCTGGCTGTGGTTTCTCCAAAGAGAATGAACAGGTGCAAGTGTCTGCCAAGGGTCGCTAGCACCCGCTTTTGTTCTGGTTTAGAAGGCAGAATGACCAGGCTTCTGCACTTTACTGCACTAAACATGCTTTGGGTGAAACTTCCAGAATGAGGGATGTGCATTGCATTAAATGGATCAGGGCAGTGAACTTAATGAACAATATTATTTGATGTTTAGAACATGGAAAGTCAAAGACATCCTGCCAAAAAGGTCACATTTGTCATCGAGAGACGCGTCCATGACCTCAGGTCTTATGGACAAGACGTCGTTGATCTGTGTAGAGGACTCCCCACCTACGTGACACGTAAAGTTAATGGTGAGTACAGGAAAATGGATTCTGTCTATGACTAACCAGATTTATGTTTCCCTTGAGAAATAACACACAAGTGTTGCTGTTCAGCTAGAGAGGGACACAAATCAAGAACCTCAGGAGCTGCACAGAGAGTTCAATATCTCTGCAGATCAGGATTGGAAGAGTGTTGAGTCACAACCTCCAGAACTGATCTAATCCAACCCTTTCCTACATGTAATAGTCAAGTTCAAGGTGGCTGAAGTTCTGACCCAGAGTTTTGCAAGGTGCCCTCACCTGCAGTGCCAGGGTCCAGGAAAAGGGTCATCCCAAGAACTGCTGCCCTTCAGTTCAGAGACTGATGATCAGGTCCCGAGGAATCCCACCAAACACGCAGGTTTTGCTGCACTAAGTCAAGTTGCCTCATTCCCTGTAGAACTGCCAGAGGTGGAACAATCACATTGCCTAGGGGTTTGATGACCTGCACTTCACAGCATTCTCTGACACTGTCAAACCCTCACAGGGGCTGCTCTCTAGCACTGCCACAGCCGTGTAACACACACAATATATACGGCCAGCACGAAGCTTTGTAGTGCCCCTCTATGTGTTTTCAGTCTCTAGAAAGGGACTCGGTGTTACACAGAGGAGTCAATCCTGGAGCAGCAGCAAAGAACCCTGAGCCTTACTGCAGGGAGATTGTCTGCAAACCCTGTTACGAGAAAGCTGCTCTGGAGATCAGGCAGAGGATGTTGCGTTCTGCCCTGGCAGCATCTGCCCCTCCTCACTGCCTGCTCTGCTTTGGTTCCAGGGTGGCTCCATTTGATCAAACACACGAGTGCAATGTGCTCAGTATTAGGGGCTGACAAGGAACACCCAGGGCACTTAACACCAACTTAGCTCTTTCCTCATGTCATGTTTTTTTTCTCTTCTTCCTCAAGGACCCCAGAACCAATACAATGCAGAATCATGCACTATAGTTGATATCCTGCAACTTTTGGGCATTCAATACTGCCATCAGTATGAGTAGACCATGAAGAAACATTTTGAAACCAACTGAATGAAATATGGATGCTCCATAGCTGCTTCACAAAGCCAACCCCAATGCTGGTTTTCCTCAGCATTTCTGCTTTTGAGGGTTTTGTTTTTCATGATTCAAATGGTGAAACAGATCAATCAGTGACCATTTCTTTCAAATAAAGACCTTTAGCATGGATTGTTTCTGGCTGCTGTCTCATTTCTATACCCTTGATTGACTATGAACCCATCCAGAAGCCTGCTTGGATTGAAAATCTCCTGCCCATTTTGAACCCTTAGAAACCTCTTTTCACAGGCTGCTCTTCACCCAGGGCTCACCCAATGAGGCGGGCAAGGGGCAGAGTGTGTTCATTATATTGTACACGCAATGGTGACCTTTTCATAGAATCAATTAATGGTTTGGGTTGAAGGGACCTTTAAAGGCCATCTGGTCCGACCCCCTTCCATAAGCAGGGAAACATCAACCTGATCAGGTTACACAGAAACCTGTACCATCTGACTTCCAGAAACGGGCTTCCACCACTGCTCTGGGCAACCTGTGCTTGTGTAAAGAATCCCTTCCTTAAATCTAGTCTGAAACCCTCCTCTTTCAGTTTAAAACCATTACCCCTTTTCCTCTTGCCACATCCCTTGAAAAAAATATTTGTTCACATCGTTCTTATAGACCCCCTTTAATATTGAAAGGCCACAATAACGTCTCCCCAGAGCCTTGTCTCTTGCAGGGTGAACAACCCCAACTCTCGCAGTGTTTCCTCCTAGCAGAGGTGTTCTATCACTCTGACCTTTTCCCTGGTCATCTTTGAGTGCCCTCCAACAGGACCCAATAGGAGTTTGGGCCTTCATAATGGTTCTATTTCTGGACATTTTTGTGTGAGGCTGAGGGACAGAGAGAGGGAGACGCTGACCCCCATGCTCCCAGCTCTCCTAGAGCTCAGATGGGGAAGCCCAGAACAGCCACTACCAAACACCTGGCTCCATTTCTACCTAGCTCTAGAGAATCTTGGCCTTCCAAGGGATCTCCACTTCATTCAGCTCTGCCCAGGACTCGTCAGCAGAAACCAGGAGGTGATGTTGGTCCATATCTCTGTCTTATCCACGAAAGAGGGGATGGAGCTGGTGCATTTGCGTTCTTGATGTTTTCACCCTCGGGGCAGCAAGGTGCCCAACTCATTTGTAGCCCAGGGGTCTCCATTCCTCTCCAAAGTCTGTTCCCATGCAGTCTGGTGGTTTCCCTTGAAAACTGTCCTGCTGCTGGTGTTTCTTTTCCCTCAGGTTGTCGCTTTTGCTGACAATTTTTTAAAGAGCAATGGACAGTGTTGCTGGGCAAAAGGACTCAGACATTAGTACTGGCCAAATGAAAAACCTAGATATTTGTCAGATTTTCCACAGTAAACAAGGCAAATCAGCTCTTATGCCACAGCTCTATACAGCTTTATCCAATTCAGAGAAATATGAAAACTCATGTTCTAAGCAAGAGTTGTCGCAAAATGCCCATCGCTACTGCTCCTCTCTTACTCAGATGTTGTTCTCTCCAGTTATGTCCCCTTTCTAGAATCACAGAATCACAGAATTGTCAGGTTGGAAAAGACCCATAGGATCATCCAGTCCAACTGTTCCCATCAATCACTAACCCATGTCCCTCAGCACCTCGTCCACCCAATCCCTTAAACTCCTCCAGGGAAGGTGAATCAACTCCCTCCCTGGGCAGCCTCTGCCAGTGCCCAACCACCCTTTCTGTTAAATACTTTTTCCTGATGTTCAGCCTGAACCTCCCCTGGTGGAGTTTGAGGGCATTTATTCCACAGTCAGGTACCACGTTTGTGAAGAGGCTCTGTGAAGATGCAGAACCATGCCTGAAGAGAGGGAAGCAGATCCCAAGGGAACAAGCTCAGAAAAGAAAGCTCACAAAAGAACTTCTGTTGTTTGTCAGTTAGAACCAATGTCCTGATTGCCAGGCACTCACTTAGTGTGTTTAACATTGCAAGATTAACACCTCCGTTGACTTAATAGATGATATCAGCTGTGGATAAGATATCCAGGTGAAACCTTTGCCATGTAGGCACAAAGCGCCACTGCAAATTCTGTCAGATATCTGATGTTGGCTCACCTACCATCACAAAGACATTCGCTCCAAGTACATAGAGATGTATTCATTTTTTTAAATACTGAATAAATCTTTCCAAGCTTGATTCATCAAGGGAAAAAGAGAGTTGCCTGGTGGGAAATAAGCAAATCTTGAGATTAGTGCACACTGTGAAAAGAATCGTGTGGAGAGAAAGAAATGCTAGCATGAAGGATGTGACCACAAAGCCCAGTGAAATACAGTAAGTAACACATTGCCTGCAAGTGGCTGCTGGAAAAAAGGTAATTATGTGGTACATAAAGATGTAGTTCTTGATCGCATCGTGATGAAAAATGGATTCTATATGACAACCGATGCCTGGCTTGAGGCGAAGCACAAAACATTTCCACAAACTGAAGCTGCATCAAAAGAAGACTATTGGTCACCCTTTGGTCTTTGGCAACTGAAATCACCCACTATGACTTCTTGAGTCCTGCTGAAACCATCACACTTGAGAAGTGAAGCCAGGAAATCAACAAAATGCACCAACAACTGTGACGACCGTGTCCAATATTGGTCAATCCAAAAGGACCAACTCCTCTTCATGACAACACCTGACTACCTGTCTCTCAAATAACTTTGCAGAAGCTGCACAAACCGAGCTACAAAACTCAACCTCACCCAACTTAGTCACCACGCCTCTCCCCCACCAATCACTGCTTTCTCAACCATCTCAGCAACTTGTGCAGCAGCTCAAAACACCTTTGAAGAATTCATCAGTTCTGGGACTCCAGAATTCTATGACAACAACATAGGCAGCCTTGCTTCTTCTTGACAAAAAAGCGTAGATCCAAATGGCATTATAAACTGAATTGCAAGCTGAGGTGTGCTGCTTTCAATTGATGGATAAAGATGGCAAGTATTTTTGCAGCTATCAACTCTATCTAAATGGAGAAGGAGTTTCTGCTTGAGAAACAGTTTCCTGCACCACCTCAAGGACACAAGGTAGGATGGTGAATGAAAGTGCTGAGAAAGCCAACTGGTTGCTTGGGAAAAGTGCTTGTTCTCTACCCCAAAGGGGAGAATCGGCTCCAAGAACCAAAGGCATTTTTCTCAGCAGAGCTGAGCTCCTCCCAGAGTTCACTCTCTCAAAAGCTGCCTTGCCCTCCAATTGTGCCTTGGCCTCTCTGTTATCAAGGGTGGGTGTACACATTCCTAATGTCATTCTAGGTTTCATTAAATGCTCTTCTTGGGGGTTGTTTCTTTCTCTGATGCTTAGGGACCTGGACCTCAACAGCTTCCACCCAGAGAGAATCACTTCATTATCTCAAGAAGGAGACTCCAACGCTTGTGGCCATATGGGAACTCATTCAAGCTCTGTGCTGAGGAATTCCCTCTTACCTTGCTCACCCCACTGCCTGTGAGTAGACTGGTAACAGCATTGGGCACAAAAACATAAAGAATATTAAGATTATTAATGTGAATGGAAAAGGTTGAAGGGAAGATGAAGAAGATAAGTATGGAAATGCTGTGGTGTTCTGTGATGTTTTGTAAATCAGAGAATGCATCCAGAAGGGAAAAAGCAGCTCTGCAACACACAACCTGGAGACCAGGCTTCTTCAGGAAGGTTTTGGGCTCCTGATGTTGACACTAGTCTAGGTTTTGTAGGCAACTGCATGCAGATACAATACCTGCTACCACACATCCTGCTGCAGCAGAGTTTTGAGATTCAAACCCCACGTTGCAGCTTAGGTTTGACCACAAAGATTCAATAACAGGTGCTTGGAGTCCAAAGACGCAGACCAGTTTCTACATGGCATTTCCTGGTAGATTTTCCAACACAACGTTGGAGGAATTTCAACTACATTGTTCTCTTATTTTCTCAGTCCAAATCTAATCAGTTTTTCCTGTTCTTTCAGGATCCAACTTCTTAAAGCCAAGTGTTTTATGACTCTTAGTTAATATTAATGAACTGCCCATCACATGGCTGTGGCCACCTCAGGGCTGCTCTTCGCCAGCCCCAGCCCCACAGCTCCCGCACCTCAGCAATGGGCTGTGGGCGCTGCCCCTGGAGCACGACCCCAGCCCGGTGTCACACAGACCCTGCGAGCACTGCTGCCTGTCAAGAACCAAGGACGTTGCCATCAGTGGGCACCACGGCAGGAACCAAAAGTGTCCCTGGGGCTTGTGCCCTCAGTGTGGTGACAGCAAGACCAAATTTACCAAGATGTTGCACTGTAAGCACCAATTAGGAGTGATACATTGCTGCACAGTTATCTTGTTGTTATCCGCTATCGGTAATTTGTAACCTTTCTTGTAAGAAGTGTTGTAAAACTTGATTTCATCAAGTATTAGCGAGTTTGGGCTTATATGTTGATCGTAAATTAAGCTTTGCACAATGTGGTAGAACAGGAGCCCTGGGTTACCTGGGTGCACAGAGTTCATTTTGGAAGGTACAATAATCCTTCTTTATTTTGTCTACTGTGAGGCCTAGTTTTACAACCTAGGCTATCTCTGATCATAGTCTGACGTGAGTTTTCTGTGTGGTTAGTAAATGGCAGAAAGTTACTATAAAGCACAATCGATTTTTTACTGCCAATGGATTCTTATCTCAGAATTATCCAAGTCTGACAAGTCAAAAATCCCCATGTTTATGAAGCAGTTACAGCAGGAATTAATTTTCAGTGGCATGAAGACAGGGATACAAATCACAAAATAATTTTATCCCAACATTGAACTGTTCCAGCCCTAAATCTGAACACGTATATAAGGTGGACGGTTCACATCACTCATTCTGCCTGCACCAGCATCGGCTCTGTGGTCAAGATGAAATTCACTGTGAGTATGCAGCCTTCTTTATTCCTTGTAAACTAAAGCTCTGATCCAAATCCATTGCCTTTCTCTCTCTGAAGCGCCTACATCTGCCTAGAGCAGAGATACTCCCTGGGGAGATGCCTCTCCTCTTGAATGAGCAACTCTCACCCTGTTGACCTGATCAGACCAGGAGGTCAGGATCTCTTTCAAGATTTAACTGCATTTATTCAGCCTACAGGAAGCCCAATCCATGCTCACTGTTGTCAATGCCTTTATCAAACTTGAGCAACGCACTGATGGATCAACCACTTTCTTGGAATGCCTAAGCAGAAGGAATTAAATTCCTTCCCCCTGCTCTTCTAAAATACCTGTACACAATCGTGCAGGTCTCAGAATCAGCTTCAGATTCAGCTCTTTCAAAACCCAACCTGCCGTGTGCCTCACTTGCATTCTCCCAGGGTAAAGCAGGGATGGTTCACTGTTGGTGACCACTCTAATTTGAGTCGAAAAGCAAAAGTGTCTCCCAGAAGTGCAGTTAAACACCAGATTGGGAAAAAGGCACCGGTATTCTTGCAACCAGGTTTGTCAGACAGACCTGTAGTTCCTCTTTTCTTTCTTAATTCCATTTCAGATTGTGACTACCGTCCTCCTTGGACTCCTGCTGACTCCAGCCCTTGCTGATTACGTGAGTAGAGGGACCAAGTTATTCACAAGTTGCTCCTCTTTCCATAGTCCCTGCTACTTCAGTTTTCCTGGCTTCTTTCCCCATCGCTTTGGAGGAAAGAAATCTCACTTCTTTCACATATAAAACTCCACCCCCACTGGCAACAGTTGTAAGATACAGAAATTATTTATTGAGTCTATAAAACCATTCCTTAGGGCTACTCCAGAGTGCCACAGCCTGTTGTCACCAGCGGCGCTCCCTGCAGGACGGGATTTGTTCTTTTAGAGCTGTGATTTTCTAAATCTTTGGGGAGGCAACTGACAGTCTAAAAGTGTGGATTCATTTTGGTTTCTAGAATTGGAATACAGAAGGTAATCAGCACTCTGATGGGAATCGCCAAGTCATCAACGCGTTCGCCAAACAGACTCCGATAATAAGAAAGCAATTCAAAGTTGACGGACGCTCCCAAACTCTGACCCTCAATAGGCAACACCATATTGCAACTATCCAGCAAAAGAGCACCCATGGCTCATGGAAAACCATTTGGAACTACAATTCGGTGAGTGGCAAGGAGCTTGGTTTCTCAGGAAGTGTACATGGAGGCCACTCCATGTGACTAAAATACAGGACTTGTTTCTTTACTCCCAATGTTTTGAGTCCCAGGTTTGAGTAGGAAACTCTCTCCATTTATTACCATGTAATACGGACTTTATTCCAACCGTAATTCCTAAACAGCTGAGTTCCTACTTGCCGATAATTTAATTTCACAGGGCACAATTGCAACCAAAGTGCTGCCACAGAGAGTTTGCTACATTTCCAAAGTGATCAGAACGGAGCTACCTCGCTTTGATGAGCTTCCCAGACTGGCTGAAGAGGTCATGGTAAGAGGAAAAAGGAGCTGTTCCTTGCAAATTTTTGCAAAGGTGTCACAGACTGTGCTATTTTCAAAAGCTTTTAAACCATCAGTTACTTTCAAAGCCATTCAGATGGCACCATTGATGATGCAGTTGCATCAAAGTCAATGACATTTGACATTAACACAATCTGAAGGCACTGGAAACTCAGAATGTCCCGTTTCAGAAGCTGAGTTGAAGGTGTGCCTTTTTTTTTTTTTTTTAATGCTACAGAATGAGTAGGTGCATCATCCCCTCTTCCCTGACATCTCCATCTCCATTTCCTATGAGAAACTTTAGGTCTGCAGGTTGCTAAGAAACAGATTATAGTGGGAAACTTTAGGTCTGCAGGTTGCTAAGAAACAGATTATAGTGGGAAACTTTAAGTGGCAGGAATTATTTTTGCATAGCTGTTTCTAAATCTAGCTATGACTCATTTCAATATGAGAATTGATGTTAATTTTGGAGTAGTGCTGTGCAGGTGCAAGTCTTCAGACCCCATTTTCCTCTAGGATGTCAGAGAGCATCTCTACAGGCAGCAGCCTCCCCTCTGTATTAATTGTGTGAGGCGGAACAGGAGTCGTGTGGCTGTAGTTGACTGCAGAGAGACACAAACCAGCAGGAAGTCTCAGCCATAACAGAAAATACAGGCATCACAACACAGTCCCAATGACAAAGCACTCGAGGAAAAAGTCATATTTCAAATTCGTTTGACACAAAGCACTCAAAACAGCTAAGAAAAAACCTGTTCCCCTAGAACTGTCAGGGCTCTCAGAGAGATCACAAGCACAGCTCACCAATGATGTCAGTGTAATTGTACCTTCCAAGGGTTGCTACCACCCTCTCTGGTTCTGGGTTAGAAGGCAGAAGGACTAGGCTTCTGCCATGCCTCCCGTTACAGCCAGAGCACCTCTGGAGCAAGGGGGTAGTGAGTGACTTTGGAGGAGGTCTGTGTTTAGACACTGGCTGCCCCACTCTCTTCCTGTGCAGCTGGTTCATTGAGCTTCCAGTTCTCTTGCGCCTCCCTCCAGCCTGGCTCCAAGGACACATCAGCCACAGGAGCTGCCTTCAGGGCTTGCTAATGGTCCCCTGGCCACGCGGTGCATTAAGAGACTGCACTAAACATGGTTTGGGTGAAACACCAAGCACCGAGCCATCGTTCCAGAAAAAGCAACGTGCATTGCATTAAATGGATCCCGGTACTGACCTTGCTGAACGATGTTATTTGATGTTTAGAAGCTGCAATATCAAAGACAACCTGCACAGGAGATCTCATTCATCATCGAGACACGTGTCCATGACCTCAGGTCTTACGGTCAAGACATCTTTGCTCTGTGCAGAGGACTCCCCACCTATGTGACACATAAAGTTATCGGTGAGTGAAAGCAAATGGATTCTGTCTATAATCAAACCTGGAATTTTTTTTCCCTTTTGGGATAACACACAAGTGCTGCTGTTCAATAAGAGAGGGACACAAATAAAGAACCTGAAGGACTTGCAAGAAAGGGTACGATTTCACTACTGATGGGGAGTGTTGTGTTGCAACCACAAAAATTGATCTGATCCAACCCCTAAGTACTTCTTTTAGTCAGGTTTAAGGCAGCTTAACTTTTGACCCAGAATTTTGCAAGATGCCCTCACCTGCAGTGCAAGGGAAAGGGTCATCCCAAGAACTGCTGTCCTTCAGTGCAGAGACTGGTGATCAGAGCCCAAAGGAATCCCACCAGACACTAGTGTTTTGCAACACTAAGCCAGGCTGAGTCATTCCCTGTAGGAATGTGAGAGGTGACACAACCGTGTGACGCACAGCAATATATACGACCAGCACAAAGCGTCGTAGTGCCCCTCTGTGCTTTTTCAGTCTCTAGAAAGGGACTCGGTGTTACACAGAGGAGTCAATCCTGGAGCAGCAGCAAAGAACTCTGAGCCTTACTGCAGGGAGATTGTCTGCAAACCCTGTTACGAGAAAGCTGCTCTAGAGATCAGGCAGAGGATGTTGCGTTCTGCCCTGGCAGCATATGCCCCTCCTCACTGCCTGCTCTGCTTTGGTTCCAGGGTGGCTCCATTTGATCAAACACACGAGTGCAATGTGCTCGGTATTAGGGGCTGACAAGGAACACCCAGGGCACTTAACACCAACTTAGCTATTTCTTCATGCTATTTTTTGTTTTCTCGTTCCTAAAGGACCCCAAAAACCAGAGAGTCCAGGATCATGCCTTACAATTGATGTCCTGAAACTTTTGGGCCTTCAATATTGCCATCACCTTGACCACATTGTGAAGCACGTGAAACAGTTTGAAACCAACTGAACCGAGTACGGATGCTCCATAGCTGCTGCACAAAACCAACCTCAATGCTGTTCTTCCCCAGCATCTCCTCTTTTGAGAGTTTCATTCTTCATAACTGAAATTTTGAAACAGATTAATTGATGACCATTTCTTTCAAATAAAGACCTTTAGCATGGATTAACTCTGTCTGTTGCCTCATTTCCATACACTTGATCGACTATGAACACACCCGGAAAACTATTTGGATGGCAAATCTTCTGTTCATTTTGAGGCCTTTGAAAGCTCTTTTCAAAACCTGCTCGTAACCCAGGACTCACCCGCTGAGGTGGGCAGGGGGCAGCGTGTGTTCAGCACAGAGAAGGCACACGGAGTTAGGCCTTTCCTTTCCCTTTTCATGGAAAGATGCTTCACATTCAAACCTTGCTTCATCTGACAGGAAAGCCAGAAAGCCGGAAAGCCAGAAAGCCAGAAAGCAAGGCAGAAAGAAAGAAAGGAAGGAAGGAAGGAAGGAAGGAAGGAAGGAAGGAAGGAAGGAAGGAAGGAAGGAAGGAAGGAAGGAAGGAAGGAAGGAAGGAAGGAAGGAAGGAAGGAAGGAAGGAAGGAAGGAAGGAAGGAAGGAAGGAAGGAAGGAAGGAAGGAAGAAAGAAAGGAAGAAAGAAAGGAAGAAAGGAAGAAAGAAAGGAAGAAAGAAAGGAAGAAAGAAAGGAAGAAAGAAAGGAAGAAAGAAAGGAAGAAAGAAAGAAAGGAAGAAAGAAAGAAAGAAAGGAAGAAAGAAAGAGAAGAAAGAAAGAAAGAAAGAAAGGAAGAAAGGAAGAAAGGAAGAAAGGAAGAAAGGAAGAAAGGAAGAAAGGAAGAAAGGAAGAAAGGAAGAAAGAAAGGAAGAAAGGAAGAAAGAAAGGAAGAAAGGAAGAAAGGAAGGAAGAAAGAAAGGAAGAAAGAAAGGAAGAAAGAAAGGAAGAAAGAAAGGAAGAAAGAAAGGAAGAAAGAAAGGAAGAAAGAAAGGAAGAAAGAAAGGAAGAAAGAAAGGAAGAAAGAAAGGAAGAAAGAAAGGAAGAAAGAAAGGAAGAAAGAAAGGAAGAAAGAAAGGAAGAAAGAAAGGAAGAAAGAAAGGAAGAAAGAAAGGAAGAAAGAAAGAAAGAAAGAAAGAAAGAAAGAAAGAAAGAAAGAAAGAAAGAAAGAAAGAAAGAAAGAAAGAAAGAAAGAAAGAAAGAAAGAAAGAAAGAAAGAAAGAAAGAAAGAAAGAAAGAAAGAAAGAAAGAAAGAAAGAAAGAAAGAAAGAAAGAAAGAAAGAAAGAAAGAAAGAAAGAAAGAAAGAAAGAAAGAAAGAAAGAAAGAAGGATGCAACAACATTTTGCTTTTTCCAAGGTAAAAGGGCCTTGGAAAGCAACTGCTGGGCCTGACATCCACATGCAGAGTTAGCAGCCCCTGCTAAAAAACCCAGTGGAAACAACCCCACCCACCAGAGCAATAATGCAGGCTAGCCCTAGAGACTGCAGCTGAGGCAAATGCAAGCCAAGGCAGATCAAAGAACCAGAGCATTCCAGGGAAGAAAAACCCTCCTTGGACACCGGGTGTCAGAGCCGAGTTCTTCCTTGTCCAGCTGAAAGGGAAAAGGCACAAGGTGTAACAAGGCCAAATCATAGAATCATAGAATAACCAGGTTGGAAAAGACCCACTGGATCGAGTCCAACCATTCCCATCAATCACTAACCCATGTCCCTCAGCACCTCGTCCACCCGTCCCTTAAACCCCTCCAGGGAAGGTGAATCAACCCCTTCCCTGGGCAGCCTCTGACAGGGACCAATCACCCTTTCTGTGAAATATTTTTTCCTGATGTCCAGCCTGACCCTCCCCTGGTGGAGCTTGAGGCCTTTCCCTCTCGTCCTGTCCCTTGGGAGAAGAGCCCAGCTCCCTCCTCTCCACAACCTCCTCTCAGGGAGTTGGAGAGAGCAATAACTTTAGGTCACTTGCTGAGACTGCTGACTTTCATCTCAGATGTGGATTAGAGAATATCACCCTTTCAACATTCTATAAGTGTGTCACATCCTCGTAACAGGGTACTTCTCTCTTTCACGTTTGAGGAAGCCTTTGCAGAGAAGTAGCTGCTCATTTCACCCCTGCACCCCAGCCCTTGCACTCCCTGCAGAAATCACTAATAGTTTGCTGGGCACCAAGAAAGACTCAGAATAAATAAATAAATTGTCCAGCATTAACAGTTCTATGAGAAAGTGATACACGTGCTTAGAGCGAATTTCATTGTGATGGTAGAAGAAGTAAGATCTGCTGGCGGTTGATGTGTACTCTTACACGAAGTCTTTTCTACAGTAATATCCCAAAGTTAAATTGTAAATTGGCTTTTCCTTATTGGCACATGCCTGTGTTCCACAGAATTGTGACCAGTTTTCTGGGGAAGTGGTCTGATAAGATGAGGCTGTGCTACCAGCCTGATTATATTCATCGCCTACAGGTAGATGAAAGAAAGAACCTTCCTGATACATTCAAATCATTTGATACTAACTTTTAAATGTGTGGGGGAAAAAGCCATAATGAGAGAACAGATGCCTGATAGAATTTGCGGTGGCACTTAGTGCCTACACGGCAAAGAACTCACCCAGATCTTTTATGCACAGATGACACCATTTATTAAGTCAACAGAGCTGTTAATCTTACAATGATAAACACATTAGGTGAGTGCCTGGCAATCAGGATGTTGGTTCTAACTGAGAGAAACGACTGAGTTCTTTATGAACCTTCCTTTCCGAGCTTGTTCCCTTGGGATCTGCTTCCCGCTCATCAGGCATGGTTCTGCACCTTCACAGAGCCTCTTCATGAATGTGATACCTCATCATGGACTAAGGCCTGGGGCATAACTGAAAAGAACAACATCTGAGTAGGGAAGGAGCAGTAACAATGGGCATTTTTGACAACTCTTATTCATAACGTGGGTTTTCATGATTCTCGGAATTGGATAAATCTATACAGAGCCATGGCATAAGGGCTAATTTGCCCTGTTTGCTGTGGAAATTTTCCCAAATCTTTAGGTTTTTCACTTGGTAGGTGGCAGTCAGAGCACCCTGCTTGGTTGATATTACACGTACAATGAGCTCGGACCTGGACTGCCACAATGATGTACTTGATAGGAATGGTTGGATTCGGTGATCCAGTGGGTCTCTTCTAACCTGGTTGTTCTATGATTCTATGATTCTTTTCTCCTTCTCCAACCCTCACTGCCCTCATGAGAGGGTCAGTTCTGATGAGGTTAACAGGAGACAGGTAAGAAGTGCTGAACAGTGCTCAGCAAGTTTGGAGTCCTTGTACAGGTTTCTGTGTAACATGATCAGGTTGATGTTTTCCTGCTTTTGGAAGGGGTTGGACCATACGGCCTTTAAAGGTCCCTTCAACCCAAACCATTATTTGATTCTATGACAAGGTCTCCATTGTGTGAACAATATAATGAACACACTCTGCCCCTTGCCCGCCTCATTGGGTGAGCCCTGGGTGAAGAGCAGCCTGTGAAAAGAGGTTTCTAAGGGTTCAAAATGGGCAGGAGATTTTCAATCCAAGCAGGCTTCTGGATGGGTTCATAGTCGATCAAGGGTATAGAAATGAGACAGCAGCCAGAAACAATCCATGCTAAAGGTCTTTATTTGAAAGAAATGGTCACTGACTGATCTGTTTCACCATTTGAATCATCAAGAACAAAACCCACAAAAGTGGAGATGCCAGGGAAGAACAGAATTGGGGTTGGCTTTGTGAAGCAGCTATGGAGCATCCATACTTCGTTCAGTTGGTTTCAAAACTTTTCTTCACGATCTGATCAAACTGCTGGCAGTACTGAAGGCCCCAAAGTTGTAAGATATTAAATATAGTGCATGATTCTGCATTGTATTGGTTCTGGGGTCCTTGAGGAAGAAGAGAAAAAAAACATGACATGAGGAAAGAGCTAAGTTGGTGTTAAGTGCCCTGGGTGTTCCTTGCCAGCCCTTAATACCGAGCACATTGCACTCGTGTGTTTGATCAAATGGAGCCACCCTGGAACCAAAGCAGAGCAGGCAGTGAGGAGGGGCAGATGCTGCCAGGGCAGAACGCAACATCCTCTGCCTGATCTCCAGAGCAGCTTTCTCGTAACAGGGTTTGCAGACAATCTCCCTGCAGTAAGGCTCAGAGTTCTTTGCTGCTGCTCCAGGATTGACTCCTCTGCTTAACACCGCGTCCCTTTCTAGATACTGAAAAAGCCCAGAGGGGCACTACGATGCTTTGTGTTGGTCGTATATATTGCTGTGTAGCAAAACCTGAGTGTTTGCTGGGATTCCTCGAGACCTGATCATCAGTCTCTGAACTGAAGGGCAGCAGTTCTTGGGATGACCCTTTTCCTGGACCCTGGCACTGCAGGTGAGGGCACCTTGCAAAACTCTGGGTCAAAACTTCAGCCACCTTGAACTTGACTATTATGTGTAGGAAGGGGTTGGATCAGATAAATTCTGGAGGCTGAGACTCAACATACTTCCAATCCTGATCTGCAGAGATATTGAACTCTCTGTGCAGCCCCTGAGGTTCTTGATTTGTGTCCCTCTCAAGCTGAGCAGCAGCACTAGTGTGTTATTCCCCAAGGGAAAAATAAATCTGGTTAGTCATAGACAGAATCCATTTTCCTATACTCACGATCAACTAGATGAGCTGTGTAGGTGGGGAGTCCTCTGCACAGATCAACGACGTCTTGTCCATAAGACTTGAGGTCACGGACGCGTTTCTCGACGACAAATGTGACGCTTTTTGCAGGTTGTCTTTGAATTTCCATGTTCTAAACATCAAATAATATTGTTCATTAAGTTCACTGCCCTGATCCATTTAATGCAATGCACGTCCCTCATTCTGGAAGTTTCACCCAAAGCATGTTTAGGCTCAAGAGATCTGGAAGCCAAATTACCCTAGAGGTGCTCTGACTATAACCACGAGGCATGGCAGAAGCCTAGTCCTTATGCCTTCTAAACCAGAACCAAAGAGGGTGCTAGCGACCCTTGGCAGACACTTGCACCTGTTCGTTCTCTTTGGAGAAACCACAGCCAGGAGGAATTACTAAGCCACATTCCTGTTCAGAACAACCCTGCCACTTGTGAAAGCCTCATCCTCTCAAAAAAGAGAAAAAACAGTATACCAAACAGTTCAATGAACTCCAAGCTGAGGGCACACTTAGCAGGGAGGGTTGGGAGTGACATCAGCTTTCAAAATGATGGTGGAATTTCATCCAAGGGGCCTAGTGGCTGCAAAAGGCCAGTGCACTGAATGCTAAGTGAGTTTTCACAGTGTTTGTGCTGATTCTGGGAACTGAACCCAGGCTAACGTGGTACTGAGTTCTTATGTAAAAGTTTTGGAAGTCGGAAAGCTTATTTAAACCTTTTTTTCCTCATTACTGGATTCTTCCTCCACTACTGCAGCCTAAGGAGATGATTTTTATAGTCTACTGAGAATGTGAGATAACGAAGAGGATCATGCCAAAAAGCTGAAATCTCTAGGCATGAAGCAGTACTCAAAAGCAATCAATTTCAGTAATCTTTCACAACACTATAAAAAGAATCTGAAGTCTTCTATCACATTAAAAAAACATGAAACCACTCCACCTCAGCATCTGACACTGGGCATTCTGACTTTTTAGTGCCTTCAGATTGTGTTCATGTCAATTGTCATTGACTTTGATGCAACTTCATCATAAATGTTGGGATCTGAATGGCTTTGAAAGTAACTATTGGTTTAAAAGCTTTTGAAAATAGCAGTCTCTGAGATCAGTTTACTATTGCAGAACCATGGAATCATAGAATAGTTTGGTTTGGAAGGGACTTCAAAGCTCATCCAGTTCCACCCTTGCCATGGGCAGGGACACCTCCCACTGGATCGGGGGCTCCAAGCCCCATTCAACCTGGCCTTGAACCCCTCCAGGGATGGGGCAGCCACCCCTGCTCTGGGCAACCTGGGCCAGGGCCTCCCCACCCTCACAGCAAAACATTTCTCCCTAAGATCTCATCTCAATCTCCCCTCTTTCAGCTGAAAACCATTCCCTCTCATCCTGCACTCCTTGATCAAGAGCCCCTCCTCAGCGTTCCTGCAGCTCCTTTCAGTACTGGAAGTGCTTTCAGGTCTCCCTGGAGCCTTCTCTTCTCCAGGCTGAACAACCACAACTCCCTCAGCCTGTGCTGGCACAGGAGGTGCTCCAGCCCATTCTCTGCCCACCCCTGGATCTCAATTGCCCCCATTCAGATGCAGGACCTTGCATTTGGACTACTTTGCATTGCTGTACAGCTTTGCAAGTAATTAATGCCTTTCCATCTTACCATGCCCTCTTGAATCAGTCTGACCATTTCATCGAAGTTGGGCATCTCCATTCTGTTCACTTTGGAAAGGTAGCAGACTCTCTCTGGCAGCACTTTGCTTGCAACCACACCCTGTGAAATGAAAATATTGGCAAGTAGGAATTGAGCTCTTCAAGTGGTGAGATTGGAATAAAGCCTCAAGAAAAGAGTAATAAATGCAGATAATTTTCCCCCCAAACCTAGGACTTGACATGTTAAGAATATAGAAACTGGTCCTGCATTTTGGCCACATTTAGAGGATCACAGAATCACTGGGTTGGAAAAGACCTTCAGGATCATTGAGTTGAACCATTCCCATCAATGTCCCTCAGCACCTCGTCCACCCATCCCTTAAACCCCTCCAGGGAAGGTGAATCAACCCCCTCCCTGCACAGCCTCTGCCAGGGACCAATCACCCTTTCCATGAACAATCTTTTTTCTCATGTCTAGCCTGAACCTTCCCTGGTGGAGCTTGAGGCCATTCCCTCTCGTCCTGTCCCCTGTCCCTTGGGACAAGAGCCCAGCTCCCTCCTCTACACAACCTCCTTTCAGGGAGTTGGAGAGAGTGATGAGGTCTCCCCTCAGCCTCCTCTTCTCCAGGATAAACACCCCCAGCTCTCTCAGATGCTCCTCGGAATCCTTGTTCTCCAGCCCCCTCACCAGCTTCGTTGCTCTTCTCTGGACTCGCTCCAGAGCCTCAACATCCTTCTTGTGGTGAGGGGCCAGAACTGACCCCAGGATTCGAGGAGCAGTCTCACCAGGGCCAAGTCCAGAGGGAGTAGAACCTCCCTGGCCCTGCTGGCCACGCTGTTTCTGATCCAAGCCAAGATGCCCTTGGCCTTCTTGGTCACCTGGGCCACTGCTGGCTCATGTTCAACCAACACCCACAGGTCCTTCTCCTCCAGGCAGTTTCCAGCCAGGCTTCTCCCAGTCTGGAGCTGCTCAGGGTTGCTGTACAACCCATACAGGACCCGGCATTTGGTCTTGTTAAACCTCATCCCGTTGGTCTCAGCCCATGGATCCAGCCTGTTCAGATCCCTTTGGAGCCTCCCGACCCTCCAGCAGATCCAGCTTCCACCGAGTTTAGTGTCATCCACAAACTTGCTAAGGGTGTGCTCGATGCCTTCATCCGGGTCGTTGATAAATACATTGAACATTGAGCTGCTCTCCTTGTTCATTATCTGAGAACGCATGCTCCTTGCCACTTACCGTATTGAAGTTTGCAATGGCTTCCCACAAGCCTTGGTTGCTCTCTTCCTCAATTTTTGCCACACGTCGTTGCACATGGATGCTCAGAGTTTGGAAGCCACCATCAACACTGATTTGCTTTGTTAGCATGCGATTGTTTTCATCCTGCTTCTCATTTCCTGTGTTCAAAATCTAGGGAGCAAAATGAAATATTGGACTTAGACCTTCATGTCAAAGAATCACATAGAATCACAGAATGACCAGGTTGGAAGAGACCCACCGGATCGTCGAGTCCAACCATTCCCACCAATCCCTAAATCATGCTCCTAAGCACCTCGTCTACCCTAACCTTAAACACCTCCAGGGACAGTGACTCAACCACCACCCTTGGCAGATCGTTCCAATGCCTAACCACCCTCTCCATGAAGACCTTTTTCCTAATCTCAAGCCTAAATCTCCCCTGGTGGAGCTTGAGGCCATTCCCTCTCATCCTGTCCCCTGTAACTTGGGAGAAGAGGCCAACTCCCTCCTCTCCACAACCTCCCTTCAGGTAGTTGTAGAGAGTAATAATGTCAGTCATCTTTCTCCACAAAGCTCTCAAAAATCGCTGCTCTGACAGAATAAATGCTAGCCTGGAGAGAGCCACTGGTGACCATTTTCAAAGTGACACAGAAGAAATGTTGTGGCAATCTGGAGTACCCCAAGAAATGGTTTTATAGACTCAATAAATAATTTCTGTATCTTACAGATCTCAGCTGGCGGGTCTGGAGGACTAAGTATGAAAGAAATGAGATTCCTTTCCTCCAAACAATGGGGAAAGAAATAAGGCAAATGGAAGGAGCAGAGACTATGGAAAGACTTGATCGTTCTACTCACGTTATCAGCAAGGGCTGGAGTCAGCAGGAGTCCAAGGAGGACGGTAGTCACAATCTGAAATGGAAATCAGAAAGAAAAGTGTAACTGCAGGTCTGTCTGACAAACCTGGTCACAAGAATCCTGATCCCTTTTTCCCAATCTGGTGTTAAACTCCAAGCCTGGGAGACGTTTTTGCTTCCAGACTGGAATTACATTTGCCACCAACAGTGAACCATCCTCGCTTTTGATGTAGGTGCTTCTGACAGAAAAAAAAGGAATGGATTTGGATCAGAGTTTTAGTTTACAGGGAATAAAGAAGGCTGCATACTCACAGTGAATTTCATCTTGACTTCAGAGCTGATGCTGGTGCAGGTAGAATGAGCAATGTGAACCATCGACCTTATATACGTGTTCAGATTTAGGGGTTCAATAGTTCAACGTTGAGATAATTTTTTTTATTATTTATATGCCTGTCCGCATGTCAATAAAAATTAATTCCTGGTGCAATTGCTTCATAAAGACGGGGATTTTCGACCTGCCAGTCTCTGATAATTCTCAGATAAGAATCCTTGGCAGTAAAAAATCAAATATGTTCCATTGTAACTTTATGTCTTATACTAATCACATAGATAGTTCACATCAGACTATGGCCAGGGAAAGCCTAGGGTGTAAAATAGGTAGGTAAAATACAGTAGGTAAAATAAAGAAGGACCTTTGTACCTTCCAAAATGCTCCCCATGTGCCCAGGTAACCACAGGGCCCCCCAAAGGAATTGGCCCAAATCCCATGTGGCCGCTGAGATCCATGTTACCCTACATGGGCAGTTCATGCAGAAATATTACATGTCCCTGCAAGTTGAAGGGTCTACGGCTTATCTGAGGTGGCAACAACCAGTTTCCCCTTTGCCCCTGATTACTCTCTGTCGGGATGCCAATCCCTAAGGAAACAGGCGATCACTCAGGGAGGGATTGTAACCCTTGTGGTTGTGTCAAATTGCACAGTTCCATTTAGTGTGGGGCCTGAGTCTGTGGTGGGGGACAGTTGCCAAGATTCCAACACTCCTTTTCAGCTGGAATCCAGCATATGATGAAAGAGAAAGGAGTTTCAGATAGAAAAGTCACTTCTATCCAGTGCTTCCAGTGCAACATCTTGGTAAATCTGGTCTCGCTGTCACCACACTGAGGGCACAAGCCCCAGGGACACTTTTGGTTCCTGCCGTGGTGCCCACTGATGGCAACGTCCTTGGTTCTTGACAGCCAGCAGTGCTCGCAGGGTCTGTGTGACACCGGGCTGGGGTCGTGCTCCAGGGGCAGCACCCACTGCCCATCGGTGAGGTGCGGGAGCTGCAGGACTGGGACTGGAGAAGAGCAGCCCTGAGGTGGCCACAGCCATGTGATGGGCAGTTCATTAATATTAACTTACAGTCATAAAACACTTGGCTTTAAGAAGTTGGATCCTGAAAGAACAGGAAAAACTGATTAGATTTGGACTGAGAAAATAAGAGAACAATGTAGCTGAAATTCCTCCAGTGTTGCGTTGGAAAATCTACCAGGAAATGCCATGTAGAAATTGAGCTGCATCTTTCTAAGCTTGGACTCCAAGCACCTGTTATTGAATCTTTGTGGTCAAACCTAAGCTGCAACGTGGGGTTTGAATCTCAAAACTCTGCTGCAGCAGGATGCGTGGTAGCAGGTATTGTATCTGCATGCAGTTGCCTACAAAACCTAGACTAGTGTCAACATCTGGAGCCCAAAACCTTCCTGAAGAAGCCTGGTCTCCAGGTTGTGTGTTGCAGAGCTGCCTTTTCCCTTCTGGATGCATTCTCTGATTTATAAAACATCACAGAACACCACAGCATTTCCATACTTATCTTCTTCATCTTCTTCCTTTCAACCTTTTCCATCCACATTAATAATCTTAATATTCTTTATGTTTTTGTGCCAAACGCTGTTACCAGTCTACTCACAGGCAGTGGGGTGAGCAAGGTAAGAGGGAATTCCTCAGCACAGAGCTTGAATGAGTTCCCATATGGCCACAAGCGTTGGAGTCTCCTTCTTGAGATAATGAAGTGATTCTCTCTGGGTGGAAGCTGTTGAGGTCCAGGTCCCTAAGCATCAGAGAAAGAAACAACCCCCAAGAAGAGCATTTAAGAAACCAAGAATGACATTAGGAATGTGTACACCCACCCTTGATAACGGAGAGGGCAAGGCACAATTGAAGTGCAAGGCAGCTTTTGAGAGAGTGAACTCTGGGAGGGGTCAGCTCTGCTGAGAAAATTGCCTTTGGTTCATGGAGCCTTTGGGGTAGAGAACAAGCACTCTTCCCAAGCAACCAATTGGCTTTCTCAGCGCTTTCATTCACCATCCTACCTTGTGTCCTTGAGGTGGTGCAGGAAACTGTTTCTCAAGCAGAAACTCCTTCTCCATTTAGATATAGTTGATAGCTGCAGAAATACTTGCCATTTTTATCCATCAATTGAAAGCAGCACACCTCAGCTGGGAGCTAAATTTATCAAGCAAAAGAAGAACCATTTGGGTCAATGTGTTTTTGCCAATAAGGAACAAGTCTCTCTGTTCCAGTGCCGTAGAATTCTGGAGTCCTGAAACTGATGAATTCTTCAAAGGTGTTTTGAGCTGCTGCACAAGTTGCTGAGATGGTTGAGAATGCAGTGATTGGTGGGCGAGAGGCGTGGCGAGTGAGCTGGGCGAGGTAGTTTCATAGCCCAGTTTGTGCAGCTTCTGCAGCATCTTTTGCAAGAAATGTTGTTGGATGTTGCCATGGAGAAGAGCTGGTCCTTTTGGACTGACCAATACTGGACATAATCGCATAATCGTCACAGCCGTTGGTGCATTCTGTTGATCTCCTGGCATCACTTCTCAGGTCTGATGGTTTCAGTGGGACACAAGAAGTCATAGTGGATGATTCCATTTGCCAAAGACCAAAGAGTGACCAATAACCTTTTTTTTGATGCAGCCAAGGCTGTCCTGCGTTGTTGGCCTCATGGGTGGATTTGGTTCCGATGGGTTTTTAGCAGGGGCTGCTAACTCTGCACGCAGGAGTAACTCCTTCCTTGAGAGGAATGTTACACCAGTGTTCAGCTGAAAAGATCCTGCTTCTAATGTGTGAAATAAAATAGGAGAAAAGATGGTGTAGGGAATAATTCTGCTCTCTTCTGAGAAGTCCGTGCGGTTGTTTCCCAAGGGCGTTTCGTTAAGTTCTGCCTCAGCCCTCCTAGGAGCAGGGGGCAGTGCCAGGAGTGCTGTCCCCTTTGCTCAGAGCCAGGGGCAGAAGGGCTGTGTCACAAGGCCATTCTCAGCATTGTGTCTCTGTTGCTTTTGTTTGCCTCGACTTCAGCCATTTCCAAGCACCTCCCGGGGCCTGAGAATCCCCGCGGCACCTCTGAACATGGTCTCTCACATTGATTTCTTGCTGGACAAAATTCCTCTCATCCTGCTCAAAGGGGCATCAGTCATGAGTGGAAGGTTTCTCTCTAAGGGAATTGCAGACAAAGAGGATCAGCCTGGCTCCCATCACTCCTGAGTTTGGAGCAGACACTGAGGAGATGATTAGGGGCTTCTGGTTTTCAGTGTTTCCAAAACTTGGGTGGCTGAGTTTGGCTTCCCTCTGGACATGGAAGCACTTGGTTTAAACTGTTCTCTAAGAACGTGAGCCTAGGCCTGCGAATTCTCTGAATACAAAGTCCGAGCCACAGCAGAGGTGTCTGGACTATCAGTCCTCTGTGACTCACCAGAATGCAAACTCTGTATTTCCCTTTGGAGCCTGTTCTAGTTGATCACGTATTTTGAGAGCAGGAACTGACCCCTGGGAGTCAGTAAAGGGCAGGAATCCTGAAACAATGAAGTCTAAGATAACGCTGATTATCTAGAAAAATGTGCCTGATGTTTGCAATTGAATATGCAAACAGAACTGAGGAGGCGCTGTTTGTTCCAAAGAGCACTGAGAACTTCTGCAGTTTGGTTTCCACAGCTTGTCAGACAAAAGAATAAATGGAATAAATGTTTCAACTTCCCTGGGCAACCTGTTCCAGTGTCTCACCACCTTCATAGTGAAGAAATTCTTTCTTATGTCTAGTCTAAATCTGCCCCCTCCAGTTTACCCCCTTTGCCCCTTATCCTATCACCACAAGCCTTTGTGAACAGTCCCTCCCCAACTTTCTTGTAGCCTCTTCAAGTACTGGAAGGTTGCTTTAAGATCTCCTTGGAACCCTCTCTTCTCGAGGCTGAGCAATGTCAACTCTCCCAGCCTGTCCTCGTATGGGATGTTCTCCAGCTCTCTGATCATTTTTGTAGCCTCCTCTGGACCTGTCCCAACAGCTCTACCTACTTATTATGTTGAGGATTCCAGAACTGGGCACAATACTCTAGATGAGGTTTCACGAGAGGAATAGAGGGGCAGAACCACCTCCCTCGACCTGCTGGCCACGCTACTTTTGATGCAGCCCAGGAAACATTTGGCCTTCTGGGCTGCGAGCATACGCTGCTTGCTTTTATCAAGCTTCTCATCAATCAGCACCCCAAGTCCTTCACTGCAGGGCTGCTCTCAATCACATCATCCCCCATCCTATATTGAAATTGGGGATTGCTTGTAGAAGTCCTTCTTGTTGGTCTTCACTTCTCTTACCAGCTGCACCTTGGCCTTCCTGACCTCTTCCCTACACAACCAGACAGCGTCCCGGTACACTTCCCGGGTTCCCTGTCCATGCTTGCACAGCCTTTGCAGCTCCCTCTCGCTCTTCAGTTTGAACAGCAGCACAGGTTCCTGGATCTTTTCATAGTCTATCAAGGGTATGGAAATGAGACAGCAGACAGAGTTAATCCATGCTAAACGTCTTTATTTGAAAGAAATGGTCACTGATTGATCTGTTTCACCATTTGAATCATCAAGAACGAAACCCATGAAAGAGGAGATGCTGGGGAAGAACAGCATCAGGGTTGGTTTTGTGCAGCAGCTATGGAGCATCCGTACTTGGTTCAGTTGGTTTCAAGGACTGGACCCTGCTCATACTGATGGCAGAATTGAAGGCCCAGAAGTGACAGGAGATTAACTGCAGTGCATGATCCTCGATTGAATTGGTTCTGGGGTCCTTGAGGAAGAAGACAAAAAATACATGGCATGAGGAAGGAGTTAAGTTGGTGTTAAGTGCCCTGGGTGTTCCTTGTCAGCCCTTAATACTGAGCACATTGCACTCGTGTGTTTGATCAAATGGAGCCACCCTGGAACCAAAGCAGAGCAGGCAGTGAGGAGGGGCAGATGCTGCCAGGGCAGAACGCAACATCCTCTGCCTGATCTCCAGAGCAGCTTTCTCGTAACAGGGTTTGCAGACAATCTCCCTGCAGTAAGGCTCAGGGTTCTTTGCTGCTGCTCCAGGATTGACTCCTCTGTGTAACACCGAGTCCCTTTCTAGATACTGAAAAAGCACAGAGGGGCACTACGACGCTTCGTGCTGGCCGTATATATTGCTGTGTGTCACACGGCTGTGGCAGTGCTAGAGAGCAGCCCCTGTGAGGGTTTGACAGTGTCAGAGAATGCTGTGAAGGGCAGGTCATCAAACCCCTAGGCAATGTGATTGTTCCACCTCTGGCAGTTCTACAGGGAATGAGGCAACTTGACTTAGTGCAGCAAAACCTGCGTGTCTGGTGGGATTCCTCTGGACCTGATCATCAGTCTCTGAACTGAAGGGCAGCAGTTCTTGGGATGACCCTTTTCCTGGACCCTGGCACTGCAGGTGAGGGCACCTTGCAAAACTCTGGGTCAGAACTTCAGCCACCTTGAACTTGACTATTACGTGTAGGAAAGGGTTGGATTAGATCAGTTCTGGAGGTTGTGACTCAACACTCTTCCAATCCTGATCTGCAGAGATATTGAACTCTCTGTGCAGCCCCTGAGGTTCTTGATTTCTGTCCCTCTCAAGCTGAACGGCAACACTTGTGTGTTATTTCTCAAGGGAAACATAAATCTGGTTAGCCATAGACAGAATCCATTTTCCTGTACTCACCAGTAAATTTAGATGTCATGTAGGTGGGGATTCCACTGCACAGATCAACGACATTTTGTCCATAAGAACTGAGGTCAATGATACGATTCCCAGGGACGAGTATGACCTCCCTTCGAGACTGGGTTAGACCTGGCAGGCCCTAAAGATCAAATAACATTGTTCAGAAAGATCAGTGCCCTGATCCATTTATTGCTATGTGTGTTTCTGTTTCTGGAATGATGGCTCGGTGCTTGGTGTTTCACCTGAACCATGTTTAGTGTCGTCTTTTCATGCATCACGTGACCAGGGGACCATTAGCAATTCTGGGGGCTGAACTCGGGCTAACATGGTACTGAGTTCTTACGAAAGATAGTTTTGAAAGCTTGAAATCTAAATAATCCATGACATTATAAAGAATATCTAAGTCATCTACAAGTTTGAAAAAACTTGTAGACCTCCACTACAGCACCTGAAACTGGACATTCTGACTTTTCAGTGGATTCAGATTGTGTTAATGTCAAACATCATTGACTTTGATGTAAATTCATCATCAATGGTGCCAACTGAATGGCTTTGAAAGTAACTGTTCATTTAAAAGCTTTTGAAACGAGCACAGTCTCTGACATCTTTGCATTACTGCACAACTTTGGAAGGAGAAACTTTTTCTTCATCTTACCAAAATGTCATCAACCACTCCACAAAGTACATCAAAGCCAGGCAGTAGCAGTGTGTCCAACTTGGAAATGTAGCAGACTCCCTGCACTTTGGTTGCAACCACACCCTGTGAAATAAAATCATTGGCATGTAGGAATTCAGCTGGTTAAGAACCAAGTGCTATATTTTGGTCAGATTTAGAGGAGCTGCTGTCATCATTCATTTTCGGATCAAAAATGCTTTGTGCCACTCACCGAATTGTAGTTCACAACGGATTTCCATGCCCCCTGGCCGTTGTCTTGCTCAACAGTTGCAATACGCTGTCGCTTGTTGACGGCCACTGTCTGGTAGCCTCCAGCAACACTGACTCGCTTTGTGGGGACTTGACTGTTTGGGCCGAAGACATTTATGCTTTGGTCATTTCCATTTGAGTGCTGATTACCCTCAGTGTCCTCATTCTAGAAACCAAAATGAATCAAAATTCTTAGACTGTCAGTTTTCTCCCCAAAGCTATAGAAAATTACTACTCTAAGAGAACAAATTCTCGCCCACAGGAGCACTGCGGGTGACCACGGCATTTTCAAAGTGACACAGAAAAAAGGCATTCCGGAGTAACCTTAAGAAATGTTTTATAGACTCAACAAAAAATTTCACTATCTTACAACTGTTGTGTGTGGGGCTGGAGCTTTATGCATGAAAAAAATTGTGAGATTCCTTTGCTCCACAGGGATGGAGAGAGAAACAAGGAAGATGTAAGAAACAGGGACGATGGAAAGAGCAACGACTTATGAATAACTTTGTCGTTCTACTCACGTAATCAGCAAGGGCTGGAGTCAGCAGGAGTCCAAGGAGGACGGTAGTCACAATCTGAAATGGAAATCAGAAAGAAAAGTGTAACTGCAGATCTGCTTGATCTGCTGGTCACAAGAATCCTAGTGCCTTTTTCCCCAATGTGATGTGTAACTGCGCTCCTGGGAGACACTTCTGCTTTCCGACTGGAATGACAGTGGTCACCACCAGTGAACCATCCCTGCTTTACCCTGGAAGAATGCAAGTGAGGCACTTGGCAGGTTGGGTTTTGAAAGAGCTGAATCTGAAGCTACTTCTGAGACCTGTAGGGTCATGTCCGGGTATTTTAGAAGACCGTGGAGAAGGAATTCAATTCCTCCTGCTTAGGGAATCCAAGAAAAGAGTTGATCCATCACTGCATTGGTCCAGTTTGACAAAGGCATTGACAAGTGTGGATTGGGCTTCCTATAGGCTGAATAAATGCAGTTAAACCTTGAAAGAGATCCTGACCTCCTGGTCTGATCAGGTCAACAGGGTGAGAGTTGCTCACCCGGGAGAAGAGGCATCTCCCCAGAGAGTATCTCTTTGCTCTAGGCAGACGTAGGCGCTTCAGAGAGAGAAAGGCAATGGATTTGGATCAGAGGTTTAGTTTACAAGGAATAAAGACGGCTGCATACTCACAGTGAACTTCATCTTGACTGCAGAGCTGAGGCTGGTGCAGGCAGAATGAAAAGTGATGTGATCCATCCACCTTATATACATGTTCAGATTTAGGGTTGGAACAGTTCAGTGTTGAAATAAAATTATTTTGTGATTTATATCCCTGTATGCACGTCACTGAAAATTAATTTTTCCTCTAAGTGCTTCATAAACATGAGAATTTTTGACCTACCAGACTCAGATAATTTTCAGATAAGAATCCATTGGCAGTCAAAAATCAAATATGCTTGATAGTAACTTTCTGCCATTTACTAATCACACAGAAAAGTCATGTCAAACTCTGACAGCTCTAAAATCCATTGGTAGGGAAAAATCCAATACATTTTATAGTAATTTACTCCCATATACTAGCGAGTAGAAGTATCTCATCAAACTATGGCCACAGATATCCTATGGCGTAAAGCAAGGCCTCGAGAGTAAATAAAATAAAGAAAGGCTCTTTTACCTTTTAAAACACTCTCTGTGTGCCCAGGGGCCCCCAAAATTAGTGAAAGTCACTTCTATCCAGTGCTACCAGTGCAACATCTCAGTAAATCTGGTCTCGCTGTCACCACACTGAGGGCACAAGCCCCAGAGACACTTTTGGTTCCTGCCGTGGTGCCCATTGATGGGAGCGTCCTTGGTTCTTGACAGGCAGCAGTGCTCGCAGGGTCTGTGTGACACTGGGCTGGGGTCGTGCTCCAGGGGCAGCGCCCACTGCCCATCACTGAGATGTGGGAGCTGAGGGGCTGGGGCTCATAAATCTTAACTTACAGTCATGAAATACTTGGCTTTGAGAAGTTGGATCCTGAAAGAACAGGAAACACTGATTAGATTTGGACTGAGAAAATAAGAGAACAATGTAGTTGAAATTCCTCCAACGTTGTGTTGGAAAATCTACCAGGAAATGCCATGTAGAAATTGAGCTGCGTCTTTCTAAGCTTGGACTCCAAGCACCTGTTAGTGAATCTTTGTGGTCAAACCTAAGCTGCAACGTGGGGTTTGAATCTCAAAATCGTGCTGCAGCAGAACACATGGTAGCAGGTATTGTATCTGCGTGCAGTTGCCTACAAAACCTAGACTAGTGTCAACATCTGGAACGCAAAAACCTTCCTGAGAAAGCCTGGTCTCCAGGTTGTGTGTTGCAGAGAGACAGATCAGCTTTTTCCCTTCTGGATGCATTTGCTGATTTGGGGAATTGCTTTGGTGCTTCACCTCAGTCCAGCTGTTGGTTGTCTTACAGACTCCATTTTTCTTCACCTGTCACAATGTGATCTAGAGGTAGAGGGTTATTTACCATATTTCACTTCAATTTGGTTTCAATTCCTTCATGCTAATATTTGGTCCACTCCACAGAATTCTTTTCACAATCTGTGCTAATGTCAAGGCAGACGTTATTTATTTCCCACCTAGCAACTCTCTTTTTCCCTCAGTGAATCAAGTTCTGAAAGGTTTCCTTCAGTATTTGAAAGAAATTATTTATACATATACATAGAGTGAACTTCATGGTAGGCGAGGCAATATCTGCTGGCAGTTGGTCTGTACTCTTACACAGAGGGTTTAATACAGAAGTATCCTAAAGGCAATCAAAAAATGTCCTTCCCTATTGGCACATGCCCTGTGTTCACAGAATCATAACAAGTTTCCTGAGGCTGGGCTTTGATAAGAGGAGGTTTTGATACCAGCCTGATGGAATTCACAGCCGACAGGAAGATGGTAGAAAACTTATCATGGAAAGCTCAAAGTATTTGATAGTAAGTTTTGAATGGGAATCAGAATATCACAATGAGAGAACAGATGTCTTATTTGCAGTGGCTTTTTGTGCCTATATGCTAAAAGTCTCACTCAGATATTTTATCCACAACTGACACCATCTATTAAGTCAACAAAGGTGTTAATTGTGTGATGTTAAACACGTTAAGTGAGTTCCTGGCAATCAGAGCATTGATTCTAACCAATAGAAATGACTGAGTTCTTTCGTGAACGTTCCTTACGGAGCTCAGTCCCTAGGAATCTGCTTCCCTCTCTTCAGGCATGGTTCTGCATCTTAACAGAGCCTCTTCATGAACGTGGTACCTGGTTCTAGAAAGGGGGCATTACTGGAGAGAACAACATCTGAGTAGGGGAGGAGCAGTAGCAATGGGCATTTGTGACAACTCTTACTCAGAATGTGGGTTTTCATAGTTCTCTGAATCGGATAAAGCTGTAGAGAGCAGTGGCATAAGAGCTGATTTGCCTTGTTTGCTGTGGAAAACCTGACAAGCGTCTTGGTTTTTCACTTGGCCAGTACAAACATCTGAGTCCTTTTGCCCAGCTACACTGTTCACTGCTCTTGCATAAACTAAGGTAGGTAGAGAGTTATAAAGTTATATCTAGTCTCTGACAGTCCGGATTTGTTTCTCAGCCGTGCCTGCTACAGAAGCAGCCCTTTCAGAGGTGCTCCTTTACCTGCTCCAAAGGTGCTTCTACTCTCATAGCATTTCTATCAGTCCCTCTGCCTCCTAACCGTGCCCTTTTCTCTCATTCCGTATGGGTTTGCCAACTCACGTTCCCCTTACAAAGCCAGAATGGGGACTCAGGGTCATTAGGTACAAATGCCTGTGAATAATTTTCTCCACCATCCCTCATGTTCAAAAAACAATGAAGAGCATTCTCAGCTGAGGGATGGAGAAGGAGAGAAAGAAGTACATCATTGTGGCAGTCCAGGTCAGAGCTCACTGTACGTGTAACACGCTCTGATTGCCACCTGCATTTTAATTCATGAGGAAATAACATCTTACCCAAGACCCAGCAGCAAAAGGAGCCTTGCCCCGGGCTTCCCAGTCAAGGTGAACCACCAGGAATCCTTCTAAATCCAAAGGAGACTCAAGGGTAAACGGCGCTTGCATCCTGTTAAAGCAAGAAGGGCTCAAGTGCCTCTTGGTATCACCATAGAATCATAGACCCTACGGCTCCCTGTATCTTTCAGGTCTGGAATCAGGAGCCCCACAGCAACAGACACTTGTCCCTTGTAGAGCCTCTCACAAGGCAGGCCAAGAACTCTGAGCACGACAAGTATTTCTAAAGCCTGACTGCAAGACAATAAAAGCCACATTTAAAATCGCTATCCCTTCACGTTCCCAAAGAGAAACCAGGTGAGCACCGAGCCAAGGGGAAAAGCCCAACAGATGGAAATTAAGACTACATAAACTGTCATGCTTTTAGCCAGTGATGCATCCTGTGGCCAACTGTGCTGGCATTTTGTACATCTCAACAACATCCAGGGCGGAGAGAGACCCTCCACATGGTTCCAGACATGGAAAGCCGTGCTCTGGCTGAACCCCACCCTCCAGCAGGTCCGTTTCTCCTGCTCACGGTGACAAAATGCCCCGTTACCCAAAGGGGCAGCAACTCAAACCTGCTCACAGTTTGTCTTTCTCCCACTGCTTAGACTCCTCACTTCCACAGCGGGCATTGCACCTTCTCAGAACGCCCACGGCTTTATGTTATTCTCCAACTAGAAGAAAGCAGAATCAAGGCCAGAAACTCTTTGGCAAAGACTTTGCCCAGCTACATGCACTGCAGGTGCCAGGAGGGCAGGAAGGCACTGGATGCACAGACTGATGCTGATCCAGATTCTCCTGAGGCTTCCATGGTTTGGGACTGACTTTCAGAGGTTCCATTGACCTAGGAAGATTTGCACCATCTTTTTATTTAGCGCTTTAAAAAAATAACACAAATAAGCCAAAAAAAGAGCATCCTTTGTCTCTCCAAAGACACTAGGAGAAAAGCTGAAATACTTCTCACTCCTCAGAGAAGCTCTAGGTTCGAGTACACACCACAGCTTCTCTTTCAGCTGCAGCCAATTTTCTAAGAGCTGGAGTTACAGAGCACAACGGGATTCCCTACCAGATGTCCCAAAGAAGTCACCACGACAAAAGCAAAGCCCAAGTAGGAAGGAGATGTGCAGGTCCCTTGAGGACACAGGGACTTCTACAAAACCCAAATCCACAGAAAGTCTCCTCACTGTCACTCAGTGCCATTCAGTTCATGCCCAGAGAAAGGTTTCTTTGAACAAGAGCAGAGTAGAACTGACTTACTTGTCTAGAATGAAATACAAATCAAATCCTCCGTAACAGGCAGGACCACCGTTCTCTCTCTTTCCACCTTGTCCGTCACAGGCCAGCATCAGAGCTGCTACCAAGAGGCATTTGAAGCCAAACGGCAAGATGCTTTGCTTTGCAGTGGCCATTGTATCCAGAGAGGAGGAGAAAAAGAAATCTCTTCTTCCAAGGCTCCTTTATTTCACAGGGTTCTCCACAAAAGCCATCCAGTGACCTTCCAATGCCTGCTTGTGTATTTTATTCCTTAAAACTCCACTCGTATCAGTTGCCCTCAGGAATTGCAGGACTCTCCCTCTTGTCTCCCTTGCCCTCCTCTTTCTGGGTTTCAGATTTCCAGAGGCTTAAAACTCCCTTTCTCTTTGTTTTTTAAAGGCACTCGACCCTCAGGCTCCCTGGCAGCTCTCGCCCAGCAGCACCGTTGTTTGGCAAGAGAAGGAGCAGCCTCCTCACAAATCTTGCTTTCTTCAGAAAATACTGAAAATACAGGGAGGGTCTGAGGTCCCCCCCTCCGCCTCCCCCCCAGTCATTGTTGTTATTATTAAGGATGGGAAGGTTTGGTTTCCCTGAGCAAAACCAGCTCAGAGAATGCCGCCTTGTGGCAGAAACTCCAGCAGAGCATCTGGATGAAGCCTCCTGCTTCGTGAACTGGGAGCACTGAGCACACATCACAGCAGCTTGAGGCACCACAGGAGAAGCCGTTTGCTGACAGCAGCCACGGGCAGAGGCATCCTGGCTTCCCACGTAGGGAACCTCTCATGTGGATGGATCATAAGGCAGGGACGGGGGAAATGTAAGAGGAGATCATGTTTGTGACCACCTGAGGAACCTGAATATTCTGAGATCTGTGGGACTGGCTGAGATGCATCCCTGAGTCCTGCAGAAATTGGCTGAGCTACTTTCCAAGCCTCTCTGTTTGAAACATCACGGCACTCAGGAGAAGTCCCTGGCAACTGGAAGAAGGGAAACACTGCACCCAGTTTTAAAAAGGAGTAGAAAGGACCCTGGAAACTGCAACCTGTCTGCATTATCCCCATTCCTGGGAAGATGATGGAGCAGATCCTCCTGGAAGCTTTGCTAAAGCACATGGAGGACAGAGAGGTGACCTGAGACGGCCAGTACGGCTTCACCAAGCCAAGCCCTGCCCGACCAACCTCGTGGCTTTTGACACTGTCATGACTACATCAGTGGACAAGAGAATAGCTGCGGATATAATCTCTCAGGACTTCTATAAGGTCACCCACAACACCTTGCTGTCTGAATTGGGTTTGATGGGTGGTCTGGTTGAATGAGGAATTGAGGGAATTGAGCTAATTGAGGGAAGGCAAGGCAAGGCAAGGCAGACATAAAGACAGCTACTTCCTACTTTCCTGGTGCTGTGATGTCCCACCAGTCCGTTACTCAATCTACTGGGAGGACATTCTCAAAAACCACACCACTGCTTCATCCCTTTATATGCTCGGGGCCGTTGCCTTGCTAATAGGCTCATTTCACTAACTCCACTCCTTATTTTCCTGCCATAAATGTGCACCTATTTGGGCATGTTCAGTTCCTGGCAGTTGTTTTGTTCAGTGGCTGCATCCATTATCAGGGCAGACTCTGAAAACTCGTCCTCTTCAACCTGCAGCCCAGATGCAGTTGTCTGGGCAATGAGATGTTCAGGTCAGGTATGATCTTGAGACAGAACGGTTCTTTTTGTGGTATAACACAGCCCTGTCCCTTAGAAGTCGTACCAGGACCAGTAATGTTTAATATAGAATCACAGAATCCAAGTCAAATGGGTAAGTTAGGAAGGCAAAATCCCAGATCAAACTCAATCTGGCTACTGATGGAAGAGACAACAAAAAAATCTTTTTACAAATACATCAACTACGGAAAGAAAACCAAGGAGAATTTCCATCCTTTATTGAGTATGAAGGGGAACATTGCTCCTAAGCTTAAGGAAAGGTCTGAGAAGCTTAATGAATGCTTCGCCTCTGTGTTTGATAGTCAGACCAGTGATCTCCACATTATTCAGTGCTCTGAATTGGAAGACAGGTATGCAGAGGAGGATAACCTCCCCATAATCCAGGAGGAATTATTCAACAAGCTGCTACACTACCTGGACACTCGCAAATCTGTGGGCCTGGATGGGATTCACCCAAAAGTATGGAGGGAGTTAGTGGAGGAGCTTGCCAAGCCATTCAGGACTGCTGATAAATGATTGAAACCCTGCAGCGGTGGAAGCCCCGTTCCTGGAAGCATTCAAGGTCAGGTTGAACAGGGCTCTGAGCAACATAATCAGGTTGATGTTTTCCTGCTTATTGAAGGAGATTGACTAGATTGGTTTTAAAGGCCCCTTCAAACCAAACCATTCCATGATTCTATGAAATGCTCTCCATTCTGTGTGCTTTATCTGTGCTGAACACACCCTGCCCCCTGCTCACCTCACTGAGTGAGCCCTGGGTTACGAGCAGGCTTTGAAAAGAGCTTCCTAAGGGCTCAGAATGGACAGAAGAGATAAAACCCCAAAAGCCTTCTGGATGTGTTCATAGTCGATCAAGGGTATGGAAATGAGACAGCAGACAGAGTTAATCCATGCTAAACGTCTTTATTTGAAAGAAATAGTCACTACTTGATCTGTTCCACCACCTGGATCACCAAGAACGAACCCTCAGAAGAGGAGCTGCTGGGGAAGAACAGCATTGTACTTGTGTTGTGCAGCATCTATGGAGCATCTGTACTTGGTTCAGTTGGTTTTAAGGACTTGATTCACACCCTGCTCAAACTGACGGCAGTACTGATGGTCCAAAAATTGCAGGACATCAGTTGTAAGGCATGATCCTTGACTGAATTGACTCTGGGGTCCTTGAGGAAAAAGAGAAAAAAAACATGACATGAGGAAGGAGCTGAGTTGGTGTTAAGTGCCCTGGGTGTTCCTTGTCAGCCCCTAATACCGAGCACATTGCACTCGTGTGTTTGATCAAATGGAGCCACCCTGGAACCAAAGCAGAGCAGGCAGTGAGGAGGGGCAGATGCTGCCAGGGCAGAACGCAACATCCTCTGCCTGATCTCTAGAGCAGCTTTCTCGTAACAGGGTTTGCAGACAATCTCCCTGCAGTAAGGCTCAGAGTTCTTTGCTGCTGCTCCAGGATTGACTCCTCTGTGTAACACCGAGTCCCTTTCTAGATACTGAAAAAGCACAGAGGGGCACTACGACGCTTCGTGCTGGCCGTATATATTGCTGTGTGTCACACGGCTGTGGCAGTGCTAGAGAGCAGCCCCTGTGAGGGTTTGACAGTGTCAGAGAATGCTGTGAAGTGCAGGTCATCAAACCCCTAGGCAATGTGATTGTTCCACCTCTGGCAGTTCTACAGGGAATGAGGCAACTTGACTTAGTGCAGCAAAACCTGCGTGTCTGGTGGGATTCCTCGGGATCTGATCATCAGTCTCTGAACTGAAGGGCAGCAGTTCTTGGGATGACCCTTTTCCTGGACCCTGGCACTGCAGGTGAGGGCACCTTGCAAAACTCTGGGTCAGAACTTCAGCCACCTTGAACTTGTCTAGAATGGGTAGTAGATCAGTTCTGGAGGTTGTGATTCAACACTCTTCCAATCCTGATCTGCAGATATTGAACTCTCTCTGCAGGTCTTGAGGTTCTTTATTTGTTTGCTTCTCTTGCTGAACAGCAGCACGTGTGTGTTATTCCCCAAGGGAAAAATAAATCTAGTTAGTCATAAACAGAATCCATTTTCCTGTACTCGCGATCAACTAGATGAGCCACGTAGGTGGGGAGTCCTCTGCACAGAGCAAAGATTTCTTGACCTTAAGACCTGAGGTCATGGATGCATCTCTTGATGATGAATGTGACCTCCCTTGCAGGTTGTCTTTGACCTTTCAGGCCCTAAATATCAAATAACATCATTCAGCAAGATCAGTGCCCTGATCCATTTAATGCAATGCACGTCCCTATTTCTGGAAGTATCAGGCAAACCATGTTTAGTGCAGTCTCTTAATGCACCGTGTGACCAGGGGACCATTAGCAAGCCCTGAAGGCAGCTCCTGTGGCTGATCTGTCCAAGGGAGTCAAGGCAGGTACACTGAATGCTGAGAGGATTTTCACATTGTCTGTGTTAATTCTGGGAGCTGAACTCAGGCTAACGTGATGCTGAGTTCCTATGAAAAAGTTTGGGAAACTTGAAATCTTATTTAAACTTTTTTCCTCATTAGTGGATTGTTCTTTTTCCACTAGAACTGCCCAAAAAGCTGATTTTTGTAGCCTGTCAAGAATGTGAGATAATGAAGAGCATCATGCCAAAAATCTGAAATCTCAATGCGTGAGGTAGTATTCAAAAGCAGTCAGTCTAAATAATCTTTTTCAACATTATAAAAAGGATCTGTCATCTACAACATTGAAAAAACAGGATCATCCTCCTCTGAATTTGGGCATTCTGACTTTTCAGTGCTTTGAGATTGTGTTGATATCAAATGTCACAGACTTTGATGCAACTTAATCATCAGTGGTGCCATTGAATGACTTTGAAAGTAACTGTTGCTTTAAAAGCTTTTGAAGACAGCACAGCCCCTGACATCTTTGCTTTACTGCAAAACTTTATGAGTAATAACTCCTTTTTCAATTTACCATGATCTCTTCAGCCAGTCTGGGAAGTGCATCAGAGCGAGGCAGCTGCATTATGTTCACCTTGGAAATGTAGCAGACTCTGTGGTAGCACTTTGCTTACAACTGCATCTTGAAAAATACAATTATTGGCAAGTAGGAGTTCAGCTGTTTAAGAATTAAGGTTGGAATAAAGTCTGTGTTAAAAGAGTCACAAAGGCAGATAGTTTTCTGCCCGATCCTGGGACTCAAAATGCTAAGAGAATAGAAATGAGTCCTGTATTTAGTCACCTTGAGAAGAGCTGCTCTCCTTGTGCATTTTCTGACAAAGCAAGCTCCTTGCCACTCACCGAATTGTAGTTCCAAAGGGTTTTCCATGACCCATGGGCTCCCTCTTGCTGGATACTTGCAACGCGCCGTTGCCTATTGATGATCAGAGTTTAGTAGCCTCCAGCAACACTGACTTGCTGTCTGAGGACATGAGTGTTTTGCACAAACTCATTTATGATGTGGTGTTTCCCATCAGAGTGCTGATTATCTTCCGTATCCCAATTCTAGGAAACAGAAGTAAACAATTTTAGACTCAGTTGTCTCCCCAAAGGTTTAGAAAATCACTGCTCTAAGAGAACAAATCCTGGCCCACAGGAAGCGCTGTTGGTGACCACAGCTTTTGCAAAATGACACAGAAGAAAGGCTGTGGCACTCTGGAGTAAACATAAGAAATGGTTTTATAGACTCATCGAATAGTTTCTTTCTCTTACATCTGGTAGGGCTGGAGTTTTACGCATGAAAGAAATGTGAGATTCCTTTCCTCCAAAGCGATGGGGAGAGAAACAAGGAAATGCAAGAAGTGGGGATGATGGGAAGAGGAGAAACACATGCATAATTTGGTCCCTCTACTCACATAATCAGCAAGGGCTGGAGTCAGCAGGAGTCCAAGGAGGACGGTAGTCACAATCTGAAATGGAAATCAGAAAGAAAAGTGTAAACTGCAGGTCTGGCTGTCAAACCTGGTCACGAGAATCCTGGTGCCTTTTTCCCAATGTGATGTGTAACTGCACTCCTGGGAGACACTTCTGCTTTCCGACTGGAATGACAGTGGTCACCAGCAGTGAACCATCCCTGCTTTACCCTGGAAGAATGCAAGCGAGGCACATGGCAGGTTGGGTTTTGAAAGAGCTGAATCTGAAGCTACTTCTGAGACCTGTAGAGTCATGTCCGGGTATTTTAGAAGAGCGGGAAGAAGGAATTCAATTCCTCCTGCTTAGGCATTCCAAGAAAGTGGTTGATCCATCAGTGCGTTGCTCAAGTTTGATAAAGGCATTGACAACAGTGAGCATGGATTGGGCTTCCTGTAGGCTGAATAAATGCAGTTAAACCTTGAAAGAGATCCTGACCTCCTGGTCTGATCAGGTCAACAGGGTGAGAGTTGCTCACTTGGGAGGAGAGGCATCTCCTCAGAGAGTATCTCTGCTCTAAGCAGATGTAGGCTCTTCAGAGAGAGAAAGGCAATGGATTTGGATGAGAGGTTTAGTTTACAAGGAATAAAGAAGGCTGCATACTCACAGTGAATTTCATCTTGACTGCAGAGCTGATGCTGATGCAGGTAGAATGAGCGATGTGAACCGTTCACCTTATATACGTGTTCAGATTTGGGGGTGGAACAGTTCAGTGTTGAGATAAAATTATTTTGTGATTTGTATCCCTGTCTGCATGTCACTGGAAATTAATTCCTGCTGTAACTGCTTCAGAAACATGGGAGTTTTTTTCCTGCCAGATTTGGATAATTCTCAGATAAGAACACATGGGCAGTAAAAATCAAATGGTTTATAACAAGATTCTGCCATGTACTAATTAGCGGAATACTCACCTTGAATTACGGCGAGAGATAGCCTAGGGTGTAAAACAAGGCCTCACAGTAAGTAAAAAAAAGAAGGGATTTTGTACCTTCCAAATTGTTCCCCATGTGCCCAGGTAACCACAGGGCCCCCCAAAATACATGGCCCAAATCCCACATGGCCGCTGAGAATCGTGTCACACTACATGTGCAGTTCACAATGAAATATTGCACGTCCCTGCAAGTTGGAGGGTTTGCTGCTTATTTGAGGTGACAACAATGATTTTTCCCCCTTGCCCCTGATTATTTTCTGTGGGGATGGCAATCCGTATGGAAAGAAGCGATCACTCAGGGAGGGCGGGATTGGAACCCTTGTGGTTGTGTCAAGTTGCTCAGTTCCATTTAGTGTGGGGCCTGAGTCTGTGGTGGGGGACGGCTGTCAAGATTCCAACACTCCCTTTCAGCTGGGATCCAGCATATGATGAAAGAGAAAGGAGTTTCAGATAGAAAAGACGCTTCTATCCAGTGCAACATCTCAGTAAATCTGGTCTCGCTGTCACCGAGCTGAGGACACAAGCCTCAGGGACAATTTTGGTTGCTGCCGTGGTGCCAGATGGTGGGGTTGTCCTCCAAAGAGGCTCCTGTCAGATCCACTGTCAGCAACTCAAACGGAAACGTCAGTTTCTGTATTATAATCCTCACAAATCCAGTTCTCTCAGCACCCTGAACTACTCTTAAAGTCTTCGAGGGCGTGCAACAGCATTTCTTAGATTCTGTTAAGGGTTTTTAATTTTACTCAATAGCTCTCTTGAACTTTTTCTGACTGTGCAGGTGTTTGCTCTAAAAGAACTGCTGATTCAGGGGTTTTGAAATCATCATCTGTTTCAGAATCTGGGCCATCATCTACTAGGGCTCAAAGGCCCCAGAAAGTAATTTCCCAGTGATACACAATAGGATAAATGAAGCGTTCTTTGCCCCTTCTGTTGCAAGAAAAGTGCTGGGTGAAGCTGGAAAAGGAGAGGAGCTTCTCTCAAGAAACACGAAGCAAGCTGGGCAGGAGCTTTGTTTACACACTGCAGCTGCACAGCTGCTTTCCTTTGGAAGCGCTAAAATATTTCTCAGTGCAGTTTTAATGTCAGGGAACAACTAAAAGCCCCCGAAACTTAGTCCTGATCAGAACATGCTGCTGCATCCTTTGTTTAGAGGAGCCTTACGTGGGTCAAGTGTCATTTTGTAGAATCATAGAATCATAGAATAGTTTGATTTGAAAGGGACTTTAAAGATCATACAGTTCCAACCCCCCTGCCACGGGCAGGGACACCTCCCACTGGGTCAGGCTGCCCAAGGCCCCATCCAGCCTGGCCTGGAACATCTCCAGGGATGGGGGAGCCACAGCTTCCCTGGGCAACCTGGGCCAGGATCTCATCCCTCTCATGGTGAAGAAATTCTTTTTTATGTCTAGTCCAAACCTGCCCCTCTCCAGTTTATACCCATTGTCCCTCATCCTATCACTACAAGCCCTTGGAAACAGTCCCTCTCCGGCTTTCTTAGAGGCCCTTCCAATACTGGAAGGTCTCTCTAAGCTCTCCTCGGAGCCTTCTCTTCTCCAGGCTGAACAACCCCAACTCTCTCAGCCTGCGCTCGTATGGGAGGTGCTCCAGCACCTCTTTTTCAATGCCAATATCAGGGTCTCTGAGCAAGGAGTGAAGGTCTGGGATTTTCCAGACACAATCAGTTATAGAAATTCTAGGTTTCAACGATCAAACTAGTCCCATCCATTTCACCTGAGGTTTGGCCAGCTGGACTCGTTCAGATTTCCAGGTGTAATTTTAATGGGTCAAAGCAGGTGGTTTTGCTTCCCATGTTAAACATTTATCAAATGATGTTAAATAACATCTGTATTCAGCTCCAAACTACATTTAATACACTTATTCACAGCTTGATCTGTTTGTGGTTGACCATCTTGAATTCCAATGCTTTTCTTTATAATAAATTAAAACATTGTAATATTAGGTATGTTCATATGAAGCTAAAATAGAAGTACCTCAGATATGGTTTTCTAGAAACCAAAACTTCAGACCATATTGTGCTAAATATGATTAGGCAGTAGGTACAGCACCATTTGCTTTTCATAGTGATGAATAATTGCCTAAGGCAGCATGTGAAATCTCTCTGGGAAATTGAGTAGTATAGGGTATGAGTGTGAAAATCAGGATTTTGCAAGAACAGCATTTGAGAAACCTGCCTTTGGAATTGCTTCCACTTTTTTAAAGGATCAGCCAAAACGCAGTGCAGACCAGTGTTTGTTGATGATTAATTTTACTGAGACACAATAGGCTCCGCATAGATGAGAAGACATGGGAAAATGATCAATAATGGGATCAAGAGAGGATTATCAAGAAGAAAAATCTTGTTCATAGGTACAGGGTTTTGTGAAAGTTCTTCCTCAAAACATTGTCAGGAATAATTAAAGACAAAGAGAGAGAGACTTTGTAATAAACAGTTCCTTAACGTGAACTTTCCAACATGAGACTTTTTCTTGTAGGAAGTTGGATCCTGAAAGAACAGGAAACACTGGTTAGATTTGGACAGAGAAAATAAGAGAACAATGTAGCTGAAATTCCTCCAATGTTGTGTTGGAAAATCTACCAGGAAATGCCATGTAGAAATTGAGCTGCATCTTTCTAAGCTTGGACTCCAAGCACCTGTTATTGAATCTTTGTGGTCAAACCTAAGCTGCAACGTGGGGTTTGAATCTCAGAATCGTGCTGCGGCAGGACGCATGGTAGCAGGTATTGTATCTGCATGCAGTTGCCTACAAAACCTAGACTAGTGTCAACATCTGGAACGCAAAAACCTTCCTGAAGAAGCCTGGTCTCCAGCTTGTGTGTTGCAGAGCTGCTTTTTCCCTTCTGGATGCATTTGCTGATTTACAAAGCATCATGGAAAACCACAGCATTTCCATAATTATCTTCTTCGTTTTCCTTCAACCTTTTCCATCCTCAATGATAATCTTGTTATTCTTTATTTTTTCGTGCCAAACGCTGTTACCAGTCTACTCACCAGCAGTGGGGTAAGCAAGGTAAGAGGGAATTCCTCGGCACAGAGCTTGAATGCGTTCCCCGTATGGGTGCAAGCTTTGAAGTCTCCTTCTTGAGATAATGAAGCGATTCTCCGTGGGTGGAAGCTGCTGAGGATCATGTCCCTAAGCATCAAAGAAAGAAACAACCCCCAAGCAGAGCATTTAACAAAACCGAGAATGTCGTTCAGACTCTGTACATCCACCTTTGATAACGGAGAGAGGGTTATTCAAGTGCAAGGCAGCTTTTGAGAGACTGAACTTCGGGAGGGGTTCAGCCTTGCTGAGAAACTTGCCTTTCACTCACAATCCTACCTGGTGGCCTTGAGCGGGTGCGGGTTTCTCAAGCAAATTACCCTTGTCTAATTTAGCAATGATGCAGGTGTTTTTTGAAAAGACCTTGGTTGCAACATAGCCCTGTTAAAAGAAATAGAAAGTTTTTTGTTGCAAATATACAGTGAAAAAGATTGTGAGAAAATCATGGGTTAAAAAAAAATAAATGCTCTGTACAGTACAAACAATCACATGGAAGGAAAATAGTGTTTTTTCAATTATGTTGTCCAGGTTAATGTGTGTTGAAGGCTGACAAGGGACTTCGATAAATGGTAAATTGCCTTTTCCAGTCGTGCCATGTGCCTGATACATTGCACTGGTTAAGGCAGGTGAAGGACTGACTGCTGAAAACCTTGCTGCAGTAGCATACGGTACAGCAGAAACAATAAAAGATGAAGTGAAAGGGTTTTAAGCAACTCCTCTAAAATGTTTTTAAGTTTTGTTGAACCCTGTGTGTTTTTCAAACATCTTTTGGTTTGAGCCATGGTGACAGGTACTTACAGTCTTGACGTCCCAGACAGATTTCCAGCCCTTAGAGTCAGAGTCTTTCTCTGAGTTGGAGCTGACCCCAGCGCCACCTGAAGAGCTTTCATCGTGGTGCCCCTTGAAGTCTTCCTTGCCCTTCTGATTTTGGAAAAGATTAAAGGAAGAAAGGATTTAGGTTTTTGGGTTCCCAGGAGTCTTTCATTCAATAAAGCAATGACTCTAGTAACCACGTTTTGGGAAGTGGTTGCTTTTGGAGAGCAGATTAAAGGGATGATGATTTCTGGCCTTAGAGGGGAGGCTGGGAAGCCGTTAGTGCTTTTGTGTGAAACTTTGCAGTCAGGCTCTGCCTATCCCTGGTTTTGAGGTCCCTGATGCATCCACCTTACAGACAAACTTTAACATCACTGCTCTGTTCCCCATGTCTATTAGACCAGATGGAAAAGACAGCATTGTCCATTTAAATACTGGAGAACTTCTTTTAAAGTTAATCACTAAACGGGATGTTCAGAATCAAACTAGCAAAGAATACATCTAGGAGAAGGAACATCATTCCTCAATTGCTCTTTCCCTAGCAGGCACTTGCAAGCAGAATGTTATTTGCAGCATTTCACTGTACTTCATCATCAGATCCTTTCCTGCTAAGTATCAAACTTTAAATGCAGATTTATTTTCTGAAACTTCTTTTCCTGAGGCTATAGCTAACGTGTGAAGCTGCATGTAACTCTGTACTTACCCTCTCAGCAAAAGCTGGAACCAGGAGAACTCCAAGAAGAGAAGCGATCACAATCTGAAACAAACATTTGGCATTCACAGCATTTGAACATTGTGACTGTTTAGCTCACATCAAGTTATTTACTATCTTAAAATAATTTTGCCCTCCTGTTTAACTTTGTGTACATGCTCAGATGTTTTCTGAAGTGGGGTCTAGCTGAAGAGTATTTCAATACTTACATCAGATCCTCGATTTATATACATTACTCCTCACCTCAGCAGGTAAGAAGGTCGCTTAAATGCTGGGTTTTAAAATACGCTCAGCCCCAGTTCAGTACGCTACTTGGGAAGAGGGTTTAAAAGGGAGAAATTCGCACGCCGTCCTTTTAATTTCAGATGTAGAGCAGATCCATGCAACGTCTGTGTGCACGTGCACCTACTGAGGAGAGTTGGAAGGCGGATGCACAGGTCAGCTCTGTACTCACAACAGAGCAGAAATGAGACCTGAGCCTCCCCATAGCAGTTCTCCTGCATCTGAATGCAGGGCTTAGGGTAGAAGGGTAGGCACAATTCCTTTTTTACAGAAAAATGTAAACTTTTACTCTGTAGTCCCTGCATAAATCACTAATAGTTCGCTGGGCACCAAGACTCAAAATAATTACAAACTCTCCAGCATTAAGACCTCTATGAGAAAGTGATACAGATACTTACAGAAAACTTCATTGTGATGGTAGGCGAGGCAAGACCTGCTGGCACAGAGTGTTTTATACAGCAATCTTAAAATGGCTTTGACTTATTGGCACATGCCCTCTGTTCTACAGAATCGTGACGAGTTTCCTGAGGAAGGGCTCTGATAAGAGGAGGTTTTGATATCAGCCTGATTGAATTCACTGCCTACAGGAAGATGGCAGAAAACTTATCGTGGAAACTTCTAAGTGTTTGATAGTAACTTTTAAATGGGTAAAAAAAAAGCCATAATGAGAGAACAGATGCCTGATAGAATTTGCAGTGGCGCTTTGTGCCTACATGGCAAAGGACTCACCCAGATACCTTATCCACAGATGGCACCATTTATTAAGTCAACGGAAGTGTTAACCTTGCGACGTTAAACACACTGATTGCCTGGCAATCAGGACGTTGGTTCTAACGGACAGAAATGACTGAGTTCTTTCTTGAACCTTCCTTTCTGAGCTTGTTCCCTTGGGATCTGCTTCCCTCTCTTCAGACATGGTTCTGCATCTTCACAGAGCATCTTCACAAATGTGCTACCTGATGATGGACTAAGAGCTGGTTCTAGAAAGGGGGGATAACTGGAGAGAACAACATCTGAGTAGGGGAGGAGCAGTAGCAATGGGCATTTGTGACAACTCTTACTCAGAATGTGGGTTTTCATAGTTCTCTGAATTGGATAAATATATGCAGAGCTGTTAAGAGCTTATTTGCCTTGTTTGCTGTAGAAAATTTGCCAAATATCTAGGTTTTTCACTTGGCCAGTACAAATGTATGAGTCCTTCTGCCCAGCTACACTGTTCACTGCTCTTGCATAAACTAAGGTAGGTAGAGAGTTATAAAGTTATATCTGGGCTCTCACAGTCCAGATTTGTTTCTCAGCTGTGCCTGCTACAGAAGCAGCCCTTTCAGAGGTGCTCCTTTACCTGCTCCAAAAGTGCTTCTTCTCTCATAGCATTTCTATCAGTCCCTCTGCCTCCTAACTGTGCCCTTTGTTGTGGTTCCATACGAGTTTGCAAACTCACGTTCCCCTTACAAAGCCAGAATGGAGACTCAGGGTCATTAGGTACAAATGTCTATGAACAAAGTTCTCCACTCTCATCATTTGCTGAGGATCATTGCAGCCATTATTGGAAAAGTCAGGGCATCTTAGTTCTGTTGAGAAGGTGACAGTAAATACTAATTTAAACCATTCTGGGCCACACTGTCATTCTGCTACTAGCTGCTGCCAGGCTTGGACTATGTGAGTGCAGAGGACGTGTAGCAGTCTGCCAGCAACATGACTGGAGAGCTCTTTTATTCATCTTTTTTTCACCTATTTTGCAATTTGCACAAGATGTGAAACATGGTGAATGAAGTTAAGAAATTACTCACGACAGTCCTAATTGGACTGACTTGTGGATACCCAATTGAGCCAGGAATCTTCTCAGTCTCCAAGATCCAAAATATCCAAAAGTCTTACTTTGTACATCATGAAATCCTCTCACAGTTTCTGGAAATCTACTTGATCAACTGGTTCTTAAGAAAGAATCTGAACTGTACCCTGCTAAGTCCAGCAGTGCTGTTAGTGATAAGCTGGAAAGCAGTTTAGTCCATTTCTTCCAACAATCGCAGCCAATTTGGCCATTACTTTTGTTTGCCACACTTGGAAGTCTGAATCTCCACATCTTCCATCAACTTCTGATTATTTGAGAAGTTTGTATGGCAAATACGCTCAGCTACAGCATTTAAGAATAGCTTACAAAAGTAATTACAACAGTAGATGCTGGGAAAAAAGTCAGGGAGGAGTCCTTTCAGTGTATAGGACTCCATTCTCTTCCAACCTGGTTATTGTCTCTTCCAACCTGGTTCTTCTATGATTCTATGGTTTAGTGTTTGATAGGAATGGTTGGACTCGATGATCCAGTGGGTCTCTTCCAACCTAGTTATTCTATGATTCTACGATTCTATGATTCTATGATACTTTTTCCAGTTCGAGCTTGTCTCTGTCTCATTTTTAAAGATCTGCTCAAGGCATTCTGTCTTCATACTAAATTCTTGTACCACTGTGCAGCAAACTGCTAAGGGTAAGAGCCACTCTGACTTTAACCCTGGTCTCAAACTACTTTAGTGTTTCATTTTGCACCCACATTCACATTTTCATGCGGTTTTCTATCCCCTACTGTCTAGCATGAATAAAATGGCTGAAATTATTTCTGGATTCCCCCTTGAAACCTGCTTTATTTTTTTTAACTACTGAAAGTGATTAATTCTACATGACCTGTTCTTATGCCACACAGATTTTTCCAAACTATGTCACTCCATCTTTATCCTGTGTGTGGGACGTCAGCTTAATGCAAATGGAAGCATAGAGACTTTTGTTGATTTTTTGAGGTGTTGTTTCATTCTTTACTTTTCTCCTCCTACCTGCTCACTCCCTGATAATGTAAATATTTATGAAAAGTATCTGAATAAAAACATGAGTCAGCAGGTGCGTTTGTTATGATAGAATAATCTCACCTTTACTTGATCAAACTCATGACCCTTATGTGTTGAAATTGCCGTTCAGTAAACGGACTTCAACTGAAATTGTACAATTATTCTTTTTGTGTCCAAGGTTCTTCTGTTTAAATGATTTTTAGTGAACGATAGTGCCAAATAATGGGTGAAATTCTTCTGGTGTTTTTACTTATGTAGATTAAGAGTAACTGTAACTTAATCATGTTTCATCAGGGTAAATTAGAAAGTATTTAAAAATATTTGCCCTTATGAAAATATTCCGAAAAATTAAGTTCTATTTTTCTGCTGGCTTCCTTGTTATGGCCAAGGGTAACGGTTGAGGGAAAGTGATTTTATTTAGTGAAAAGTCTGAGAGTCTTCACTTAGACCAAAGGTATCCAAAGTAAGAAGATGACTGGGGATGTGGACACTCTTGTGAAATTTCATGTTGACACTCTTGTGAAATTTCATGTTCACCGAGGGGTTCGGAGTCGTGGCTTCCTAAGCTAAACTTCACTCAACATGAGAACTGACCAAAGTGAAATTTCTGTGTGTGGAAATTAGGAAATTGTTTGTGTGGAAAAAAGAGCAGGTTATAGCTCTTCTCACGCAGCTTTTCACTTCAGTTGATTAATATGGAAGGGTGCTGCAGGGGTTCTTGGCGCAGTCGTGAGGAGTCTTGCCTCCAGGTGCTAATTTCAGCGGCATCATTGGGAGATGTGTGCATTCACCACAGCGAAAAAGTCTCAAAAATCTAGGCTTTCCTATTGGAAGAATATCCAATATTGGACGTGTCTCAGTTGCCTGGGACAACTAGGAGTATGTTCTCTCTTGCAATAACGTTAATTAGTCAAATCCTTCTTAGGAATTAATTTTTGGCCTTGGCTGATTAGAGCAGCAAATTTCAGTCAGTTGAGCATAAGGTGCAAACCATGAGATCCTGGCTTTTGCTGTAATTCTCCTTCACTGAATGAATGATTTCAAATATTGTTCTGCTCTTACCTGGGCCTAAGTATATCAATATTTAGGGATACAGAAGCTTCTTGAGTGTTTTCCAGAAGTAACAAGTGTATGAATGATGTAATGGAAAGTTAATTTAAACTTTAAAGGGTTTAAAAATTATTAAAGCTTTTTATTTTATCTTGTGATGCCTGAACCCTGTTACATTCTGGCTGCGAAAGGGTTATTTGACTGCTGTACTCTACTCTGAGTATTTCTGACATATCTGTAATCTTAGAAACAAAGAATCTCTTAAGAAGAAGAGGGAGAGCCAGAGTTCAAGAGGAGGGTAACATCAATTTAATCCAATTAGTCTAATCTAACCATGGTTGTCACAATATGGTACCTGTCTGTATGTATTCTGATATACTGCTTAGCAGCACAGCTTTGTTACTATTGAGATAACATTTTCTGTGCTCAGTTGGGTGGAATCGAGTAAATGTATGCAATTTCCTTTTTTTCATTGAGGCTTGTTTGCTGAGAGAGATTTCCATGCAATCCCTTTCACCTTTTTTTCCAGTGATAGAGATCATAGAATCACAGAATAACCAGGTTGGAAGAGACCCATTGGATCATCGAGTCCAACCATTCCCATCAATCACTAACCCATGTCCCTCAGCACCTCGTCCACCCGTCCCTTAAACCCCTCCAGGGAAGGGGACTCAACCCCCTCCCTGGGCAGCCTCTGCCAGGGACCAATCACCCTTTCCATGAAATATGTTTTCCTAATGTCCAGCCTGACCCTCCCCTGGTGGAGCTTGAGGCCATTCCCTCTCATCCTGTCCCCTGTCCCTTGGGAGAAGAGCCCAGCTCCCTCCTCTCCACAACCTCTTTTCAGGGAGTTGCAAAGAGCAATGAGGTCTCCCCTCAGCCTCCTTCTCCAGGATAAACACCCCCAGCTCTCTCAGCCGCTCCTCGGAATCCTTGTTCTCCAGCCCCTTCACCAGCTTCGTTGCTCTTCTCTGGACTCGCTCCAGAGCCCCAACATCCTTCTTGTGCTGAGGGGCAATACATGTGTTACATAAATCATGGTAACTGATCAAAAATGAGGAGCTCTTCATGTATTTAACAGATAGAAGAAACAGCTGAAGAGTTGGTCTATTCAGTAGCTGACACGTAGGCCACCATAATGTAATTATTTCTTTCCAGGATTTGCCTGCAGACTGTCAGGCTGTTACGTTTCAGAATTATGTATCAGGGATTACGTTTCAGTTCCTATGAATGAATAGTAGAGTTATGCCTGATGTCATTTAATTCTGGACAATAGCCTGTTAAATATTTAAAAAATTGAACTGGCAAGAGTGGGAGTTTAAACAAGTTAATAATAGCCATTTGTACAGTGATTAATTTTACAAAAGCTGACTTGCTGATTCCTTTAACAAATCAGTGTCAGGTTATCTGTGCCAACCCAAAAATCAGATAAGAGGTTTACCACAGTGTGACATGTAGATATTGACTTGTTCGAGTCATGAAGGAAGGTTCTGTCAAGTGTTTCCCACACCTCCAGCAAGATATAAAAGTTGAAGGCCTCTGAGGCTTTCATGCATTCTTACTCTCTGCAGCCTCTTGGTCTTATCTGAAAGAAAAATGGCTGGATTTGTGAGTATATCCATTTTTATTGAGCTTATATTATCGTAAGATCCTTCTTTTTAAGAACAAAAGGATAGAGGAACTGATGCTTCATGTTAAGTTGTACAGTACTGGGGATAATATGATCTGTGTATTTTTTATTTGGGTTGTTCAGTGGGAAATTTGCATTTCTTGGGTGTGCAGTAATGCCCTTGGAGCTGGTGGAAGCAGCATTTGAGCAAAAAGTGCAGAACCTGACTACATTTCAGAAGGGGGTTTTAGTTATAATTTAATTATTACCGTTATGGAGGCAAATCAAGAAGTAACATGGCATGAAGGAGGGACTTGTGAAAAGCACAAAAGGGTTAAGTATTCATTCCGCTTTTTCAGTCACGGGTAAAAGAAACCCTAACAGTAAGAATTTCATAATGAAAAATCTTAATTGTTTTCAACTAATACATGCGTGAAGTGGGTCGTTTTTCAAACTGTTCCTACAACTGCCTCCCTAAAACCATTAACTTGGTATCTTTATGGTGTTGCCTGGTGTTTCTGCTCAGTGAGAATTCTTATTCCTTTTGCAGGCTGCCGCTCTCGTTTTGCTGGGAGTCTTCTGGACCCAGGCTTCTGCATTGCAGGTAAGCGGAGCATTAAGCCTTCTGCTGCAGGTACTCATTTGAAATGTATCATATTCCTGGGCAGGGAGCAAATATAATAGGAAGAAAAGCACAGAAGAAACAAGCAAAGTGCTCTTCTTGCCAAGCACCTTTTCCAAAGGTGACCACCTTATAATTTGAAAAGGCAGGATTGTCCAGGTGCAGAGCACCAAGAGATTTGTAGGGATGTAGGAACCTTTAGCTCAAGCAAAAATCTGGGGTGTGATCCAGTCTCTTGCCAGTCCCTGCTGCCACATGTAATGACTGGGATGCCTCGTTTTGTTTTTCCTTAGCCTGCAGTGAGAACCTGTCCCCTCTTTTCTCACCTTAACTCACCCTTGCGTAAGTAATCTCCACCTCAAGGGCCTCCTGAGACTGCTAGCGGGTTGATAAGGGATTTGATATTTACATAAAGCAAACATGCTTGTTTATTTAAAAGAAAGCGGTTCTTTGCATTTCACCTTTTAAACGTGTAAATCAGATGATGAACAATGGGTTTGTGTTTTTTTACCAAAGACCTTTCTCCTGCACGAACCTGGCAAAGACTATGTCACTGGAACTATGACTATCCAGAATGATGACAACATTGTTGATGTCCACGTCCGTTCTGGCGTGTACTCCTCTGACACCATTTTTGACTACTCACGTGTAAGTAAATCTAAGAATCTGCCTCGACTTCATCTCTGAGGAAGTTTTTAAACTCATAAATTATTGTAGAGTTGTCCTGAAATACTGTTTCTCTGAAGACTCCCATCACCTTTCCTACTCTTAGGCCACCTCTTCTTTTCACCCGTGGTTTCAAAGACTTGTGTTGAAACCTGTGGTGGCAGTTCACGAAAGTGAGAAGAATGCCATTGACCTCCGTGCAAGAGGGTTGAGGATGGACCTGCCATCACTCATTTATCACAAGTGCCGTAGAATTCTGTGGGAAAAGATACTTCCAGTCTTACGGACAGACAGTAGTGTAGTTGATTCCATTCCCCAAAGGTGACAATGCAAATGCAGAGTCATTCCACAGTAGTGACCTGCGTAGCCACTACAGGTTGCCCTAAAGACTAGGGATAATCAATTCGTATTAGCGGCAGCCGTTTTAAATTGAAGAATTAACTCTAATTTTTTTAATCCCAGGGGTATATTGCAACAAGATTGTTTTCACGAAATGCCTGCTTTATCATGAAAATAAGCAAGGACGACATCCCAGAGCTGCAGCAACTTGGACGCCTGGCTTTTGAGAGAAAGGTGACTTTGTAGGGAAACCTGTACTGTATATAAGAAAGGCCGTATAAGAGTTGTGTGGTGTGGTGGGAGCCCTCCCTTCTGCCTTTAAGCTGCTCTTAAGAAAGTCTTTTACTGCATTAGCTATGATGAAGTAGATCTGGCAAGACAGAACTTCAAGGCACTATCATATAAAACATTATTTTAAGATAATAAGCCGTCAAGACCCACTGTCCAGTTTCTCTAGTGGAAGTCATTGGGACTAGAACTATAAAACCCCCTGTCAGCAGCAGCACAAGTTGACTGTTTTGAGGTGATCACAATGCAAGTTAAGGCTTTTCCTTTCTTTCATTGTCATGCTGATATTTTGAGCTTGGCATCACATGAAAATATTTTGTTGGCAGAATAGAACTTAGAAATCATAGAATAGTTTGGGTTGGAAGTGACCTTAAAGATCATCCAGTTCCAACCCCCTGCCATGTGCAGGGACACCTCCCACTGGACCAGGGGCTCCAAGTCCCATCCAGCCTGGCCTTGAACCCCTCTAGGGTGTTCAAGTCACTTTGACCAGACTTTAATTTCCTTTTCAGGCAAGGGTTTCATGAAGGTGACTGAAACTATTTCCTGGAGATGAACTTGAGTTCTGCTCATTTATGAAGCCTAACAGTAGTGCCTTTACAGCAAAACTTACTGTCAATTAGCATAAATCACTATGACAGTAATACAACTCAGTTTTGTTATGTTGACAGAATTAGTATCTAGTGAACTTCGGGTTTTAAGAGATTGAAAAGATTTATTTTCTTTAAAACCATATAGACTCTTGAGCTGATGCTTTGTGTGAGATAACGGAAGGTCATTTCAGATTTGAGGATTTTCTCAAAAGATGTCCTAGTAGAGTGAAACCAAAGGCTCATTACTGATGACTTGAACGTTTTCTTTTTAGACTATGGAGGCAATGTACTCTCCAAATAACGTGTGGGTACAGTTTCGATCTGGCCATTCCTTCCTTGGGGGTCTCAGAAACTGGATCGTCTACGGCAGAGCCATTCAACAACTCTGTTCAGGTCTGCCTCTCTACGAGCTGGAAAGCATCCAACGTAAGTGACAAGACCATAATAGCATGTTTCTGTTACAGCACGTAATCATAGAATCATAGAATAGTTTGGGTTGGAAGGGGCCTTAAAAATGATCCAGTTCCAGTCCCTGCCCTGGGCAGGGACACCTCCCACAGGATCAGGGGCTCCAAGTCCCATCCAACCTGGCCTTGAACCCCTCCAGGGATGGGGCAGCCACCACTTCCCTGGGCAACCTGTTCCAGGGCCTCCCCGCTCTCATTGTGAAGAAATTCCTCCTTATGTCCAGTCTGAATCTGCCCCTCTCCAGTTCATACCCATTGCCCCTCACCCTATCAAATTTGTAGAAGTCCCTCCCCAGCTTTCTTGTAGCCCCTTCAGGTACTGGAAAGTCGCTATAAGGTCTCCTCAGAGCCTTCGCTTCTCCAGACTGAACATCTTTCACCTTTCTATCCTTTCTATCCTTCAAACCTAAGAGTATGTGGTACCTCTGAGACAGGAATATTTTTCCCTGTTTGAGAGAGGAGGAGTAAAATACCCAGCAAGATTGAAAGAGTAACGCTCTCGGATGCTTTGGAAAATCCAGTAAACCACTGGTTTCCATTATCAGGTTTCCGAATATCTGGAATAACTGTTCCAAAGTGGTTTGTCTAGTGTCAGATGAAGTCCCTGTGCAGCAGCTGTACCCAGCTTATGCCCCAGTGATACTGTGGTCCCACAAAGAACCTACAGTACACCAGCATGCTAAGTGCTGCAGGCTGGTGCTGGAAAGAAGGAGCGTAAAGGTGCTTTAAAGCCATACAGAGACACTTCCTCCCCTTGAGTTACACCAGAAGAGGTTTACACAGCACCCACTGAGACCAACATGTGCCTCGAATAAGATCATAACTGGCAAATTGAGCAACGAATTGAGCAACGAAGCTAGTGAGAACAGGCCTTATGAGGAGCGTCTGAGAGAGCTGGGGGGGTTCAGCCTGGAGAAGAGGAGGCTGAGGGGAGACCTCATTGCTCTCTGCAACTCCCTGAAAGGAGGTTGTGGAGAGGAGGGAGCTGGGCTCTTCTCCCAAGGGACAGGGGACAGGACGAGAGGGAATGGCCTCAAGCTCCACCAGGAGAGGCTCAGTCTGGACATTAGGAAAAAATATTTCATGGAAAGGGTGATTGGTCCCTGGCAGAGGCTGCCCAGGGAGGGGGTTGAGTCCCCTTCCCTGGAGGGGTTTGAGGGACGGGTGGATGAGGTTCTGACGGACATGGTTTAGTGTTTGATAGGAATGGTTGGACTCGATGATCCAATGGATCTTTTCCAACCTGATGATTCTATGATTCTATGAACTTGAAATTTGTGTATTTACAGACTTTTCCTTGCTGGATGCAGAGATCTTGTTGTCATTGATAATATCTTTATTTTCTTGTTTCTTCTAGCACGATCGAGCGTTCGTGGTTGCGCCAGTGCAGGAATTCCAAGCATTTTGGGCATTAAAATCTGCGCTAAAATCCATTAGGCTGAATCCTGAGAACTACGCAACATGGGAATGCCTTGTTTCTCTGCATGCTTTTGTGATAGTCGCAATGTTCTCCAACCAGAACAAAACTTGGTGTTAGACTTACCCTGCCTATCTGCAGCTTTGAGTGCAACAAACCCATGATATACAAATAAAGATAATGCAGGAATAAAAATGCTCTGTGTTTTTCTTTCATCCAAAAGTCAGAAGGGAATAAAGTGGGCCTTGCTGGTTTTCTCGTCGAAGAGCTGCATTCTCCTTCGGTACATCCCATACGAGGACAGGCTGAGAGAGTTGGGGTTGTTCAGCATGGAGAAGAGAAGGCTCCAAGGAGACCTTATAGCAACTTGCCAGTACCTGAGGGGCTACAAGAAAGCTGGGTAGGGACTGTTTACAAAGGCTTGTGGTGACAGGATGAGGGGCAATGGGTATAAACTGGAGAGGGGCAGGTTTAGTCTGGATATAAGGAAGAACTTCTTTACTACGAGAGTGATGAGGCACTGGAACAGGTTGCCCAGGGAAGTGGTGGCTGCCCCATCCCTGGAAGTGTTCAAGGTCAGGCTGGATGGGGCTTGGAGCCCCTGATCTAGTGGGAAGTCTCCCTGTCCATGGCAGGAGGGGTCGGAACTAGTTGATCCTTAAGGTTCCTTCCAACCCAAACTATTCTATGATTCTATGATTCCCCTGCTTGGACTGTAGCAGGACCTAGGCATTGATATATGCTTCATGCCAATGAAGAACAGCAACAGAATAGTTTTCTCCACTGGAAAACTTCCCTTTGGCAGCAGCATCCAGCTTCTGCAGGTGTTGATTCACCTCCTGAGTGATTGTTTGGGGGGAGGGAGCAAAGAGATGAATGAAGAGATGATGTTACTCTTGCAGAGGAGCTTGGATTCTGCAAGGCCAGTGAAAATTTGTAGTTATTTGAATGGATGTGATGGGTCATAGAGCTTTTTCTTCTGGGCATTTTTCAACTCTGGATAGAGGAAACTGTCCTAGTCCATTCATAACCTAGTACAAAATCATCCTCTCACACAAAGCCAGTGTAAAAAGCGCTGTGACCACTTGCTGGGTGCCCTGCATATGCTGGAGGGGAGCTGATTAAAACACAAGATGGGGCAGCATTGGTGCTGCCTGCCTGCTCTGCCAATAGATCTCAGCGAATGGTTGAATTTGCACTTTCACCAGGGCTTTGAAGGAGCACTATTTGGGAGTGGGTTCTGACTTTCAAAGCATTTGTGGTTGCAGTATCCAGAGAAGCTGTTGTTTCAAGACCTTAGTCGGAAGCCCTAATCTAGTTTTCAGGTGACAACTCTCGTGTTTCAACCCTTTCCTTGTATTTTCTTCCGTTAGAGGGTACGGAAGTCATGACAAGCCACTACCTGCACACCCTCACTCCCGGCCCAAGTCAGTCAAGCTCTTCAAAATCAAGAAGATAACTGTCTTAATTATCTCAGGCTTTATATAACATCGGATTATTTCTTTAGGGATGATGATCTGACATCAACCACCTAGTGAAAGTTTGAAGACCAGAGACTGAAGTAGATCCCTAAAAAACATAGTAGTAAAGCTTCCAGTGAGACAGACTAGGTATACAAGAAAAGTCTTATTACCCTAAGTTTATTATTATTTAATTCAAAGTTATGTAAAATAATCAATCGATGCAATCTGGATTTCTGTCTAATTGCAGTATAGATGTATCTGAACCTTTACTGTGTGTGCAGTCCAATAATGTCTTTTGCGACTCGTACTGTTGCTACTAATCAGTATTAGTTACTTTAAACCATCATTCTGAGTACTACATCCACTCATTAGTGAACAGCTCTCAGATTTGAGTGAGACCTGAGTGAAACAAGGGAGTGGTTATACCTGCTAATAAAAAATGCAGAGCTAAACTTATCCATTGAGCGTTACTCATGTCAGGAGAGCCCTGTTCTCCTCTTGCAGAGTTGCTTATAGATCATGAGGATAATCCTGAACAGACAAAATAAGGCATGTGTTGCTGCCTTGATACTCTCATGGGAAACTGAAGCAGAATCTACTCTGTACAATTTGCCTGTTATCGTGGAAATTATCCATGACTGAGGCAGGAACTCAGTCCAGCTCTTCACTCTTCACCAATGGCTTAGAAAAACAAAATCCCTTTCTGTGGTTTGACTGAATTTCACTTAGGAAAAAATATTTCACGGAAAGGGTGATTGGGCAGAGGCTGCCCAGGGAGGGGGTTGAGTCCCCTTCCCTGGAGGGGTTTAAGGGACGGGTGGACAAAGTGCTGAGGGACATGGGTTAGTGATTGATGGGAATGGTTGGACTCGATGATCTGGTGGGTCTTTTCCAACCTGGTGATTCTATGATTCTATGATATTTGAGGTCTTTCTAAATAAAACATAAAGGCATTGTACATACAGCTAAAAGCTTTCCAATAAGTTAGTGTTTACTTCCTACTAATTTTGAAGGCAGTGTTATATGCTTGGTAGATTTCCACTCGATATTAGAGCAAATAGGTTCTACAAAGAAGTCTGAAACATGCCTTATTACCTTATTATCTCCTATTTAATTCTGTTTGAGCTAGGGAGGTAGTGTTTCTGCCCTTCACGTACTCAAACAAGGAAGAAGATTGTTTATATCTATTATTTTAGTTCACAATCACAGTGTATCAGCCAGACCTGTTAGCAATACGTTTGTGTTTTGACTGCTGTGTTTACTGTTTGATAAATTATGCTTCAGCTATGCATCTACTCTCACCACACCTCCAAGGCCAAGGGGCGCAGCTCAGAAGAAACTCTTCTGGATGACGTGCCCTGGAGGTAAATCTGCTGTGATGTTGCTATAACTTTTGGGGCACAGCTCAAGAAAAAGAGAAAAAGAAGCACAGAGAGTGCCCACCTTCTCCTTCCCTCCATTTTTTAGAGGATGGGCTGGTTTTACATGAGCACATGGATGGGTAATGCCACTGCTCTGAATTTATAGATCTCACGCTTAGGACCAACATAAATCACCTACATAAATCACCAACAAATTGTGCTAGAAATAGCTGCAGAGCAAAACAAATTAATGTTGCATTTGGTAGCAAACTGCAAGGCAAACAGGAATTTAGAGCCAAATTTGAACAAAAGCAGAGAGAACGATCTACACAGGGGAAACAACATCGATATTTCAATTGTTTGATACTGTAGTTGGCAAGTTCTATTTCCTTCTTTGCTGACTACCCACAGTTTACCATATGTTTTATTTACGTCTTAGACCATAATTAATCAATTCTTTTCTTATCTTTCAAGGTGATGGGTGTTATTGCTGGGCTACAGGGAAAGACCAATAAAGGAAAATGCAGCATCAACTGAGCAGCATAAGATGGAGAGGGGCAGATTTTAACTGGACATAAGGAGGAATTTCTTCACCATGAGAGTGACGAGGCACTGGAGCAGGTTTCCCAGGGAAGTTGTGGCTGCCCCATCCCTGGAAGTGTTCAAGAGCAGGTTGGATGGGGCTTGGAGCCCCTGATCCAGTGGGAGGTGTCCCTGCCCGTGGCAGAGGGGTTGGAACTAGATGATTTTTAACGCCCCTTCCAACCCAAACTATTCTATGATTCTATAATCAGCAGATAAAGTGTCCATGATGATAGGGTCCATCTATTCCCTTACATAATCATAGTCTGAAAATGGTTTTATTTTTTTAAATCTACAGCCCATTGGCAAAAACTCTGGTCTGAATGCTCAAAATCTGAAAGAAATATATAGTTCCCCTTTTATTTCTTTTAGATGTGTCCTATAGAATAAGAAGCATCTGCTGCTTTAGAACTTGTTATATATCATCAGCTTTATCGATCATCTATCACTAAGGGTCTTTTTACATTGTAATCCAAGAGATTCTCACCGGAATCAATGGAAAATTCTTTCTGATTCCTGCAGGAGGATTGCAGCAATTTCCAAATTGGAGAGCAGCCGGCATCTGTTCTCAGAAACAATGAGAGAGAGAGTTGTGTTCACAGGCAATGAAACAGAGTCCTTATCCTAGACAACTGCTGAAGGTTAATGTGCAGGGTGGGCTGTCCATAACGCTAATTAGTCTTAAGCATAAGATTAACACCTTGAAAATAGCTCAGGCAACTGGTGTATCTGTATCAGGAGAGGGGCAGGGCTGTGGTGAGCCTATCGGAACTGGATGCCAGATGTATCACAAAAATTAAGAAAGGAACCATTGCACAAGCTTAGATCTGGAAGACATTCACAGAAAGAGTCTAGCGAGGCAGAGAGCATTAGGATGTGGTTCTTACTGTCTTGAAAGACACCTGATCTTTCCAAGAGCTTCTCTCCATCAAAGTTTTGAAAGTTTAGCTAGCTTCTCAGCTAGAGTTTTTCTGTAAAAGGTGGGAAATTTGTTTTATGTAAGGGAGAGGGCACTGGGAGTGTGTCTGGGTGCGCCTGAGTATCTGTGTGCAAGTGCATCGGCAGCTTTTGTAAGTTAATATTTATCCGAGGCTGGGATATCAGAATAACGCTGATCATTTGCTCTCAGCTTTTTTAAAGAGCCTGGAAGGTGTTTGAGGGCCTGCCTGGAATCCAAGCAGCGGTATCGTTGGATACACACTGACAGGCAGCTGAAATATGTCAAGCATTTGGGGAGGGCGGAATTAGCACACATTCCAGTCACATCTCCAGTTCTGCTGCAATTAACCTTTCTTGATCCTCACACATATCACTGGGCAGGAAGCCTCTATGGTCCCTCACTGCCAAGGACAACAATCTATCTCGTCACCTGTGCTGCACATTAATCCAAGATCTTTTTACCACTGAACCCATCCTAGTGAGGACTTCTTTCCCCCTTCCCATATTTCCCAGTGTACTCACCAGGTCAAGGTATAACGTCTCTACCAGTTGTGATCTTTTTAAACTTGGAGATTAACCTGGAAACCCTCACTCTGGTGAGCTATAGCATTTAAATGAAAGAGATTGCTTAAATTAGGAGGACGAGTAGATTTTCATACATCTTGTCTGAAAAACAAGTTTTCCAGTTTGTATCAAGTAATCATAGAATCATAGAATAACCAGGCTGGAAGAGACCCACCGGATCATCGAGTCCAAAAATATGAAAAGGGGAAGATATTAATGTTGGCAAATGTTCTTTTACAGGCTAGATTTCCACTGGAGGAGAAAAATAAAAGCAGAGTGGAGAATCGAGGCCAGTAACTGGAACAATAATGTGGACTGGGCTGGGAAGCCAAAGATGTGAGTGAGTGTCACTTGCTAAGTCTCCCCAAATGATTTTGTGCTAAGAATGCATAGTTGTGAGGGGGAAAAAAAAATTTAGAAGACAAAAACTGGTCTCTTGATTTTGTCTGTATAAATACCGACCACATGAGCAAATTGCTGTTGTCAAGCACTGAAAAACATGGCAAGATCCGTGTGCAAGAAGAAAAGAGGATACATTCCAGTAAAGGCAACGTGTGTTCTTGCGTTGAATCAAGGTGCCTAATCTTAAATACCCAGGTTTTAAATTATTGTCCAGAAAGGAGATGAGCTGCCCTTTGCACGGTTGTTTAAAAGAAGTGTCTTGGCTGGTGAACCACACACCCCAGGCTTTCGAAGGCATATGATCCAGTCCTGGTACATTTTACTCTCTACTTGAGTGCAACGTGGAACGACCGCTAGATGGCAAATCATCACAGTGACCTCAGTAGTTATTTTTCTTATTGCAATATGAATCCAGCATTGTTATTGAGATTTTGTTGCCTGTAGGTTAATAAAGACATTGTTTAGGAACAAACCATAACTCAAAAATAAAATGAAACCTTGTCAACCTGTTGCTGAGGAAGTAAAAGTTTAGTCAGGATGCAGAGGATTAAAATTCTTTCTTACAGATTTCCAAACCAGTGGGATGTTTGAATTTAGGTGTAATAGCTGACTAACTGAACCCTTTTTTCAATCCCTTAATATCTGTCAATTTTTCTCTTTAATATGTGTGCGGATATGTATTCTATTATCACAGAATTGTTTAGGCTGGAAGGGACCTTAAAGATCACCTAGTTCCAACCCCCAACTAGCTCTCATTATACAATGAGACATCGCATTTGCATGAAGTTTGTTAATCAAAGATTTCAGAGTGTTCTAGAAACCTAAGTAGCAAAGATCCACAAGGTCTAATATGAAGGAGTGAAGTCTTTTTCAGAAGAAGGACGCAGCAACAGAGGAAAGATAAATCTGACAAATGTGACCACAGCCCAGGTGAGGAGTGAAGCCCCAACACTCCTCAGTTCTTCTTATCTCCCTCTCCTTAGCACAATTTTGCTGCCACCAAGTGACACCTAACCAGCCTCATCTGTCTCTGCCCCTGCCTGGTCCTGCTCCTCCCTCAGGCATGCAGATCCCGCAGAGGAATTCTGTACCCTTGGCTTCTTCTTTGGTTTGGGATGTTTTTGAGGGGACCAGGGGAGGAAGGGGGCTGGGAATTTGGCTGGACTTGTAGCCAGATCTGTGTTTCTTGCAGACAGGTCCCATGGTTCCTCATGCTCGTCATGGCCACATCCTCTGCTGGTGTTATTCTCCCTAGTCTGCAGGTTCTTCTCTTTGTTCTTTCTCTCAGTCCAGTGAGGCATCCTCTCATATTGCTCAGCAGTTCCCATTTTCTTTAATTTCCAGAGGGAGTGTAGAAAGAGAGGAAGGCAATTCAGACCCATTAAATGGGGACCTTGAGTTGCTCCAGCCTTCTTCTTGTCGGATAGAAAATCAGATTTACCATCAAGTAGATCCTTTTGTGGCTCTGCTCAGAGTGGAGAGAGCATCCTTAAAAGGACTGCTTTGCAATTGCTGGATGTGGGCGATTAAAGGAGCGTAGAGGAGCAGAGCAGTACAGTGAGTTTTTCTGAGGAGGTTGACGCAATTCAGATAGCTCCCACGACAACCCAGGCTAAAAATGTTGCTAAGGCCTTTATCTGTTTTCAGGCTGTAAATCCTGCCCGACGTTCCCCAGGTAGGGCACAAAATATCCACCTCGCCCACACACACACCCCACAACAGCCACGACTCAGCTGCTGGGGAGTTCCCCCGTTCTCCTGCCCGCACCGCTGTACTGACGGCCGTATGTTCAGCTCTGGCCCCTCAGCACCAGAAGGATGTTGAGGCTCTGGAGCGAGTCCAGAGAAGAGCAACGAAGCTGGTGAGGGGGCTGGAGAACAAGGATTCCGAGGAGCAGCTGAGAGAGCTGGGGGTGTTTATCCTGGAGAAGAGGAGGCTGAGGGGAGACCTCATTGCTCTCTCCAACTCCCTGAGAGGAGGTTGTGGAGAGGAGGGAGCTGGGCTCTTCTCCCAAGGGACAGGGGACAGGACAAGAGGGAATGGCCTCAAGCTCCACCAGGGGAGGTTCAGGCTGGACAGCAGGAAAACATATTTCATGGAAAGGGTGATTGGTCCCTGGCAGAGGCTGCCCAGGGAGGGGGTTGATTCCCCTTCCCTGCAGGTGTTTAAGGGACAGGTGGACGAGGTGCTGAGGGACATGGGTTAGTGATTGATGGGAATGGTTGGACTCGATGATCTGATGGGTCTTTTCCAACTTAGTGATTCTATGATTCTATGATATAAGGCTTGTCAAGCATTTAAAAATATGTTTAAATTGAGACATAAGGACATTGAGGCTTGGGCCAACAGAGGCAGCCAATAAACTTTTCCATCCCCTGTGATAGGAAGCAGAGGCTGTTTTCACCTCAAGAAGCTCCCTGATTCCGAAATGTGGCCTGAGCACACTGGGAGGTGTTTGACAGCAGCACATTAAGCACTGTCCCTGGGTGCAATATACGGAGAGCCGAGCCAGGGCTCCCTGCCACTCATTGCAGATAAGTCGAGCCCTTTAACACCAGGGACTGCGAGGGGCTTGTTCCATGCTCTCAATGAGATAAGCTGCCATCCACGCCTCACAAGACACTCCTATCTGCCAAGCCACTCTGAGAAAAACAGGGAGATATGCAGAAGGATTTAAAGTACGTTTCAAACTCCCCCAAGCTAGAATCCTAAATGTGGGGGGCTTGCTGGCTAAAAGTGAGGAACTACCAGAGAGGTGGGATCCTTCAGCTAGAGGAGAATTTGTGTGTAGCTTACGGGTGTTGACCAGCTGTGAAGGAGATAACTACAACAAGATAATTACAACCACAACAGGAATGATAGAGCGAGCGGTACTAGAGTCTAAAAAGTGGGAGACTGATTAAAAATTCTTGAATTAAAATGTATTTTCCTGTTCCTGGGCCTCACGCATGTTAATACAGTCGTGCCTGAGGGACAGTATACTCTGTGTGCTACTGCTAAAATGAACACAAGCTGGTGTGACAGCTAATGAAGAAATAATCTGTCTCACCAAGGTAGCTCTCCTGGCTGTGAAGAGATTTGCAGAGAGCGCTTACCTGGGGACTCCCACCTTCCCTGCCCATTGTGATTTATTTTTAAAGCTGTCAGGACAAAGTCATATTTTTTATGTGCTAGTTAAGTTTGGAGAGCAGTCAGTCATTCAGTTTGTTGGTCTTGGGTACAGGAAAATAATCCTCAGTGAGGAGAATTCAGCAGTTGCCTCATGCAGTGAGCTGTTAGCAGCATTTCATCAAACAGTAGCCTGGGCTGCATCAGAAGCCAGCAGGTCAGAGGAGGGGATTCTGTTCCTCTGTTCCTCTCTTGTGAGACCTTAGCTGGAGTATCGTGTCCAGTTCTGGAATCCTCAGAATAGAGGAGGCTGAGGGGAGACCTCATTGCTCTCTCCAACTCCCTGAGAGGAGGTTGTGGAGAGGAGGGAGCTGGGCTCTTCTCCCAAGGGACAGGGGACAGGACGAGAGGGAATGGCCTCAAGCTCCACCAGGGAAGATTTAGGCTGGACATCAGGAAAAAATTGTTCATGGAAAGGGTGATTGGTCCCTGGCAGAGGCTGCCCAGGGAGGGGGTTGCGTCACCTTCCCTGGAGGGGTTTAAAGGACGGGTGGACGAGGTGCTGAGGGACATGGGTTAGTGATTGATGGGAATGGTTGGGCTCGATGATCCGGTGGGTCTTTTCCAACTTGATGATTCTATGATTCTGTAAGAAGGAGATGGAGCTGTTGGAACGGGTCCAGAGGAGGCTACAAAGACGATCAGAGGGCTGGAGCACCTCCTGTACGAGGACAGGCTGAGAGAGGTGGGGTTGTCCAGCCTGGAGAAGAGAAGGCTCCAGGGAGAACTTAAAGCAACCTTCCAGTACATGAAGGGGCTACAAGAAAGCTGGGGAGGGACTGTTTACAAAGGCTTGTGATGATGGGACGAGGGGCAATGGGTATGAACTGGAGAGGTGCAGATTTAGACTGGACATAAGGAAGAATTTCTTTATGATGAGAGTGGAGAACAGGTTGCCCAGAGCAGGGGTGGCTGCCCCATCCCTGGAGGGGTTCAAGGTCAGGTTGGATGGGGCTTGGAGCCCCTGATCCAGTGGGAGGTGTCCCTGCCCATGGCAGGGGATGGAATTGGATCATCTTAAGGCCCCTTCCAACCCAAGCCGTTCTGTGATTCTATGATTCTATGATAAATCCCTCAGTAACGTTAACCAATGCATAAGTTTTCTGAACATTCAAAACAATGAGGTTGCAGAAGCCAGACTAGGAGGACCAGACCACAACTGGAATTTTTGCTGCGATCAAAGCCAGAATTTACAAAGAGTTCTCTACTGTTTCTCTTTAAAAAGGATAGAAATATAAATCTGATATTCAGTGGCATGGCAAACATGAACGAGACAGGCTGCTGACAATCCTAATTTATCCAGAATAATTCCAATCACCAAGTTACAGAAACTGAATATCTGTATATATAACATATGTATATTATATATAAGCATATGTTATATAATATCTGTATATAATTTAATACATTTAAACCTTTGAATTTTTAAGGCTGTACATAATAATGTTTTTTACTCTTTAGAGATTATATCATTAGGTACAACTTGCTTTCCCATTTTGATGCCAACTCTAAAATCAAATAAACAGACCAAACATTACACAGGCTTGTCTAATTTTCCCTTGCATTTTGCTGATACGATTACAAGCTGTTAGCTTTGTAATTACATTCTTGTGCTGAGGCATCGACTAACATTGCCAGAAAATATTCTGTCTCTGCTTAATGCTTTGGTTGTCAGCTAAATAATTTCAAGGTATTAATCAAAACTGTCACTAAAGAAATTCCTGGTGAACAGAGCCTATTTGCTTCCAATGAATCATTCAGGATTAAGAATTTATAGCTCTAAAAGCGTGATGCATTTGGTAATTACATTTAGAGATTGTTCCACAAACCTTGTTCTTTCTGTGAGAGTATTTTGGTGGAATTATTAAGGAAAAGCCCCATTTGGACATGGTGGTCGTGGAAATAGGGAGGGTTTTGAAGATTCCTCTTAAGTTTCGTGTCTTGGTTTTGTCGGTGTCACTGAAGCTGCTCCAAGAGCTGCCCCAAGTTTCACACCCACGTGAATACCAAAGCTCCATAAAATAACCGGATGATGAGAGGAGGAATTTCAAAAATGTAAAATTAAAACTTTCTCTTGACCTTTTTCCGTTAAAACGCTCTGTGAAGCGAGTGTGATAAGAAGCCTGTAGAGTCAAAGCTCCCAGCACTGACAGCGTCCCTGCTCTGCTGCTCATTAGCGCTGCAGCACAATCCCTTTCTGTGTGAAGATTTCAAGTGAAAATAGATTTATTTTCGTCCAGGTCTCACCAGGTTTGAATTAGGTCAGACTGGAATTAATAAACTGTGTGACCTTTACTCAATTTTAAATAACCTTTTGATACTGGTTAGAGCCTCCATCTGCATGGAGATGTAAAAATAGCAGGAGTGGAGGCAGATCAGTAGATTTCTTAGAATCATAGAATCACCAGGTTGGGAAAGACCCACTGCATCATCGAGTTCAACCATTCCTATCAAATATTAAACCATGTCCCTCAGCACCTCGTCCACCCAGTTTTTCCAGGAGCAGGGAGCAATTTGTTCTAAATGGAAGTATGTTGGCTGCCTGTGTTATTTCATTGTGAGATCTAGCAAGAAAAAAAGGTTAAATGCTGGATTGTACAGAAGCAGATACTGGAGCAACAGTCTGTTTTGCCTTTCTCATGCAAGGATCTAAGAGTTTTGTGCACTCTGACTGCAGGACTGAGCGACATACTTGAGCATGTGCTAGAAATTTCCTGATTAAACACAAAGCCAACCAAGTCACACTAGGAAACAGCAGCTCTTCCAAATCACTGGAACAGGCAAGCGGCGAGCTGGGACTCACAGGAACAATGAGGCCATGAGTTTGCAGTGAATTTGCTGCACGTGACTGACAGGACACTGGCAGAAAGGGAATGTCCAGCTATTTCCAGCTCTTTTCTTTCTGTTTCAGTTGCTCGGGCTTAGTGCCTGCCTGAAAAATCTGTGCTTATCACTATTTATCTGAACTACCTCATGGCCGGTGACCTGCAGCTGAGCCCTGAGAGAAGCGACGCAAACGTGAACCTCCTGGAGTGCGGAGGTTCTGCCACCTCAGCAGGAAAAATAGAGAGATGGATTTGCCAGGAGCAGCACAAGTAGTTTGTGTACCCTGCTCGTTAGCACGTACCCATCCTATTCACTTGCCTCAAAAAAATCTGAGAAAGAAGAATCATAGAATCACCAGGTTGGGAAAGACCCACTGCATCATCGAGTTCAACCATTCCTATCAAATATTAAACCATGTCCCTCAGCACTTCGTCCACCCGTCCCTTAAACCCCTCCAGGGAAGGGGACTCAACCCCCTCCCTGCGCAGCCTCTGACAGGGACCAATGACCTTTCCATGAAATATTTTTTCCTAATGTCCAGCCTGAACCTCCCCTGGTGGAGCTTGAGGCCATTCCCTCTCGTCCTGTCCCCTGTCCCTTGGGAGAAGAGCCCAGCTCCCTCCTCTCCACAACCTCCTTTCAGGGAGTTGGAGAGAGCAATGAGGTCTCCCCTCAGCCTCCTCTTCTCCAGGATAAACACCCCCAGCTCTCTCAGCCGCTCCTGCAGCTGAAGTGCTGCTGGATTCCCGTCTAAAGCTCTTGATGGGCATTTCATGCTGTCTCAGGGTCAGGAGGAGGTTGTTATACAGGTTAAGCAGTTCCCTGCCCCTGCGGCTGCACAATGACTTCCCTTCTCCCAGTTTTCTTTTTCTCAATCACACTGGTCAAAAGGCAAAGCTGCATTTCTCTCCCCGTGCTTTCATTACATATTATCTTCTCATTTTCCGGTGCCATCTGAAATCAGACCGGAGAGGTGCTGGGAACAGCCCATTTATGGAGAGGAAATCCAGAGCAGCCCTGGACCGAGGCATACAGGAATAAGGACTCAGGCAGATGCAGGAATGGAAACTAATTTTAGTTATTCCATTGCAAGCTCATCACACTGTCAGTGTCACACTCTTCTTTATCTCCCATATCACATCCAGCAGTTGCCTCATACCACAGCTATCTCCTGACAGAGACCATTGTGGGGCATTTTTGTAATAATTTCATCCCTGTATTTTGGAAAACTCCAAATCACATGCTGTGATGGTTGCTAGAGTGTGTTAGCTTGCATCACCTTCCGACTTCCCCGAAACGGCCTTGAACTGAAATCCCTGTACTCCCACAGCTTTTGAAAAAGGATTTCAGGTTTGCCCAGCATGAATTTGAAAATTTTCTCAACAAATACCTTGCTGCTGACTCAGTCTGAGGGTTCAGATTTGATCCAAGTGCTGTGACAGAGATGTATCTTATACCTCCTTATGCTGCACAGAGGTAAAACGTGGGGCTTTTTCAAACTGATCTCAGTAGGTTTGAGGCTGATTATCATCCCCAAAGGCTCTTTATTCTCCCATTAAAGCACATCCTTCCATTCTTTATTAATGTCCCATTACTTACGGGCAAAAGCAGACGCATGGCTGAGAGTGACAGCTCTCTGTGTCACACAGAAATGACTCTCAGGCTCAATTTTATTGTTTTCTCAAAGGTTTTAGCACAGCAACAAAGGTTTCCTTGTTCTGTACCACAAATCCCTTGCAGGAGCAGGATGGGATACGATCTTTTCTTGTGCTAAAGCAGGACGTCTCATTTTGAGTTCTGGAAACTGAGGCACAATTTCTGGCTCTATTCTCTGTGTCTTCTGCAGCCTTGGGCAAGTCGTTTGATAGATTTTCTTCCATGAAACAGGGATGCTTCCCTCTGCTGACCTGCACATCCCTATATGCACAGCATGTTCCTGGGGCACGGGATTTGTTTCTTGTCTTCTACACAGGCGAATATCTAACACTGCTGCTGACAAGCATAACGTTTAAATGAAAACTGTAAAGGCCTTCGAGGTCATGGAAATGTTTGGTGCTCGTTAGGTTTCCTGTCTCACCTGCCCTAAATCTGGGGATCTGGAACTGTAGTTTGAAGATCTACAAAAAAATGTTCCCAAGATCCTGTAGTGGATGTGAGTCTTTCCCTTGGAAGTCTGGAATGAAATGCTCCATATTCCAGCCTAGTTTTACCTATAATGTTTATATCCATATATTAGCAGGACAGGCAAAATTTTAATATCCCACTCCAATCAGTTATTTATTTAATTGAATATTTTTTCATCAAATATCCCTCTTCAAGTATTTTTTTTAAAAGAGGGGCACTCTAAGGCATTCAGTAATGCTTCTGTGTTGAAACCAAGAACAACTCTGTCACTACTGAAACCTTAATCCATTTGGGTTTGTTTGGGTGGCGTTTTCTGAGAGACTCTTTCAGTAGAAGCCATTAAAGACAATCGGAGAAAAAAGGGGAAAAAAAAAAAGAAAAAATAAACATTTTTCATGTTTCAAAAAAGCCTCATAGTACTAACAACTTAATTTTAAAACCTGAATTAAAACTGTTAAGGTATGGATCACTGAGCCAAAAATCCACCTGAGTTTACATGTGGAGAAATTCCATGTGACTTAACACAACTAACTGGCAGATTCTATTTTTATTCACTGAGGAACTGCTCATGTCCAGAAAACCCAGGACACAGAAGAAAACACAGATTGGGTTTTCCTGGGAAAGGTTCCACATCCCAGCCTGCTCTGAGCGTGCAGTGAGAGCAGATGTTCCTCCGTTCCAGAAGTCAGCCCAAGGAAGGGTGAGGATGCTTAAAACCCACTTCACATTCTTTTTCCCCACTTCCTCTCACCCAGAGGAGCATCACACCCTTTCAGTCTTGTATATCGTCGACCTTGACACTCCGTAAAGCCCCCCTTCGCTTTCTAGCCTTTCAGCACTGAGCTTGCTTCACACATTCCTGCTCGAACTCGTGCTCTTTGGCTGCCTCTTGACAGAAGAAGCCGTGGAGGCATCAGCTTGGAGGAAGTTGTGGGGTGCCTGAGATTAGAGTCTATTTTGGAGCCCCACAATCTTCAGGGCTGACCCTTTCGACAAGTGAGCCGTTCCCAGGAGCTGCTGCCTCATCTGCTTTGCTCTATTTGCTCTCTGGGCTGATTTCCCTTCCAGCTCTTCCCATGGCCAAAGAACAGAGGGTGTCCAACCCATAGTGCGACATCCACCAGATTCCATTGATGGGAAAGGTGAGACCATAAGGAAAGTGCTGTATCCAAGCCAAAATCACAGAATCATAGAATCACTAGGTTGGAAAAGACCCATCGGATCACCGAGTCCAACCATTCCCTGACCCCTCCAGGGTCAGTGCAGACGCTCGGGTTTTCATCAGCAACATCTTCCCATGTACAACCACAAATTCACCAGGGAAATTAATTCCAACTTTCCAGGAGTGAGGGCCAAGAGACCTTTTCTATAAATCTACAAATTAATGAAATGGGGTCATTGTTTATGTGACAGATTTAATATTGATTAAGCAGTGATGCTTATTAATGTTTTCTCTCCAGCTACCTCAGTTAATCTGATTAGCATGGATTTTTTTGAGGGCAATTTCCTTTCTAGGATGGTTATTGCCCATGTGAATTGCAGCGTGTGTGAAAAAAAGGTCAAACCTCTTCATTGTGGTGACATGAAATAACGCCCTTCTGCTAAACATTTTAATTTAGGGGGGAAAAATTATGCATGTGTTAAATTCATCAGCCAAAGGGAACACGGAGCTGCTTTTATACATACGTATTCCATGGGTATTCCTCACCTGGCAACTCCCCAGCAGGGTCTGAGTTGAATAAATGAGGAAATTCAGCAAAGGCTGATTTGTATAGAGTGGAGCAGGCTGCGTTGTTTTTCAAGGCGTTACCAAAACGAGAGGAGAAACGCAAAGGCAGTCGGAATGTCCGAGCAGTGATTGTTCCTAATGAGCTGCTGCATCAACATGACACGTTTGCGGGGCAGGAAATTCATGTCAGCTCACTGTGCACACTGCTTTTTATTTTATGGGTTTATGCCTACGGGACGTGAAATTGTAGATTTGTAGAAAATCTGTCTGGGTTTCGCAGGGTTTAGAGAGGTCACCAGCCCAGCCTCTGCTGCAAAGCAGGGTCAGCTCTGCTCATGTCACTGCCGGAGCAGTTAAAGTGATGCTGTTCAGTTCTGTCACCCCGCGAACCAGAGCTGTACAGCAAAATTAAGTTTTAATTCATGGAAGACGGGACCTAGAAGAACTCCTGTGGTTCTAGAGTTGTTTGTCTGCATTAACAGGCAGAGAGAAGAATTTCACTCAATGTGTGACCGAGGACTGGGTGCTGTCCGAGAACAGCCAGTGCAGCCAGAGTGAGAGGAGATTCAGTTTAACACCTCAGAGCCATGCAAACGCTAAAAAAGACACTTTAAATTAAAAACTTTCAGCTTTAAATCTTACAGAAAACCCTAAACCGTGTAATATAGGCATATAATAGAGCAGGTCTCGGTGCTTACCGGCTCTGCAAGGCATATCTGGTGCTGCTGCCTGTGCGGTCAAGCCATCATTTCTACTCATCTGCGAAGGAAAACCCAGTATCAGCAAGAACTGAGGATAAAGCAACGTGCTGTGAAGATTCAGCACCTGCTGCAAGCAGGAGCTCCTACAGCGTGCTGACCTCTTTCATTGTATGTGTGGAATCAGTGCATTTCTGAAACTAGTATTTAAGTATAAAACCCCTCCTGTAGGTACTATCTTTCTCATGAGAAACCAACTCCCTGCACAGCTGGATGTGACAAGACATCCCAAAGGCCAGCACAGTGCTGCAAGAAAGAGTTAAAGCTAAGTCCACTCTCATGGTTTTTAATGTTAATCTCACTTCCTATGGCAGCAAGGACCTTGTTTGGCATAGTCAGGTGATGAATCACCAACAAAAAGAAGATTGTGCTTTTCTTTTCAAGTTAATTAACAGAAGTGACTTGAACTTGGCTCCAGATTTTCCCTAAGTTTTCTATGCTTAGCTCTGGAAAGCACAATGTAGTCAGAGATGAATCCTGCGGAGGATTTATAGATAAACTCGCTCAGATAACCATGAACTCCACAATTAGATATAAATTAATCTTCCTAAGCTCAAATACCTACTTATAAAGTAGTGCAGCAATAACAGGGACCTAGTTTGAATTGTCGAGTTCCCCATGTTTAGGAGGAGAAAAGTTGAATAAACTGAGGTTAAGGGGCCGTGTCAATCACTGTCTGACCCACGACATCAACACTGAACACAATTTTTCACATAGACACTGATACCTATTAAAGGAAAAAATAAAAGAGGATGAGCTTCACAGAGGCCTGAGTATTGTTCTGATTAAGTTGATGAAGAGAGAAAGCTGCAGAGATGGGAACCTTTTCCCGTGTAAGTGTAGTGGTTTTGAAAAAGGGAGAGTAGTTACTTAAGGTTACTTTGCCCTTGGTGGAAAATTGGTAGTTTGGATAGAGGCTCTGTTGACTTTACATTTTAGCTTGAAATCTGTGTGGATAAAAGTTGCTCCTGCACGGCAAAGGAAATCAGCTACCAGGAGGCAGCAAGACAGGGCAGTTCCTCTCTGAGGAGAAACTTGTCCTATCTTCAAGTGTCCTAGCGCAGAATGTTTACAAAATGCTCATTAAGGGAAAGGGGATTGCGAGATAGCAACAAATCTGGTGAACAGCTTACACTCCACGAGATAAGAGAGGCAAAGCAACCATCGAAGAGAGCAAGCCATATCCAATTACCGAGACCTGGTTTTGGGGAGGGGGAAGGGGGAGACAGACAGGACGGATCACAAGTTTCAAGACAAGAGCTTCCAAACTTGTCATCTCTCTGTGACACAAGCCGTATACGACCCAGGGGATAAAACCGCCACTTAGCCCACACGAGAGCTAGAGCTTGTTGAGTGCGGTTGGAGGCTAGAGCGAAGCCATGGATTCTGTAGCCCTCCAGCTGTTGACTCTCCTCTCTCTCTTGGTTCACCTTGCCTCTTCCAGCCCCATCCTGAGCTTGGAGCACTCTTCCTTGGAGGAAGATGTGCCTCTTTTCGACGAGATTCTCTCCGAGCAGGATGGCGTTGATTTCAACACGCTGCTTCAGAATATGAAGAACGAGTTTTTGAAGACTTTGAACCTCTCTGACATTCCCCTGCATGAAACGGCCAAAGTGGATCCGCCTGAGTACATGCTCGAGCTGTACAACAGGTTTGCCACAGACAGGACATCGATGCCATCCGCAAATATTATTAGGAGCTTCAAAAATGAAGGTAAGATGCGTGCGTCCCTAGGAGAAGTAAATAGAAATAAATGCCCTCATAGTTACTGTGAAATGTATTTACCAGCCACGGAGTTTCCCCTTTTTCAGGGGAAAAAAGGCCTTTCAGCGCGGGCGGCGTTGGAAACAGGCAGCTGACACCACTTGTACCGACGCTACCCAGATCCCGCTTCTTGCGAGATAGATCTCTTCTCCCTTGTTTTTGGCACTGCATGGTTTGGGGAGAAGACATTTCTTTAATGTTTGGACAGCCCCAAGTATAATTTGCGTGCATCATTTTCATTCTCCCCATAATGACGCGCATCCTTTATCAATTATCTGATTGATCCTTAAAACAGATACCTTAAGTAGTAGTTGAAATTAAGGCAAGAAATGTTTTTAAACACAGTTCAAAGGTACAATATTTTCATATTCTGAGCCTAAGCAGCTACAGCTTTCCGTTAATATCCTCTCAATGTTCACCCTCGTGGGATTTGTGACAGTTTCTTCCCTTGGTGTCTGAGCAAATACACAGAAATATGTAAAGAAGGATTTTGGATAATTCTTAGGTTTTACTTTGGAGGGCTAGAGTATCTCCTGTTAAAAAAGAACAGCTGAAGAAGCCCAGCTGTGGCTGCGGGTCATTCCCCCGAGTGTTCCTGCTTCAGCATCTCCTCTAAGTCAGCGAGACAAGATATTGTTTCAGTGCTAACATCCAATAGTCTGTCAGTACCTGTTTGTACCAATACAAGCTCTATGTTAGGTCAACTGATTTGCAATTCATTTCCAAATACTGATTACTCTGCTTGGCAAACACAAGTGCTTTGCTTTGATTTAAATGCTATGGGGTCCATACAACTATTCAAACTGCCATTGGGCTTCTCTCATCCTTCATTAATCTCATTAATGAAGTGCAGAAGTCATTATTGCATTTTTTCTAAGACTTGTTAAGGAGAGGCTCCGTGCGAGTCCTTTCAGTTTTTGCAACGCAGGGAAGTGCAAGGAGAGAATCCAAAGCTCTGCTCTCCTCTGCCCTTCTCCAGGGCTGGGCACTCTTTGCCAGCGATGCATTTCTGGGTTGAAGAGGCACCGCATTGTGGTTTACATCTTTTTAACATATTCTTTTCTTCAGTTTGGAGAACTCTATTTAAGGGTTGACAGCCCCTGGTGAACAGTTCTCCATCTGAACAGCCGTGCTTGTCACTGCTTGTCAGCTGTTCTTATCTCATTTTGCACTCTTTGGAAAAATCAATGAGTTAAATTTGTCAAGTACAATGTGCTGAAGAATAAAATAGTGCTGTTTAGTGACTAATATCTGCAGAACTGGAGTCCTTTCAAGTTTACAGCACTGCGATCGTGCTGATTTTTGCTAGTACTGCACGTAGCGCTTTGCATTTTTGTGCCTTTCTGGGCACGATGCTGGTTTCATCCCTGCAGAAGTTCCACACCAGCTGGAGTAGCCTCTCCTTAACTTTCTGTCCTTTCAGTATTCCTCTCACCTTTTCCAATGCAAAACAGCAAGAGGCAAAGTGGGACTGCTGAGGCTAAGTCAGCTTAATAACCACATGCAGTTAGAGGGATTATGCAAAATAACGTTGGCTGTCGCTTGTCTTGAAAGGCTGTAGGACCAAGAAGCATCCATGTCACCCTAAAGAGCTCTTTTGATAGAGAAGTTAATTACTTGCAACGATCAGGACAGCAGAAACAGCTCATACTATGGGGTATGTTTTTCACCTGTCTACTGAAAATTGGCAGCGAAGGCAGGGTAATTATTATAGATTAAATCCTTTATTAAATTTCAGAACATTATAGAACTGTAACATGCAGCATGGCTGGATTTAGCTTTTTCCTTCAACCAACAGACCATAACATCACCTTGGGACTGTAATCAGTTCTTAAAACTTGAATAATGCTCTTAAGGGAAATTTTTCCTTTCCTATGGACTCCAGGTGTCCCTTCCTGACCCTGCTGGGCATGTATAGGTAACATCAGGAGATATTTCATCTTAGCTAAAGAGCAGATTCACATCCTGACTGAGAGATAAACACTTCTCATGCCCTGCTAGTGCTCACCCAGCTTCTTACCTACCGTGTGGCATTCTCCTGCCTCCCGGAGAAATACTTGGGCTCATCTTCTGCATGGTTAGATGGTATTTCTCCACCCGGTAGTTATATGTAATCACTGCAGACTTGCTTTAGCATATCAAGGTCTAGGAAGTCCCAAAGATTGCTTCCAGCTTAGAGATTATAGCTAATCTTGACTAGCATTGTCTTGCAGCTTACGGTCTGCTCCTGCCCTGATGCTGTGCAGAGCATGTTCAGCTCCCACCCTTATCAGTTGACAGATAGGGAAATGCAAGCAGAATCGCCTCTCTTCTATTTTTTTTTTTTTATTTATGAACAGATTAAAGTGCAAAATGGAAAGAGAAACAAAAATGCAGGTGCCTCAAAACCTCAACACTGAAATTAAGTAGGAGAAGTCATGTGCTGAAGTTGACTGATGGAGCATGGCCAATGCTTGCAGCTTTATCAGTGTCATTTTTATACAAGCACATCGAAATTGGACAATCCAGAGATGAAGACTACATTAGGCTGCAAATAGTTTGGCTTTGCAGCAATGCTACCCATAGTCCCTAAGTCCCGATCTGTCTTCTCAGTTACAAGTAGGCAGCACAACGATTCAGCACCAAATACGTGATCATGAACCAAGGTTCCTGCATTGTGTGAAGAAACCCATACTGCCTGTGTACAAACAAACCGTGCAGAGAGAACAGACAGACTGACAGACAAGCAGGCATTATGGGCTTCTTATAGTACATTTTATTAACTAAAGCTTGCCAAAGAGCCTATATGGCTCATCTGAAGCCCTTGAGTCTGTGGTAAGGTTTCTGTCATCTGGCAGCTCACACTGGATGTTCAGCAACTGCTCTCCCTTTATATTTTCTGAAACAACTTTTCATCCCTTGGTGCTTGTCCCTTCCAGCTTCTGAGGGGTGTTTCAGCAGAAGGGAATACCTGCTAGTGCAGAAAAGCTAAGTAGACACAGATTCAGCCTGCTGTTCATGCAGATGCAGCTTTTACGTTGTCCATCCCATGTTTACTCCAGTGCCGTAACCTTCTTCCATTCCCCTCCTGCACTAAGGAATGTCGTTCCTCACTTCTTAAATAGTTGCTGTGCCACAACCTACAAGTGACTTTCATTTATTATTAAGCAACATATTTTTAATATGTAAACCTTCCAGGTGACTAGGAAGTCCCTGGAAGGCAGGGGGGTAGAAGGAGAATCCAGAAATCCAGGTTTATGGTTTTTATCAGGTCTGGGAGATTTCCGTGGTCTGACATCTGAAATATATTTGAACTTGTTTAAGAAATATGGGTTTGAGAAATGAAGAAAAGGCACTGGAACTGTTCGACAGAAACCAAGCAATGCAAGACACATCAGATGAACTTCAGTGCATGTGTTGCTGGATGTACTGACCCTTCTAAAATATCTGATCTTTGTCATTTCCAGACTTGGCTTCCCACCCTATTGGTGTTACAGGAGTTCGGAAATACCCTCTTCTGTTCAATGTTTCCATCCCTCACCATGAAGAAATCATCATGGCAGAGCTGAGGCTCTACACCTTGGTGGAGCGAGACCAAATGCTCTACAACGGGCTTGACCGGAAGGTCACTATTTTTGAAGTGCTGGAAAATGACCATATGGGGGTAGGAGAAGAGAGAAAGACGGTGGCGCTGGCCTCTAGGCACATCTACGGCACAAGCAGTGAGTGGGAGAGCTTTGAGGTCACTGAAGCCATCAGGCGTTGGCGAAGGGCAGGGCTGACCACCCACCGGCTGGAAGTTCATATAGAGAGCAGAGAAGGAGAGGAGCAGGATGGAGAGGGGAAGCTCGATATCGACATCAACTCTGAGGCTAAGCACGTGCCCCTGCTGATTGTGTTCTCTGATGACCAAAGCAATGATAAAAAAGAGGAGAAGCAAGAGCTGAATGAAATGATTGACCACGAGCAGCTCCTGGACTTGGAGAACCTGGAGGCCGGCAATTACCACAACCAGCCTGGGGAGGAGGCGCTGCTCCAGATGCGCTCCAACATCATTTACGACTCCACTGCTCGAATCCGGAGGAACGCAAAAGGCAACTACTGCAAAAAGACTCCACTCTACATAGATTTCAAGGAGATTGGCTGGGATTCCTGGATCATCGCCCCGGCGGGCTACGAAGCTTATGAGTGCCACGGAGTGTGCTCCTATCCCTTAACAGAGCACGTCACCCCAACGAAACATGCCATTGTCCAAACTTTGGTTCACCTGAAGAATCCCCAGAAAGCCTCCAAGGCCTGCTGCGTGCCCACCAAACTTGATCCCATCTCGATTCTCTACTTAGATGCAGGGGTGGTCACCTACAAGTTCAAATACGAAGGCATGGTGGTATCAGAGTGTGGCTGCAGATAGTAGCAGGGAACACGTGCCCAGGGGAGTTCACAGGGGAAGTATTTAATGATTCAGTCTGTAAATTTGTACATTTCGGATTTCCTATTTAATAAGGTTATTTAATGAGGCATGTACAGATAATTGTATGTTTCCTGCCGTGGGGAATGGGCAAGTTGTACGACTCTAGGGAATGTATATTTTGTTCCATTGCTTGCTTCTTGCTCTTCTTTGCTTTCCAAATTATGACCGAGTTTCTCTTCCTATGAGGGCATAGAGCAGATCACTGGATTATTTGGGAGGGCTCTCGGTGCCAAGTGGGCACATTCAAAGTCACAGAAATAAAGGCGTATTTTTGTACTTTATACATGTTGATTGGCATTGATAGGGATTTCCAGAGCTGTTTAAGATAGGTGAACTCTGGGCAACACACACCTAGGTTGTTTAATTTTGCGTAAAATCTTTGTAACACGCTGAGATTACTTATTCTTTTATAGAATCACCAGGTTGGAAGAGACCCACTGGATCATCAAGTCCAACCATTCCCATCAATCACTAACCCATGTCCCTCAGAACCTCGTCCACCCATCCCTTAAGCCCCTCCAGGGAAGGGGACTCAACCCCCTCCCTGGGCAGCCTCTGCCAGGGACCAATCACCCTTTCCATGAAAAATTTTTTCCTACTGTCCAGCCTGAACCTCCCCTGGTGGAGCTTGAGGCCATTCCCTCTCGTCCTGTCCCCTATCCCTTGGGAGAAGAGCCCATCTCCCTCCTCTCCACAACCTCCTCTCAGGGAGTTGCAGAGAGCAATGAGGTCTCCCCTCAGCCTCCTCTTCTCCAGGATAAACACCCCCAGCTCTCTCAGCCGCTCCTCGGAATCCTTGTTCTCTGGCCCCCTCACCAGCTTTGTTGCTCTTCTCTGGACTCGCTCCAGAGCCTCAACATCCTTCTTGTGGTGGGGGGCCGAGAACTGAACACAGGATTCAAGGAGTGGTCTCATTTTACATTTATCTTAAGTCCTCGTGGTTCTCAGTCTCCTAAATCACTAAGGCACAACAAAATGTTAGACCTTTCCCCTTTTTTCCTAATCCTTTCTTGACTCTTTCCCTGCCTCATTTAAAGGAAACTGGCAGGGTTGATTAGGAGTCTGGAGCAGATGGGAACCATTCCCTTTCCTGTCTGTCTTCGTGAAGCGATGGGCCCAGGAGCGATGCCAGCCTTGTGCCGCTCCGTGACGTGCAGTGGCAAGAAATTCCCCCTGCACGTGTTTATTACAAAAGCATCACGTGCAAAGCAGCTCTGGCGGTGTTGCATTAGCCATGGGTTGTCTCTTGAGGGTGAGAGTTTTAGGTGGCAGAAATGGGTGCAGCAGATTCCCTGAATCCTTCAAACAGTATCAGTTTCCAGCTAGGAAATCAATTCCCCAGCCCAGTAAACCACAAAACACAGCCACGCAACCCAATTCAAATGGGAAAGTAGAATTGGGTCTGCATAGACCTAGACAGACAAAGTTAGCACCCTCACAGCTTCATGCCAGCTAGACAGAGAGGATATTTCCTTTATATATGTGCTGACGTTGTTAATTCATAAAGATATTGCCCCCCCAACTTACACTCTATGTGATGGAGTCACATGCCATGTTTCCACCACTCTTCTGCAACAAATGGTGTTGATAAGAAGGTGTCGGAGCTAAGAAACAATAGTCCCGTCACTTTATTTATACTGAGCTGCAAATTTGTCAGATTCTTGGGACAGTGTAAGTGACGTTGACTCTTCTAGCCTGTTCTAGAGCCTCCTGTAGGGTCCCTGCATTGTTTTTACACTTTTAAGGGAAAGTTATCTTCCCTGGAAGTGATAAGGGTCTTTGAAAGAATCACTCTAACACTTCACATGAAGAAACACAAAAGACTTTATCACATATCAACTAAAACCAGTTTCACCTATTTTCACACATACTCTTCTGTGCTTCCCATAATTTATTGACCTATTTATTGACTGCCTGCCTTTGTAATATAATGTAGAATACAGAATGTTTTATTTTTGTGCTTGTGTGTAATCCCACTGGGATAAAACCTTGTACCCACCCTATTTCACGTGTACTCCCTTTGTTGAGTTGTGCTGCCAAGACTGGGGTTGCTGATTTTTTTTCTCCCCTAGATATTTGTAGATACCGTAGACCACAGCACTTCCCTTGCTTGCAGAGCTGTTTGCTTACCATGGTGATTTAATCATAGATTCATAGAATCACCAGGTTGGAAGAGACCCACCAGATCATCAAGCCCAACCATTCCCATCAATCACTAACCCATGTCCCTCAGCATCTCGTCCACCCGTCCCTTAAACCCCTCCAGGGAAGGGTCTCAACCCCCTCCCTGCACAGCCTCTGCCAGGGACCAATCACCCTTTCCGTGAAAAATTTTTTCCTACTGTCCAGCCTGAACCTCCCCTGGTGGAGCTTGAGGCCATTCCCTCTCGTCCTGTCCCCTGTCCCTTGGGAGAAGAGCCCAGCTCCCTCCTCTCCACAACCTCCTCTCAGGGAGTTGGAGAGAGCAATGAGGTCTCCCCTCAGCCTCCTCTTCTCCAGGATAAACACCCCCAGCTCTCTCAGATGCTCCTCGGAATCCTTGTTCTCCAGCCCCCTCACCAGCTTTGTTGCTCTTCTCTGGACTCGCTCCAGAGCCTCAACATCCTTCTTGTGCTGAGGGGCCAGAACTGAACACAGCCTTCTGGAGCACTTACGGTCTTGTCCAATGTAAAACTACTCTTGCAAGGGTATCATTGCTTTAAGTGGTCAACTGTGTCATTTATTGTCGAGTTACGCAGTCTCCACTCGTGCTGCGAGTTTCCAGATAGCGGGTTGCGCCATGGGGCTATGTTGATTTATGCCTCTACAGATCACGCCCTGCAAGCGACTGGCACCGCTCACAGGCGTCTCCCCGCAGCTCCACCGCAATCTCAGCCAGTGGTTAATGGCATGTGAAAAGAATTCATAAGAGGTGTGATATTCTGCTCTGCTGACATGAACTGCAGCAGCCAACGGTTGAAGTGTGACCACACGGATCCTTTCAAAACCATCCACGATTCTTATGAAGCCATTTGCCAAGACAAACCATTCACCTTGTTAGGAGTGATAATCCAGCATGAAGGAGATAATCTGACATTTGTCTTTATCATCTCTTTTCCACAACTGTTCCCGTGGCAGCAATCAGACCAGCCTGCTGCCAGCGTTTCTGAGTGACGTGTAGAAGGACCTTGGAACCTTGGAACTAACGAGTAACCCGCTGTAATCACCCATAATCACTATAAATTTTCAAGTGACCATATAGCAAAGCAGAGTGCCTGCCTTCGCACTCTCTTATTGCCAGAGATTTGTTGTAATAGAGCAGACAGTACGCAGCGCATCACAATGCAAACACAGGCAGGCGGCTCATTTTATCAGTAAATCTGCATGTGTCAATTTTTACAAGATCAGTAAAAGCAGCTTTTTAGAAGTAAGGGCCAGCCAATCTTTTGACATGAGTAACTTTTCTTTATAAAGAACCAAGGACTCTGCTGCTGAGTGAAGAGGGTTCCAGCCTGAATTTGTGGTAAGGAACATGAGATGCTCTGAGAAAAGCAAACAGCTCTGGATCCTTCAGCTGCACCTCTGCTGGTCCTGACCCGCGATTAGAACTGTTAAGAATGGTATTTCATTTATTGATGTGTCTCTTAGGACTGCATGCCTGCTTTAGAAGCAAAATCTTACTGAGTATTATTACAGAAGGACATTTGCTGGATGTTCATGAAGTTAAATGGCAGAAATGGGGCAAAATAGCACTAAAAAATACCAAAGGTGGTTGTTTTATAAAAAGCTTTCCCTAAGTAGCACAATAAGGGTGGGGTTTTTTTGAAAGTTCGGAAGTGCTTTGCTTTAAATACACCTGCCCATATAGATATAACACTGACAAATAATACAGTGAGTGCACGACAAGAGCCAGGCTGTAAGTGCTGGTAACGTCAGCAACAAGTCCCCGAACAAACAGTCCACTGCATGCTTTCATTTTCTTTGTTTCTTTACTCCATCCATCCATCCATCCATCCATCCATCCATCCATCCACCTAAATGCATCCACCTTCTGTTTCTGAAAGAATTTATTTTTCACATTAAATACTGTGCACTGATTTTCCTTTCATTTCCGATCTGTTTTATATCCCCATGCTAGCAGATGCTTGAAGTGGAATCTTTGAAGTGGAAACCAGTCTTAGAAAGATTTGGAAACAGATGGCTTCAGTATGGAAACGTCTGTCTCTCCATCCAGCCTGCTCGGAATTATTGCATGAAAAATATCTCACAGAAAGGGTCATTGGGCAGTGGCAGAGGCTGCCCAGGGAGGGAGTTGAGTCACCTTCCCTGGAGGGGTTTAAGGCTCTGGGGAAGGAGGTGCTAAGGGGCACGGTTTAGTGTTCGATAGGAATGGTTGGACTCGATGATCCGGTGGGTCTCTTCCAACCTGATTATTCTATGATTCTATGATTCTATGAAACTAAAGGAGGCAGCAAGCATCTCACAGAAATCATCAGTATGAGGTGGATTTTTGATTCCATCTGTTTCTAACTGAATACATACAGGAAAGAATAAGCAGATGTGAAGCCCCTTTTTCTGTTGGCCACTGTGAATTGCCTAAACAGACAGTGCAGGCAAAAGAGTGGGAACAGAAACAAATGATACAAAGAGAGGAAGGGCATGGATAACATATCAGCGAGGGAGTTGAGGGAAGAGGTCTGGTCTTGGATTGCTGTTCTTAAATCAACATACACGGTGCCTCCAGAAGAGCATGAACTTCAAGACACCTTACTCACTCCTTGGTCTCTGAAGAAACTGTGGCAGCTGTGTCTCCCGTACAGACACTCAGCACCAATCCCAGATTGCACAAAGCACTTGGAAGCTTGAGATTCCCTTCAATGATCCATATTTCTTAACTCGCACACGGATTAAAATTCCTCAAATAGGTTTCGTTTCTCCCCCAAGCTTTCTTGCATTATCCCTTTCTGGGGTGCGATTCCTGGTGTCCAGGCTCCCTCTGTGGCGCCCTGAGTAGCTGTTGAATGTACAGATTCCCAGCTTGTTGAGCATTAAAGCTTGGCAGCTAAAGGCATGAGGATCAACCTCCCCAAAACTGACCTTACTTAGGGAAAAAAGCATCTCCCAAAGCAACTATAGAACCAGAGAATGGTTTGGGTTGGAAGAGTCCTTAAAGCCCACCCAGTTCCACACCTCCCACTGGATCAGGGGCTCCGAGCCCCATCCAACCTGGCCTTGAACCCCTCCAGGGATGGGGCAGCCACCACTACTCTGGGCAATCTGGGCCAGGGCCTCCCCACCCTCACAGCAAAACATTTCTTCCTAAGTAGAAATGCTCTTCCTAACATTTCTTCTATCTCAATCTCCCGTCTTTCAGCTTAAAAATGTTCCCCCTCATCTCTTCCCTGCCCCTCCTCAACCATCATCTATAGCAGCTGCCCAAACCTATGCCTGTCTTCCTCTCCCAAGCTCTAGCTCCTGTGCTGCCCTTCTTAGTCTCCTCAGAAAACAAAGCAAACCAGGAACTCCAGCAATCTAGAAATATCAAAAGACTGAGAGCAGCCCTGCCAAGAAGGTCTTGGGGGCGCTGATTGATAAGAAGCTCAACATGAGCTGGCGATGGACACTCGCAGCCCAGAAACCAACCATATAATGGGCTGCAGCAAGAGAAGCGTGGCCAGCAGGGCAAGGGAGGGGCTTCTGCTCCTCTCTTGGGAGACCTCATCTGGAATCCCATGTCCAGTTCTGGAATCCTCAACATAAGAAGGAGATGGAGCTGTTGGGACAGGTCCAGAGGAGGCTACAAGGATGATCTGAGGGCTGGAGCACCTCCCACATGAGGACAGGCTGAGAGAGTTGGGGTTGTTCAGCCTGGAGAGGAGAAGGCTCCAAGGAGACCTTAGAGTGACCTTCCAATACCTGAAGGGGCTCCAAGAAAGCTGGGGAGGGACTGTTTACAAAGTCATGGAGTGACAGGACAAGGGTCAATGGGTACAAAGTGGAGAGTAGCAGGTTTAGACTGGACATAAGGAAGAATTTCTTCATGATAAGAGTGGGGAGGCCCTGGCCCAGGTTGCCCAGGGAAGTGGTGGCTGCCCCATCCCTGGAGGTGCTCAAAGCCAGGTTGGATGAGGCTTTGGGTGGCCAGACCTAGTGGGAGGTGTCTGCCCATGGCAGGGGGGTTGGAGCTGGATGATCTTTAAGGCCCCTTCCAACTCAAACTATTCTATGATTCCATGAATCAATGATCTCGTGTTTTTTAGCAGCCATGGGCAGTTTGGAGCTCGCAGAACTTAGAGCACAATGGAAAAGGGTCAGTTCAGTATTTTCTGTGGAACACAGTGAGCCAAACCCCAGCAAAACCCATCATATTTTAGAAGAGGATTTTAAAAAAAAAGAGAGAGAGGAAGATTTCCTGGCACTTGTACATCTGCTGCAAGCATTTGAAAAACTACAGCCCAGTGTTAATTTAAACTTCCTTATAACCCAGTTCAACATCTGGAGTGCAAACACTGTTAATAGGATGGGAACCAGCATGGTGGTGGTTTGCTTACTATATTGGGAAACAAAGCCAGAGCAAAACTAGCCTGAGATAGAGTTTTTGTTTATATTGCTGACCCATCTGTCTTCATTAATGCATTATTTACAGGAAAAGTTAAAAAATTAGCTTCTGCTCCTGCAGTTTCAACAGCAACAAATAAAGCCTGAATGGTTGATTTGCCATTGACTAAAAATGGAAAATCTTATCAGCAATCTTTGGAAGAAGTTTATTATAAGGAGTGTATTATTGTTGACTGTTAGTGCTAGGATGAGGCATTTTGGCCAGAGCTGTGTGGTTCTAGTTGGGAGTGAAGAGGGGTCAGGGAGGTGCAGATGTCACAGAAAGCAGAAACCAGTGTAAGACATGGCCCGTGCCTTAATCTAAATCATAGAATCATAGAATCACCAGGTTGGAAAAGACCCATCGGATCATCGAGTCCAACCATTCCCATCAATCACTAACCCATGTCCCTCAGCACCTCGTCCACCCGTCCCTTAAACCCCTCCAGGGAAGGGGACTCAACCCCCTCCCTGGGCAGCCTCTGCCAGAGACCAATCACCCTTTCCGTGAAAAATCTTTTCCGAATGTCCAGCCTGAACCTCCCCTGGTGGAGCTTGAGGCCATTCCCTCTCGTCCTGTCCCCTGTCCCTTGGGAGAAGAGCCCAGCTCCCTCCTCTCCACAACCTCCTCTCAGGGAGTTGGAGAGAGCAATGAGGTCTCCCCTCAGCCTCCTCTTCTCCAGGATAAACACCCCCAGATCTCTCAGCCGCTCCTCGGAATCCTTGTTCTCCAGCCCCTTCCCCAGCTTCGTTGCTCTTCTCTGGACTCGCTCCAGAGCCTCAACATCCTTCTTGTGCTGAGGGGCCAGAACTGACCCCAGGATTCGAGGAGCCGTCTCCCCAGGGCCGAGTCCAGAGGGAGAAGAACCTCCCTGGCCCTGCTGGCCACGCCGTTTCTGATCCAAGCCAAGATGCCCTTGGCCTTCTTGGCCACCTGGGCCCCTGCTGGCTCATGTTCAACCAACACGCCCAGGTCCACCTTTTGATACCCTTGCTAGTAAGATGAATAGTGGAAGGGGATCCAGCTTTCCCTGCTGAGGTCTTGCTAACATCTCCTGCAGTAGCTGAGCCCGTTGCCTTTCAGTGCAGGCCAGTAAATGCCAGTTTACCCTGCTGCCTCTCAAGTCACTTCAGACGTCAACAGACCAGAATCAGAGTGGGCTGCTAGCTGTGAAAATTCCGGATTCCAGCCCCATCTCTCAATACAGGATGGGGATGATGTGATTGAGCCCTGAGGAGAAGGACTTGGTGTGCTGGTTGATGAGAATCTCAATATGAGCCAGCAACGTGCGCTCACAGCCCTGAAGGCCAAATATGTCCTGGGCTGCATGAGAAGCAGTGAGGCCAGCAGGGCCAGGGAGGGGATCCTGCCCCTCTGCTCCTCTCTTGTGAGACTTCATCTGGAGTGCTGTGTCCAGTTCTGGAATCCTCAACATAAGGAGAAGATGGAACTGTTGGAACGGGTCCAGAGGAGGCTACAAGGATGAACTGATGGCTGGAGCACCTCCCATACGAGGACAGGCTGAGAGAGTTGGGGCTGTTCAAACTGCAGAAGAGAAGGCTCCAAGGAGACCTTAGAAAGACCTTCCAGTGCCTGAAGGGGCTACAAGAAAGCTGGGGAGGGATTGTTCACAAAGTCATGGAGCGATACGATGAAGGACAATGGGGATAAACTGGAGAGGGGCAGGTTTAGACTGAACATAAGGAGGAATTTCTTCACAATGAGAGTAGTAAGACACAGGCACAGGTTTTCCCAGAGCAGGGGTGGCTGCCCCATCCCTGGAGGTGTTCAAGGTCAGCTTGGATAGGGCTTGGAGCCCCTGATCCAGTGGGAGGTGTCCCTGCCCATGTCAGGGGTGTGGGACTGGATGGACTTCGAGGTCCCTTCCAACCCTATAATTCTCTCCATCCAGTTTTCTGAAAAAGCTCACTAGAATCTGGCTGCATTATTCCAGCAAATGGAGTTTTTAGAGTGGACAATACCAGAAGATATAGCAGAGCGCTGCTAACATGTCTATGCTAACACATCCAGCTCTGGGCAGATGAGTTTACACTGGAAATAGGAGGCTTGTTACTCATTTTACACTGTTGGCTATGTGCCCAATGTGGTTCTGTCCACGACACAAACTGATCAACCTCCTGCTTGGAATTTCAAGGGCTTAGCGGGACCTTTGATTGCACTTTTTAAGTAAACAAAGGAAATATGAGGGATAAAAGCAATCAACATGGTTTTAATAAAGGAAATTATATGAGAGGAAAGGATTTCCATGACATAGAGCAATGCTTCCTGAAAAGAGAGTGGATTTTTTTCCCTTGCTCTAAATATTACATATTCTCTGGTGGCCCAAGATATGATGGATAAAGGCATTATGCTCTATTTTATTTTAAATGGGCAGCTGCCCGTTTAATTCACTACTAGCATAACTGTTTTGCAGAAGTTGCTGCCTGTTGTGACTTTAGGACAAGGGGATCCTCACTGCAGCGCTAGAGCTCCCCAAACAATGCCCTTCAGCTCCGTGTGGTTGAGGTTTTCCAGGGTTGGGAGCTTCAGATGGTGTTGAAAAGGTATGTGTCGAGTTAAGTGAGAAGGTTTAATTACATGGTGGTCTCCAAAATCAGTGCAGTAGCTAACTAGCAACAGGGGCTAAACAACAGCCCAACCTTCCAGAGCTCTGGGGTTTATGTTGGCTTTGCTGTAGCAACTCCTTATCTCCGCAGAGATTAGAGCATTTTAGATCAGTCGTTGTGAGATAGGGTGGAATCCATTTCCTGACCTGTCACCGCTGGCTAATCAGGCCAAATTGAAACGCGAAGCTTTGGGAAAGTGGGAAAACAATTCCTCCCCCCCCTCACCCCTTTATTATCCTACAACACTGAACGTGCTCTCTTTGCTTTTAGATGCCCAGCTCCAGATACTGATACAGAGACACCTGGAACACGAACCAGCTGAGCTGTGAGCAGAGCAAATATCTCATTGGAGGAAACTGAATCCTTTTAGAATTTCTACAAGCACTGGAAGCTGGTGTAATCAGTCACCTGTGATTGCTTACCATGCTTGCTCTTCACCGGAACTATAGTATGAAATCCCAACCTGAGCTCCCCCATGGGCTACAAAGAAACTGGGGACTCATGGGAAACTTGCAGTAGTTGGTGGCTGCTGAGGTAGAAACAACACAGCGCGACATCTGGAACAGGCTGCCCAGGGAGGGGGTTGAGTCGCCTTCCTTGGAGGGGTTTAAGGGACAGGTGGATGATGTGCTGAGGGGCATGGTTTAGTGGCTGATAGGACTCGATGATCCAGTGGGTCTCTTCCAACCTGGTGATTCTATGATTCTATGAATGCAAACAGCTACTCAAAGTGTCACTTTCAGCTTCGTGCAATTTTGAAGTCAACTGGATTACAACCAGAGTTGCTTTCACACAGAATCACTAGTTTCTTGCTGAACTCCCTCCTTTTCCCCTGGGATTTCTGTAGCTCCCATTGTTTCTCATCCTTTTACCCTCCTCTGCCAATCGACAACTGACGCCAGCTGCAAATTTGACCCAATAATATCGATGGCACGTCTTGCACTTCCTCTGTCCCCCCTAATTAGTGCGTTAGCGATAAGCAGCGTGCCCTGAGCAGTGAGCTAAAGGCAGAGGGAGCAGACCATGCTTTGTGGAGCTTCGTCCTTCCCAACGGGACTGCCACACACGTTCCTCCCTGACACTGCTCAGGGCACTGCCTGCAACACTAATGAGCTCCAGGACAGGCAAACAATCTAGACAAGGGCCTCAGCAAACTCCCCCGAGCTGAATTAACTCTTGCACTTACAGCAAGAGAAAGGAGGCGCTTTAAGATTGAGCTGGGGTTGGCACTCACACGGGAACACAGCAGGGACTGGGGAGCCACTGGGAAACAACCTCTGAACAAATAAATCACACCTCTGTATCTGCTCTCAGCTGTTCTTCTATCAATTACCATCTGCTTGTGCATCGTTCTCTCATTCTTGCATCATTCTCAGGGAAGAAACAGGTGCCTTCCCCAATGATACTAATGTCGTCAACACTTCTGGCCTGAAACCTCCAGCCTAAAGTTAATAAAGGAAGGGTTATCTGGCAAGCCCAGCAATCTAGTTATTATCGCTAATATTTATAGTGTAGATTGGGATTCAGGACTCCCAAGTCGTTGTCCGGCTCTGCCTCGAATGTGCTCTGCAGACATTCTCAAAGGCTTCAGTACTTTTGTGTTGAGTTTTGTAGAGCAAAAATCCGTGACCTCAATGGCTTGAATCATAGAACCATAGAATCATAGAATCACCAGGTTGGAAGAGACCCACCGAATCATTGAGTCCAACCATTCCCATCAATCACTAACCCATGTCCCTCAGAACCTCGTCCACCCGTCCCTCTAGGGAAGGTGACTCAACCCCCTCCCTGGGCAGCTTCTGACAGGGACCAATGACACTTTCCATGAAAATTTTTTCCTAATGTCCAGCCTGAACCTCCCCTGGTGGAGCTTGAGGCCATTCCCTCTCGTTCTGTCCCCTGTCCCTTGGGAGAAGAGCCCAGCTCCCTCCTCTCCACAACCTCCTCTCAGGGAGTTGCAGAGAGCAATGAGCTCTCCCCTCAGCCTCCTCTTCTCCAGGATAAACACCCCCAGCTCTCTCAGACGCTCCTCGGAATCCTTGTTCTCCAGCCCCCTCACCAGCTTCGTTGCTCTTCTCTGGACTCGCTCCAGAGCCTCAACATCCTTCTGGTGCTGAGGGGCCAGAACTGACCCCAGGATTCGAGGAGCGGTCTCCCCAGTGCCGAGTCCAGAGGGAGAAGAACCTCCCTGGCCCTGCTGGCCACGCCGTGTCTGATCCAAGCCAAGATGCCCTTGGCCTTCTTGGCCACCTGGGCCCCTGCTGGCTCCTGTTCAACCAACACCCCCAGGTCCCTCTCCTCCAGGCAGCTTTCCAGCCAGACTTCTCCTAGTCTGTAGCACTACATAGGCTTGACTTTCATCAGGACAGAAAACCTAATGAGTTTCACTTGAAGGGTGCGAGTTGAGCACTCTACTCAGATTCCTTTGCCTTGACTGGCCAAGACACTGCAAGTCCTGCTCTAGTCCAGGCTCATCTCCATGGGCAGTGGACTCCTTGCTTGCTGGTATTGAAGATCAAAGTGGATGAGGAGCCAGGCCATGGGGCAGGTCAGGAAAAAGAATTCTAACCATATGAGCCCTACTACATCAATGTGCTCAGAAGTCACTAGTGATGCAAATCAGGTTAAAGCTCCATCTCCACGCTGTGATGGGATGCTTGGGTGCTTTGCCCCGGCTGGTGTTCCTGCATGTGATTTCTTAACAGCGTTGCACAATGGACGACTCTGCTACAATTTTATTTTTAAAAGCCATCCTGCTGGCCACCAGTGAGGATTTATATCTGAGAGAGCAGAAGAGGGTCAGAGTGGATGACAGCAATTTAATCTCCTCTTACTGTTCCATAACTTCTTGCGCTATCCTTGACCCTAAGCCAATGCGCTCCCACTGCCATCTGGGGGAAAGATCCAGTTCTACGGAGCTGATGAGTTTCTAAATATGTATCTCAGATCTTCAGCAAACTTTAAATGTGATTTATCCCCATTTCAGGTTTCTTTACACTGGATAGGAGGAAGGTAGTGAGGAAACAGGACATTCCCATTTCCAGAGTGCAACAACAATACAGTTTCTAGAAGATATTTGGCCTTTCACTCATTGTTGCCTGTAGCTGTTGTGTCCTTGGGGTGCTTGGTTGATGTCCTGACTTCTTTTGCACTGGCATTTCCATAGAGTTCATCACTTAAAATGAGCACCAGATTTTAGTGGCATCAGAAAAGTGGACACATGCAAAGGGAACACTTGGCAGCATTAGAAAACGCATCCTCTGAGCCCCAGGAAGGGACACACAGGGTAAAGGCATCACTGAAAAGACTCAAAACCTGCTCTGGACCCAGGGATCAGAGCATGAGGAGCACAAGGGGAGCCTCTCTGGCTGGATGGCAGCCTGAGCTGACTCTTATCAGGGAAGCAAGGAAGGGAACAAGGCAACGCTGCCAGGAAAAGGAAAAATCTACCTCTCACATGCTCAGAAGGCAGATGCCAAGCTGATGCTCATCCTCATTTCTTTAGGAAAGAGGGCAAAGCCTGGCCCCTGCCTCGCTGGCAGGTTTGAAAATGCTGTTGTTCGGAAATAGCTCCCTGGAAGCAGCAAACAGCATTTCAGCCAGTTGAGGAGATTAAAGGAACATTCCCCAGTTCCCAGTTCCTGTTATCGGTACATTGTGTTAAGAGGGCTGAAATATCACGTCGTGTTTTTACACGTGATAAGGCAAATTTTCACAAGCCACACCAGTGGCCGCTGATGGTGCTGGGAGGGTCGTTCCCCTGCCTGGGGCTCCCCAGGGCTGGCTGAGACGAGGGGAACTTTTGGACCAGGTTAGGTGTGAAAAGGGAATGGCTGTTCTTGAAGCTTCTTGACAATAATTTATTGCCAAGCCTGACAATATTCCAGAAGCGTTTGGCCCTCTGATACACGGTGTGAATGTTGGGCTTGTCCTGTGCGGGAAAAGGAGCTGGACTCGATGATCCTTGTGGATCCAACTCAGGACGTTCTATGATTCGATGCTGTACTCAGGGGGTAAACAGGACGTTTCCTTCTCACTGAACTCTCAGCTTTTTTCACCTCGGTAAATTCTCTGACGTTTGCTAAAGGCTGAGCACACCTCGAAGTCCTGCAGCGGCTCTGCTCTGCCCCACAGCCTTACAGCTAGAAAATTGCCCCCAAATACCCACCAATCCCTTGGCTGCTTTATTTGGCTGAAGTTCTAAGTCTGATTTTGTAAGAAAAGAAGTTCCCAGTTAGCTGCTGAGCACCTCTGTGTATGGGAATTACCCACCGAGAAAACGCTTGTAAAGGGAAACGTCGAGAAAAGTGTATTATGGTTAGTGGAGACCAAGCATGCGGTGAGCTGGTGGAAGTGTGAACTATCCAAAGAAGAAACAGTCCCCACTGGAGCCTCTGTGCAGTATTTACCATGCAGGAGCTCAGGGCATTTATCTCATAGAATCATAGAACCATTAGGTTGGAAAAGACCTTTGAGATTGTCAACTCCAACCATCCCTGTACACTACTAAACTATATCCCAAAGCACTTCACCTACCCGTCTTTTAAACACCTCCAGGGATGGGGACTCCACCACCTCCCTGGGCAGCCTTTCCAGCACCCAAGAATCCTTTCGGTGAAGAAATTTTTCCCAATGTCCAACCTAAACTTCCCCTGGAGCAGCTTGAGGCCATTCCCTCTCGTCCTATCACCTGTCACTTAGGAGAAGAGCCCAACACCTAACTCTCTACAACCTCCTTTCAAGTAGTTGTAGAGAGAATGAGGTCTCCCCTCAGCCTCCTCTTCTCCAAGCTAAATAGCCCCAGGTCCCACAGCCGCTTCTCATATGACTTGTTCTCCAGCCCCTTTTGCTTGAATAAGTCTGAATTCCTAAATTTGCAGGTCTTTTAGCTAGGAAAGACGAGCATTTTCTCCAAAGGGGAGCTTATCTAGACAGTTTCCATCCCTGCTACCATGGCTGCCACCTCCTGCCCCCACACCAGCTCTCGCTTTATCAGGAGGCTCCTTTTATACCAGGTTGTTTGTCCTCCAGGGCAGTTTGTCCATCTGGCTTCCCAGCATCCCTGTGCTGCAGCAAGGTGGCAGGAAAGCACAGCGAAAGCAGGACGGTGGAGCTGCTTCCAAGGCTGGAAGTCTGGAGACTCTTTTTTTTTTTTTTCTCCCCACCTTGGTGAACCATTCAGACAAGTCTCAATTTGACAGGTTCATCTTAAAAGCAGCTGTTTGAGGAGCATAGTCAGCTCCGGCGTAAAGAAAGGATGGACAGCGTTACTCTCTCATTCCTGGGGAGGACAACATGTTCTCGTTACTTTTCTTACATACATATAAACCGTTCTAAATAACGGCTCGACACTTCCCTGCACGTCCACCTCGCCTCCCAACACAACTTGCTATTTTCTGCAGTAGCCGAGCTAAAAAAGGAAAGTTACTATCATGCCAAAAATGCAACGTTGATAAAATATGAGGGGAGAAGTCAGCGTGAGCGTGTCTGGCTCGGGATCCAAAGAGAATAATGTGGGAAAGGTCATTTTACTTTCTTGCCTCTCACGCTTACCAAGTGCCTGGATACGATTAAGGGCAAACAGCAATGATTGTGGTAAATACCTAAGAGGAGCAAAGGAGTTTTGCTGTAATGCAAAGAATGCTGGACAATGAGAGCTGGACTAAAATTATATCCTAAAAGATGCCCTATTTGCACCCCATAATGCACAGTTTAACAGTTTCAGATGCATTCAGATCTGTGGGTTTAATTGCTCTGATTTGGAAAGCCATATCATAATTAAAGGGAGCGGAAAATCTCCTTTTTGGGGGGAGTTTTGTGGGTTATCCTAGCATCCCACCCAGAAGGAGATGGTTTAGTGTCCTCTGGCTGCAGAGTGAGGGTGAAGGATGGAAAAAAATGCTTTTTGGGCAGTATCCAGGGAAGGTTGAAAAGGATCTTTATGATAAATAGCCTGTTGTACTTTTATACGACAGTAGCAGTTCCACACTTTCTAGGACATCCAGAATCAATGCTTAAAGCCTGCTGAGCTGAAAAGCAGCCACCAAATGACCCACCATGAGTTCACAATGCCCCATGCAGCACGGAGGAACAACAAACCTTGCTGCGGGAACAGATTTTTTTCTTGTTAACTCCTTCCCCAAAAAGCTTCATGGCTTGGCTGCAGAAAGAGATCGAGGAAGGAATCATCATGCATCAGGGAGTTTTCAAGGATCTCACATTCTGGTGTCTCCAACGGGAGATGTGAAGGTTCATTAAATCCAGGTGAGGCGCGGGGCTTTCTATGACTGAGCCCAGAGGATAAACACTCAAGGCTGGAAAGGATGCAAGGTTCTCACAGGTCCATACTTTTCTGTGTCTGGAAAAAGTTCCGTTTTTAAAAAAAGGAAAACTCTCCTTATCTTACAGCACCCAACAGCGATACCAGCTCATAAGCTGCTCACATTACTCTGTGTTGCTGTTCATCCTCCCGACTCGCTGAGGAATTTCCAGCCCACCTGACCTCTATCGGAAAGTCCATCTTTTAAGTTCGACCTCTATAAACACTTTGAATTTTAATGGGCAGATTATCTTCAAAGAAGTTGCTCTGATCTTCACAAACAGTCATGGTTCGCTAGAGGTCGTTCTGCCTATCTGCAGCGGAAGTGGAGGAATGCAGAGTTTATCCCAAAATAACGCGCACTTGTCCTATCGCGGAGACTTCTGAGCCTCAGCCAAGCTTGTTCACGTCATTCCAGTCTCCTACGGGCTGTGAAGGAATTATTTGCCTCTTCACACTTGATCTTTGCAGAAGGGAGCATGTGACATTTCCAGCCCAGATGTTCACGGTGTTTCTCCTAGAATCAATAAAGTTTCTCCCTAAATGACTCCCAAGCTTAGAAAAGAGTTCCTTGTAAAGGTAAAAACTGAAACACACACTGAATCAGCTCTGTCAAGGCCATCTGCAATCACAGAAAAGAGCCGTGAATGGGACCAGTTGCTCTGAAATGATGCACAATGCATCCCACAAGCAGTCTGGAAACCTCTTGTCGAGAAAGTGTGTGTCCCATAGGTGCAAGGTGGGAACTTGCAGCTTGGAAGAGCCTCAGGAGGTGAGAAATGCATTGAGGTTGAGAAATGCAGGCGAGGTTTGGATAGCTCAGCTTTGAAGATGGCTCAGCCTCAAGGAGGTCACACTGTCCTGGAGGCTCCTCTCTGGAATTCCCTCTGCTGCGGGCTCTGAGCTCCTCACCAGCAGGTTCAGATCCAGCACAAGGGGGTACTGTGATCCTCATTGAGATTTTAAATCATCGCCTTTCAGATTAAAACATTTTAATCAGGTTTGGTCACTGCAAGAGCAGAGGACTCTGGCTCGGTCTTCTGGAAGGTGCTGGGATTCGCAGTAGCCCCACGCAGGCTTCCAGAAAACCTTCTTTCCCTGGTGTGAAGGTTTGTGGGCAGGACAATGAGGAGCTGTGTAGTCTGGGGGATCCTATGAAAAGGAAAACTGCCTGGAGTCAGAGCCTGCTCATCGAATGAGCTGCTTATGGGTTGGGTTCTTAAATGCAGCTCAACTTTCACAAACCTTTCCTTTACCTCTACTTTACATCCGCAACTGAGCAGAGGTGGATTCAATTCACCAAACTGAACCTAAGCCGGAGACTCAGGAGCCTGGGCTCAGTCGAAGGGCTAGACAAACCCTGCAAGCAAGTGCTAAATACCCAGTTTTTATTGCCTGATAACATTTTCCCAATCCCATCTCCCCCTTTTTGCACACAGATTCTTCTCTGTCCCTTCTCTCACTGGTTCATTTTTCTCCGCAGGCTCCACCACACAGGTCTGCAGCCTGTTTTGAGCTCAATGTTCAGCTCACCAAAGCCAAGTTCTCAGCAGCCGTAACCCAGTGGTCTTGCATTAACCTCACTTTGTCTAGCACAGAGGTGCGTGTTTGGTCCTGGGCACATCACCTGAAACCCCTGCTTTTCCCTTTTCTGTTCCCATGGAGGCTCCAAGCTGGGCTGGGGCTGTGTGCTGGTTTTCCTCCTTCTTAACATAAGTGAGGAGTGAAAGGTTTTCTTGCCGAATCCTATTATTTTCTTTCCTACACCAAAGGCTTCAGCAGCATCTTGGCACTGCTGGAAGGACAAGGTGCTGGCAGCAGCAGGAACACAAGCAGACAAGTTTACAAATAGCCAGCCAGGCACCTCAAGACCTTCAGGTCCCGTCAGTCTTTATGCTGATGGCAGCAGGTGACAGGGATTGATCCAGCAGCATCACTGAGATGCAAACCCAGATTTCCGCTGAGGTGACGGAGGAAATTCCTGTTCTGTGCTGATGAAATGATGAAAAACAAAAGAGGAGGCAGTAAATAAGTCCAGGTTCTTTGAAAACTTGTCTGTCAGGGAAAATGGAGAACCTAATTTTCTCTACCAGGTAAAGCTGCTGATGGACACTCTGCACAAAGAGCTCTGTGTATGGATGGGTGAAAGTGCTCTCCAAAGCCCCAGCAGCAGCTGTGCTGGGTTTATATACACATGGCTGTAAGGAACAGTGGTTTGAAATAACTGAACAGTCACCTAACTAAAGATGTTTTTGTAATATTGTAATTTTATACCTGGAGCCTTGATAGCGCTGAGTTTGGGCACAGCACATCAAATGATGCTGCATGAGAGCTCTTCTCAGTGAACCCGATGGACTGGGCTACCCAGGCTTCTCTTGCTCTATAAGAGCAGTAATCAATGATCTATGTCACCGTGAACACCTCGGCTGGGTGCTGAGAGCACTGAGCTCACTGTCCAGGCATCTTGCACAATGGGCTGTGTCACCCCAGACCCTGGGGACCTTCTGTCTCCCCAGATCCAAGAGATGCGGCGTTTTTGTTCCACTCAGAAGTGCTGTCGGTACGTCCAGCACGGAGCCACCTCGCTGGCAGGATGGATGCTTGCTGGTTTATTTTCGTAAAGGCACAACATGTCCTTAACTGAACTCCTGAGAGCAAGATACTCGATTGAGCAGCAAGAAGTCCTGGCCTGTTCTACAGGGAACTTGAGCAGCTGAAAGAGGAGTTGAAGTAAAAACCAAAAAAAAAGCTAAAGAGTATTTTCAAAATGTCCTGTTTCAGAGCATAAACCAGCCTCTGACTTCTGGGCTCCTTCCTCTAAACCAGCCCACGAGCAGTAGCAGAAGACCAGCTCTGATCCTGCTTGGCAGTCCCTGTGGGTTCTTGCAGCTGCATTTTACATCCCTGCACAGCTGGGTGTCTTCTAGTTGGTTTTGGCATCAGTTTTGCTTATGGATTTAGTTAAGTTTTTTATCTCTTCCTCAAGCATCTTGTTTTTCTTCTCCACATTCTCCCGTGAGCGCTCCACGTTCATCAACTTCAGCTCCAGTTCCTCAGCCTTCTTCTTCTCCTGCTCAATGTCCTGATTCAGCCTCACCACTTTGGCCCAGACTTCATAGTTTTCCTTCTGGAGACTGCAAAGAGAAACGGAGCGTGAAAAAATCTATATCGGTAGAGTGCTGGGAAGTCATCCTTTGGCTCTTAAGGAACCTGTCCTCAGAGTCATTAAGCAATAAAATAAGGTAGAGGTTCTGTCCTCATCTCCCAACCCTCAACAGCCACAAAACATGATGCCATAACTCAGTACACGTCATATAAATCTGATAACAATACATGGAGCTGTAACAACACTGATGTTTACAATTAATAACGTCAAAATGCTAGTGCTGAACTCTGGACAGTAGATGTAGCAACACCAAGAAGTATAAAAGAGTAATTATTGCAGAAACAGCACCACACAATGATGTAGAAAGAACTATGGAATATTAATTTTGTAGTAATATGACATTAGCAATTGTCTCATGAGAGTACACAGCATGTGAGCATTGAGATAGTCTACTCTAATCCTCTATTTTACCACTAGCTGTTATTTTTATACACTGCATGGCATTCCTGGTAAATAAACCTGTGCCGTACTGGTGGGGTTAATAACACAAGCTGAAGGCTTGATACTCTCCAGAAAGCAGCGTTTTACCTTTTAATTTGTTCCTCGTAATCCTTTCTCTGTACCTCCATTTCTTTTTCCAGCTTCAGGATCACGTTTTGCAGGAACTCCCTGCTCTCCTGGTCGGGCTTTGGGACCTCAGTGGGGCTGCTGGAGGGACTGGTTCTTTCTTTCGGCTGCTGGCTGGGGCCAGGGCAGGGCAGAAATTCCTTCTCAGAGCCACTGCTCGAAGGGCTGGGGCTGGAGCCGCTGCCTTCCCCACTTTCTGCCTGGGAGGTGGGAACGTTATCATAGCTCGAAGCCCGGTGAAAGTCAAGCAGCTTAAAAAGATCATGAGATAACGTTCTCTTATGGCCATCGGGGCCCACAGAGCGCGTGCTACTCCCAGGGGAGCTCTTCCAAAAGTCACTGGCAAATATGTCACTTTTGTCCTTGCTGCCTTTCTCCTCCGAAGACGCGGCTGTCAGGAAGGATTTCCTGTTCGGTAAGGTCTGAGTTCTTTTCCTGGACTGCATTTTCCACATTCCTAGTGTATCTTTGGACCCATTATCTACTCCGGCTGCACTTGAGCTCACAGGTGGTGCGGGAGCGCTGCTGGAACTCAGGTCGTCTCTCTGTAAAATAGATCCCTGGCATTATCATAGAATCATCAGGTTGAAAAAGCCCTTTGAGATCATCAACTCCAATCATCCCTGTCCACTACTAAATCATATTCCTAAGCACTTCATCTACCTGCCTTTTAAACTCCTCCAGGGATGGGGACTCCACCACCTCCCTGGGTCCCCATTCCAGTGCCTGAGAACATTTTCTGTGAAGAAATTTTTCCTAACGTCCAATCTGAACCTCCCCTGGTGGAGCTTGAGGCCATTCCCTCTCGTCCTGTCCCCTGTCCCTTGGGAGAAGAGCCCAGCTCCCTCCTCTCCACAACCTCCTCTCAGGGAGTTGGAGAGAGCAATGAGGTCTCCCCTCAGCCTCCTCTTCTCCAGGATAAACACCCCCAGCTCTCTCAGATGCTCCTCGGAATCCTTGTTCTCCAGCCCCCTCACCAGCTTCGTTGCTCTTCTCTGGACTCGCCCCAGAGCCTCAACGTCCTTCTTGTGCTGAGGGGCCAGGACTGACCCCAGGATTCGAGGTGTGTCCTCACCCCATCAGGACAAGCTCCCCGCACCCTGCATACAAGAGCTGCATTGGAAACCAACAGGAATGGCCATACATTTGCTGTAAGACATCACTATGGGTTACACCGTGTTTTCCACTAAAAAGAACTTTTTGCAGTGGTTCTTTCTTTCAGAGACAAGCCTTCAATCTTGTGGTTTCACTGCACCAATGCAAACTGAAAAGGTTTCATCAGTTCCACCTTTTAACTAATAACAATTAGGAGTTTTCATTTTTCCCAGAACAGTAGAAAGTGGAAAATGTCTCTACATCAGTGTTCCAGGGATGACAGTTACAGCTCTTTCCGCTCTTAATAGTGCTCTTAGTGGCTCGCTGACCCATTAGATCCCATAATAATTAATCACATGTTTATTAAATGCATGGTTTTATGATTTCTCTGAGGATCCAGCCTTACCATTTGCCTTCGGATCAAGCTCTCCGCCCTGGGGACCGCAGGGTCCTCGGCAGCGTCCCAGCCCACGGAGCTGCGTGGGATGGGGGCTTTCTTGTCGTTTTTGTGGGCAGGTGAGGAGGGGGGAACATCTTTGGATGGGGGAAAGAGGTCTGCATGGTCGCTTATCATCACAGTCATCACCTTCTGGATCTGCGGCGTGCCTGAAAGAGTATTAGAGATGTGTCAGCAGCAAACCCAGTGCAACCGGCCCTCGTCAAGTCACACTTGCATTTTCTGCTTGGTCTTCTTGGTGTCCAAAATGGAGACAAACATAGAAATGCAGGTGAAGACAAGGAGCACGATCATAAAAACAAATAAAGGGAGGGATTTTCATTACATGCCACTCCAGAACAGCAGTCACAGAGCACGCAGCGACCAAGACCTGCTCAGCTGCCCCAAGCCACACCTTGTGTTTCTTTAGCTCAACAAGCAAGCTACAGGTACCAGTTATATGAACAGGCACATGAATAAACGAACCATTTGCATGTGTCGTCTATAGAGCAGAGCAGTCGTTGGTGATAAAATAATTCTTCTGCTAGCTCTGCTGCACCTATCCTTGCCCACGGGATCACAGTTTGGCTCAGCTAAGCAGTTATTTCCTCCAGTTTCTTTGTTTCTCTAACAAGAATCTCTCACCTTCCTGCTCTAAGCAAAATTAAGGTGACTTCGTCAACTTCCTGAACAGTTTGAAATCTATGGAGGGAGCGCACAGTGCGACTCCTGGGGGAGTTTTGTCACCATAAACATATTTATAGCCCAACACACGGCTTTACTCTGCCCTACTGTACTTCTTGTACCTACGAGTCTACCCTACTGAATTTCTATTTCAAGATTGTGGATGCAACTAAGTATTTCAGCAGGTCAGGTGCTCCTGGGACAGTTTCTTACCTCTCATAATGATTGCAGGATCCTCTATCTTGGGTCTGATGAGGTTCACCCCAATCACTGTTGCCAGGTTATCCACACTCATCTTGTTGATGCTTGAGTTCAACTGTATTTTGTGTAGAAACCTGACAGAGTCCAAAGACAAATATTTCAGGTCAGAGAAGGAAGACTACAAAAAGCCTTACACACTCACCATTAGAAAATTCCAGCTGATCCATCCTGTTCTTTCTCTTAACCCCAAGGACAGAAACATAGAGATGCCTAACCACGAACCGGAGCTGGGTCTTATTGGTACCAGTAGAAAAAGCACCATGGGATGAGCTGCTCCCGCAAAAAAAAAAACAATAAAAAAGGAAGGGAAAAGCTCCCTTTAATATTTAATAACCAGAGAAAAAAATCACTCAGGCTGGGTGAAACCCAACAGTTTTGTTGCACAAGGCTTAGTCTAGGAAAACGACACTTGATTTCAATTCGCAGGGATTCATAAGTGAGTTTTAGGGTAAGCATTTATGCTCAGACATTGTCAAGGTGTTTATCCCCATGGCTGACATTCTCCCTTTACAAAAATCAGGATCTGGTGCCTCAACAGGAACCAAACGATGGCTTAAGAGGCTCTCTCTAGCCTTTGCTCACCAAATCTGAGCTGCTTATACCTTGTGCAGAGGACTGACCTGCAGATATAGCTGAGGAGGTTGTAGTTGTCTCTTGGAAGGAGGGACAGTTGATTCAGGAGTTCCTCATGGCCCTAAGTGCAAGTTAAGAAACAGCTCTATAAAGATTCACAGATGTACACGGACTCGAGCAGCTCTTGGTCGCTTCATTCTGGACGGTCTCGCCTAGTGGCCTTGGAAATTACATTTCTCCAGCGGACCAAGCATGGACATGGAGATGTTCTCATGAAGTTCTTAGCAAGAAGAGGCTGCCACAGCAGCAAGGGAAAGAGCAAGGTCCCCTCCAGCCAGCACGAGCGTGATGAGCACTTCAGAAATAGCCAATCGTGCCCAATCTCTTTGCATTTCTTGTGTATAAACATTTAGGGTATTTTTGACGAGCTACAGGAGACATTTGCCCTTGAAATACAGAGCTGAAGGCTGTCGTTCACAGAGCTCGTGCTACCGAGGAGAGTTGCCTTGGGGTTTGGGTAGAGGAGCAGCATCCTCCAGCGTTTTGGGGGTTTTTTGCAGGGGGTTTTTCTTTTCTACCAAAATATATAGTTAGGAAAAGACAGTTCCCATCTGTGTCTCACTTCTCCCTCTGCCAAATCCTCACTTCCTTCCTCCGTCTCTCCCAGAACCCTCCGCCAGCCCCACTCCCAGCTCGGGTGATGGAAGGGGCAGGAGGCTGTTTCCTTCCTCTCTTGCTTTTCACACTTGCTGTTTGCTGCAAGGGCTCGACGAAAAGAGGTGCTGAGCAGCTCTTAGGTCTCCTCCAGAAATTTAAGTTTTAAAATGGATAAACCCCTGCTGTCAAGTCAGGGAACCCCACCGGCTTTGCGAGATTTTATCTTTGAATTTCTCCCTCACCCCTGAAAGGCTCTGAATTTTACCTAATTACCCAGCTTTTAAGGCACAGCTATGAACACCTCTGGCATCTCCAGCTGACAAAGCCTTGGAACAGAAACACAGCTCATTTGAAGGCCAGAAGGAGAGAAAAGAAAGCATCTCTACCTTTCTCTCATCCACATCCAGCACCTGACCGCACAGCAAGAAATCCTCGTACTGCGCCCAGGGTACAACCGGCTCGGGGAGCTCCCGCAGGTAGAGCTTGAGCAGAGAGGCCACGGTGTGAACGTCCGTATCCCTGCAACACGCAAACAATTGTTCTCATGATATTCATCCCACTCATCAAACCCTACCCGGCCCTGGGACCGTGGGATGGTATTTAAGCTCTATGTATCGATGCAGGAAATAAATAAGGAGAGCAGAGCAAGCTGGGGGAATCCACAGGGAATCCCAAGCTGGGGAATGGCCCCAGCTGGCAGGAAAATTAATATTTGGTGGAGATTTTTTCCCCCGTGGGGCTGGCAGGTCCCTTCCAAGCCTGTGTGCGACTCATGAGGGTTTGCCTGCAAATATTGTCAGGGGTTCAAGGGTTTGGCAGGCGCTCCCCGCTCCGTGCGGAGCTGGCGAAGCTCGCCTGTGGTTTTTAACATTAACAGCAATTACTGAGGATGTTCTGCCAGGACAGATGTTTGCAGCTTCGCCTGCCATATAGTTTCCCTTAGGTCATAAGGACACGGCCAAGAGTGTGAACCTCTAATCTGACCCACCTTGAAGTGGCTTAACCATTATAAACTTCAATCAAAAATGCCCCGGGTCATTTATTTTTAGGACAGGTCGGGGTTTTAAAAATATTATTTTTAACATAACCATAGAGGAATTTTTTCAGAGCTTTTATTTTTGTAAGGGCTATAAATACACACCATTAGGCATTCTGGATGCCTGGGCTGCAACAGCAGCTTTGTAATTGTCCCCACTCAAGGCTGCTGTCCTTGTGCAAAGCCAAACAGGCTGCAAAGGTGGCTCTGAAGGTCAAGGCAGCATCTCGCAGCATTCAGGACACTGGAAAAAGAGGATGCTGGGCTCTTCTCCCAAGGGACAGGGGACAGGATGAGAGGGAATGGCCTCAAGCTCCACCAGGGGAGGTTCAGGCTGAACATTAGGAAAAATTTTTTCACAGAAAGAGTCATTGGTCCCTGGCAGAGGCTGCCCAGGGAGGGGCTTGAGTCCCCTTCCCTGGAGGGGTTTAAGGGACGGGTGGACGAGGTGCTGAGGGTCATGGGTTAGTGATTGATGGGAATGGTTGGACTCGATGACCCGGTGGGTCTTTTCGAACCTGGTGATTCTGTGATTCTATGATTCTATGAAACCCCATTCCTAGCTTTCCTTCTCACTAAGAAAATGTTTTAGTTGAGGTGCAGGGGTGTTGCAGTCACCCTGAGATGACACAGCACAGGGTTAACGTGTCAGGGTGCTGGGAAAGGGCCAAACGCCATCTCCATGCCCTGCTGCAAACACAGTTGGGAAAGGGAAAACCAAAAATCTTCGCCTTCCCGTGACCCCCACACAGGTTCCAACAGGAAAGTTCTCAGCAGGGCTCTGGCACCCAGAAAGCAGGAAACAGTCAGCTGCAAATCCAGGAGCCAGAGCAAGAAATATTGAGCAGCTTGGGTGCTCCTCTTCGTGGTTATGGTGAACAGGGCAGGAATTAACCCCAAAAGCCTCACTTTAGGTGCCCTGGAAAGGCAGGACCCATTTTTGCTTTATCCCCATGCAGGTGTCATTGCTTCACCGGTGCCCGTGAAGCCCCAGAGCAGCCAGCACGAGTGAGCAGGGGACGGTGCGTGATGCTCTGTGCAACCAGGGCCAAAAGCAGGGGAATAAACTCTGACTTGGGGTTGGAAAACCTCTTCAGAGCTAAGGAGGCACCTGGAGCTGCGGCCACAGCCGTTCCACCAGCCCTCAAGGGAGGGCATGATGAGATGCACCAGGGTTTATCGCTCTTCTCTCATTTTGCATAGGGCATGGCAGAGGCAGCAGTAGCAGATGTCCCTCTTCTTCTAAAGCCTCTCTGAGACCTCCAGGCAGAGACAGGCAGCTCTCTCCACTGTGGGAGTTGGCCCTTTCCTCTTAGCCCTGCAGAGGAACGGGAATGGGAGAAGGCGGCTTTGTAGCAGCCAGAATCTTCCTCTTATCTCCTTAAGAGTGTCATAGGAGCTAAAAATCACTGCTATGGGCTGGCAGGGACAGAAATCACTTCTATCAGGGTGTTTATCAGGGTGTTCAGCTGACTTGTGCTCCTCTACTTGCTCTCCTTTCTCTAAACATCTGCTCTTAGCTGATGCGCCGTGTCGGCTCTTCCCTTTGGCTCCTTCCCTGGCTGCTCCTGTAAACGATAATTGCTGTGTGAGACCAGGATTTTCCTAAATCCTTTATTGCCATGAATCTTATCTCTTATCTTATTCTGCTTTTGCCTCCGTTTGCGGTTTCTGCTGAAACCTCTCCCCTTGCCAAGCCCTTCTGGAGGGTCTAAGTTTCCTGCTGGGCTCTCCGGGGCTGCTTTTGCCCAGATTTTGGGGTGTATGAGACCTAGTTGAGTAGGAGAAGGGGAATCCAGCATTACCGGTCGAACGATGGCCTTTCCCCAGCGTCAAAAGCATCCCTGAGCTGTTTCACTAGGTTGTCCTGGCCAGGGAGGCGGAAGATGCCTTCCTCGCTCATGCCGTGCTCCTGGATGAACTCAGCACATTTCTGCACCAGGATGGGGACCTGGTGCTGCCCGAATTTCTGCTCGTAAGCCATGGTCTCTGCCAAGCGCTGGCCAAACACCACTAGGGAAAGGAGAGAGAGGTTAGAGGAGCCCAAAAACTCTGCTATAAAGAACCACGACCTGCCAACGTGCATCATGTCACAGCAGGACCTGCTTTTCTGAGAGCACAGGAGCTACAAAATGCCTGCAAAGCACGGGAAAGCAGGACTGCTTCTAAAGAAATAACACCAAAATGAAACCTAGTTCCTTCTCCAACTAATTAAGAGTTCTCAAAATGGTTAAACCCAAGCAGCGAGCCTTGGTTTTTTGCACCTGCCTTGGAGCAAGAGGGAAGTAGGACAGTAAAAAGGCTGATGTGAGGGCACAGGGGCAGAAGACAAGCTCATTATAGACTGAAGGAGCACAGCAGAGCACAAAGAAATAAGCCTTGCAGAGATTTGGGGCTGGAAGCCTAACTGGTTTAGTTGCTTTTCTTCCTCCTCCCCGCTCCCGTCACCCTCCTGTGCAAAGGAGAGCAGCACTTTGCAGCAGATGGTACCTTTCCTTTGGAGAAACAGCATTTTCCTCTTGATCTGGCAGCAGCAGAAGAGCTCGAAGGTGGGAAGGCTGCGACCCAGCTCTTCCTCCTCAGAGCCCCGGGCATGGCAAAAGCAGACAAACCTCAACTCGACCTGGCTCTGGGATATTAATTGAAAAGAGTCTTATGGTTCTTTACCATATTTTTGACCTGGTACTGCTTGTGATGTGTTCACTTTGTGCTCTGAAGGCTGAAATAAATCGTGTGTGTCTTTCAGACCAGGAAAATGCAAGGCAACACTCTCATGTGGGACCAGGAGGCTTGTCAGCACCTGCCCGACCATGGAAGTTCTGCGTTATGACTCGCTTACACTTTTAAATAACGAATATAAACCTGTCACCAGGAACAGTAAAGGCAAACAGCGCCCGTCCAGCCCAGCAGGCGGCTGTCATTGCAGGGGGGCAGCCAGACCTCAAACCCCTCTGAGATTTTGGAGATGCTTCACGCTTCACAGCTGCTCTGCTGGGTCACATGCGGCTGCTTCCAGGTGGGTTCTTGCCAAACCCTCCTCCGTGCAGTGAGTGGATTTAAAAAACCACGTGGCCTCAGCGGGCATTGAAACCAAAATCCTAAAGCGTGATGTTTGAGGCTTTGTTAACTTCAATATTGACTTCTCTGCTGCCTATACTTGTTTGTACCACTATAGATTTACGTTTTCTATCATGTAAGGTCACTTTATCCAGCTGGCAGAAACTGGCAGCCACCTACGTTGAAGCAAGGATGAGATGTGGAGTCGTCAGGAACATGAGCCAGCGGTGGCCCAGGTGGCCAAGAAGGCCAATGGCATCTTGGCTTGGATCAGACACGGCGTGGCCAGCAGGGCCAGGGAGGTTCTTCTCCCTCTGGACTCGGCCCTGGGGAGACCGCTCCTCGAATCCTGGGGTCAGTTCTGGCCCCTCAGCACCAGAAGGATGTTGGGGCTCTGGAGCGAGTGCAGAGAAGAGCAACGAAGCTGGGGAGGGGGCTGGAGAACAAGGATTCCGAGGAGCAGCTGAGAGAGCTGGGGGTGTTTATCCTGGAGAAGAGGAGGCTGAGGGGAGACCTCATTGCTCTCTCCAACTCCCTGAGAGGAGGTTGTGGAGAGGAGGGAGCTGGGCTCTTCTCCCAAGGGACAGGGGACAGGACGAGAGGGAATGGCCTCAAGCTCCACCAGGGGAGGGTCAGGATGGACATTAGGAAAAGATTTTTCATGGAAAGGGTGATTGGTCCCTGGCAGAGGCTGCCCAGGGAGGAGGTTGAGTCCCCTTCCCTGGAGGGGTTTAAGGGACGGGTGGATGAGGTGCTGAGGGACATGGGTTAGTGATTGATGGGAATGGTTGGACTCGATGATCCGGTGGGTCTCTTGCAACCTGGTGATTCTGTGATTCTATTAGAGCCAGGTGGGGCAATGCCCTGAAAACTTCTGGCTCCTGCAATCCTAATTTCAGATGAGTGACGCTGCCTCCAGCAGGGCACAGCATAGAATCATTCAGTTGGAAAAGACCTTTGAGATCATCAAGACCAACCTACTTGCCCACTATTAAACCGTATCAAGGAGTTGGTGGGTAGAACCCCCTGGGAAATGGTTCTGAGGGATGAGGGAGCAGAACAGAGCTGGGAAGGATGTTTTCCAGAAAGCACAAGAGCACCCAGTCCCCAGATGTAGGAAATGGGGCAGGGAAGGGAAGAGACCAGTGTGGCCGAGTTAAGACCTGCTGGTCAAACTGAAGAGCAAGAGGGAATTGCCAGACATGGAGAGGTGTCCTGCGAAGAAGATAAGGACACTGCCCTGTTGTAGAGTGAAAGGGTCAGGAAGGTCAAGGTGCAGCTGGAGCTGATCTTTGCAAGGGAGGTGAAGAATAACAAGAGAGGCTTCTATAGGTCTGTCAGCCAGAAAAGGAAGGTTAAAGAAAGTGTAACCCCACTGATGGATGAAACTGGTGACCTCATAACAAGAAATGAGGAGAAGACAGAGGTACTCAACAACATTTTTGCCTCAGTCTTCAGTAGCAACCGCTCTCTTCACCCCTCCTGGATCAATGGGAACAATAGACAAGAAGATGGAGACCAGGGGAATTACACTCCCAACCCCACTGTAGGGGAAAATCAGGTTTGTGACCATCTGAGGAACCTGAACATATCTAAGTCCATGGGACATGATGAGATGCATCCCAGGGTCCTGAGGGAATTGGCTGATGTGGTTGCCGAGCCACTCTCCATGACATTTGAAAAGTCGTGGCACTCAGGAGGAGTCCCTGGTGACAGGACGAAGGGGAACGGTTTTATATTGGAAGGGAAAGATTTAGATTAGACATTAGGAAGAAATTCTTCACGATGAGGGTGGGGAGGCCCTGGCCCAGGTTGCCCAGAGCAGGGGTGGCTGCTCCATCCCTGGAGGGGTTCAGGGCCAGGTTGGATGGGGCTTGGAGCCCCTGATCCAGTGGGAGGTGTCCCTGCCCATGACAGAGGGTGGAACTTGATGGGCTTTGAGGTTCCTTCCAATCCAAACCACTCTGTGATTCTATGATCTCACTTATAGGAGTTGATCCTTCCACAAAGTCTCTGGAAAGCTCCTCACTATAGGAAGTGGCTGGCATCACCTTTGCTGTTTCCTTTGTGGGCTCCACCTGAGGTGCTTGATTTACAGTGTGCTCCTTGCTGATCCATTTGTGTTTTATCCTCACCCCACATTTTTTTAAGGGCATAAATACATGCCCGAGATGGGTAGAAGCAAGGATCCTGTCACTGCAAGCCTCGCCTGCACATGGGGAGGATGATCATAGAATCACAGAATCATAGAAACACCAGGTTGGAAGAGACCCACCAGATCATTGAGTCCAACCGTTCCCATCAATCACTAACCCATGTCCCTCAGCACCTCGTCCACCCGTCCCTTAAACCCCTCCAGGGAAGGGGACTCAAGCCCCTCCCTGGGCAGCCTCTGACAGGGACCAATCACCCTTTCTGTGAAAAATTCTTTCCTGATGTCCAGCCTGACCCTCCCCTGGTGGAGCTTGAGGCCATTCCCTCTCATCCTGTCCCTTGGGAGAAGAGCCCAGCTCCCTCCTCTCCACAACCTCCTTTCAAGGAGTTGGAGAGAGCAATGAGGTCTCCCCTCAGCCTCCTGATTGCGTGGCCGAGGCCAAGTCTGCGGAGAAAACCAGGACAGAAGGGCTGGGCTGAGCAAGAAAAGCTGGAAGAAAAGCAAGGCAAGGCAATGAGCAGGTGAAAGGCGTGTTTCATAGCCCTGAATGTGGGTTGTTTTCAAGAACAACATTTTCTGGGGTGAATAATTCAATGAGGAAGTTCTCACAAGAGGCTGAAACCAACCCAGAAACCTTCATTCACGCCTGGCTGCTATTTCCTCAACCCTGTCCATGTTTGCAGTGGATCCAGCACCACAGGGTCTGCTCTAGGAGCAGCTTCGGGAGGCATTAGAAGCTTCAGTCATATTATAACTTTGGTTTCCATTTCAAGGATTTACGAGTCCAGCTTTGAAATCCTTGCCCAAAAGTATCACAGAGCATGAGATGGCAGGGAATCACCTCCCCCAGAGCTGTCCCTGCTCCCCTTTACCTCCTGACGCTGAGCCCAGCACCCGTCGGATGGATTTAACCCATTCCTCCATCTCAGCCTGGGAATTAGCCATGAGCACGCAGGTGTCCTGCCCTGCCCGGTTCTGTTCTCCAGAGAACCCTGAAAAAAAAAAAAAAAAAAAACATTTAGACATCATTTATGGAGAGGATCGGAGGAGAAAAGATCCATTCTTGTTTTCTTCGCTGAACGCTTTTGGCTTTTCATTTCCCCATCGATGTCTATTTGGGTGTGAAACAAATCAGTGCTCTTAGGTTTCACCCTTGCAGAAGATCTGCAAGAAAGGAACAGAAACCGCTTAATGTTGCAGCTTGATGAGACTTCTCAGCATGGGACACAGACACCAACACCGGGCCCTCCTCCAGCCCCGACGGGGGAATACTGAAAGCAAGACATGAGCTTTCACGTGCAATGCGGCACTGTAAGGACCTTGAAAAGAAGTGGCAGCAGAAGAGATTCGCAAAACTACATGCTGAAATGGTTTTGGCTGAAGAGTCCCACCCAAAAGGGTCCAACAAAGAGCCAGGAAGCATCCTCACCCGGGATGATTTCGAAGATAAATTTCCCTCCTTCCTCTGGGTTGCTGGCCACCTCCTTGATGGTGCTTCCCTGGAGAGACAAGCAGCCCTAGGACAAAGCAGAGCAGGAGCTGAAACACTCGTGTCCCTTCTCGGCAAGGCTGACACTACCACACGTCAGCACTAAGGATCCTAGTCCTTCTTTCAAGCCGATTGCAGGACTCGGTGACCTCTTTTATATATAATAAATATGACTTTTCAAACACTTCTTCGCTGCCAGTTCACTCTGATGAAGTGATTCTCAGAAAAAGAAATCTGGTTAGTTTGCTCTTTCCTTTTCTCCCTCCTTTCCTTTTTAACATCTGTTGGGAGTGGAAGAAGAAAGTACAAAGGAGAAGGGACTTGGCAGAACACCGGAGCATCCTGTTTCTGCTGCACCAGAGCAGGAAAACTGTTCCTTTAACACAGCATCACTTAAACCAAAGACCAAACCCGACGTTTGCAGGTGAGAAGTAGTAAAAAAGAAGCAAAGAGGAGGAGAAATAAAGAAGCAAAATGGAAAATGGTCACTCCTTATGGACCTCGCTTTCCTTGACTATCGTGGCAAACGCAAGCAGCTTGGTCCCAACCAGAGGGGTGGGGAGCAGACGACGTGCGTGGGGCTGAGCAGGCGTGAGTCAGCCCTGGCGCAGGAAATGAGGCTGCGCCACAGAAATGAAGTTTCTGAGCGACTTCAGCCTCCTGAAAGGCTCCTGCGAGCAGTGGGGACCATCGGTGCTCCAAAAGCCTGGGTTGCAGCTGTATCGATCAGAATCGATGGGATCCAAGAGGTCTGAAGAGACCTAGATCAGGGTCATGAACAGCAATCAGCTTGTTACAGCACTTTCTGTTCCTACATCCCATTCACAACCAGATAAACTGCTCCTCCAAGTCACCCCTGAAATGGGACAAAAACACAAGGAAAGAATTTTTCACGGAAAGGGTCATTGGGCACTGGAACAAGCTGCCCAAGGAGGGAGTTGAGTCACCTTTCCTGGAGGGGTTTAAGGGACGGGTGGACGAGGCGCTGAGGAACATGGTTTAGTGATTGATGGGAATGGTTGGACTCGATGATCCAGTGAGTCTCTTCCAACCTGGTGATTCTATGATAAAAACAATAACAGGACCTTGATCCCGCTGGGCTCAGCCCTGGGCTCTCACCTCGAGGATTTACTGCTCATCTTCCCCTTACAAGTGTGTTTCTATCCTATGGTCAGTTTGCTACCAGTATCAATTTGTACCGAGAATGGTTTTCCTGGCAACGGGAAGGACCTTTCCCTGAAATTCCTGAAAACAAGGAAAAGACGGTGGATATTCAAAAAGTAAGACAGCTATATCAATTGGGAAAACAACCTGCTTTCTTCCAGGAAAATGTATTACAAAGCATCCCCTGCAGGATGGTTTGTAGAGGTGGGACAGAGAGTTGGTTACAGCCCAGGCTGGAGATGGGACGATGCTGCCCAAGGGCTGTGGTCATCGGGCACCCATGGAGATATTTAAATCACACTAAGCGAGTGCTCCTGTTCTGTGTAAAAGGTTGGTTTCCCCTAAAAGCATCCTGTAAGACATCTCTTCAACAAGTGCGTGGCTGAAACCCTCTCTCAAAGCTCATCTTGTGCACCCATTTCTCCGTCTGCCATCACAAAAATTGCTGCTGCACCGAACTCTTTTACTCCTCAGGCTTTTACTGCTGTCCTGGAGAATGACAGCAACTTTCTAGCTGGTAACTCTTTTTTTCCAGCACCTTATTGTTTGGGCACAGAGGGACCAAGTCCCCAGCAGGACTTGCAGATAATTGAAGAGTTTAAGTGCCTAGATGACTCCGATGAGGATATCTCATCTCTGTCACTGTCCACAGGCTGAAAACCTTTCTAATGCCCTAACGCAGACCCATCCCAAATCATTTCCCTACGAGCAAAGCTGCAAGAACGGGGAGATCGAGGACCAGCAAAGCCAACTGGCCTCATCCTACCTGCGGTTTGACATCGTCCTCATCCTTGTAGTAGTAAAGTTGCTGGCCCTTCAGCACGAAGTAGCGCTGCTGCCAGTTCTTGACGATGGAGCGTTGCTTTTTCAACCAGCCGATCTTCAGCGGCCGCTCCAGCGGGTTGGGGGAGGCTGGCTGGGCACCCGCTGCCTGCTCACCGCTCATCACGCTCTTGGAGCGAGCTGCCAAGGAAAGAGAGGGGTGGGATGGCAGGAAACACGGGGACAAGCCACCAGCAGCCCCGCACCGGCCGTGCTCAGGTCCGACGGGAGCTCCAAGAGTGAGGGCGGCTGCTCTCTGCCCCTCAGCTGAGCGAGCTGGCTAGAGTTTTAAAGGAAGTGGCTGCAGTATCTTTCAGTGTGTGCTTCCTTTTTCCTGCGTGGGAGTAATTGTCTAGCAAGCGAGAAGAAAATCATTAGTTTGTTTTTGCTTTTTTAAATAGGACTGTGTGGTTTTTACACCCACCCCAAACAGGCTGCAGCGGCGATAGCAGAATGACCCACCCTGGCTCGAAAAAAACTGTTTGGACATTGCAGTTTTTGCCCTGGAAGAGAATTGCCTGGTGTTTCCAATGGGGCAGCTCTCACACAACGGGACTGGAAAGTCTCCAAGGAGGAGAAAACGGTCCCAGGGTGGCAAAGCAATGCCCCTTGCATCCTCTTGGACCACACAGAGGAGTCCACCGACGGGCAGCAAGGACCTGCGGCACCTCCAGATGCTTCAATGATAGTAAATGCCTCGTTTCCAGGAGGGATTTTTGCCTCTAGACTGGGCACTGCAGCACTCCAGATGGGTAGAGTTAGCAGTTATGGTTGCAGGGCAAAAATAATGCTGTGACTGGAGGGGAATCCAGCCTCACTGGGCTCTGCGCACGGTGATTTCCCAAGGTCGCACCTCTCCCCTGCTAAAATGGAGCTGGTGGCACCGGGGCTGAGACTGGACTCTGAGGAAGGAGTTGTGAAACGCCACGAGGAGGGGGAAGCTGCAGCCAACCCATATCTCTGCCCCCAAGACACCCGCTTTTCCCCCGAGCTGGTCAGCAGAGCAGAGAGCGGCACAAGCTGCGTTAGATCTGAGCATCGCTGCATCCTGGCACGGGGCTGAGTGTGAAAGCCAAGCTTAAAAAAAAAAAAGGAGAAAATTAAAAATCGCTTCCCACTGCCTTGTGACGATTGGGAGCATCTTGCACACTGGGAGCTCCCACAGCACTGACACCCGCAGGGACCACGAGCCCACAAATCATTTTGTGCTCAGTGTCCAGCAGTCGGTGGTTGCTCCAGAGGCCGCCACGAGTGCTGCGATGCCAGAGCATCGAGCTTCATCCCCAGCTGCAAGAAACACAGGCATTTAGCTTTCACCCTTCACAGCCAGGCTCGGGTTGGGCACGCTGAGCCCCCCTCCCCACTACAGACCTGCCACGGGATTGTAAAGCATCACCCAGAACATAAAACCAGATCAGGAATCCAAAAATCAGCATTCAAAGCGCAGGGAGGATGCTGCTCGGACCAGAGAGTGTGCTGAGGTGTGCTCGATGATCCCATGTGTCTTTTCCAACCTGGTGATTCTATGATTCTATGAGGTGCAATGCCCCCCCAGAGGAGGTGGTTGTAAGCAAGGAGCTTTGGAAGGGATTTGCCAGCCAGCCGGCTCCCCTGAAAAATGCTGGTACTGAGGATTCCCCTCGTGCAAAACCCAAACAGCATTTCCAAACTGCACCTCAGGCTCTGGGCAGCTTCTTTGCCTTTGCTGAAACATCTGCATTTCTCGAATTTCATCAACATAGTATGACTCTTGACCAATTGATTCTTTACTCAGCACTGGTGAGACCGCTCCTTGAATCCTGGGGTCAGTTCTGGCCCCTCAGCACAAGAAGGATGTTGAGGCTCTGGAGCGAGTCCAGAGAAGAGCAACGAAGCTGGGGAGGGGGCTGGAGAACAAGGATTCCGAGGAGCGTCTGAGAGAGCTGGGGGTGTTTATCCTAGAGAAGAGGAGGCTGAGGGGAGACCTCATTGCTCTCTCCAACTCCCTGAGAGGAGGTTGTGGAGAGGAGGGAGCTGGGCTCTTCTCCCAAGGGACAGGGGACAGGACAAGAGGGAATGGCCTCAAGCTCCACCAGGGGAGGTTCAGGCTGGACATCAGGAAAAAATATTTCACGGAAAGGGTCACTGTGCACTGGCTGAGGCTGCCCAGGGAGGGGGTTGAGTCCCCTTCCCTGGAGGGGTTTAAGGGACGGGTGGATGACGTGCTGAGGGACATGGGTTAGTGATTGATGGGAATGGTTGGACTCGATGATCCAGTGGGTCTTTTCCAACCTGGTGATTCTATGATTCTGCGAACTGCTCACAAGGAGCACTGCTCTTCTCTGTAAATCATGCTCCGTTGTGTCTTGTGGGTGCCGCTGGGTCACTAATACCAAGAACTGCTGGGGAATGATCTGGTGGAGCAGCCACCGGCAGCACAGAGGCTACTGGGTGCAGGGCACTGCCTGCCCCTCGCAAACCCTTTGCTGTGCAGAAATCCCATCCCATCGTCAAAGAGCGAGGCCCGAGCGGGCTGGCTCCAAATCAGCCTCGCTCTGCAGAAAGCAGCACTGCCACGAGCCAGCATTCCGATGCCTTCCCAAGTTTTGCTGTGTGTCCTCTGACCACAGGACCTCATCTCCCCGTCAGTGAAGCCGCGATGCTGGTATTCGCTCGGTTTAATTAGCACTAATGTTTGCAGAGAGCTCTCCACGCCAGGCACCGATGACCACAAGGGCACAATCTGAAGTGAAGCTGTTTCAATGCAGCTCACAGGGTGGAAATCAGGGATGAGTCTCCATCCACCAGCTCCGTGTTCAGCCTTCCCCAAAGAGCTCAGCTCAGCCCAGCAGCACCAATATTCCAGTGGCACAAGACTTGAAAGGAGAAGTCCTGCCTTTTATGATCTTAATCTCCCTCTAAGCCTTTCAGGGCCGTGCACCATGGAAAGGAATTGACCCAGCTGGCACTGCTAGCCAGGGGTCCCTTCTGCTCTCAGCCTTCAGCTTAAATCACCTGCTCCTTGCTGGAAATAAGGTTTATTCCCTCCCTCTTTGCAGCCTACCCCACGTGCACAAGGAATGTGCATTCACAGGCTGCACTTGGCTCCCTTTTCTTCAGCATCAGCCGTTCTGAAATGCCAGACTCGAGGTGCAGCCGGAGGCTCTCTGTGCTTAGCCACGCTTGTGCAAACAAGTGTGCAGCAGTGTGACCATGCAGATACGTTTTCCGTCAGCACGAGACAGTTCTCCCTGCACCGTGGGCTCATTTAAGGCCGAGACAGCGGGATTCTTCTTCCACACCTACAAAGCGAGCGCTCCCCACCCACCGTCCCCATTGCAGGGCTCGTGCGGAGGTGTGGGGAGGCAGTGGCTGTGGGGAGCTGGGCTTTGCTGACCGCGAGGCTATTTTTGCCCAGTGGAAAGTTCTCTGCATTCACGAAACCAGAACTATCAGGGCTGTGGCTCCCTCCCTTTACCACTTTTCCAAGTTTCTACCTGCTGTGGTCAGTGTGGCGCCCGGCACACGTGCGGTGGCCGCTGCAGACCTCACTCAGGGCAAAGCTTTTTACTTCGTTCCCACTCGGGTGGTCCAGCATTCGCAATCATAGAAGCATGTGATGGTTTGGATTGGAAGGGACCTCAAAGCCTATCCAGGGCAGGGCCGTGGGCAGGGACACCTCCCACTGGATCAGGGGCTCCAAGCTCCATCCAACCCGGCCTTGAACCCTCGAGCGATGGGGCAGCCACTCCTGCTCTGGGCAACCTGGGCCAGGTCCTCCCTACCCTCACAGGGAAACCTTTCCTCCTAAGATCTCATCTCAATCTCCCTTCTTGCAGCTCAAAACCATTCCCCCTTGTCTTGTCCCTGCTCTCCCTGATCCAGAGCCCCTCCCCAGCTTTCCTGGAGCCCCTCTCCATTCTGGAAGGCTCCTTCACCAACACATCCTGGCTGCACTCGCCCCGCTCCTCCTTGCAACACTCACAGGGCAGGGAAGAGCCACAAAGAGCAAACGTGCTGCCCCCCAAAGCATTTCCTGAGGTAACCGCCTCTGAAGTTGAATATTTCCTCCAAAACACCCTCACTCTTCCCCCTGCCCTGGGGACCAGCAGGGCACCTGCTCTCTGAAAAGACTCGCCCTGCCCAGGTGTGAGAATCTGCACTGGGTGCCTCTGTGGTGTCCAAATCAACACTGGCTCCTGCTCCCAACCCTTGTCTTGGGCAAGAGCCCTCCCTGCCATCCCCTTTCGTCCTGCCCCTCCTGCCACAACAGGTTTCGCAATGAAAATAGCAAACACCATTTTCTCCTTCATTGCAACAAACAGCCGCGCGTTTTTCTCAGCACGAGGAAGCCAACGTGCCATCCCGGGGCTCGCAAAGCTGCTTGTGCCATGGCCATGGCTAGGGACGAGGAGGAAAAGTGTCCCACAGCTGGGAGGATCCAGAGAAGGGAGTGGTGAGCGATCCGCAATTATTTTCCAGAAGCAAAGCACGTCCCTGCCGCAGCCAGAAACCCCAGAGCACAAGAAGAGTGGGTGCACCAAGCTGCGCCCCAATGCGCGACTCCCTGTGCACACACACGCACACCCCCCTCATCAAAAACCACCCAGAAGAATGCTTGGAAAAAGCATCTCCTGGTAACAACCCAGCTTCCAGCCTGTGTCCCATCTCCATCATCTCTGTGTCCCAGCAGCCAGTTCCCTTGATTTTTTTTTTTTTCTTGAATTTACTTGCTGTGCCGCAGCCTCTGTGCGCTTTATCCTAAAAACAGGCAATGCAGAACTCTGGGATGTTTCTACATTAACCACAAATTTAACCGCAGTAGAAATTAGAGCCCCTCAGTATTTTTATGCAACTGAAAGATTAATTTTTGAGTTATTCATTAAAGACTTCTGAACTTTCTCCACTGCTGCCCTGCAAACTGATGAGGACAGGGGACGGCACTGCCTCCTCTGTCCATCTGCAAACTCCTGGATGAGCTGGGGTCTCATCCTGCACATCACAGTGCGTTGCAGAGCTCATCCACAGCCCCCAGGAAGCCACAGTGCTTGGTGCAGGGGCTTGTGCGAAGCAAATGGTTTGGCCAGCCTGACAAAAACACCTTCAGATCCAAGTCGAAATTGCCTTTGCAAGAAAATCCAGGCAGGAGAACCTTGCAAGCTGACACAAGGTGCAAGGAGCAGGAACTCAGCACCACAGAGACCAGCTTGGTCAAAATTTTTTGCTACAAGGAGAAATTAATTTGTTGATGTGCGCCTTGACCACATCTTGGCACCAGGACCACGAGGGCCTTTGTCTCTGTGGGAGCACAAGGCTGGGCTAGAGCATCCTTTCCTCAACCACAGCATCCTCATCCCCAAATCCCCTCTCTGCCTGCTTGACCCAAAGGCTCTCCTGGGATATTTTGGCCACAGACCCCACCACAGGGATCCCTCAATCCTTCCCCAAGGCGTTCTCCAGTGGCTTCCATGATGGAGATGAATAGCGCGGCAGAAGAGAGCCGTGCAAAGCCTGGGCAGAGGCAGGGGATGGGTCAGGAAATCACACGGTGAAGCCGTCCCACAGCCCAGAGCCTGGCAGGGGCATCAAAGGGCTCTTCACCATCGGTGAGAGGAAACCAGTGACGTCAGGCTGGGCAAAGAAACCTGAGCAAGAGCGAGATTGCTTCCTCCAGCCTGCCCCGCTCCATCCGCAGCTTGGCCTGCTCTTCACCACCTGCAAGGCTTCACCAGCAGGATGAGTCTGTGAGGTTGAAATCCCTCCCACACCTGGATTTCGGGTGGGCAGCAGCCCCCGCTGCCAGGACCCCATTCCCCACCCTCCTGAGCTCCAGCCTCAGAGCCCTGGCCGTGCTCCCACCACAGCGTGTGGGGACAACTTCACAAATCCCTTCTTGCAAATCATTTGCAAACCATCCACTGGCTCAAAAGCTGGGGGCCAGGTCCCCATCAGGGCCAGAAGCCGAAACTGCAGCTGAGCTTGGCCACCAGCACTCGGCTCACGCCCGAGGGGTGAAGCAGGAACAGAAGGGCAGAAAGAAACCATCACGGTACCTATTTTTGCAGCATCCATTTTCAAGTTGAAATCCCAGTTCCGTGGCAGCTTGAGGGACATTTTGGAATCAGGAGGGGCTTTTTGTTTGTTCAAGGGGCGCTTGCTTAGGAGGCGGGTTGAACCGATGCTGTGACAGTCCCGTGGGGATCCTGCGCCCGGGGTGCGATCCCCACCAAGAGCAGCGGCTCGGCAAGGGTTGGGTTGCCAACGTACTTCCTCCTCTGTCGTCTGAGAGCGGCTCTGAACAACCCCATAAAAGTACTTTCCTGCCCTGCTTTCCTACAAAGCTCTCGTCTTGCTTCCCTGACGCCGCCGAGGTGATGCCACCTTTTTTTGCTCCCCTTTTTGCTCCCCCTTTGGCTGATGCGGAGACGCAGCCTGCACCGCGACGTGCCTCCCCGGGGCTGCTCCCCGAACGCTGGTCGGTGCATTTGAGGAAGTGGGTGTCCTCGGTGCTGTTGGTGCACTAGAAAAGCGCTCGCTGTAGAACATGGCCCAGCGTGGGGTTTCAGGAAAAGCTCAGCAGCAAAGCAGAGCAGGATGGGTCTCAGCCAAACGCCGCAGGATGGCATCTCCAGATGTCTTAACGCATCCCCTGCGCGTGGCCTACATAGCACAGATGCCTTTTGTATTTTCTTATAGCAGCCCTGAACCGTCCCCATGGCTGATTTAAGGTTTTTACACCCACTTTATAACAGCAGGACAAGGTGAATAGGGATGAGGAGGCTGCTTTTGGAGGAAAGGCTGTGGGTAGGAGAACAATGAATCATAGAATCACAGAATCATAGAATCACCTGGTTGGAAAAGACCCAGTTGAGTCCAACCATTCCCATCAATCACTAACCCATGTCTCTCAGAACCTCATCCACCCGTCCCTTAAACCCCTCCAGGGAAGGGGACTCAACCCCCTCCCTGCGCAGCCTCTGCCAGGGACCAATCACCCTTTCTGTTAAATATTTTTTCCTTATGTCCAGCCTGAACCTCCCCTGGTGGAGCTTGAGGCCATTCCCTCTCATCCTGTCCCCTGTCCCTTGGGAGAAGAGCCCAGCTCCCTCCTCTCCACAACCTCCTCTCAGGGAGTTGGAGAGAGCAATGAGGTCTCCCCTCAGCCTCCTCTTCTCCAGGCTAAACACCCCCAGCTAAATGAGGGCCAGGGGATGTGGGCACAGACCCCACCAACGGTGCCAGATCAAGCACAGCCCTGTTCCCTGCTCCAAAGAGCAAATGGATCTGGTTTTATGTCAATTAAAGCTGGTTTTCCTCAAAAGAAATGGCTGTGCGTCCACAAAGCTGACCGTAATGCAGTGGGACTGGGATGCACACCGTGAGGCAGAGGATAAAGATGAGGAAAGGTGCCTTCACAGACACCCAAATGGAGCAGAAAGCAGTGCAGGAGGCAGCCAGACACAGCAGCGCATCCCAAAGGACTAACAAGGGCTCCAGCCCCATTTCTCCCTACTCAGAGAGCCCGGAGCCTGTAGACAGGGCAGTCACTCTGAACAGAAGCAGCAATGGGGAGCACAGGGGGATGAGAGGACGTGGCCACTGGTTCCCAATCTGACCTGCAGCTCAGCCGTTGTGCTTGGGATGCTCCGAGCCTCCCAGGGCATGAACAGGAGCTTGTGCTGATGCCTGGTCACAGTGCAGCCAGGGAGGACCCTGCTGGGCTCATGTGGGTTAATTGTAGCTGAACACAGGATTTGCTGCTTCCCTTCAAGCAGTGACTGGAGCCAGCTCAGAGATCCCCACCTCACAAATTCCACTGCTGAAGGCACAGGGAACATGACGGTGCGGAAAGCGGCGCTACCGCAATGGAGCAACCCAGCATGTTCCCAAGCCTGAACCACAATAACCCGATGTCCAGCTTTGGACCCAAACCACCGTTTCTCCTGTATCCTGAGCAGAGGGCCCTGAATGAGCCCTGAACGTAGCATCATTTTACCCTCTTATTAATAACATCTGCAGAAAGCTATAGGAGCTCCAGGAGTCAGGCACTTGAATCCTTTTTTGCTTCTCAACCCGTTTGGGTTTTATTTTTTTCACGAAAGCTCAGCAGCGGGCTGTGAACGGCCGCCTCTCCCCACCTGCCTGTGAGAACAGGATGTTACATGGCACTTTCTGCTCCTTGAGAAAGGAAACGGCAAGCGCTTGAGCCCAAAATCATGCAACGCAGCCCACTGCTGTAGCTCAGCTGCCTCTGGCACCCCAATATAACCTTTCACAAGAGCCCAGAGAGCTGTTTTGGCTGGCACCTGCTTGCTCCCATCGCATATCCATGGCTGCCTCCGGGTTTGGGAAAGGACACCACAAGATTGGGGCTTTTTTCTTAGCCATCAAGCCAGGTAGCCTGTTCCTGAACCAAATGCCACGGGGAACTTTAAAAGGGCAAATCTCAGCCCATAAGGTTGTTTGGTTTGTTGTTACATCCCCCTTTTGCGTTCCCATGGAAAATGTGTCCAGACAGAGGGCTGCGCGAAGGCTGGAGGCAGAGGCAGCCCTGGCTTGAGGCTTCCTGTGTTACTGGGTGTGGAGCACAGCATAATTCTCACTGAGAATCTGCGGGTTTTGATGTTTGATTGAATTAAATTGGCTCGGGAAGAAACAAGGAGAGGTGTCCAGCAGCACGGTTGAAATGCAAGCAGGGACGCAGCTACACCAGCCGCAGTGGCTGTCGGACGATGGCTCTGACTCACCGCACGGCACAGGCGCACACAGCCCTCCCACCCCAAGATTCCAGACTCCCTTTTCCACAAGACTGAACAACACAGGATCTTTCAAGACTTCTTGGTAAAGGCATCTGACTGCTTCCCAGCACCGCTGAGTGTTGCACAAGGCTGCTCTGCAATTCTCTAGCAAGCCAACTTCCCCAAGGGCAACTGTGCTGCAATGCAAGATTTGGGGCTCTAGAGGGGTTCTGCAAGGTTGCTATGGAGAAAGAGAGGGTGTTGTTGGATTAATTTGCCTGGAAATGCCCACACGGCATGAAAGGAAGCAAAAATAGGCTGTGGGTGAGTTGGGCGGGCTTAGATGATCAGTCAAAATCGGTTAAACTCAAGAGACAAAATCAGTCTGTTTTGCTGGGTCAGGAGGATTCTGCCCTCCCAACCCCAAGCAAGGCAGAAGAAATGGATGAAATGAAGCAATAGTTTATGCCAAGGGGAATTCCAATCACTTTTCACATTCCCAAGAAAATCCTTACGGAAAAATGAGCAAACTTGCAGGGGACAGCAGTGCCAACACTTCCCTCATCTCTAATCAAGATGGGCCCACAGGATCTGATCACAGTTTCCACTGCAAAACACCTTGGAAATAGCCGTTCATGTCCCTCAAGCAGGACACTTAGGGTCCAATCCTGCCTGCATACTCAGCACATAAACAGCCTCCAAGGGCAGCTTTGCCACTGCAACATCTGCTCTTGGGAAGATCCCCGAGGAAGGAGAGCGACAGGGCAAGGAAAAAGGGAATCAGAACTGAAAACAGATGGATTTGCCTCACAGAGCACAGAAAGGAGATCTTCACCATCTCCCTCACCTGTCAAGAGTACCAGATAAAACTCCAATGCAAATAATGGAACTTATATTTATTTAACAGTAACACAGAGCATATAAATAGGGTAAATACTTTAAAATGTACATCACGTTCAGTCAAAGAAAGGAAAAACTACATGCATAGCTAAAACACTAATCAAAAGAGCAATGCACAGAGGATTAAGCTGGTTAGAGGACGCAAGGGAAGGAATAGATGCCAGGACGCCAAAGAGGGATGCAAGAAACCCTGAAGGGTTCTGGAGAAACACACACAGGGACCAACCCTTGGGGTCATTACACTGTTGTGCTTGCCGTAACCAGGCTCTGCAGCTGACAGAGCGGTTGAGAAACGCCCTGTCATTTAAGCCAGCAGCTGCATCACTCTGCGACAGATCACACCATTCCAGGTCAGGTTTGGCCTTCTGAAGCATAAGAACTTCCTCCTTGAGGTGGCACTCACTCCTCAACAACGTCTGCGAACCTGCACATCCTCTGGAAACGCTGATAGTGCTCCTGCCCTCTGCCCAGCCCTCAAAGACCGAAGTTCACCCGTTCGACAGCCACCTATAAACTTCCCTCGTACCCACCCAGAGTTCTCAGTGGTGACCAGAGCTCCCAATGCTGTCCCCTGACACCTCAGGGGATTCATATCTCTGCGCTTCCTTAACAACAGGAGAAACTATCTCAGTACCATCTCTTTAGCGACAATGATCTGTTGGGATCTGGGGCTTTGCCTTCCCATAAGCTGCTCACACAGGACACAGGCCAGCAGGGCTCTGGTTTGGTGGTCACCAGCTGACCCTCTCACTGCCGCACTTCCCTCACAGAAATAAAAAATGCGCAGAGCAACAGACACTATCAGCCTGGCAGGGGTCTCCTGATCCAACAGGGGAAGCTCACCGTGTGGTTTTCCCCTCCCCTTTCTTCCAGAGGTTTTTAACAACCCCTTGGACTGGTTTTGGTTGCAGCTAAATGCAGACCTGGGCAGGACCACACAGACGCCTTCCAGGTCTCCTCCACTGGTTTCAACCCAGCAAGCTGCATAAGAACCTCTAAAAGGAGGGTCTGAGCTTCCCACCCCTGCGACTGTCCCAGAAACCTTCCCTATTACCACCATAAACATCAGGGCATCCCTCTGAAGCACTTAATATTGTCATTAAGACCATGACTCCGAAGTAGATAATGATGAAGGTGATCATTATCCAGTGTAAGGATGTCTCTTACCCACCAGTTCCTCCACCCAGGCCAGAGGCAAGACATTCAAGAAAGTCAAAACAACAAAGCAAGGAAGCAGCATAACATTTCAGGAAGAAAACTGAGGCCTGGAATCCCCCAGTTTCTTTCCAGTGCCACAGAGGGACCTTGAGCCACCGAGGAAGCTCTGGCTGTGGCAGAACGGTAAGCTGAATAAACTGGGGACCACTGCTCCTACTTTGAGGATGGCTCTGAATGTGCTTTGTTCAGGACCTCTGGAGCATCACCCAGGGACATCCTCCAATTCAGAATTTTTCTCAAACTCCAGCTCCCGCAAGTCAGACAAGGCGCTTTGCCAGACAGCGCTGGCGCTCTTCAAAGGAATTCAGAGCAGCCCACAAGAAGCATGAGCCCCCAAATCATTTTGTGCTCAGTGCCCAGCAGTCAGTGGTTGCTCAAGAGGACACAGGTGCTGCAGTGCCAGAGCATCCAGCTTCACCTCAAATCCCTGCTTGCAAGAAACATGCTACATTTTGCTTTCACCATTCCCAGCCAGGCTTGGGTTGAGCACTCTGATGTCACCTCCCCGCTACAGACCTGTCACAGGATTGCAAAGCACCACTCAAAACATAAAAACAGATCAGGAATCCAAAAAACAGTCTCCAAAGGCCAGAGGATGCTGCCTGAACCTCGCTTTGTGCTTAGGCGACCCTCTGGCGCAGCCGTGTGACCGGCGAGTGGACATCGCACCCTACAGGGGGGGAATTCCTGAGCCAGGGAAGCACCCAGGCAGCGAAGGGACCCACAGGATCGAGCCAAGAACCGGCTGCTCCTGCTGAGGGGCCCGCGGGGATGAGGACATCCCGCCCCACGGAGCGGCTGAAGAGGGGGGGACGGGGCCCTCCCGCCCCACGGAGCCGCTGAGGAGGGGGGGACGGGGCCCTCCCGCCCCACGGAGCCGCTGAAGAGGGGGGGACGGGGCCCTCCCGCCCCACGGAGCCGCTGAAGAGGGGGGGACGGGGCCCTCCCGCCCCACGGAGCCGCTGAAGAGGGGGGGACGGGGCCCTCCCGCCCCACGGAGCCGCTGAAGAGGGGGGGACGGGGCCCTCCCGCCCCACGGAGCCGCTGAAGAGGGGGGGACGGGGCCCTCCCGCCCCACGGAGCCGCTGAAGAGTGGGGGACGGGGCCCTCCCGCCCCACGGAGCCGCTGAAGAGGGGGGGACGGGGCCCTCCCGCCCCACGGAGCCGCTGAGGAGTGGGGGACGGGGCCCTCCCGCCCCACGGAGCGGCTGAAGAGGGGGGGACGGGGCCCTCCCGCCCCACGGAGCGGCTGAAGAGGGGGGGACGGGGCCCTCCCGCCCCACGGAGCGGCTGAAGAGGGGGGGACGGGGCCCTCCCGCCCCACGGAGCGGCTGAAGAGCGGGGGACGGGGCCCTCCCGCCCCACGGAGCGGCTGAAGAGGGGGGGGACGGGGCCCTCCCGCCCCACGGAGCGGCTGAAGAGGGGGGGACGGGGCCCTCCCGCCCCACGGAGCCGCTGAAGAGGGGGGGACGGGGCCCTCCGGCCCCACGGAGCCGCTGAGGAGGGGGGGACGGGGCCCTCCCGCCCCACGGAGCGGCTGAGGAGGGGGGGGACGGGGCCCTCCCGCCCCACGGAGCGGCTGAGGAGGGGGGGACGGGGCCCTCCCGCCCCACGGAGCCGCTGAGGAGGGGGGGGACGGGGCCCTCCCGCCCCACGGAGCCGCTGAGGAGGGGGGGACGGGGCCCTCCCGCCCCACGGAGCCGCTGAGGAGGGGGGGGACGGGGCCCTCCCGCCCCACGGAGCCGCTGAGGAGGGGGGGGACGGGGCCCTCCCGCCCCACGGAGCCGCTGAGGAGGGGGGGACGGGGCCCTCCCGCCCCACGGAGCGGCTGAGGAGGGGGGGACGGGGCCCTCCCGCCCCACGGAGCCGCTGAGGAGGGGGGGACGGGGCCCTCCCGCCCCACGGAGCGGCTGAGGAGGGGGGGGACGGGGCCCTCCCGCCCCACGGAGCCGCTGAGGAGGGGGGGACGGGGCCCTCCCGCCCCACGGAGCCGCTGAAGAGGGGGGGACGGGGCCCTCCCGCCCCACGGAGCCGCTGAAGAGGGGGGGGACGGGGCCCTCCCGCCCCACGGAGCCGCTGAGGAGGGGGGGGACGGGGCCCTCCCGCCCCACGGAGCCGCTGAGGAGGGGGGGACGGGGCCCTCCCGCCCCACGGAGCGGCTGAGGAGAGGGGGACGGGGCCCTCCCGCCCCACGGAGCCGTTGAGGAGGAGGGGACGGGGCCCTCCCGCCCCACGGAGCGGCTGAAGCGACGCTGCGACCAGCAGCGCGGACACCTTGTCGGGCAAAAACAGTAGCTCAAATCTCGCGTGATTTCGTGCAGAGATTGCGCGGCAGAGGAGCCCACGTCTCGCGAGATTTCGCGCTGCGGCGCAGCTCTCGCGAGTCTTCGTGCGGTAGTTCGGTCGGCCTGTGGTTCCGATCTCGCGAGATTTCTCTAAGCGGGGTTTCGTATCTTAGCTCGACCTTCCCGCAGCTCAGATCTCGCGAGATTTCGTCCCGCTTTTGGTCAAATCTCGCGAGGCTTCGCGCGGCAACTCAGCCCTCGCGGTACCTAAGGTCTCGCGAGATTTCGCCTCGGGCGGCCATGGTGAGGGCTGTGAGGGGGGAGAGAGCTCTTGTCCCCTCGCGTTCCGCACAGGGATACTCGCCCCGCTTTGTTCCTGATGCTTTTCTCCCGGCCTCAGGGAGCCCATCTGATCACACAAAAACCGTAAAATAGTTAAGACTCTTGAGGGCTCTCGTTTTTCAATAATAAGCATGACAGAAGAAGGGAAAGGGAAGTTAAGGGCTTGGACTGATACCCTTTAATTAACTGAAAAGAAATCCTTGTCTGACTGAAATGCTGATTTGTAAATGGTGAGGTGGAATGTCAACTGCAATGTGTTAAAAAACATGATCTATGACTAAGATAAGGATAAGGACCCTTCTTGTCACCCAGTCCTTGAGATGCACCACACAGATGCAGCTGCACCTTAACTCTGGGTGGGACTGATACCATCCTCCCTGCGTATGCAATGAGGTTCTAGGAGTAACATGGGTTTATCACTTCGTAGAAAAATTACGAAAACACTTCCTGTGGATATAAAATTCTCTGAAATCACTGTTGGGTAGAAGCAGTCAGGGGACACATCCCAGGTCTTCTCCAGCGCTGTGTAAACAGAGAAACTTACATTTTATACTTTAACTATTATAAAGTATAAAGTCTACCTGCCTTAATAGTTAAAGTATAAAATGTAAGTTTCTCTGTTTCAGATTCAAGCTGGAAGGGGACAGTTTCCACAGCCAGTCCAGGAAAACCTCTGGGTACCGCACTGAGCTTGAGCACAGGCAATCCTGAACTGGTCCATCTGGCAGCCCTGACTCCTGCCAGAAGCCAGCAGCTTTGCCGGCATCATGCTGAAAATACGTTGTGGGAACAGACCCTTCTTCTCCCCAGGCTGCGCTTTCAAGCAAATCCCTGTATTTGCAGCACGATGAGCACAAACTTCTGCCCTGGCTTCCTCCTTAGGGAGCTGAGGCAGAGTTTATGCACAGAAAGAGCCCGACAGCGGTGGGGGAGAGGGGTTGGGATCTGATAGCGCATCTATACACACACACACACGTGTGCTTTCCTGCTCATGCAGGGTAAATGAAAGCAACAGCAGAATCTGCAATGGAGCAAGAGCTGGGAAGCATTTCAAGGGGTATTTTCCATCAACGCTGAGCCAGCTCACAGCACGTATGCGTCTCCATAGAGGGGTGTCTGTGTATGAGCTCTGTGTCAGCAATGGTTTGACAACAGCAGAGCAATTCAATATTCCCTCACCCTGTGCCTCCTTCCCCAGTCTAAAAGAAGGTCAGGTGTCTCTCTCCCGTGCACAAACTATAGAATAAAGCAAAACCAGAGTCACCTTGTACCGGGGAGCAGTGCACACAGGATAAACCGGGGCTATTGTCACTGTCTGATCACAAAGCAAAGATAAAAGATTTACAATCTTGAGGGCTCTCCTTTTTCAGTAATAAGAAAGCACAACAGAAGAAAGGAAAGGGCTGAGATCAAGCAGGCAGCTGTTCAGGTTTTTCTCTCCCATGCACAAACTGTGGAAAGAAGCAAAACCAGGGTCATTGTCACCTTGTCTGGATGCAGAGTCCAATCCTACCTGCGTCCCGAGCACATCCACAGCTTCCATGGGCAGCCTTGCCACAGCCATCTCTGCTCTTGGCAAGAGCCCCGAGGAAGGAGAGCTATGGGGAAAGGAGCGGAGGAATGTGAACTGAAAACAGATGGATTTGCCTCACAGAGCTTGGAAAGGAGATCGTCAGCAACCCCCACCTGCTGGCAGCGCCCGGATAAAACTCCACTGCAGATAATGGAACTTATATTTATTTAACAGTAACATAGAGTATATAAATAGGGTAAATACTTTAAAATGTACAATATGTCACATTCGGTCAAAGAAAGGCAACTCTACATGTGTAGCTAAAACATTAATCAAAAGAGCAATGCACAGAGGACGAAGCAGATGGTAGAAACCCATCAAGTCTGGAGAACCGGAGCGCGCACAGATGGCAGCAGTAGAGAATGCAGCTCTGAGGCCGGTTACAGAGGAACTACTCCAGCCACGAAGCCCGCTATGAAAAAAACGCTGCCGTGCAATACCAAGTTCAAGCCCTGCAGCTGGAGAAACTTCACATGGGCATCCCCACATCACCTTACCTCCACATCCCTGGTGTTGGTTTGGCCTCTCCAGCAGCTCTGGCTACATCAGCCTCCCTCGAAACCCAGAATGGCAGAGAGTTGCAGCATCACCAGGGTCGTGTAAAGCTTAATGCAATGAAAAGTGTCACAACATGTCCTGCAACAGGTCCCTTGGCAGCACAGTTAATGCCTTTAGCAACAGCCAAAGCCAGCAGCATCAGCTTTTCATTTCCTCTAACTCTCCAAGTCTCAGGTGAAAGACCTGCAACTGGTTTTCCTCCCAGGACATGCTGTTAACCGCTGAGGAGCCCCATCCCATGGATTCACAGTAGCGGGGTAGCAGTGGGTTTGCCAGCCGCAGCTCCCAGCCTGACGGAGGACACGCTGCGTTGCTCACAAGTATTTCTCTGCCAGCTCAGCTCTGCAGCCTACAACTCATCACAGTGGCCCCATCTCCCTCCCTTCCTCTTCCAGTTCTCAAACGGATGCGTTTTCCCACAGTTTACTAAACTCAGTGCTGGATGCTAAACCCTTTCCTCAAAGCTTTACTCTGCAGGATCCAAACAGGCTTTGAAGCCCAGCCGTTCCCTGCAGTGCTGGGGAAGAAGCAAGAATAAAGCTGCGAGCTCACTGGGAAAGCCGCCCACGGGCATTAATGCTGCTGCTTCTCTGCTGGCCCCAGGGAGCCCCTCAGCACAGCTGCATTTCCCTCCAGTGCCCACAGCCAGCTCTACACCCTGCAGAAAGGTCCATGTGCTGCTTCCAATCTAAAGCAGGCAGAGAAGCTTCGCACTGGATTTTTGCCCCACTAATTAGAGCTAATGATGTATAAAAGGTTTAAAGCCAGACGAGCAGGAGACTAAAGACCCATATGAAATGTTTCTTAATATAAAAGGCATTCACTTCTGTTAGATTTATCAACACTATCGCTTCTTCTGCTGACGGACTTGTGCCCCAGCAGCGCACTGTCAGGGATTTTGACCTGTGTTGGTACCAAATCTAGAAAAGCACCAGCTTGTCCAACCCCACAAACTGCTCTTCAAGACTACAGACACCCCATCACTCCCACACCTATTCCCAGCCCGGGTGCTCTGCACAGGGGCCCTCACTCTGCCTAACGCAACTCCAACAAATTGTTATGGAACACAGACAAAATATTCTCCCTGGGCAAAGCAAGATGGAAACACCTTCATTCTACCCCACAATTTTTCCACTTAGGGGCTTGGGCCAATATCCTCAACGTCAACAGAAAAGACATCCCTGCCCGATTCAAGCTGGAAGGGGACAGTTTCCACAGCCAGTCCAGGAAAACCTCTGGGTACCGCACTGAGCTTGAGCACAGGCAATCCTGAACTGGTCCATCTGGCAGCCCTGACTCCTGCCAGAAGCCAGCAGCTTTGCCGGCATCACACTGAAAATACTTTGTGGGAACAGACCCTTCTTCTCCCCAGGCTGCGCTTTCAAGCAAATCCCTGCACGATGAGCACAAACTTCTGCCCTGGCTTCCTCCTTAGGGAGCTGAGGCAGAGTTTACCCACAGAAAGAGCCCGACAGCGGTGGGGGAGAGGGGTTGGGATCTGATAGCGCATCTATACACACACACACACGTGTGCTTTCCTGCTCATGCAGGGTAAATGAAAGCAACAGCAGAATCTGCAATGGAGCAAGAGCTGGGAAGCATTTCAAGGGGTATTTTCCATCAACGCTGAGCCAGCTCACAGCACGTATGCGTCTCCATAGAGGGGTGTCTGTGTATGAGCTCTGTGTCAGCAATGGTTTGACAACAGCAGAGCAATTCAATATTCCCTCACCCTGTGCCTCCTTCCCCAGTCTAAAAGAAGGTCAGGTGTCTCTCTCCCATGCACAAACTATAGAATAAAGCAAAACCAGAGTCACCTTGTACCGGGGAGCAGTGCACACAGGATAAACCGGGGCTATTGTCACTGTCTGATCACAAAGCAAAGATAAAAGATTTACAATCTTGAGGGCTCTCCTTTTTCAGTAATAAGAAAGCACAACAGAAGAAAGGAAAGGGCTGAGATCAAGCAGGCAGCTGTTCAGTGCAAACTATTTAGGATAAGATTTAGGAAGCAAAACAGGACAGAAACCAGCAGGCAAATAAAACGAAGCCAGAGTGAAATGCAACACAGACCGTGATCAACTCAGCAGCACGACATCTGGAACTCAAGTAACACAGCGGTGATAGACATGATCCCTGAAAGAAACCCAAACCCCTCAGCTGACAGCACCTGCCAGGGGCTGGAGTCTCAGCCAGCAAACATCAGAAAACAAACACGGTAGAAACTGCTCTCCAAATGAGTGACAATATCCCAGCGCAGGGCTTACAGCCATTGAGAAATGAAGCAGTGTGGTTCAGAGTCTCTGAAAGGTTATTTGAGGGGAGGAAGAACTCAATTAATTAAGGGGTTGTTCTTACTTGGCAGGAATTATTCAACAAAACTTCCATGTTCTTTAAAACCTATTGACTTGACCCAGTTTCGAAGCCACCTGAACCTCCCACAGCCCTGCCAGCAATTGCTAGTTTCTTGACTCCTTGTCCCCAGTCTGTTTCTGGTTTAACTGGTTCTAAAAATTGTATTTGCCAAAACATCAGCCATAAGGGGCAATGCGAGAGGCATTGCAAAAATCAGCAATTGGAAAGAGACGCCCACCTCTGCTGGGCAAAGAAAATGTGGCTGGACTGGGAAAAGATCCTCTCCTGATTAATGGAGCCTCGTGCTTGCCGTGCAGGCTGCAAGGAGACTGCACGCAGGTATCAGTGTAGCTTTGGGAAAACTAACATTGCATTCCCAGTCACCACCGGAGAAAAGGATGGTCCCCAGAGCTGCCAGCGGGAATGCAGCCTGACACAATCAGCCAGGGCAGCTGCACAGCTTCACCTTCCCTGCTGGCTCCCTTGGGCCGTACGGGCAGCTCTCTGTGTGTTCCCTGCGGAAACACCCGCACAGGAACACTGCAGCTCTGCCCATGGGCACTGAAGTTCAAGAACAGACCACGAGAACAGTCGTACACTCCTGCTTCACCCAACAGCCCTTCCAAGCCTGAACTCCTTTTCAGCTACAAACCCAAGATTTGCTCATTTGAACCAAAACTAGATAAATATATTATTTAAAAAAAACCACAAATGCAAACATTTAACAAGAAAGGAGGAAAAGTTACAGTGAAACGAGGCAGATACAGTGAAATTATTGTCTTCACTCAGGCAGACCAGGAATTTCCTCGAAGAGGCTTCTCCATTTCCAGTCCCTTTCTGATTGCCTGGCTGTCTATGCGTCCTCCAGACTCCCTAACAAACCTTTGTCAACCAGGTGTGCTTTGAGTGTGTTGAAGATGTGGAGCTGCTGGTCTGGCCGCAGGGTTAAGAACTGCTGGATCAGTTTGCTCGGGTTGGGGCCTCTGAAACGGAAAAGTGAGATCATCAGTGAATCACATCGCTGAGCCTTCAAGGGTCTGGGGACCCAACTGCAATTTCATCAAAATAATGGGCTTAAAGGAATGGCCGCACTGCCCCTTCCTTCGCTGGTTCTACCCAGGCAGCTCCACTCCAGAGATGTGAAAATGGATTCAAAAGGCATCAATGCTGAACTCTAAACAAGCCAAAAAACCCACCCCACACCCAATCTGGTTCAAGAGGGTCGTGCATCTTCCCTTGGCAGAGGATTCTCCCCCTCACAACTGAAAGCAGCTACATACACACAGTATCAGCTCCTTCAGTCTATCTTCTGTGCACCTGTAGGCTTGGTTACAGAACACTCATAAATCCTTCAAAATCAGATTTTTCTGTTCGATCAGCTCTAGAAACCCTGCCCAAGAGCCACAGGGATGCAAAAGGGCCACAGAGGAGTTTCAGAGGGACTGCAGTACCAGATCGGGGGGTTGTTTCCAGCTCTGCACTACCCTGCTGAAAGATAATTTTCTTCTTCCAGCCTCCATTTCCTCCCTTTCCTTATCTGGTATTTTCAGACATTAATCTCACGGGGACACAAACTGTCTCTTGGCACGAGCCTGTGTATCACTCGACTTTGACAGGGCCCCCACCCTCCAGTGCAAAGCACCAGATACCTGATAAAGCTTGCGATGTACACGTTAACAAAGGTAGCCATCAGGTACTGACAGTCAAAGCGGTCCATGATGCCTCCATGCCCTGGGATCGTGTTGGCAAAGTCCTGTGTGATACAGAAGGGATTGGATTTAGCACCTCATTAAGAGCCTATTACCCCTGCTTCCTTACGCACTTCACTCACACCCTTGCTCTAAGTCTCCCCAGAAGTCACAAGGCAAACTAAGAAGACATTCTGCTTCATCTCTCCCTGGTTTTAAAAGTTACTCCTTCATGAGGCTACTGGTGCCTGAGGGACATCCAGGCTGCACTCAGATCTGTCACTCAAAGGCCAAGGAAGGTGAATGTTTCTCTCATGCAACCCTGTCTTGCCTGTCACGGCATCATAACCCAACACAGATTCTTCGTACGTAAAACCAGCCTGCAGGACATCAAGGGAAGCCTCAGGCTGCAAAATTGCCCAGCTGGATCTTTCCTGCCCTATGTCAGGGTCTGCAACAAAGAAGGGTTTCAAATATCATAGGTGAGGTGGGAAGGGCTCTCCCCATTCCATGAAAAAAAACCTCAATCCTGATCCAGCTTTTTTATTTGGGACTGAACAAACGTCCTCTCCCTTCCCAACGCTCACTGCCTGCCACTCCCTGGGGGAAAACGACTCTTCAGAGGGGTAGGGCTATTTAGTCTTTCCTTTCTAAGGTGTCGATTGCTTCGACCATCCTCACCTTGATTTTGAAGGCTCTCTTAAATCCACTAGCAAAGAAGCCTCCGAATGGCCCAATAAGGGAGGCGAAAGTAGACAGCGCAATGCTGTGGATTTGGAAGGGGTACATCCGGACTGTCTTCTGCAGAAAGAAAAAAATGTTAGAGAAGGATTTTCCATGATGACAGCCCTGCCCAACACTTGCCCTCATTCTTGTGTCCTCCAGGCTTTACAGTAGTTGGTTTTCTAGTGGGCTCCTGTCCCATCAGACTTGGGACAATTCTTCTGAGTCTTCAGCTGACACATAGCTAAATAGGAGAAAGACCTGGGGGCGTTGGTTGACAGCCAACTGAACATGAGCCAGCAGTGGCCCAGGTGGCCAAGAAGGCCAAGGGCATCTTGGCTTGGATCAGACACGGCATGGCCAGCAGGGCCAGGGAGGTTCTTCTCCCTCTGGACTCGGCCCTGGGGAGACCGCTCCTCGAATCCTGGGGTCAGTTCTGGCCCCTCAGCACAAGAAGGATGTTGAGGCTCTGGAGCGAGTCCAGAGAAGAGCAACGAAGCTGGTGAGGGGGCTGGAGAACAAGGATTCTGAGGAGCGTCTGAGAGAGCTGGGGGTGTTTATCCTGGAGAAGAGGAGGCTGAGGGGAGACCTCATTGCTCTCTCCAACTCCCTGAGAGGAGGTTGTGGAGAGGAGGGAGCTGGGCTCTTCTCCCAAGGGACAGGGGACAGGACGAGAGGGAATGGCCTCAAGCTCCACCAGGAGAGGTTCAGGCTGGACATTAGGAACAAATATTTCACAGAAAGGGTCATTGGTCCCTGGCAGAGGCTGCTGAGGGAGGGGGTTGAGTACCCTTCCCTGGAGGGGTTTAAGGGATGGGTGGACAAGGTGCTGAGGGACATGGGTTAGTGATTGATGGGAATGGTTGGACTCGATGATCCGGTGGGTCTTCTCCAACCTGGTGATTCTACGATTCTATGAAACTCCCCCTTTTGACAGAGGTACAACCATCCCTTGTCACGTTCCTTCAAAGACCACAAAAATCAAGCCCCGATCTCATTTCTTAGCATTCCTGCCCCAAGGAATAAGACCCAGGAAACAGCGAAAGCCCTACCCAGCCCACCACGGACTGCAGCACCAAGGGGATGTTGTACTCCTGCAGCTGGAACAGCTCAGACGGCTCACAGTCCACGGTGAAGCTGTTGGTGTCGTTGTTGAACTCCACTGGGCAGGTGAAACACCGGTACCCAGACATCACGTAGGACAGCTTAGAGGACAGAGAAAAAGAGATGCAGCAAGAGACAACAGGGTTAATATTTCCCTGAGCAATGGGGCAGAGCTGACCTCAAGGGAAAAGGGCACTCAGGCAAGGAGGCAGCCCCACTCTCTGCTTCATTCAGAAGAGACTCTCCAGAGAAGCAAGAATTGGCTGAAGGCAGAGGGAGCATTTTCAATTAGTAAGTGCATCTGATACAAGAAGTATTTACTATAGCAAAAAGTGGAATATTTTTTATTTAAGCTGAAGCAGAGTTCAGTTTCATCTAAGTAATTGTGTTCTTTGAAAGTTAGACGGAATGTCTCTCTGATAGCATGCTGTCTTTTAAAATGGTGGTTTTCCAGACACTGTTCATTCTTTGGAGATTATAACACCTAAGCTGAAGCATGACCTGTGCTGAACAGATGTGTCTTCTTCTGCAATCACCTTTGGAGTTTTCTTCCTATTTCAAATCCAAGGTCAGGCAGAGAGCTGGAGACAGCTCCAAATGACCCAGAGTTCTGACTGTTGCAATGTTTCATAACATTAAAATTAGACCTTGGAAAGTAACAGAATATGCTTAAGATTTGTGGGAAAATCTATACACGTGCATGTGAGTGTGAAATATATTCTGTAACCAGCTTTCGTCTCTTTGCACGCAATTGATGGAGATCACTCCTGCATGTTGCCCAGGCCTGATAAAGGCTGCTTGCTTTCTAAAACTCCAAAACGAGTCTTAGAGGGTTTTATTTGCTGGTATTTCTGGTGCCACATCTGTTCAGCAAGCGGCGATCAGAGCCACATGCCAACAGGCTGAGCCTTGGCTGATCAGACGGAAACAAGCAGTCACAGAGATCGTCATCAAAGCAGATATGAATATCCCAAGCAGCAGCAGAGAGAAAATGGCAAGGCTCATCATTGGAATTAACATGCCATGGGGTCTAATGGACTAAAAACTTCCTCCAGCCCCCTGCTCCACCAGCAGGATCTGCACCCAGCACAAAGCACAACCGTGGACCAGTTCAGATGCTGCTCAGGAAGGAGAACGGGACGGCTCTAACTAGAGCTGGAAGAGCTTCAAGCTTGCAGACATTTCTTTAGTCACTCTATGAAGGGAAAAGAGCAATGCAGTTAGCACCACAACTGCCACTTACCAGCAATCCAAACAAAACGGTAGCAAAGAATCCTCCAATAAACCCCTCCCAGGTCTTCTTTGGGGAGAGCTGCCAGAGAAAGAGAGAGAGACAAAATTACAAGCTGCACCTCTCCATGCCATGCCACACACACCTACGCAGCCTTTCTTCACTCATCAGTTGCTGAGGCAAATACAAACTGGTGCCAACAAAGTGAGGGTTTGCTCAGAACCTGACATTAACACCTCAGGCTGAAACAACTGATTTCACTTAACAGCCTCAATGACTTGAGAGTGCACCACATTTCATCTGGAGCCTTGCTTCAGACCCACCGAAAGCTGAACAAATGGAGCTGAGGGAACACAAAAGCTAAGAGCCAAAGAAGCCAAAATGCCCGTTTTGTCCACCAAAATGTTACAAACCTTGATGAGTGGAGTGCGGCCGAAGAAGAACCCAAACATGTACGCCATGATGTCATTGCAGATCACACAGGAAATCGGGACAATGAACCTGGATAGGAGAAACATCCAACCATTGGAAAGTGCCAAGAGCAGACAAACCCATGACTTAAATAAAAGAGCAGCTGCTTCACAAGGTGCTCAGCAGTGTCATCACATCCACTTCTCCAGTGCAATGCAAGGAGCAACTACTGGAAGCTCCCATGGAAATCTGTGGTCCCTCTGGTGCTCTGCACTCAGCAGCAGGTCCTGTGCCCAGAAAGGCCTGTTCCAAGCCCATTTTCTTCAGCCACCCAGACATGCAGTCAGACAGCTGTCCCCTTGCCCCCAAAAGAGGCTGCGTGTGAGCTCTGGGCAGCTCCCAGAGTACTCGGGGCTGGTTGTGGTGACAGAAGAAGCTGCAAACTTAGAATCATAGAATCACCAGGTTGGGAAAGACCCACTAGATCATCGAGTCCAACCATTCCTATCAAACACTAACCCATGTCCTTCAGCACCTTGTCCACCTGTCCCTTAAACCCCTCCAGGGAAGGGGACTCAACCCCCTCTCTGGGCAGCCTCTGACAGTGCCCAATGACCCTTTCCATGAAAAACATTTTCCTGATGTCCATCCTGAATGTCTCCTGGTGGAGCTTGAGGCCATTCCTTCTCGTCCTGTCCCCTGTCCCTTGGGAGAAGAGCCCAGCTCCCTCCTCTCCACAATCTCCTCTCAGGGAGTTGGAGAGAGCAATGAGGTCTCCCCTCAGCCTCGTCTTCTCCAGGCTAAACACCCCCAGCTCTCTCAGATGCTCCTCGGAATCCTTGTTCTCCAGCCCCCTCACCAGCTTCGTTGCTCTTCTCTGGACTCGCTCCAGAGCCTCAACATCCTTCTTGTGCTGAGGGGCCAGAACTGACCCCAGGATTCGAGGAGCGGTCTCACCAGGGCTGAGTCCAGAGGGAGAAGAACCTCCCTGGCCCTGCTGGCCACACCATTTCCGATCCAAGCCAAGATGCCATTGACCTTCTTGGCCACCTGGGCCCTTCTGGCTCATATTTCCTGGCACTGCCAGTTTTGGGAAGCAGCACTAGATTATACAGATGAAGAGAAAGTACCTGCCCAGGCCCGATACTGCCTGAATGGTCCCTGCACCCCACAGCAATTTGCAGATTCTTCCTTACAGCAGCATTCTACACTGCTCAAGTAGCATAAAGCAAGTCCTAAGCCACTGCAGCCTCGCTCAGTCTTTTGCTTTTCTGCTCCCAACACTTTGGCTCCTCACAGAAAGCCCCTTCTCCTTGGCCATTTGTGTTTTGAAAAGAAGTTTTAACTCCAAACACAGTCACTCATCTCCAGCTGCAGAAACCAAAGCAACTCAGAACAAAGGGCAACTCACCAGATCATTCCTTCAAACAGGTTGTGAATGATGAGGTGCGACTGGGTAACAATAATTAGCAACGTCACGTGGGTCCATCCAAACTGGAAGAGAAGACAGCGTGCAGTCCAGCCTGCCTAGAGAACACTGCCCACACGCATCACTGGTGGAGATCAGACGCTGTTAGCTCCCTCTTGGACAGAGAACGGCTCATGCACGCATGCATTATTAGCATGCATCTTCCCCAAAACAAAAACCAAGAGCTATAAGGAGCGGGGAAAGTCATCCACAGAAATTTGTGAGCATTATTCATCTCAAGCCCCACAATGGCCTTCACCGGGGACCCTCTGCTGGACCAAATGCTCTTTAGCCCAGCCCTGCCCCACACATCCCACTCAGCCTTCGGACTGTAAAAGAAGAGCAGAAGACTGATGGGTATCCAAGACATTTCCCTGCGTGCTGAAAATACTGGAAAGCCAAAGTGGCTGCGGTGACGGTCAGACACGAGCGCTGCCTCACTGATGTTTGGGACAGGAGGGACACAACCAAGTAACCCTGGTGGCCATCAATCCGCAGGACATGAGCCAAACAGCCTCGTGGTGCCCTCTCAGCTTGCAGGAAGGGTCTTAACAACAGCAAGAGGTGCTGAGAGAAGAGAACGCGGGTTTGCTGGGAAATATGGTCAGAGTCACCCCCCTAAAAACAGGCCTGCTCACGATAACTTTTCTCCCAGGCAGCCCTGCAGTGCACAACCAGCTCTGAAGCATCTACTGACACGTATTCCTCCACACAACATTCTCAAGCAGCCTACGCTGTTCATTCTTCTGCCTCCAGCTGGGGGCAGCCGGGCCCTGCGTTTGACCTTACCATGTAGAACTGGAGGCGATAGTGTTTCTTCACCAGGCTCAGGACAAACATGCAGAAACCTGATGAAGGACAGAAGGAAAGGAAAGAGTGAGAACAGATCTTCAACAGGATGAAATACTTTTTCCCCATGACATTGCACAGCTCCCTAGGTTCGTTATTTGAGGAAAGCAGCCACGTGGAGTGGGAAAATGCACTACTTTGAAAGTCACAGAACAGCTTTGCCTCCCAGTAGCATTTGGACAGGGGAACAATCCAGACCGGCTGTCCCATACAGATCAGGGAATTTTCCTCTGCAGAGCCTCACGTAAGAGACTTGCCACCACGGCCCTAACTGTGCAGCCAATTCCAACATCACTGAAGAGCAGGGACAATGCACGATGGATACTGCATCAGACACAATACTCCAAAGCAGTTCAAGATTTCTTCCCTCCAGCACAGACAAGATTAACCAATAGAACATGTCGGAGGCGGGAGCTGGCCTCTTCTCCCAAGGGACAGCGGACAGGACGAGAGGGAATGGCCTCAAGCTCCACCAGGGGAGGTTTAGGCTGGACATTAGGAAAAAATTTTTCACAGAAAGGGCGATTGGGCTCTAGCAGAGGCTGCTCAGGGAGGGGGTTGAGTCACCTTCCCTGAAGGGGTTTAAGGGACGGGTGGACAAGGTGCTGAGGGACATGGGTTAATGATTGATGGGAATGGTTGGACTCGATGATCCAATGGGTCTTTTCCAACCTGGTGATTCTATGATTCTATGAAGTCTCTACCTGTTAAGTACAGGGCAAAAGAGATGAAGCGGTGATATTTGCTGAGAATTCTCAGGGGCTCCTCTCTCTGAACCAGGGTGAAGAAATAATCCGTCACCGTCTCGCCATAGAAAAAGTAGTTTACACAGAGCAGGAAGTACCTGTCAAGGATACAGATCATCGTTAGCAGGAACACTAAAAGGTTCTGAAGAAACACTGACAGGAATCAAACCTCTGAGGTCATTACATTGCTATGGTCACTGCAAACAGCTCTGCAGCTGACAGAGCTTTATTCCCCCAAGTTTAGAAATGTCCCTGTCATTTACACAGAATCACAGAATAACCAGGTTGGAAGAGACCCACTGGATCATCGAGTCCAACCATTCCCACCAATCCCTAAATCATGCTCCTAAGTACCTCATCCACCCTCACCTTAAACACCTCCAGGGACGGCGACTCAACCACCTCCCTGGGCAGACCGTTCCAATGCCTAACCACCCTCTCCGTGAAGAATTTTTTCCTAATCTCAAGCCTAAATCTCCCCTGACGGAACTTGAGACCATTCCCTCTCGTCCTGTCCTCTGTCCCTTGGGAGAAGAGGCCAGCACCCTCCTCTCCACAACCTCCCTTCAGGTAGTTGTAGAGAGTAATAAGGTCTCCCCTCAGCCTCCTCTTCTCCAGGATAAACACCCCCAGATCTCTCAGTCGCTCCTCAGAATCCTTGTTCTCCAGCCCCTTCACCAGCTTTGTTGCTCTTCTCTGGACTCGCTCCAGAGCCACAACATCCCTCTCGTGCTGAGGGGCCCAGAACTGAACACAGGACTCGAGGTGCGGTCTCACCAGTGCCGAGTACAGGGGGAGAATAACCTCCCTGGACCTGCTGGTCACGCCGTTTCTGATCCAAGCCAAGATGCCACTGGCCTTCTTGGCCACCTGGGCCACTGCTGGCTCATGTTCAGTCGGTTGTCAACCAGCACCCCCAGGTCCTTCTCCTCCTGGCAGCTTTCCAGCCAGGCTTCTCCTAGTTTGTACCTCTGCTTAGGGTTGTTGTGCCCCAAGTGCAGGACCCGGCATTTGGCCTTGTTAAACGTCCTGCTGTTGGTCTCTGCCCAGCAGTCCAGCCTGTTCAGGTCCCTTTGGAGCCTCCCGACCCTCCCGCAGACCGACACTTCCACCCAGCTTGGTGTCATCTGCAAACTTGCTAAGGGAGGACTCGATGCCTTCATCCAGGTCGTTGATAAAGACATTAAACAGGACTGGACCCAGCACTGAGCCCTGGGGAACCCCACTTGTAACTGGCCTCCAGCTGGATTTAACTCCATTTACCACCACCCTCTGGGCCCGGTCATTCAACCAGTTTTTCACCCAGGAGAGTGTGCGCCCGTCCAGGCCAGAGGCCGACGGACCCGTCCAGGCCAGTGGCTGCATCACTCAGCTCCACTGTGCGATGGATCACACCATCCCAGGTCAGGTTTGGCCTTGTAGTGCACAAGGACTTTCTCCCTGAGGTGGCACTCACTCCTCCCACCCACCCAGCCCCATCTGTCTCTCAGTTGTGACACCCACCAATGCTGTCCTCCCACACATCAGGGGATCCATATTTCTCCGCGTCCTTAATAACTAGACAAAGTTTCTCACTACGGGCTCTTTCGTGATGTTGATCTGTCAGGATTTGTGGGGGTTTTGCATCCCCATGAGCTGCTCACACAGAGCAGGCCCAGGGCTCTGGTCTGGAGGTCGCCAGCTGATCCCCTCATTCCTGTTTCACACAACCTGGGGAGGGGAGCAGGCTCTGCACTCACCAGCTGAGCGTCCGGAACCAGGGCAGGTCGTACGAGTGGTACACGTTATAGCCTATGGTGATGATCTCGTGGAAACATTTGATTTGGACACACATCACCTGCACAAAAACACACCCAGAAGCGGTGGCATGTGTTGGTTAAGCGTCCCTTTCCTCACGGAAATAAAAAACATGCATGCACAGAGCAACAGACACTTCAGCAGTCGCTATCAGTGTGGCAGGGGTCTCCTGATCCAACAGGGGATGCTCACCGTGTGGTTTTCCCCTCCCCTTTCCTCCACAGGAGGTTTTTAACAACCCCTTGGACTGGTTTCGGTTGCAGCCAAATGCTGACCTGGGCAGGACCACACAGATGCCTTCCAGGTCTCCTCCATGGAGACACAATAGCAAGCTGCATAAGGACCTCCAAAATAGAAGGCACTGAGCTTCCCACCCCAGCAAAACCTTCCCCACTACCACCATGAACATCAGGACATCTCTCTGGAACACTTACAATTGTCATTAAGACCATGGGTCCCAAGTAGATGATAATGAAGAAGAAGGTGATCATCGCCAATGTGAGGATGCCTCTTACCCACCAGTTCTTCCATCTGGGCCACAGAGAAGGGAAGACTTTAGAAAAAGACAAAACACAGCAAGGAAGCAGCACAGCACTTCAGGAAGGAAACCGAGGCCTGGAAACTCCAAGCCTCCTTCGAGCGCTGCAGAGGGACCTTGAGCCGCTGAGGAAGGCCTGGCTGCAGCAGCTGCAAGGCTCATTGAGGTCAGCCTGCCCTGCTTTGAACTTTGCTCAGTGCAGAAAGTAAAACAGCCCAGTGCAGAGCATCTCCAAGGGCACTGATGTGGGCCAGGAGAGTGTCTGGTCCTGTTGTGCTGCAGGTTTACACCTTGGACACGCTGCACGATAAGGTCAAATAAAATGGGGACCATTACACGTCTCTGCATGCCTTTTTCCGAGGAGACTTGCAAGGCCTTGGCGTGTGGTACCCTGCCTCGAGCCTCTCCCATCCTCACCCAGGAGAGACCCTGAGTGAGATAGAAGTAAGATGCTTTTTCCCAAAGCGGTTCGCAGGGAACACTCCGTTCTTAAATCTTGCCCTTATCAGCCTGCTTTTCTCATGCATTTCTGCAGAAGTCAGTCACCCTGCTGGGCAAAAACCACTGCTATGAAGGTCTTGGCGGAGAACACTGTCAAAGCTAAATGCAACAGCCTTCTGCCTAAGCCAGGCCTCTGTTGCCCTGCTCCCACATCACTGCTCTGCCCAGCGCAGCTCTGATCCCTGCGCTCCACTCGCCCTGCCAGCATCACCAGCATCTGCTCTGCCCAGCGCAGCTCTGATCCCTGCGCTCCACTCGCCCTGCCAGCATCACCAGCAGCTTTTGTGCCTCGGGCACCTTCCTGCTTGCACCCCAGAGCCAGGCAGCAGCACTTCCGAGAGCGGCTGATTGAGCTTCCAGCAGCCACAGCCAAACTGCTGGAGCCAGGAAGGCCCCAGTGAAGGTGCAGGGGAAGAGGAAGATGCTCAGTGAGTGCTACCTTGAGGACAGGTTGGAGAGAGCTCTGTTCAGGACCTCTGGAGTGTCATCCGATGTTGCCACGGGGGGTGACCCTCCAAATTCCGATTTGCTTTCGCTGTCTGATGCTGTCTCTCCATCTAGCTTGTTCTCAGACTCCAGCTCCTGCAAGTTAAAGAGGAACAAGGAGGTCTGCTAGACATAGCGCTGACGGTCTCGGAAGGAGCTCAGAGCAGCTGCTGGATGTCACACCAATCACCACTCTGCTGTTGCAGCCAGGACAGAAAAAGGAGAAAATATCTGAGTGTTCCGTGGGGTTACACCCATGAGAAACAACAGCAAGGGGTTTGAGTGACACACAGGATGGGGTTTACTCTCCATCAGTCTCAGCAGCAGCCACTGAAAAGGATCTGTTCCCTCTGAGCACTTAACAACACCTCGCAGGAGATTAATAAGGATCTCCAAGTGCAGCAAGTGCTGAAGGGACACAGGCTTGTTAGCAGGAATGTTTAGGAGGTCTCCCAAGCCTCGGGCAGATCTCCAAGGACGCAACGCTGCTCAAATTAGACAGAAAGGCCTCCAAGAAGATAGGCTCAAGGCTTCCAGAACAACTTTTCAAGCACATGTGGGCAGCTAAAATAACACTGAGCCCTTACTCAACTCACCGAAGAGGAAGAACATGGCTTATCACTCAAGCCCAGCCATCCTCTCTGACCACAGCAGAAGCCTGAGGTACTGAGAGAAACACATGTGCCTTCCTCACCCCTAGTGCTGCTCCAGCCCCACGCTCAGAGCAAAGGGGGTGAATAAATACAGGCAAGGTGGGAGGTTACTGAAGGCTCTGCCACAGGCCAGCAGTGGAAAAAGGATTGCAGATGACCTGCTGGCTCCCAGGCAGTGCCAATGCTCTTTCCCTAGACACAATTTTTCCTCCAGTCCAGCTCTTGAACAGATGAGAAATCCAAACTGCTTCCTCCTTCATCCCCTGAGACTCAAGCCAGAGGATACTTGCAGCCAGTGACTCCAGGAATCGTGACTTGTCTCCTTGCCCAGCCACTAGGCCATTGTCTCTCCTTTACCTTCCCAGGGACCCTTCTTCTGCCTTTTTTGTTTGGTTGGCTTTGAGATTCTTCCTGAAATCGAAGCTATTTTATCATGGGCTGACCCTCGCATGTATCCGATCACACCTGCACCATCACTGACTTTGAAGCAGGAACTAACACAGCACGACCCTGGGGCCTGGAAGCTTCATTCTTGCACCGCAGCTTGTCGAACCAGATGCTGCCCAGACAAATGGAAACGCAGCCCTGTCCCCTTCTAGCAATCCCAATACTTCCCACTGGTGCTCCTGCACTGGGACATCACTTTTTCCAGCCGTATTTATTCCATATTCTCTTACCACGCCTTTCCCTCACCGATTTTTCCGGTCACTTCATCTCTGCCTCTCTCCTTCCAGGGAGGAAGGCAGAGCGCTCAGTGCAAACGTGGGCTGTGATGCTGGAAATCTGCCCAGGACACAATTAAAACCCCTTGATAAGAGCAGAGCCATCTTTCCCTCTGTTTTCCCTGGAATCTGGCTTTGTTTTCCTATTTCTCTTACAGCGCAAGCATTACGTCTCTTCAAGCCCGATGCAGCAGCTTTTCTCATTTGTTGGTACCAACATGGACCTGAAAGGCTCTTTTTTGTGCAAATCTGCCTATCCAAGCCCCTTTGGAGAACAAATCTTATGAGGAGCAGCTGAGGGACCTGGGGTTGTTTAGCCTGAAGAAAAGAAGGCTGAGAGGAGACCTTATCACTGTCTATGACTGCCTGGAAGGAGGTTGTAGCGAGGTGGGTGTTAGTCTCTTCTCCCAAGTGACATGCGATAGGATGAGAGGGCGTGACCTCAAGTTGCACCAGGGAAGGTTTAGATTGGATATGAAGGAAAATTTCTTCACCAAAAGGGTTCTCAGGCACTGGAACGGCTGCCCAGGGAAGGGGTTGAATCACTATCCCTGGAGGGATTTAAAAGACAGGCGGACGAGGTGCTCAGGGATCTGGTTTAGTAGCAAACAGGTATGGCTGGTTGGATGAACTCAAAGGTCTTCTCCAGCCAAGTGGTTCTTCTATTTATCAGCTCAATATCGAAGGCTTCTTAAAGAACTGAGAGAATAAGTAATGCTGGCATAAAATCAAGATGGCAACATCCATTTTATCCTGTCTCATTCACTTCGACATGAGTCCCAGTGAGCTGAGACAGTAAAGCCCAGCGACCTCTGCGAGGGCCGTTTGTCCTGGGAGTGAAAAAGCCAGACAGCTCCTTGCTCGTTACTATTTGTGAAATCAGTGACCTAAGCAACATTTGTGCACAAATATTTTATCACCCTAAAGAAAGATTCATATAGATAAGATTCAAATAAGCTGTCTTAGCTTTCTTTAAACACCTTAACACCTGCAAGCCTGTGGTGAGGCATTGGTGCTCCAATGGGAAACAGCTCTGTGGCAGCGGAAGCTGCAAGCACTTGGAATTTTGCCTCAGGATCCATGACATGACCCCAGTTGTCATAGAAACAAGTCAGTTATCTCCCCACCAAAAATCTTCTGCCCAATGCAGAGATACAAGAAGGCACCGATAGCTCCTCAGCGCTGAGAGATTAAATTAGTCCAAGAAATCCCATTATTTGTGCACCTTTCTTGGAGCGAGGCACTGGTTTATTTAGAGCTCCTGCCAGATTTTAACAAAAAGCAGTGACGTAAATGCTGATACAGAGCAGCTACCGTTGCTTTTTCAGGCAATAAAGCTGACAGCCAGAACAACAGGGACTGGCTGTGCTGGAGCCTCTGCCTTCTCCCTCTGAGAATATCTGCAGGATCGAGGCCGTATTGCCTCAGGTATGAAAGTCCCAATGGTTTTCAAAAGTGGGTTTACTTCCTATATCTGGAAAACTGCCTGCTCCGGCCCCCTCTCTCCTTCTTCACTGCTCGATGCACGGCACCTGCCCACCTCAGACAGACCACAAGGCAAAAGCACATTCTGTTATTCCCTGGTTACCGGGCGTTCTCTTGGAGAGGTTTCCCAGCTCAGAAGGTGGAATGAGGGAGATGTCTGGGGACCATGAACACGAGAAGGAAGAAGCAAACAAGAACCCAGGCTGGATTTGTACTAAGGCCCAAAAAAAGCACTGGCTCTCGCACAAAGCGGCTCACGTCCTGCTGCTGGGCTGGGGAAAGTGCTTGGACTTCTTGGGCTGTGAAGTCATCTGCAGGGCAATGCAAGTTTCTCATCTCCCTCCATCAAGATATCCCATCCATCTGGCATCGAGTGGAGCCTGTTCCATCTTGTTGTCTAACAAAAAACAAAGTTTGCATTTATGTTTATATGGGACTCCCTTTCCCACCCCAAAAAAATACATTCCAGTTGAAAGCACGCGCAGAAGTGAGGGCATGGCTAAAAATGGAGACCGTAAGCAGACACCACCACAAAAAGCATAAATGTTTGCGTGGCTGTGATAAGAAAGAAAACTCCCATTGCCATCTCATGTTCCTGAGGCCACCGCTTTGTTTTGAACACAAGCAAGCTCAGCTCGCCTGCGGGATGTGACCGGAGGTGGCTCTAGTTTGCACTGCACAGGACAACAAGAAACTGGTCTCAGCATCAGCAAATGATTCACGTGGTCCAGCATCCCTGTGACTCACTCAGCACAAGCTAATCCTCTGCCTGGCCCCCCAGCGCAGCACCCACTGCTGTTTATTCCAGGAAACCAAGAAGGTACATGCAGCAGGCTCCAAGTCCTTTTGAGAAGCTAATGTATACAAAAGAGCACAAAAATAGGCTGCTGGCTCTGGCATTCCCCCAGAATTTCCCACTGCTAAGAAAGGAACCTGCCTCCCCCACTGAAACACGTGATGGGGATGTTTTGAAGATAGGCTTCAGTGCAGGGTTCTCCTGGATCTAACCATCATCCCTTTGCAGGGACTTCGTTGTCCCTGCAGGGAGAGAAAAACATGTACAGAAAGGAGAAAGCAAAGCTCCAAAGTGCTTCTCAGAATCACTGCCTGAGAGAGGCTGCCCCAGCACAGAGCTGCGTCTGCACAATCCCACAGAGACATTTCAATCTCCTGCTCTTGATCAGGGACAGGACAAGGTGAACAGTTGAAGCTGCAAGAGAGGAGATTGAGATGAGATCTTGGGAAGAAATGTTTTCCTGTGAGGGTGGGGAGGCCCTGGGCCAGGTTGCCCAGGAAAGCTGCGGATGCTCCCTCCCAGAAGGTGTTCAAGGCCAGGTTGGATGGGCCTTGAGCAGCCTGATCCAGTGGGAGGTGTCCCTGCCAATGCTGAGGGAGTGGAACTGGATGAGTTTTAAGGTCCCTTCCAACCCAAACCACTCTGTGATTCTATTGGGAAGACCTGTGAAAAACGAGAGACAACGCACAGTTCTGCAGCAATGAGTGCACAGTTCACATCAGGTCAGTGCACAGAAAGGCTGGTTTTGTCCTCCAAAATGAGAGCTTGCATCACGCCAAGGCCAATGATTTCTGACCCTGCGCACCCCTGGAGTTATCCATCACTCTTCTAAAATTTGATCACAAAACAATCTTACCAGTCTGTGTAATTTGCTGACTATAGAGTGGTACCACGATCGTGTTCCCATTTCTCTACAGTCAATCCCACTGGCTTTATCTGAATAACTCAGGGAAAGGAGCCAGGCAGGATTGGCCCAGGAGGTTTCAATGTTGTCCTGGCGAACGCACATTAGTCATTTTCTGAAGTCACATCTACCATCCTAACCCTACCACCTGTCTCACAGCTTGTTCTAGGGAAAATCCTACCAACCTCCATGGTCCGTTACAATCCCGGAAAACAGAAACCAGAGAAAACTCCAGTGAAGCCAATCACCACAAGGGACCATGCTAACACAGATCACATCTGGGGAGAAATAACAGAATCGTAGAATCACCAGGTGGGAAAAGACCCACCGGATCATCCAGTCCAACCATTCCCATCAATCACGAACCCATGTCCCTCACCACCTCATCCACCTGTCCCTTAAACCCCTCCAGGGAAGGGGACTCAACCCCCTCCCTGGGCAGCCTCTGACAGGGACCAATCACGCTTTCTCTTAAATATTTTGTCCTGATGTCCAGCCTGACCCTCCCCTGGTGGAGCTTGAGGCCATTCCCTCTCGTCCTGTCCCTTGGGAGAAGAGCCCAGCTCCCTCCTCTCCACAACCTCCTCTCAGGGAGTTGCAGAGAGCAATGAGGTCTCCCCTCAGCCTCCTCTTCTCCAGGATAAACACCCCCAGCTCTCTCAGATGCTCCTCGGAATCCTTGTTCTCCAGCCCCCTCACCAGCTTCGTTGCTCTTCTCTGGACTCGCTCCAGAGCCTCAACATCCTTCTTGTGGTGGGGGACCAAGAGCTATGGACAGTGATATTTTCTGTCCCAAAGCCCTGCAGATGTGTCCTGGCCAATACAAAGAAAAGTGGCAGTATTCCTTCCTTTCAGGAAGAAAATATGGATATGCTTGGAAGCACTGCATCATCACGCAAGTCCTAAGGCTCTTCTCTCCAAGGGCAGCCGGCTGCTGGGGCACATCCTTTCTCCTTAAAAGCAGGCAGGAGGATAAAAAGGTTTTCTTGCCACTTAATGTGCAGTATGTGGTTAATGGACAGGGAAAGCGCTACTCATCTGTTCTCCCTGCTGGGAAGAAACGCAAACATCTCATCACAACCGCCCTCTTCCTAGCACCAAACATCCCTCCATCCACAAGAATCAGCCCCAGTAGATCGCTGCAGGTTTGGAAGTGCGAGCAGAGACAACACTGACCTTGCAGTACGGAGTAACGAGACACGGATGGGGGCAAGGACTGGAACAGCAAGAGGAAATTCAGCAGGAAGCCCAGGAAAGCCAACCATGTCCTGGGCTGCATCCAAGGCAGTGGGAGGGGATTCTGCCCCTCTGCTCCTCTCTGGTGGGACCCCACCTAGAGTCCTGCGTTCAGGTCTGGAGCCCTCAGCACAGGAAGGACACTGAGCTGCTGGAGTAAGTCCAGAGTAGCCTGTCCTCATATGGGAGGTGCTCCAGCCCTCAGATCATCTCCATGATGATCCCAGAGCTACAGCACCTCTCAGAAGAGGACAGGATAAGAGTGCTGGGGTTGTTCAGCTTGGAGAAGAGAAGGCTCCAGAGAGACCTTAGAGCAGCCTTCACGTACAGAAAGAGGCTACAAGAAAGCTGAGGAGGGTCTCTAGAGCATAGAGTGCAGGGATAGGATAAGGAGGAATGGTTTAAAGCTGAAAGTGACTTTACATGAGATAGTAGGAAGAATTCTACACTATGAGGGTGGGGAGGACCTGCCCAGGTTGCGCAGAGCAGTGGTGGCTGCCCCATCCGTGCAGGTGTTCAAGGCCAGGCTGGAGGTGGAACTGGATGAGCTTTGAGGTCCCTTCCAACCAAACCATTTTATGATTCCTTGATTCCAAGCTTTCCAGATCCACCAGAACACAGCGAGAAGACTGCAGGAAACCTGTCAGCCCTGTCTGCCTGGAGGCAATGGCCACTTTTCCAGTACTGCCTAGCCACACAAGCTTAGGGAATGCAGCCCTCGAGACCAGACAGAAATAAATCAACCAGTCATTAAAGAAGGATGGGAAACAGCAGCCAGCTCTGACCTGTCCAGAGGGCTGAGTAACGGGAGAGCAATGTGCACTCGGTGGGATTTAACCTGAGCACAGCCTTTTGTATCATGCACAAGTCCTGCACACGGCTCCGTGCAGAATGGGAAGGAAAGGTCCTCGTCACAGCCCGAGGTGGAATCATCCCGCCTTGAGAGTCCAAATCTTCCAGGGATCAAACTTCTCTGGCATCGCCACCAATGAGCAAGAAAACAGACACTCAAAGGAAAGCCCACGCGTTCTGCAACATCGAGTAGCGCTTGAGTCAAACACAATCCAAAGGGAAGGAGGAGCAGCCTGCAGCTCTGTCATCAGCACCAGGGCAAGCCAGAAGCTGGCAAAGGTAAGAAGTTCAACAGCCAGTTACAGCCAGCTCCATCAGAAATGCAGTCAGTCCCATTCTTGTTGTCACCATTAGCAGTAACCAATAACAACACGCTCCTGTGGGCAGGCACGGATGGATCTGAGCACCAGACAGCAAGGAAGGCTGGAACGTATCCTCATACGAGACCCGAGACTGCTGGCATGTATCAAAAGTAAATCAGACTCGCGCTCCAGCAGACGCCAAGCAAATTGATGATATTGAGCCTAAAATCATGTTCGGAGATGTTGAAAAAACAAGCCTGGAGGCGTGGGTCTGGAAGCAGACTTGTACTCCTTCCTCTCTTAATCACAGAAGAAGATGAAAAGAGGCATCACTGTGGTAGTTTATTGGTTTTGGTCCTACGAGAACCTCATCCTGTTCTCACAAACTCCCAGCTACTGGAGCTCTCCTGTGACCTGGACAGAAACAGGATTTGAAATTGCCTAAGCCTCCAGAGCGCCTGCGCTGTCACTGCTTTATGCCCTGAGCCTTCTCCCGAGCCAAACACCAAAATCAGAGCTGCCGCACCCCTTGCGGCGCGCAGCAAGCAGCCACATACATCTGCCCTTTGCCCTCCTGAGCAAACTAAGGGACAGTTACTTGGCACCACTGGCATTTAAATATCCAGCACTTACATAGCTCAGCATCTTCAAAGCATTTTAGACCCCTAGGGAAGCCTTGCAACTTCTGGAAGCACAAGAACTCACGAGGCTTGGAAGCCTGTCTTCCACTTTTTGCAGCACATGATACAGATGTTGCCACATAGAAAAGACAAATAGCCAATCCAGTGCAGAGTCGGGCTGGGCAAACCATGAGATCCTATCCCTGAATCCTCTTTGAGCATAGAAACTTCTGCCCCTTGCACCCCCCACGCCTGCTCACAGCCTCGTACGGGCAAAGCGACACTTCTTGCGATCACCATCGCCCCTTCTCCCACAAGAACAGAGCACACCCAGCAGCCCAGGGTACCACGAGGTGCCCAGGGTGCCACGAGGTGCCCAGCACTGCACGGTGGGAGAATTCACCTGCATGGGCTCCTGCAGCTGCACCTTCCCAAAAAGGGCCAGCGGTCTCCAGCAGGACACTGACTGCCCGCGACACAGCAGGGGGAACAAAGCCTCCAGTGACGTGGTGTGATCTGCAGCCCAGATAAGCCTGTCTCAAAATAGACTGCTCTCCTCTCCTTCCGTGGGACTGGGCCGTGGGATGTCTGAGGCTCCCCAAGGATTTCAGACAACCAGTGCTACGGCTGAGCTGGAGGGTGGAAAAGGAAAAAGCGAATCATGTGAAATACAAACCACTACTGAGAAACAAGCTTTAAACCATTAAACCAGCCAAAGCCTTCAGGAGCTTTGCATGCATCCTGGAACTAGCTCCTGTCATAATTACCCTGTTCTCTTTGGAAGCTGAGAGAAAATGTGATGTAGTGGGACACACACAATACAAGAGAGAAGGCATCGCCCTCTGGTTTTAGATAACTAATGAATCTACAAAGCAAAGGAACGAGAGTACAGAGATCAAGGGGGAATAGGAGCTGTGAGGCAACAGGAAACCCGAACTGGTTACAATCACCTCATCTCAGGTCTCCATGCACCAACACCAACAGTTAACAGCATCCGCGCCTCTGGCTGAGGAAACGGGTACCAAGCCCGAAGAGCGTCAGCAAAGTTCCCCTGGGTTTGCAGAGATCACAGGGAGCTCACTGACCAGGGCAAACAGCTGCTGCCCCAGGCCCTATGCGACCAAGATCAGGTGTTGCACAACGGCTTTAACAGAAATTGATTTTCAAATGTGCTGGCACGACAGCCTCAGCGAAGGCAGCGCATCTCCAGGCGTGAGCGCTGCCCTGGGCCACCAGAGCTGTGACGCTGTGCAAGAGCTGAGGGACCAGAAAGCGAAACCAGCCTCTCCTCCCACTATGGGAACAGCAAGCGCAAAACACAGCTTATTGGGTCTAAACTTAAAACCAGTCCGGATGTTGACATTTCGCTTTAACTTGCACCTTTGAATATTCCAAGAGCTCTTTCCGAAGGGTTTCTGCTGAATACAAGATGCACTGAGCTCGGTTTTGGAGCCCTTGTGGGCATGGATCTGTTGGAACAGGTCCAGAGGAGGCCACAAAGATGATCCCAGGGCTGGAGAACTGCCCATACGAGGACAGGCTGGGACAGTTGGGGGTTTTCAGCCTGGAGAAGGCTCCAGAGAGACCTTAGAGCAGCATTCCTGTATGGAAAGAGGCTACAAGAAAGTTGGGGAGGGGCTCTTGAGCACAGAATGCAGGGATAGGATGAGAAGGAATGGTTTTAAGCTGAAACAGAGCAGATTTGCATGGGATAGTGAAAGAATTCTACACTATGAGGGTGGGGAGGCCCTGGCCCAGGTTGCCCAGAGCAGGGATGGCTGCCCCATCCCTGGGGGGGTTCAAGGCCAGGTTGGATGGAGCTTGGAGCCCCTGATCCAGTGGGAGGTGTCCCTGCCCATGGCAGGGGATGGAACTGAATGGACTTTGAGGTCCCTTCCGACCCAAACCATTCCATGAGTTTATGATTCAATGATTTTTCTTGGCCAGGCTAACTGAATGACAAAGCAGAACCAGGAATGTCCCCTCTGGAGAGCAATACCTGCAGGCAACGTGCTGGGCAGGCTCGTATCTCCGATAAACAGGATGCGCACAAGCAATTTTGCTGCATTAGCTTTATACTGATGTTATTCCCAAGCTCCGCCAGGCATTTCCCGAGCACTAAAACACAAAGGCTCGATCTCAGCGGAGGAAAGAAGGATCTGCTTATGAGGTCTAGTGCCACAGAAAGCGTGATGCCACAGGGTTTTGCCAGCGGCAGGGTCGCTGTTACCAGGAATCCTCTTGCCAGGCTTGATTTGAACAGGCTGGGGAAATCCTTGGCCTCCCGTAACTGCTCCCTATTGTCAGGAGACATCACATTCAGGGCCTCAGAGAAGATGTTCTGCACTGTTAGGAAACACCTTTTCAATATGTTCCTTTTTTCCCCCTTGACAATTCATCGGAGCTGCTACAGCATGACAAAACCCTTCCTTCTCTCTGGTAAGGGCACTTCAAGTCCTTGACTCAAAGGAAACATTAGAGGAGCCCTGCAGAAGGCTGGTTATGTGTAAAAAGCACACTTGCCTGGAGATAACAAGATTGCACTCAAAATAGCGGCCCTCTGACCTTCTTTAGGAACACAAGCAGCTAAAGCGAGATCACAGCTTGGCCCAGGGAGTGTCTGCACAGGGGTCAGGCAGTCCCAGTCCTTCCCAGCTGCTGAGGGACGTCTTCCAACTCCCACAAAAGTTCTGGGATATACACGCCCCTGAAAATTTTCTGCTGCAAAGTAAATTTCAGCTGAGACAAACGTACTGATCTCGAGGTTAACAGCTCAGCTCTAGGCACAGCAACAACGGAATAGCAGCCATCTTACTGTTCTCTGACAGAGGCCAGCAAATCTGGTGTCCGACAGCTCCATGTTATCTACAAAAACAGCAGAAACTTCACATCTACATCACAGCAACCCACCCCAACACTGCCTGCGCTTTCTGTCCCCGTTGCTAATCCCATCAGGACAATAAAGCTCCCTCAAAGCCAACTGCGCAGCTCCCAGCAGGTGCTGAACTGACGTTCACATCAGCATTAAAAGCAACATTTAAATTGCAAAAGGCATTTTGCCTGATGATCCCACACCTCTCTGAACCGTGTGCTTCACCCGTTAGCAGAGAAAACATCCATGTGATGCTGCTAAAGGCAAACAGATAAGTACCAGGTAGCCCCAAAGTGTCCACACTGAGCACCAATGATGCGAGGAACCACTTTCCTCTCTAGCTTTGGCTCCCAGTGACCCTACAAATATCATTTATGTTGTTTTTCTTGGCTGCTTATTCCTCTTGTTCCACTTTGGGGAGGAGTACAGATGACAGGGATGACGACATGACTCATGGAGCGACAGCCAGGCTCGGAGCATCCAGCGAGGTTTGCGATACAGCAGGGCTGGGGTTTGCAATCCAGCGGGGCTCAGGATCCAGCAAGGGCTTGGAATCCAGCAGAGCTTGGGCTTAGAATCCAGTAGGGACTCAGGCTTGGAATCCAGCAGGGTATCAAAATCCAGTAGGGGTCTTAGTCTTGGAATCCAGCAGGGGGGCTTGGAACCCAGCAGGGGGGCTTGGAACCCAGCAGGGGCATCAAAATCCAGTAGGGGTCTCAGGCTTGGAATTCAGGGGGGCTCAGGCTTGGAACTCATCAGGGCTTGGGCTCGGAATCCAGCTGGGGGCTTGGAATCCAGTGGGGCATCAAAATCCAGTAGGGGTCTCAGGCTTGGAATTCAGGGGGGCTCAGGCTTGGAACTCATCAGGGCTTGGGCTCGGAATCCAGCTGGGGGCTTGGAATCCAGCTGGGGGGCTTGGAACCCAGTGGGGCATCAAAATCCAGTAGGGGTCTCAGGCTTGGAATTCAGGGGGGCTCAGGCTTGGAACTCATCAGGGCTTGGGCTCGGAATCCAGCTGGGGGCTTGGAATCCAGCTGGGGGGCTTGGAACCCAGTGGGGCATCAAAATCCAGTAGGGGTCTCAGGCTTGGAACTCATCAGGGCTTGGGCTTGGAACTCAGCAGGGGAGACTGGAACCCAGCACGGGGGACTGGAACCCAGTAGAGGGGACTGGAACCCAGTAGAGGGGACTGGAACCCAGTAGAGGGGACTGGAACCCAGCACGGCTCGTGCTTGGAGAAGAAGAGCCGCTACAGGAGGAGCCGGTGCTTCTGCACGGGGGATAGCGGCACCAGAGCCTCCCTGCAAGCTGCGGATCAGCTCCCTCATCTCCCCCCACCCCTCAGGACCCCCCGGCCAGGCCCCTCCGCGGCGCCGGGGCTGCCAAACCCACCCTGCGAGCCCCGGCAGAGGCGGCGGCCCCGGCCAGGAGGGGCAGACGGGGACCCCCCATCCCCACACTTACCTTCTCCCCGGGCTCGGGGCCCGGCGCCCGGCCCAGCCGCTGCCGCACCTCGCCCATCGCGGCCCCGCGCCGCCGCCGCCGCCGCCGCCAGGGGTCGCTGCGGGGCCCTGCGGGGCGGGGCGAGGGGGGCCGGGCCCCGCCCGGGGGTTCCCGGATGTGCCGCCGCCGCCATGACAGGCGGGAGGCCCCCGCGCCTCGGAAAGGACCCGCTAGGCAGGACAGCGGCGGGAGCGCCCCAGGAGGTGCCGGCCGCCGGGTTCTATTCAGGCTCGGAGATCCGGGCAGGAACGGGTGTCTCTGAGGAAAGGCCCGGGCGGAGGGAGGGAGGTGTCAGCCCTCACGGAACGCACCGGCCCCCAGGGCGAGCGCTGATTGGCTCCCGCCGAGCGGGGGGACGGGACTCAGGGCAAGGACGGCTCCTGATTGGACGTAGAGCTAGCGAGGGTGGGTGCGATTGGCCGCGTCGCGCAATGGGCGGAGCGAGCTCGAGCCGCGCCGAGCGCTGATTAACTCCCGCCGAGGTGGGAGCGGCCTCTGATTGGTCGCGTCGCGCTGGGCGGTCACTATCCCCTCGGCCAGGCCCCGCGCGGGTCGAGCCGCGCTGAGCGCTGATTAGATCCCGCCGAGCGAGGGGGCGGGACTTAGGCGAGGGAGAGGCTCCTGATTGGCCACTTCGTGCAGTGGGTGGGACGGTAGCGGGCGGATCGAGCAGAGCCGAGCGCTGATTGGCTCTCGCGGAGCGAGGGGGCGGGACTTATGACTAGGAGCGACGTCTGATTGGCCGCGTAGCGCAGTGGGCGGGGCAGTCATGGCCCCCTAGGCCGGGCCCCGCGCGGGTCGGGCTAGAGCTGAGCCGAGCGCTGATTGGCTCCCGCCGTGTGAAGGGGCGGGACTTAGGGCTAGGAGCGGCGTCTGATTGGCCGCGACGGGCGGGGGGGGGGGGGGGGCTATAAAAGGCGCGGGGCGCCCTTTTCTCCGCTGTCGCCGCTCGCTCCGCCGCCAGGATGTTCGAGGCGCGGCTGGTTCAGGGCTCCGTGCTCAAGCGCGTGCTGGAGGCCCTCAAGGACCTCATCACTGAGGCGTGCTGGGACCTGGGCTCTGGCGGCATCAGCCTGCAGAGCATGGACTCCTCGCACGTCTCCCTGGTGCAGCTCACGCTGCGCTCCGAAGGCTTCGACACCTACCGCTGCGACCGCAACATCGCCATGGGGGTCAACCTCGCCAGGTGCGGGGGGCGGTAGCTTCCACCCGGTCTGGGGGGGGTCCCTCAGAGCCGCTCCCGGTCACCCCTTCCCTTCCCCCGCTCCCCAGCTCTCGCGCCGTTTTTCGCGCGCGGGGCCGCGGTGACGTCACTGCCGGCGCGCGGTGGCGGGAAAGGCTGAGGGGAGGCGGGGGGGGAGTGGAAGAGCCCAAGGCCCCTTCCTCCCCCATCATGGGGCTCCCCCTGCCCCGTGTGCCCCCCTGTTCCTCCCCCAGGGCTCCCTTTGTGTGTCCCCTGCTCCGTGTTCCCCCCTCTTCTCGGGGCTCCCTCTGTTTCCTCCCTAATCCCTCCACCCCTCAAGGCTCCCTCTGTTTCCCCCCCTTTCCTCGCGGCTCCCTCAGTTTCTCCCCCTGTCCCCCCCCTATCCTCGGGGCTCCCTCTCTTTCCCCCTTATCTCCCACCCCCCCCCCCTCAGGGCTTTCTCTGTTTCCCCCCTATCCCCCCCTCAGGCCCCCCTCTATTTCCCCCTTCCCCGGGCTCCCTCTTTTTTCCCCTCAACCCCCCCCTTCCTCGAGGTTCCCTCCATTTCCCCCCTATTCCTCCTCCTCATCGGGGCTCCCTCTGTTTCCCCCCCATCCTCCCCCATCTTGGGACTCCCTCCGTTTTCCCTCATCCCTCCCCCAGGGGCTCCCCCCCAGGCCTTGTTTGCCCCGTCCCCCCAGGTCCTGTGTGTCCCATCCTACCCCCACTCCCCTAGCTCCATGTCCTACCCCCCCAGCCCTGTGAGACACCCTCCCCGAGGGCTCCCTCTCTACTTCCCCCCTCGGGGGCTCCCCCCTTCCCCCAGCCTGGCCCTGCGCCCCCCAGGCCCTGTGTCGTCCCCCACCAGGGGCTCCCCCAGCTTCTCCCTGGCCCCATCTTGTCCTTCCACCCCAGGGGCCTCCTCCTGTTTTCCCCCCTGGGGTCTGTATGTGTCCCAGAGACCCCCCTGTTTTTCCCCCCCAGCTCCATGTGTCCCCCTTCCCTCTGCTCCTGCTCTCTCCCCCTATGTGCCCCCCGCCTTGTGCATCACAGGCTGGTGTCACCTCCCTGCCCACCTCAATCCCTCCACCATTGATCAACCTTCCCCCCCTGCAGCATGTCCAAAATCCTGAAGTGTGCTGGAAACGAGGACATCATAACTCTGCGAGCGGAAGACAACGCAGATACCTTGGCTCTCGTGTTTGAAGCACCGAGTGAGTGTTGGGTTTGGGAGCTGCTCTGCTGCCCTCGTGTTTGTAGGGGGTCTTTGTCACTTCCTCAGATGCCGGGAGAGCGAGTAGCAGGGTTTGTTTGACAGGGAAACACCTGAACCAGGCTGGAGTCAACGTGAAAAAAGCCAGTAGTGCTTCTTTTATACTCTTAAGGCCACAAACAGGTGCTCTAAACAGGTTGCCATCCTCTTCCAGCCTACAAGAGGCAATTGGAGTAATTTCTGAGTTTCCAGCTCTGATTAAACGAGGTGGGGCTTACTGAGGTGGTTTTACTTTGTGAGGCAAAGGGGCAAAATTCAAAAGTGGGATTATAGGTTCTCAAAAACACTTAGTCAAACAGTGCTTTTTTTTCTTTAGATCAGGAAAAGGTTTCAGACTATGAGATGAAGCTAATGGATCTCGATGTGGAGCAGCTCGGAATTCCGGTAAGTAGTGGCTCGGGTGACTGTAGACAATGCCCGTGTTCACATCAAACTTGGAGTTTTAATGGAATTGACAGTTGGACTTGACGATCTTGGAGGTCTTTTCAGCCTTAGCAATGCTTTGTAATTCCTTTGGGAAGAACAAAACTCAAAGGTAGTGACTACACTGGGCTGTTTGGTGGAGGTTTAACTGTGATGCCTCCTTTGCAGGAGCAGGAATACAGTTGTGTCGTGAAAATGCCTTCAGCAGAATTCGCACGCATCTGCAGAGACCTCAGCCACATTGGTGACGCCGTCGTCATCTCCTGTGCCAAAGACGGGGTGAAGTTTTCAGCTAATGGGGAGCTGGGCAATGGGAACATCAAGCTGTCGCAGACCAGTAACGTGGATAAAGAGGAGGAAGCTGTAAGTTAAGCCTCCCTGGTTACTCTGCTGTCTTCAGTGTTGAGGCTTCTACTGCTGTGACCGCTTCTCTGGGAGCTGAAGCGGGGCAACTGGGTCACATATTTCGCTGGTTTGCTGATTAGAATCAGCAAATTGTTGCTAGTGTGAAGCCTGTGTCCCTGGGGCTTGGGGGCAGTGCTCAGTGGGATGGGGTGGGGGCAGCAGTGACTGTCTTTGCTCAAAGTTTCTGAGCTCACAATACGCGGTGTGGTCTAACCTGGCTGGTGGGCCCTAGGTCACCATTGAGATGAACGAGCCGGTCCAGCTGACCTTTGCGCTGAGGTACCTGAACTTCTTCACCAAAGCCACTCCGCTGTCGCCCACAGTGACCCTCAGCATGTCTGCGGATGTTCCTCTGGGTGAGTAGCTGCAGCAGCTCTCCTCAAATGCCCTCGTAAAAACCTAAACGGCTTTTCTGAGGAGCCTGCTGAGTGCCCTTTGTTCTCCCCCAGTGGTGGAGTACAAGATTGCCGACATGGGACACTTGAAATACTACCTGGCTCCAAAGATTGAGGACCAACAAGAAGGCTCTTAACTGGAGTTGGACTGAGGGGAGATCCAGGCAGCCCTTGGGAGAGGACAACGGATGTGGGGAAGGAGATGGTGGCGTTAGCAATTCCAGTCCGCTGGAGCATCAACGGGCGCTGTTAGGCATCTTGTGTAGATACCTCTGTAAATATTTCTCAACTCCTTTGCTGTTTTGGTGTCATTGAAATAGGAAGGTTTTCTTTTCTACTCTGTTCCTGTGCCTCCCGTAAACTCTTGGATGTGTCTTAAGGCGAAACTCCTTCTTCAGCTCAGCTGGTGTTGGAGATGCAGCGTTTAATGTGAGTGGAGTTGTGTCCTGGAGTTTCAGCTGTGGAGCAGCAGCTGACCAGGGCCGCTGTTCACTTGCGCTACCCATTCATTTAACCTGACTGTCCACTTATTTTTGATGCTGATATTCTAACTGAAACTTCAAAAGAAGGAAATAAAGAATATAGCTGCGTGGTTTTTTATCCTGTTGAATGGCTGAATCAGTGCTTTGTCAAACTTACCCCCACCTACCCTCCTCCCTTTTCCATGGGGGCTGCAGCAGGGCCACGGCTGGGCTGCTTCAGGCTGGAGATTCCAGCTTGTGCTTGAACCTGGGAAAGACCAGGGTAGCTCAGTGCTGTAACCAATCAATCCCTCTGTGGTGCAGCTCCTGGTTTTCCCATTAGCGCAGGCAGAGGCAAGAGGGCTCTTCCTGGAGCTGCTACTGGTTCTGAGTGGAGCCCAAGTGGAGCCACAGACTTGAGGACAGTGGCTGAAAGTTCCTTGGCCTAACTGAGTGCTGGCTCTGCTCCTCCTGGCTTGCTGAGGCCAGGCTGTTCCTCTGCAGCTCTGGGCACAGTGCCCGCATTGGGTGCCTTTGTCCCACAGGGGATGCTTCTGTAACAAGCATGTTTGCCTGCACCACCAGCAATTCCTTCTGCAAGGACAGCCACGATCACCTTCCTCTTCATCATAGAATCACCAGGCTGGAAAAGACCCACTGGATCATTGAGTGCAACCATTCCCATCAATCACTAACCCATGTCCCTCAGCATCTCATCCACCTGTCCCTTAAACCCCTCCAGGGAAGGTGACTCAACCCCATCCCTGGGCAGCCCCTGGAGGGACCAATCACCCTTTCTGTGAAAAATTCTTTCCTGATGTTCAGCCTGAACCTCCCCTGGTGGAGCTTGAGGCCATTCCCTCTCGTCCTGTCCCTTGGGAGAAGAGCCCAGCTCCCTCCTCTCCACAACCTCCTCAGGGAGTTGCAGAGAGCAATGAGGTCTCCCCTCAGCCTCCTCTTCTCCAGGATAAACACCCCCAGCTCCCTCAGCTGCTCCTCGGAATCCTTGTTCTCCAGCCCCTTCCCTAGCTTCGTTGCTCTTCTCTGGACTCACCTCAGAGCCTCAACATCCTTCTTGTGCTGAGGGGCCCAGGTTTGATCGCTAAAAATAGAATTTGAAAACAGTTTGGCTCACCTACTACCTTGCTACCCATGGGCCATCAATTCTCCTTCTGGGTCTGAAGCCTTGAGTGGCTGCTGCGTCGTGAGGGAAGAAACCCTGGGTAGTGATTTTGTCAGCGTAGGAGGTGGTGGCTTATGGAGCTGCAGGTGTTTCCTGCTCAGCTGCAGAGACCCAGTAGGTGGAACAGGAGTTCATGGGGTGGCAGCACTGATTAAGGAACAGATTCTGCTGTGTCAGTGTTGTGGCTGCTGTCCACAGGAACCCAGCCCTGACAGCCTCTGAGGAAATCTTACAGCAACCTTCCAGTGTCTGAAAGGGCTCCAAGAAAGCTGGGGAGGGACTGTTGACAAAGGCTCGGAGTGACAGGATGAGGGGCAGATTTAGTCTGGGCATAAGGAAGAATTTCTTCACGATGAGAGTGGTGAGGCCCTGGAACAGGTTGCCCCGTCCCTGGAGGGGTTCAAGGCCAGGTTGGATGGGGCTTGGAGCCCCTGATCCAGTGGGAGGTGTCCCTGCCCAGGGCAGGGGTGGGACTGGATGGGCTTAAAGGTCCTCGGGATTTCTGATATAATATGTGGAATATTTCATAGAATCGTAGAATCACTAGGTTGGAAAAGACCCACTGGATCATCGAGTCCAACCATTCCTGTCGAAGTTTCGAGGTGGAATATTTTGATTTAAGCTAAGATACAGTTAACTTTCATCTAAGCAGTTGTGTTTTTTTAATGTTAGACAGAATGTCCCTCTGATCGCATGCTTTTTAGACACTGTCCTTTCTTTGAAAGCAGCAACATATTGTGTGAGTAACGATTTAGGCTGAACAGATGTGTCTTCTGTAATCACCTCTGCTTGGAGTTTTCTTCCTATTTCAAATCCAAGGTCAGGCAGAAAGCTGCAGACAGCTCCAAATGACCTAGAGTTTTGACTGTCGTGAATTTTCATAACAACATTACAATTAGACCTTGGAAAGTAACAGAATATGCGTGAGATTTCTGGGAAAATTTATACACATCCATGTGAGTGGGAAATAATATTCTGTAACCAGCTTTTGTCCCAGCACATGCGATTGATGGAGAGCCCTCCCGCATGTTGCCCAGACTGATAAAGGCTGCTCGCTTTCTAGAACTCCAGAACGAGCGTTAGAGAGTTTTATTTGCCAGTGTTTTCGATATTATTGAGCGATCTGGCGGCCATGGAGGGAAAGTACCAGGGCGGCGCGACCCGGAAGGGAACGGCGGGAAGCGGGAGGTGAGAGCGGGAGGGACGGAGTTAGGGGGTGGGACCAGGGGGCCGAGGGGGACGGGGATGAGGGTGGGACCAGGGAACGGCGCAAGCGGGAGGTGAGAGCGGGACTGGGGAGGGTGGGGCGGGGATGGGAAAGGGACAAGGACGGGGAAGGGAACCAGGGAGAGGGGGCGGTGAGAGCGGGGTACGGGGATAGGGATGGGGATGAGGATGAGGAAGAGGAGGAGGAGGAGGTTCTTCCTCTGAGCTTGGCCCTGGTGAGACCGCTCCTCGAATCCTGGGGACAGTTCTGGGCCCTCAGCACAAAAAGGATGTTGAGGCTCTGGAGCGAGTCCAGAGAAGAGAACGGAGCTGGGGAGGGGGCTGGAGAACAAGGATTCCGAGGAGCGTCTGAGAGAGCTGGGGGCGTTTATCCTGGAGAAGAGGAGGCTGAGGGGAGACCTCATTGCTCTCTGCAACTCCCTGAGAGGAGGTTGTGGAGAGGAGGGAGCTGGGCTCTTCTCCCAAGGGACAGGGGACAGGACGAGAGGGAATGGCCTCAAGCTCCACCAGGGGAGGTTCAGGCTGGATATCAGGAAAAAATTTCTCCCGGAAAGGGTGATTAGTCCCTGTCAGAGGCTGCCCAGGGAGGGGGTTGAGTCCCCTTCCCTGGAGGGGTTTAAGGGACGGGTGGACGAGGTGCTGAGGGACATGGGTTAGTGGTTGATGGGAATGGTTGGACTTGATGATCCAATGGGTCTTTTCCAACCTGGTGCTTCTATGATTCTAAGAGGAAAGGGACAGAGAAGGAGTTGGGGTGGGATGAGGAGCAGGACAAAGATGGGGGTGGAGATGACAAGAGGAAAGGGACAGGGAGGGTGATGGGGAAGGAGACGGGGCTGCAGACCAGGATGGTGATGGGGACTGGGAAAGGAATGGGGAAGGGGCAGGGGATGGGGATGAGGAAGGGGATGCAAATGGGGAAAGGGACGAGGATGGGAATGGGAATGGGGAAGAGGATGGAGACAGGAAAGGGGATGGGGATAAGGGAGTGGGGACAGCAATGGGGAAGGGGATTGGGAAGTGGAAGGGGAGGGGAGCCTGTTTTCCCCCATATCCCTTATCTCCACATATCGCCCATGTGTCGCCCTGTCCCCATACCCTGTGTCCCCCAGTATTCCATATATCCCCTGTATCCCTCGTGTGTCGCCCCGTGTCCCACCATGTCAGGTGCTGAGGGCTTGGGCCAGGGAGGATTTGTCTGTGCTTGGTTCTCACTTCAGAAATGGCAAAGGATCAAGTTAAAGGTGGAGCTTTGGGGTTAGAATCAGAGGTGTTGGGGTGTTTGTAAAAGTCAAATTTACTGCAGGAAGAACAAACCTGGCAGCAAGGGAATGTTTCAGCAAGAGGGAGACAAAGGATTTCAGTTCAGTGGAGATGGAATCGTTTGAGGAGGTGCTGTTACCTTAGGTGCCAAATAGTGCTGTGGAAAAAGCACCTTTGTCCCTTCCTGTTGGAGCAGTTGGGATTGCGCTTTGTTTTCTTTATTCCATGCTTTTTCAAAAAATAAAGGAGCTGTTGGGCTTGGCCAAGGAGGGAGCCTGATTCCCCCGGCCCTGCTGGCGGGAGCTGCCCCTGGAGCGGTGGCTCCGCAGGGAGTTGCACTTGGGGCACAACAACCCTGAGCAGCTCCAGACTAGGAGAAGCCTGGCTGGAAACTGCCTGGAGGAGAAGGACCTGGGGGTGTTGGTTGAACAGGAGCCAGCAGGAGCCCAGGTGGCCAAGAAGGCCAAGGGCATCTTGGCTTGGAGCAGACACGGCGTGGCCAGCAGGTCCAGGGAGGTTCTTCTCCCTCTAGACTCGGCCCTGGGGAGACCGCTCCTCGAATCCTGGGGTCAGTTCTGGCCCCTCAGCACAAGAAGGATGTTGAGGCTCTGGAGCGAGTCCAGAGAAGAGCAACAAAGCTGGTGAGGGGGCTGGAGAACAAGTATTCCGAGGAGCATCTGAGAGAGCTGGGGGTGTTTATCCTGGAGAAGAGGAGGCTGAGGGGAGACCTCATTGCTCTCTCCAACTACCTGAAGGGAGGTTGTGGAGAGGAGGGAGCTGGGCTCTTCTCCCAAGGGACAGGGGACAGGATGAGAGGGAATGGCCTCAAGCTCCACCAGGGGAGGTTCAGGCTGGACATTAGGTAAAAATATTTGACGGAAAGTGTCATTGGTCCCTGTCAGAGGCTGCCCAGGGAGGGGGTTGAGTCCCCTTCCCTGGAGGGGTTGTAAGGAGTGGGTGAATGAGGTGCTGAGGGACATGGGTTAGTGATTGATGGGAAGGGTTGGACTCGATGATCCGGTGGGTCTCTTCCAACCTGGCGATTCTATGATTCTATGATCCAGGCTTCTCCACAGCACAGGAGAAAGCTGGCTCTGCCCCTCTCCCCGGGACTGTCACTGCTGGCAGCAGCTTCAGGGCGTAATGAGGCTGCAGGGTGGGTCTCTGGAGGAGCTAAATAAAGCTCTTGCTCTGTGGGTGCTGCCACCCACGCAGCCAGACTGACAAGTGACCGGACTTTTCAGCTCCTGGCTGGGGTTTTGTTGACTACCTCTTCGAACCACTCCATGTCCTCGCCGAGCTCCCTCTGAGTCACAGCTCGTGCTGTTTCAGGAAGCACCGCTTGGTTTCGTTCTATTTTCCAGCGGGTTTTTTTGCAAAAGGGACGTGTTGCAAAACATCTAGCTGGGTGAAAAGCTGCTTTGTTTGGTTCTAGCTGGGGTTTATTTACCAGTGTCCCTGTTTAGAAATAGCTGGACCTCAGGCATCTCTCTGCTGGAAGGGCGATTTCCTTGCGAAATGAGAGCTGGCTTGTATATGGTGTATTATTCTGGGATGTCTGTCTTGTGTTAAGCACAACTTCTACCTTAGTTTGACTTTGCTTTCAAGTATTGGCGAACCCTGTTGCAGCTGTAGCCACACTTCTGTATTTTAGGCTTAAATACATTGTTTTGAAGAGATTTAGTTTATGTAAAAGAACAGAGATGACTTCGGGGCAGTATAGGCTCAGCACTTGTTTCTCTTTATAACCTTGATCCATGCCTCTCAGACCCTCTTGTCCAGTTTGCTCTGACGCTTTTTGCTGCTTTCTGTTTCCAGGTTCTTGCTGATGCCCGAGCTCCCTTGTGATGATGTCGTCACGAACAAATCTGACGGCTGGGATTCCCAGTAGCAAAGTCAAATATTCCAAACTCTCCAGCACTGATGATGGATACATTGATCTGCAGGTAAAAAGTGGGGAAGAAAAAATGACTAAGCCTCTAGGAAAAGCTGCTCTCACTTTGCGTGTGTGCAGGAGGCTGCTGAGCTATTCATCTCCAGCAAAGCAGCCTTTGCTCAGAAAGGTACAAAGGGCTGAGACCAACGGGATGAGGTTTAACAAGGCCAAATGCCGGGTCCTGCCCTTGGGGCACAACAACCCCGAGCAGCTCCAGACTAGGAGAAGTCTGGCTAGAAACTGCCTGGAGGAGAAGGACCTGGGGGTGTTGGTTGAACAGGAGCCAGCAGGGGCCCAGGTGGCCAAGAAGGCCAAGGGCATCTTGGCTTGGAGCAGACACGGCGTGGCCAGCAGGGCCAGGGAGGTTCTTCTCCCTCTGGACTCGGCCCTGGGGTCAGATTCGCTCCTCGAATCCTGGGGTCAGTTCTGGCCCCTCAGCACAAGAAGGATGTTGAGGCTCTGGAGCGAGTCCAGAGAAGAGCAACAAAGCTGGTGAGGGGGCTGGAGAACAAGTATTCCGAGGAGCATCTGAGAGAGCTGGGGGTGTTTATCCTGGAGAAGAGGAGGCTGAGGGGAGACCTCATTGCTCTCTCCAACTACCTGAAGGGAGGTTGTGGAGAGGAGGGAGCTGGGCTCTTCTCCCAAGGGACAGGGGACAGGATGAGAGGGAATGGCCTCAAGCTCCACCAGGGGAGGTTCAGGCTGGACATTAGGAAAAAATTTTTCATGGAAAGGGTGATTGGGCACTGGAACAGGGAGGGGGTTGAGTCCCCTTCCCTGGAGGGGTTTAAGGGATGGGTGGACGAGGTGCTGAGGGACATGGGTTAGTGATTGATGGGAATGGTTGGACTCTATGATCCGGTGGGTCCTTTCCAACCTGGTGGTTCTATGAAGCTGGCTGCAAGGCAGCCCTTCAGCCCGTAGAGCCTACCTGGAAACACGACTCCTGTTTAGCAGGGGCAGATGTCTTTCTTTGGAAGGAGGTCTAAGTGGGGGCAGCTCTGGAAGTGGTGGGTGTAGAGGCTGCACAGGCGGCGGGGTCTCTGTGGGCAAGGTTCCTTGGTGAAGGCCGTTACGGAGCCCTGCAGCAGAGCGGCTGCAAGGATTCCATCTCTGCCGTGGCGGGAGGGAAGCTCTGCTGGGTCAGGCTGGTTAACACAGGGTGGTTTTTCATCCAGTTCAAGAGGACCCCACCCAAAATCCCCTACAAGGCGATTGCCCTGGCCGTTGTTCTCTTCATGATCGGGACCTTCCTCATTATCATTGGAGCCCTCCTCTTGGCAGGATACATTAGCAAAGGCGTAAGTAGTTGGATTATCCTTCTGTTACGAGCCTTTCATTGCTTACCCATTCTGCCTTGAACTGCCACGTTTGGTGTAGAAACTCAGAGCAAAAGACCTGTAAGTGAGAACAGAACCCTCTCCACTGTCTGCAGGCCTGTTCCTCCAGCAGCAGAGCCAGCCCAGAGCAGGCTTGTAGCGGCACCGGATCCGCCAGGGAGGGCTGGGCATCTCCATCCTCCCTGGGGCACGGTTTCACCCTCCTGTCCTGAGGAAAAGTTCAGTTGAGGGTTTCCTGTAGCACAGGGGAGAGGACTCAGCCTGAAGAAAACAGATATTTCTGATTTAAGATGAATTTCTATTTTTTTATCACCTAGCCAGGCCTTGGGGATGAACGGGCAAGGCTTGAGAAAAAGGAAAGATCCCCCTGTACAGTTTTCTTACCGCACTTGCACGTCTCTCTGCAGGGAACGGACCGAGCTATCCCCGTGCTCATCATTGGGATCCTGGTGTTCCTCCCAGGCTTCTACCACCTGCGCATTGCGTACTACGCTTCCAAAGGCTACCGGGGCTATTCCTATGACGATATCCCAGATTTCGATGATTGACTTGATAATTAGACTGGCAGTCAGAGCTATTAACGACCCTGGATACCTGAGAAGTTCATCAGCCACCAGATGCCAGATCCTGGTTTTGAGGTGTTGCAGGTTCGGGAGGGGAGGGGCACCTGAGCACGAGAATTGACCAAAAGGATTTGCAACATTGAGTGGGAAGAACATGTGATTTGTTGTTGTTTTCCCCTTCTGGTTACACATGCTGATTGCTTATAAGAAGTTCTTCTCAGGCAAGGCAATTCTAGCAGTTTTCAAAAAAACAGATAAGCCAGTTTCAGCACTGCTGGGTTTTTTTCTAACTGTTTTATAGAGTTTCGTTTCGTTTTCACCGTGATGGTGGGTTTACTTTTGCAGATAAACACCACAGTTAAATTCTCCTTTCGCTTTCTGCCCATCAGAAATGCTTCCAGTCTGCTTGTCTGGGGTAACAAAAGTCAGACATGCGCAAGAGGAGAAACTGCTCTTGCATGGAGTAGTTTACACGTAGTGCATCTGCGGCTCAGCTCCTCTTGTCAGACCAAGCGTATTTATTTACTCGGCAAACACCGACTTCATGCAAGCCCTTTCCCAGGCCACTGCTGCTTTTGGCAAAACCCACTTATCCTTTAAAAGGACTGTCATTGGATTTTGCTTATTATTTTAAAGGCATGGAGAGAAGGAGAAGAATTGGAATCTGGACCAGGACTCTATCTAAATACCAAAAATCATGGGTTTGACTGGTGTGGATGTTGGAGACACTTGAGTTCCAACTGCCTGTGTGTATATTTGGAATCATTTTTAACTTGCCTGGCTAATAAGTCTCTGGACCAGTAGAAAGGAAATCTCTGTACCGTTTGTACTGAATTGACCCTGTTTCTATTGCTTTGCAAGCTGCAGGAATGTCTTATTCAGGGAAAAGAGATCAGTAGTTCTATTTTATGTAAAGCAGCCTGTCTGCTGAGGTGGGAATGAACTCCCTGTCGTGGAGAACAAGTATGTGATGAGCAGTGATGCAAGCAGATGTACTGAATCTGAATAAACCTCGCTGGATTCTGCGTACGAACCACGAGCTCGTCTTTCACATCCGCAGGTCTCAGTGTGCACTAGAATTGTTGTGGGAAACCAGATTAAGGCTTTAGCTGACCCTGCTGTTGCTGACTGCTTCCAATTGCTAATGTTGTCCCTGCAATCAGCATTAGGCTGTGCTGAGCCAGCAGCTTTGGAATAACTCCATCTGCTCTCCGGGCCCTCGGCTGGGTTGAGGCAGAGCCAGGGGGCCGGGATTGCCCTTCCCAGAGCACCCTGGATGCTGCTTCAGAAGGTCGGGATTTGCTTTTTGAACCTCACAGGCAGTCGTTAAGTGTGCAAAGACCCCAGGCTTCTCAGTGCTTTCTTTTGGGGTCCAAATATGCGATTCCTTTTGCTGTGCGGTGGAACAGGAGCAGCGTCTGTTGGAATCGGGCGCGCAGGCTGGCGCTGCCTCTCTGGAACTGCCAGGGGTGCCACGTGGAGCGAGAGCTTTTGAGAGGCAGAGGAGCAGGAGTTACTGTTAGAGCAGGTCTGTGGAGATGGTGAGATGAGAACAGGGCTGGATGAGCGTCCTGCACTGAAAGTCCTCTTAAAATTGCCTTTTTCTACCTCTAATGTTCTAGATGAAACCCAGAGCCTGAGCCAAGGTCTTTTTTTAACCTACATCGCTTCCCTAGTTTGGCTTAATTAGTTTGAGCATGACCCAGTGTTGCACTCGGAGGAATAACTGATTGGATTCAGGATCTCCCTTTGCATCTCTGAAGGCAACGACCGTGCACGTTCTCTCCTGCGTCACGCCAGCTCTTGCACATCTCGCAGTCCTGGCTCTGCTGGCCCCGCTTCCCAGCTGAAACGTGTCAGTGAGAGCTGGGGCTGGCCAGGAGAGTGGCTGCTGACGCAGAACTGTGCATCAGCCTCTGTTACGGGATAAGAACGAGGGTTTGTTTAGCTTGGGGAAGGGGAGAGGAAGTGGAAGGAAAGTTTAGATGGAAAAAGAAAAGGAGGAGGGAGAAGATGCTTTCAAGCGGGGCTGATAAGATGCAGAAAATGGGGAAGCCTGGGTTGCCCAAGAAGAATAAGTAAATGCAGGAGACAGGAGGAGACTGGGCTGATGTTTCTGGAGGAAAGGTGATTAATTGGGCAGCCTGATCTACGGGGACGTGTCCCTGCCCATCGCAGGGGGCTTGGAACTAGATGATCTAGATGAGGAGCGGCTGAGAGAGCTGGGGGTGTTTATCCTGGAGAAGAGGAGGCTGAGGGGAGACCTCATTGCTCTCTCCAACTCCCTGAGAGGAGGTTGTGGAGAGGAGGGAGCTGGGCTCTTCTCCCAAGGGACAGGGGACAGGACGAGAGGGAATGGCCTCAAGCTCCACCAGGGGAGGGTCAGGCTGGACATTAGGAAAAAATATTTCACGGAAAGGGTGATTGGTCCCTGTCAGAGGCTGCCCAGGGAGGGGGTTGAGTCCCCTTCCCTGGAGGGGTTTAAGGGACGGGTGGACGAGGCGCTGAGGGACATGGGTTAGTGATTGATGGGAATGGTTGGACTCGATGATCCGGTGGGTCCTTTCCAACCTGGTGATTCTATGGTTCTGTGATACATGACGAGGATCTTTTTTACATTTCCATCCCACTCCTGCCACGCTGTGGGCCTGGCATGGCTGGCTTGGCTGAATGCGGAGCCGCGTCCTCCCCTGCCACGGGTGCCACTGCCGGAGCCCCAGTTTCTGGCTCTGCTCCGTTCTTCTGTAACATCGTGGGAGCTGTGGGCTTGGGGAGAACCAACCGTCTCGCTACAGCCATGAGGGCAATGAGAAAACGCCTGGGAAGATGTTTCTGTTTCCAGAGGAGGCTTACGTGACAAATAAGGCACTGGGTGAACGCTGATGGATGAGGGTAATACTGAACAGCTACTGCCTTCATTGAGCATCATCCGTTCCGAGCACTCAGCAAGGCAGCTGTCTCCCAGGAAAAAAAATAGTTGGCATTTCTATAGATGGATGGGGTATTATTATGCAGAGAAGCTTCAGAGGAAGAACAGGCACTCTGATTTTAGCCTTTGCTCTAGTTTACGAGGGCTTGAATTCACGTATTCTAGGTGCTGTGCTGATGATGATGTATGGATGTTCTTGTGATTACGTACTTAATACTATAAAGTTGTTGGAAAGACATTTGGAGACGTGATTCCAGAATTCAATGGGCTGAGGCAGCAGCAATTCCCCACAGTGTATAATTTATAAAAGCAAAGAGTCCTTTTAAGTAAGTCTTTTATCTTTTTTGACTGCCTGAACAGAGCCAAGTGACGTTCCCAAGCATCCTCACCTCAGAGGAACTTCCCTCGTGGAGAGAAACCAGTGGAAACGCGTAGGTGAATGAGCTGGGGGGAACAAATAAGGGAGCGATGCAGAGGGTCTGAGGTCGACTACAAGCCCTGGGAACTGATGCTGCATCCAAACTGGCTCCTTTTCTGCTCCTCATCTGCAGTGGCTCATTTTTAGTAGCACATTGTGCTCCTCAAGGTAGAACGGGGCCTGTTCCTCTCCAGGAGGCTCCTTGCTACTGGTGGTGGTGCAAGTGCCACCAGCTGGGAGGACGATGGCCACGAGTGGCTCCTGGCTGAATGAGGTCACGTATAACTGATTTTCTAACACTCCTCACAGCCAGTTTACATGGAGAAGTCAGGCTTGTGCTAAGTGGAGACAACCTGCTGCCCACACGCTGGCTGAGGGACCTCCATGGGCTTCCAGAAGAGGCTTCACACCTGGAGCTGCTGCTGAAACTAGTGCAACGTTCTCTGCCAGCTCAGGCACTGGATAAGGATGGGGATCTCAGGGCTTTATAGCAAGCATCGCATCCTGAGAGGGGCTCACAGCAAATGAGGAGAGGTGGAGATAAACTAAGCAATATAAAGGAGTGATAGGAAAAGCCAGAATTACCCGAAGTGTTGTGTGAACAGTTCTTGTAAACCCTTGAAAGCAAGAGGCAGAAACGGTGCTTCTGTAGGTCGCTTGAAGCGATGAAGTGAGTGGTGAGATGTTTCACCAGCCTGGACGTGTGTGAGCCTTGATTCCAAGTGAAGCCACAGCCCTGCAGGGTTCACCACCCCATCCCAGCCTCTCGGTGGTTCTCTGCTGTGAGGCTTGTGGAGCCAGCAATGTTATGATTGTTACAAGCTCACGGTTTTGCATCTGTCCATACCAAGAGCCTTGTAAAAGAGACTTTATCCCTGCTATAGGGAAGGTGCTGATCCTGGAAAAGGGAGAGTAGTACTCCAGGCAGCAACTTTCCACATGCTATGTATCACAGAATCACCAGGTTGGAAGAGACCCACCAGATCATCGAGTCCAACCATCCCCATCAATCACTAACCCATGTCCCTCAGCACCTCGTCCACCCGTCCCTTAACCCCTCCAGGGAAGGGGACTCAACCCTCTCCCTGGGCAGCCTCTGACAGGGACCAATGACACTTTCTGTGAAAATTTTTTTCCTAATGTTCAGCCTGAACCTCCCCTGGTGGAGTTTGAGGCCATTCCCTCTCGTCCTGTCCCCTGTCCCTTGGGAGAAGAGCCCAGCTCCCTCCTCTCCACAACCTCCTCTCAGGGAGTTGGAGAGAGCAATGAGGTCTCCCCTCAGCCTCCTCTTCTCCAGGATAAACACCCCCAGCTCTCTCAGACGCTCCTCAGAATCCTTGTTCTCCAGCCCCCTCACCAGCTTCGTTGCTCTTCTCTGGACTCGCTCCAGAGCCTCAACATCCTTCTGGTGCTGAGGGCCCAGAACTGACCCCAGGATTCGAGGAGCGGTCTCCCCAGGGCTGAGTCCAGAGAGAGAAGAACCTCCCTGGCCCTGCTGGCCACACCGTGTCTGATCCAAGCCAAGATGCCCTTGGCCTTCTTGGCCACCTGGGCCCCTGCTGGCTCCTGTTCAACCAACACCCCCAGGTCCTTCTCCTCCAGGCACTTTCCAGCCAGGCTTCTCCTAGTCTGGAGCTGCTCAGGGTTGTTGTGCCCCAAGGGCAGGACCCGGCATTTGGCCTTGTTCAACCTCATCCCGTTGGTCTCAGCCCATGGATCCAGCCTGTTCAGATCCCTTTGGAGCCTCCTGACCCTCCAGCAGATCCAGCTTCCACCCAGCTTAGTGTCATCTGCAAATTTGCTAAGGGATTCTTCCTCACAATCACTGTTGATCTGTGAGGTTCTCCACAGGCTTGTGCTGATGGAGGCTGGAGAAGAGCAAGAGCCATCACCCGTCCCGTGGTGATGTAGCACGTGGAAACTGGAGTTTCTAACTCCTTGTGTGTCTTTTCTCAGAAGTGATTTGTATTTCCTCTTACTCTTCCAAGAACCTCATCCTCGAGGCCCAGCTGGGTGTTGTTTATCTGCAGAGGTGGTTGGCAGGAGACTGGACGGGCCAGCAGTTCCTGATCCTGGTCTTGAAAATATTTCAGTAGCAGTCGTGAGAAGCATCTGCGGAGAGGAGAGAGGGAGAATGCAATGACTCACTGGGAGCTCACTGGCTACGACCCCCGTGCTATAAATACAGCCATAAAACAAATGATTTGAACAAAGAGCACGATCTACAGCAGCATCTCTGGCGCTTTCCTGGTACCCATCATGCAGAACACTCAGACCAGCCCCTGCGGTCGGAATTTGCTTGCTTTCTGTCAACTGCAATTAGCCAAATTTGGCAACATTTGCCACTGAGAGGCTCAGTGCTGCCGCTCTTCCAGCAATGTGGATTTTGTGTAGCATAAAGACAACGTAAAAACCCTGCAGGGCAGGAAGAAATGACTCGGCCCAGCAGTTCTGTCCCTTCTAATCAGGTTTGTGCTGCACTCCACTTACGCCATGCCCGAAACAAGTTTCACCACGCTCTTACCATACTCCTCCCCCTCCTTCCTACTCCTTAAATGTCCCAAGAATCAGCCCATTCATGCAGCCTCCTCTCGCATCTTCTGCTGCTCCTGGAGCCTTCTCGTGGCTCTTCCGTTGGGCTCCTCCCAGCAAGATCTCTGTCAGCAGAGCTCCTCCGGGACTCCTTGGCTGACCCTGCCTCTCCGCTTGTCCCTCTCCAGAGCAGCAGCTCATCAGTTTAGTGTGTAAGTACAAATCGCCCCGTTCTCAGATCTCCCTGGCCTCCCAACCGCTTTGGTTTGCCTCTTCCAAACCCTTAGCAAGTTTGCGGATGACACTAAGCTGGGTGGAAGCTGGATCTACTGGAGGGTCAGGAGGCTCCAAAGGGATCTGAACAGGCTGGATCCATGGGCTGAGACCAACGGGATGAGGTTCAACAAGGCCAAATGCCGGGTCCTGCCCTTGGGGCACAACAACCCTGAGCAGCTCCAGACTAGGAGAAGTCTGGCTAGAAACTGCCTGGAGGAGAAGGACCTGGAGGGGTTGGTTGAACAGGAGCCAGCAGGGGCCCAGGTGGCCAAGAAGGCCAAGGGCATCTTGGCTTGGATCAGACACGGCGTGGCCAGCAGGTCCAGGGAGGTTCTTCTCCCTCTGGACTCGGCCCTGGGGAGACCGCTCCTCGAATCCTGGGGTCAGTTCTGGGCCCTCAGCACAAGAAGGATGTTGAGGCTCTGGAGCGAGTCCAGAGAAGAGCAACGAAGCTGGTGAGGGGGCTGGAGAACAAGGATTCCGAGGAACAGCCGAGAGAGAGCTGGGGGGGTTCACCCAGGAGAAGAGGAGGCTGAGGGGAGACCTCATTGCTCTCTCCAACTCCCTGAGAGGAGGTTGTGGAGAGGAGGGAGCTGGGCTCTTCTCCCAAGGGACAGGGGACAGGACGAGAGGGAATGGCCTCAAGCTCCACCAGGGGAGGTTCAGGCTGGACATTAGGAAAAAATTTTTCATGGAAAGGGTCACTGGGCACTGACAGAGGCTGCCCAGGGAGGGGTTTGAGTCGCCTTCCCTGGAGGGGTTTAAGGGACGGGTGGACGAGGTGCTGAGGGACATGGGTTAGTGATTGATGGGAATGGTTGGACTCGATGATCTGGTGGGTCTCTTCCAACCTGATGATCCTATGATTCCAGCTCAGGGAAGGCTGTGATCCCATCCTCGTTTTGTGCCTTCACTGCCTGCTGAGAAGAACTGTTCTCTGCTTTTCCCTAGAGCTGCCTGGAGCCCTGGCTCTGCTTGCGTGCGGTGCTGTGCGCTCCCTGTGTGAATCATGGGTGTGCACATTCACAGGATTTCCTTGCTCCTTCCTTAATACACAAGCAGCTTGAGGATTTTAGGAATGCCGGATTTAACTAAAAATAGTGCCGACGGTTCAGTGGGCCACAACAGAGCCTCCCTCCCAAGAGAACTGGCTTTGTTCTGAGATCGAGCCAAGGGTCAAAGAAAAAAATTCTTGGGAAAAAAGATTAATTGTGGATTAGGGATGATTGTTTCCAAATGATTTCATTGATGGTTTTGCTTCTCCAGGCTCAGACAGACTTTGATTTGTGCTGCTGGGGTACTTGTTGCCTTGAGGTCTTCACCCTTATCTAGGAAAGTGTTAAGAAACTCCCTTTTATTGGATGTTAGGTGATTATTGGAGCTACTATTTTTGTGGTCTGCATGGACAGAGCTTGACAAGAAGCGGAAAGCAGACGCTTCCTTCGTGCAGGCTGTGCTGCCGTTGGATCCTGAGCCCTCCAACATCTCTGGAGCAGCATAAAGGCTCCTCTTGGAGCTCACCTAGGGTAGGAGCACAGACCAGTGCCCCTCACCATGAGCTTTTCCAGTCCTGCTGTAGTTGCAGGATGGAGCAAAACTGCAATGAGTCTTCTTTGAGAGGACTCCTCCTGCACTGCTGATATAGCTTTTTTGTCACTGAAAGCCTAAGTTCTGGGAGGAATCATCATTTTAGCCTGAGCTGTTCGAACAAAGGAGAAAAAAAATCCACCAGTCACCACTAATTAATTTTATTTTGAAATATTTACTTGGACTGAAGTAGTAGCTGCTCTTAAGTCCTTAAAGGATTAGTTGCCTGTTAGTCTTTCGTGCCTGCAACCATTTATTTAAGCTCTTGTTTCAAATCGTGCTGTTAACCTGTCCTGCAAGGTTTTAGCTGTTTTTTCCTCATCAGTGGGAAACGTGTGGTACACATGGTCTTGTTGATGCGATAGCGGGAAGCTAATACATCCACAGTCAGGTCTCCTGGGTGCTTTCCTCAGCTTGAGAAATCTCTGGAAGGAGGAGAAAGCGAAAAGATGAATCAAGTAATAATTGTCTACTTTGGGATGTTGCACAGGCTCTTATTAGGCTTTGCAAAGTTTAGGGAGCAGGAGATGTTTGCAAATCATAGAATCGTAGAAGCACCAGCTTGGAAGAGACGCACCGGATGATCGAGTCACTTGAATAAAGCTGAGAACTCACGTCAGCAAGTATCATTCCTTACCTGTGTAGCATAAGATGAGAGGAAATGGCCTCAATTTGTTCCAGGGGGGATTAGATTGAATATTAGGAAAAAAATGTTTCACTGAAAGAGTGGGTGGTGGGGTCTCCATCCCTGGAGGGGTTCAAAGAATGTGTAGATCTGGCACCTGAGGCACATTGATATTGTTTTGGTGGTTGGACACAATGATCTTAAAGGTCTTTTAACAACCCTACGATTCTATGATTTAGTGCAAAAGGGAAAGCTTTCAGGTCCTTAAACCTACAAATACTAATTAGCATCACCCCATAAATTTCTAGCAATTGTTTTCAATAATATGTCATTAGAAAAAGCCTACCAGCTCTTTTAAGATTCATTTTTCCTGTTTCACCACTAAGTTCATGTCACGGCATGACTATTTCACTTCTGTTTTGGGTAGTTCTTTTTCCAGAAAAGTGTCTTAATTTCTCTGCGTTTGATACTGCAGGTCAAACAAATCCTCTCTGCCTTTTACTGGACGAGAACAGAGGCAGGATTGTAACGTGGCCAGTTCTAACGTTTGGCTAAAAATAGGCCAGCGGATGGTCTCCAACTTCAAACACAAAAACTGTATTTGTAAAGGTTTCTCTTTGTTGGGTGACCGCATTGCAAATTGCTAAGGAGACACTTCAAAGTTCAGCTCACAGCTTGGGTTTGAATAGAAAGGAGACTATCTCTGACTTGCATCCACAGTCAGCTGAGCCACTGAATGTTTGAAGCTGGCAGCCTGCTCTGCTCCGGCGTGTTTGCCCTCCCTGCAGCAGGGTCGGAGCAGCAGGATGCTGTCCTGGTCTGATGCTTCCCACCCGGTCAGTGGGGCCTCAGGGGTTAAGGGCAGACGAGCATCCCTTCTCCACCTCTGCTGGAGGGAGGGGAGATAATTCCACAGTGGCAAGAGAGGCCAGAGCTTGCAAGAAAGCTTTAGAATCACCAGGTTGGAAAAGACCCACCGGATCATCAAGTCCAACCATCCCCATCAATCACTAACCCATGTCCCTCAGCACCTTGTCCACCCGTCCCTTAAACCCCTCCAGGGAAGGGGACTCAACCCCCTCCCTGGGCAGCCTCTGCCAGGGACCAATCACCCTTTCCGTGAAATATTTTTTCCTGATGTCCAGCCTGAACCTCCCCTGGCAGAGCTTGAGGCCATTCCCTCTCGTCCTGTCCCCTGTCCCTTGGGAGAAGAGCCCAGCTCCCTCCTCTCCACAACCTCCTCTCAGGGAGTTGGAGAGAGCAATGAGGTCTCCCCTCAGCCTCCTCCTCTCCAGGATAAACACCCCCAGCTCTCTCAGACGCTCCTCCTAGTGACACTATTGGACTGTTTGACACTAATTGTCAGTGTTGGAGAGGTGGCACTTCAGGCAGGGAGGGAGCTAACAAAACACAGGGCAATTTGCAGAGGAGACGTTGGAGTTCATGGTTCCAGGCTTTGCTGTGGATTTCCTTTTTATCCTTCCATCTCCGAGTCTTGGAGCTCCCATCACGAACTGGGCTGCTAGTCCTTCCTTTTCTACTTCGCTTCGACTGCGAGCCCCTCAGGGCAGGGGCTCTACCTTAACCTGTGTGCAGCGGGACAGCTCTGTCCGTAGGGAGCTATAAATAGCGAGCCTGTCCAGCCCTGTGACATCCACGCTTACTATAATTGCCTGGTGTGCACTCCTGTGACAAGGGTTATTTCAGCTGTCAGGGAAAGGAGGAACTGAAAAGGATTGTCACAGACAGCTTCCAGCTCTCGGTTTCCCTGTTAAACTCCAGCCTGGGACCAGTTCTCCCTCCTGCCTCGGAGTTCTTCTTTCTCTAGCTGCGTGTCAATGATTCCCGGTGTCAGTCCAGCGCAATTTCATAGAATCCTAGAATAATCTGGGCAATTCTGTTTTGGAAGCAGTTTTGTCGAGGGCTCGTGGTGGTGCTGCCTGTTTCCATCTTTAACTCGTGCTCATTTATTTTGTCTTCGCCACTTGCCAGAGGAGGCTAATTCTGCAGCAATCATAGAATCACTAGGTTGGAAAAGACCCACTGGATCATCTAGTCCAACCACTCCCACCGATCACTACCCCATGTCCCTCAGCACCTCATTCACTCATCCCCTAAACCCCTCCAGGGAAGGGGACTCAACCCCCTCCCTGGGCAGCCTCTGCCAGGGACCAATCGCCCTTTCCATGAACACCCACAGCTCTCTCAGCCGCTCTTCAGAATCCTTGTTCTCCAGCCCCCTCACCAGCTTCGTTGCTCTTCTCTGGACTCGCTCCAGAGCCTCAACATCCTTCTGGTGCTGAGGGGCCAGAACTGACCCCAGGATTCGAGGAGCGGTCTCCCCAGGGCTGAGTCCAGAGGGAGAAGAACCTCCCTGGACCTGCTGGCCACGCCGTGTCTGATCCAAGCCAAGATGCCCTTGGCCTTCTTGGCCACCTGGGCCCCTGCTGGCTCCTGTTCAACCAACACCCCCAGGTCCTTCTCCTCCAGGCAGTTTCCAGCCAGGCTTCTCCTAGTCTGGAGCTGCTCAGGGTTGTTGTGCCCCAAGGGCAGGACCCAGCATTTGGCCTTGTTCAACCTCATCCCGTTGGTCTCAGCCCATGGATCCAGCCTGTTCAGATCCCATTGGAGCCTCCCGACCCTCCAGCAGATCGACTGATCATTTATCAGTCATTCCTGACATCACTGTGGTTTTGTCACTCTATGCTCGCGTGAGGAATTCAATGAGTCACGGGGAGACAGCGAATAAAAGCAATGACAATGTCCAGGACAATCCTTTCTCTCTGCACAGCTCGCGGATGTTCTTTCAGAAGTGATGAAAGGTTGAAGCAGGGCTTCTTTCTGCTCTCACTTCTCTGCTGAGAGATGAGTAAGCACCACGAGGGTTCTGCCGACTGTTCTTTGTGAAGGACCTTCATTTGCACTCCCTGGGGAGGTGGCTTGAGAAAACCTGGCTTATTCTGTGCTACAAAATTCCTCTAACAGACTTGGGAATGACTTTGTGCCCCATGTCTGTGCTTATTCTGTGCTACAAAATTCCTATAACGGACTTGAGAATGACTTTGTGCCCCACGTCTGAACCCTTCTGGAATCAGATTAAGTAGAAATAAGTTGCTGCAGTCCTGCCTGTGCACATCTGTCAACAGAAGCTGCAGTTTATTGCTGCAGCTTAAACAACAGCCACGCGTGAACTCATTGCATGGTGGCAAAAAACAGCTTGTCTCCTGCTTGTAGGGCACCTCTCCCAGTGACAGAGGCTTCATCCGATGGGTAGCTGCGAGCAAAACGCCAGTGGGAATGTGCAGCAGCAAAGCAAAAATGTCAGGAGCTGTCAGCCACGGGCTCTTGCAGCATCTTTTCTGCTGCCACAACATCTCAGGGTCAGATGTGGCTCCAGCGATTCAGCAACATTAGCAACTATGATTCTATTTACAAGTGGGGTTCCCAGGGCTCAGGGCTGGGTCCAGCCCTGTTCGGTGTCTTCATCAATGACTCAGGTGAAGGCATCGAGCGCACCCTTAGCAAGTTTGTGGGTGACACTGAGCTGGGTGGAAGCTGGATCTGCTGGAGCGTCGGGAGGCTCCAAAGGGATCTGAACAGGGTGTTTATCCTGGAGAAGAGGAGGCTGAGGGGAGACCTCATTGCTCTCTCCAGCTCCCTGAGAGGAGGTTGTGGAGAGGAGGGAGCTGGGCTCTTCTCCCCAGTGCCAGGGGACAGGACGAGAGGGAATGGCCTCAAGCTCCACTAGGGGATGTAAAGACTCTCCTTTGGCTAGTTCCAGGGGCTGTGCTTTTGACAGGGAATGAACTTTGAGAGGTGACTAAGCCCATCTCCTCCTTCCTCTGCCAAATGCAGCCCTTGCTTCTGACTCAGCAAGCTGAATCTCATCTCTTTGGCACAGTCGCTGAGGTACCAGACATAACAGCATCAAGAAAATTAGCTTCTCATCCAAAGCATGAGCTCTCCAGTTGAGTATAGTGTTACTGTAAGCATTTTTTATTACTCTTCCTTCCCCACGTTCACTGATAATGTTTGGATGAACACCATGTGGTCTGAGCAGCCCTACAGCGAGGAGCTCAGGAAGCTGCTCTGCGTTGTTTGTACAGTGCTGGCTGCTGGAATCTGGTCTCCATTTACAAAATCTTTTCCATATACAAAGGTGAAGGAAGGTCTCCTCTCTCCAAAAGCTACCAGAGGTAAAACCGTCTTAATGCGAACAGCAGGGCTCCAACAATACTGCAACTATGCAGATTTTTTTCCTCCTGTTCCTATTGATTTATTATGTGAATTCAGGCGACTGTAACTTTGCAACCCCTGCTATTTATCTTTTGATAGAGCAAGCCCAGCAGTACATCTGCCTCTGGGATCGCTGACTGAAGCCTCGGTAATTTGAGTACTTGGACCAAAGTACTCAGAGATCCTTGGACTAAGAACCCTCTTTGCTATTAAGAGCACTTCGCACAAGTTAAGCTTCATAAAATCCTTCTTGGCTCTCGCTGCCTCTTTTGTGCGGATGATAAAACGGACTATTCCGTGCAGGTGACAGACCTGGAAGGATTGCGTTCAGTGTTAGAAAGAGCTCTCAGAAATAAACGTGGTTTTTTTTTCCAAACCTGTTTTCCAGAGAAAATTGGAAAAGGGGAACAGCAGCCAAGCCCCACCTGTGCCCAGACAGGCTGCGTTTGTGGGGGACAAAGATGGGGTTCAGGAGGGTTCCTCACTCATCTTGTTCACCTCTTAGCACAGAACCCAAGGGTCAGCTGAGTTCAGTGCTCTCTGCCCCTTACAGTTATTACTCCATGTTGCAGAGGAAGAAGAAAAACACCCCCAAGGGTGAGATACTGACTTTTTTCGCCTCTTCTTGAGGAGTTTCCTTTCAGCTCTGAAACAGCTATTGAAATACCAGGGCTCTCATTTTTATTTTGTGTAGTCATAAAATGATAGCATGGTTTGGGTTGGAAGGGACCACAAAGCCCATCCAGTTCCCCCCCCTGCCACTGGCAGGGACACCTCCCACTGGATCAGGGGCTCCAAGCCCCATCCAACCTGGCCTTGAACCCCTCCAGGGATGGGGCAACCACAGCTTCCCTGGGCAACCTGGGCCAGGGCCTTCCCACCCTCAGCATGAAGAATTTCTTCCTGATGTCCAATCTAAATCTTTCCCCTTCCAATTTAAAGGCATTCTCCCTTGTTCTGTCACTCCGTGCCCTTGCAGAAAGTCCTGCTCCATCTTTGCTGGATCCACGTCCCACACTGAGAAGCTGCTCTAAGCCCTCCCTGGATCCTTCTCTTCTCCAGGCTGAACATCCCCAACTCTCTCAGCCTGTCCTCCTACAGGAGATGCTCCAGCCCTCTATTATCTTCATGGCCTCCTCTGGACTCACTCGAACCCCTCCTTGTCCTTGCTGTGCTGAGAACTCCAGAGCTGAGCACAATACTGCAGGCGAGGTCTCACAAGAGAGGCATAAAGAGGGAGAACCCCCTTCCTCACCCTGCTGGCCACGCTTCTTTGGACGCAGCCCAGGTCACAGTTGGCCTTCTGGGCTGTGAGCACACACTGCTGACTCATGTTGAGCTTCTCATCAGTCAGCACCCAAGTCCTTCTCAGCAGAGCTCCTCTCAATCACATCATCCTCCAGCCTAACATGAAACTACGGATTACCCCAACCCAGCTGCAGGACCTTGCCCCTGGCTTTGCTGAACCTCATGAGGTTCACACAGCTCCACTTCTCCAGCTTGTCCCGGTCCCTCTGGACGACATTCCTTCCTTCTGGTGTGACAACTGCATTTCTCTGTTTGGTGTCATCTGCAAACTTGTTGAGAGTGCACTTGATCTCACTGTCTGTACCATCAATGGAAAGATTAAACAGCACTGGTCCCGGTATGGACCCCTGAGGGACACCACTTGTCACGGATCTCCATCTGGACTTTGAGCCATTGACTACCCTGTGGATGCGACCATCCAGCTAATTCCTTATCCACCCGTCCAATCCATCTCTCTCCAATTCAGAGAGCAAGATGTTGTGGAGGACCATGTCAAAGGCTTTGAAGAGGTCCAGATGGCCGACATCCATTGCTTTCCCCCATCCACTGAGGAGATCCCCCCATCATAGAAAGCCACGAGGTTGGTCAGGCAGGACTTGGCTTGGTGAAGCCGTACTGGCCGTCTCAGGTCACCTCCCTGTCCTCCATGTGCTTTAGCAAAGCTTCCAGGAGGATCTGCTCCATCATCTTCCCAGGCACGGGGTGAGGCTGACAGGCTGGCGGTTCCCAGGGTCCCTTCTCCTCCTTTTTAAAAATGGGTTCAATGTTTCCCTTCTTCCAGTCACCAGGGGTGACTGTGAGTCCTGTGAGTGCCACGACTTTTCAAATGTCATGGAGAGTGGCTCGACAACCACATCAGCCAATTCCCTCAGGACTCTGGGATGCATCTCATCAGGTCCCATGGACTTAGATATGTTCAGGTTCCTCAGGTGGTCACAAACCTGATCCACTGGGAGGGGGTTTAAAAGATATTGCTGTTAGCTGTACACGTGTGCCGAGTTGTTCTTAACTCCGGGACTCCACCTGTGGGATTCACAAAGAATATTGTTAATCTGATGTGAGGCAAACTATTTTTTAATGCCTTGGTTTGTGTTGTTCATAAAAAAAAAAAAATCCACCAAAACCACACAGAGAAAACAAGATCGGGAACTGGAAATGAGGAATGGGCCCCAGATCCAGAACAATCATCCCTGGATATAACTGGATGTGGTTTTGATTTGATCTTCTGGAGATCCTGTACTAGGATCAAGGATTCATGGCCCAATTGCGGCAACGCTTTGGTTTAAAATGGAAATTTTGAGTGAAGAGATGCCAGCCAAAAACACTTCAGCATTTAGATTTAAGCCAGCAATGGACACGCTGCATCTCAAGAAAACCCTGACCTCCTGTAGCCCTGTCCTTACCATTTTATTTGCACAAAACCATGAAGAAACAATCAAAATAAAGCTGTCGTGCTTGGGGAACACATTCAGTAAACGTTACCTTGGAACATTCTCTGTTCTCTGGCTGCAGAGAAGGACACACAGCCCAGGCTAAAGGTGTGACTGTCCCACACCAGAGTCTCCTTACAGAGACTTTTAGCTTCTCACGGGTGCAACCTGATCACAAAATCCCATCCCTGTTTTCCCACTGTCCAGGTGATGCTGCAGTGATCCAGGCTGGCAGGTATCGCCGAGCGCTCTCTGCTCACGCCCTCTCCAGTCATTACCACTGTGATTACATTAATATCATAATATTTATCCTGCAGTACAGAAGCAAGCAGAGTGACTGATTAGTCCAAAGAACAGGGAGGAACCGGGACTCCAGGGCTCTCTCAGCAGTGTTACTGGAATTTTGCCAGTTAGGGCAATTGCCAGAAGAATCATAGAACGGTTTGGGTTGGAAGGGACCTTAAAGATCATCCCGTTCCAACCCCCCTGCCATGCAGGGACACCTCCCACTGGATCAGGCTGCCCAAGCCCCATCCAACACGGTCTTGAACACTTCCAGGGATGGAGCAGCCACCACTTCCCTGGGCAGCCTGGGCCAGGGCCTCCCCCCACTCATCATGAAGAAATTCTTCCTAATGTCCAGCCTAAATCTGCCCCTCTCCAGTTTACACCCATTGCCCCTCATTCTATCACCACAAGCCTTTGTAAACAGTCCCTCTCCAGCTTTCTTGGAGCCCCTTCAGGTACTGGAAGGTTGTCTTAGGACCTCCTTGGAGCCTTCTCCTCTCCAGGCTGAACAGCCCCAACTCTCTGAGCCTGTCCTCATATGGGAGCTGCTCCAGCCCTCAAATCATCCTTGTAGCCTCCTCTGGACCCGTTCCAACAGCTCCATCTCCTTCTTGTGTTGAGGATTCCAGAACTGGACACAGCACTCTAGATGAGGTCTCACAAGAGAGGAGCAGAGAGACAGAATCCCCTCCCTCACCCTGCTGGCCTCGCTGCTTCTGATGCAGCCCAGGACACGGTTGGTTTCTGGGCTGCGAGCGCACATTGCTGACTCATGCTGAGCTTCTCATCAATCAGCACCCGGAGTCCTTCTCCTCAGGGCTGCTCTCAATCACATCATCCCCCATCCTGTCTTGAAACCGGGGATTGCTGCAACCCAGGATTAGGACCTTGTACTTGGCCCTGTGGAACCTCATGAGGTTCTCCCAGCCCCACTTCTCCAGCCCATCCAGGTTCCTCTGGATGACATCTCATCCTTCTGGTGTGCCAACTGCACCACTCAGCTTGGTGTCACCTGCAGAACTTGGACACTGGTTGAACTGGGCAGACTGGCACAAGCCTCGGCTGTGACTGTCTTGATGCAGCAACACCTCACCTGCACAGGTAAGTCCTGGTGAGCCCTGAGGAGCTCAAATAACCTCTGAGATTAGATGTAGCAGAGAAAAGAAAACACTAAAGGGAAGGTGTCTCCTTTGTGATCTCAAGGGTGGGCACTGTAAAGGATTAATGACTACTAATTTCTCTTGGTTGCGTTTATGAAGGACGTGCACATGCACATCCTGGATCTCTGATTCGTCCAACTTTTTTTATGGTCCTGTGAATCATGCGGGAGGAAAGTGCCTGAATGCTTTCAGAAATACCTCATGGTTCTTCACAGCATTTTAATAACAGACATATATGGCAGTAATCACGGTATTCTTACTTCTACAGCTGGACAGTCTGACTGCATAAAATAGGCTCTGGCCCCTGAATGAGCAAAATGCCAGGGTAATTTCTGAAACTTGACAGCACAGAAGGCCACCTAGAAGGTAATTTATCTATTTAGGAGGACTAAAGGCCTGAAAAATGCTTTGCTGGGTTTTAGCCCGTGGTTCTGGGGGGTCTAGCTATGTCAAATTCAATTCTCAGAGCACTAAATCCACTTTTATCATCTTTCTGCTGCTTGTCCTTGGGATTATCATCACCCCAAGGTCTCTTTATCTGTTAAATTTCAATCTGATGGATGTGCCTGAACGTCACACTTGCAGATCTCTTGCCATACTACATGTATTTCACTCTTCCACTGGGGAAGGTTAGAAAATTATTAGTATTTGATAGGAATGGTTGGACTCGATGATCCAGTGGGTCTTTTCCAACCTGGTGATTCTATGATTCTATGATTATAACACTTAAAAAAACCCAGAGCTATGTCTCTGCCCACGATTCCTGACTACGGGAAGTCCTTGTAAGGAGGGGGCATCTCTGAATCCATCTGATCCACCTTCCTGTACAAACCTCTGTCAACAGCAAAACTGCTGCAGTTGCAATCAATCTTGTGTTACTAAAATGCCCCTTTCACTGGGGCTCCATCCTCCTCTACCCTAACAGACAAAGGCTGCTCACATTTAAAAGCCAGGCTAACTCTACGTGTATGTTTGGGATGAGGCCAGGTATTGAGTAATGCAAAGGGATCGATATTCATAATCTGGAGCAGCCAAAAATACGCCTTGTGACTTCTCCATGTCCTATATAGTTCTCCATATGGTTCATTTGAAATCCTTTTAGAAGCTTAGCAAGGAGCGTATTGCAGTGAATGTGGAAAAAATGATGCATGAGGATAAGAAGCACAAATGCTCCAGAGGCTTCGTAGGGTCTACGGTCTTAAAATAAGCTCCTGGGTTTTAAAGCGATCTGGTGAAACCCTCTTTATCGAGGCAGCGGGATAGAAGGCGTTGGACAGCTGGCGATCAAATCCCCAGTAAACACTCCTGGTAGCCGAACTCTGTGCAAACAGACACTATTAAGGCAAAGACCTGGAAGATCAACAAAGAATTGCAGGTCTGGGTAAAATGATGAAATGGATTACAATTAGCGTCACTGGGCTGGGGGAGCGCAGGCTTTCCTATCGACTCACAGCGACCAGGCACCTTAATCAAATAATGAGGGGGCCAGTGCGGTGGGGAGAAAGCTCAGCATCAGTCAATATTATCTCAAGGACACCTACTGTAAATTAGCAGGCTGATGGGTGCAGCACGGTTCCATTCAGGGGGAAAACCTAGAAATTACCAGATGCAGCTACGGGGGCTCAGCCCCGGCTGCCCAGAAAAGGATGGAGTGGCAAAAGGTTTTGTGAGCTGGCTGGCCGTCGGCGTGTCTGAGAAACTATGTGTACTATGTGTATGATTCTATGACCGTGCTGGATCTGCTCCTTCCCCAGCCAGAAAGCTGGAAACTTCCAGACAGTGGGATTTTTGGAAGAGGGATGTGTGTGTGTGACGGTGTCATCTTCTGAAGGGCTCATGTCCCCCAGCCTTCCTCTTTTCATAGAATCATAGGATCATAGAATCACTAAGTTGGAAAAGACCCATCGGATCATCAAGTCCAACCTTTCCCATCAATCACTAACCCATGTCCCTCAGCACCTCGTCCAACTTAAACCCCTCCAGGGAAGGGGACTCAACCCCCTCCCTGGGCAGCCTCTGACAGGGACCAATCACCCTTTCCGTGAAATATTTTTTCCTAATGTCCAGCCTGACCCTCCCCTGGTGGAGCTTGAGGCCATTCCCTCTCGTCCTGTCCCCTGTCCCTCGGGAGAAGAGCCCAGCTCCCTCCTCTCCACAACCTCCTCTCAGGGAGTTGCAGAGAGCAATGAGGTCTCCCCTCAGCCTCCTCTTCTCCAGGATAAACACCCCCAGCTCTCTCAGATGCTCCTCGGAATCCTTGTTCTCCAGCCCCCTCACCAGCTTTGTTGCTCTTCTCTGGACTCGCTCCAGAGCCTCAACATCCTTCTGGTGCTGAGGGGCCAGGACTGACCCCAGGATTCGAGGAGCGGTCTCCCCAGGGCCGAGTCCAGAGGGAGAAGAACCTCCCTGGACCTGCTGGCCACGCCGTGTCTGATCCAAGCCAAGATGCCCTTGGCCTTCTTGGCCACCTGGGCCCCTGCTGGCTCATGGTCATGTTTTCCCCACTAAGTTCACTTTCCTACGACAAAAGCTGGATTTTTCCTTCAAGTCCCAAACCAAACTACTGGCCCCAAAAGGGCCAGAGCTGAGGGCAGCCCTGCTGAGGGGGATTTGAGCCCCACTGAGGGGAATCGAGCCCTGATGAGGGGGATTTGAGCCCCATTGTGGGGAATAGAGCCCTACCGGGGGGGATTTGCACCCCACTGATGCGAATTGAGCCCTGTTGGGGGGATTGAGCCCCACTGAGTGGAATCGAGCCCTGCTGAGGGGGAATTTAGCCTCACTGAAGAGAACAGAGCCCTGCTGGGTAGTATTTGATTTTGATTCTACAGTTTTGTGATTACAGGATTATATGATTCTGTGATTTTGAGATTCGATGATCCTGTGAGTCTATAATGATGTGATTTTGGGATGCCAGGACTCAATGATCCTGTGCTTCTGTGCTTCTGTAATTCTAAGATTCTGTGATTTTGGGATCCTATGATTCTGTGACTATGATTCTGCAATTATGTGGTTCTGTAATTCTGTGAGTCTGATTGTGGGGCTATGACTCTGGGATTCTATGGTTTTGTGATTCAGTGACTCTATGATTCTAGGATTCTGTGATTCTAGGATTATTTGGGTCTAAGATTCTATGATTCTGTGATTTGGGGATTTTAGGATTCTACGATTGAAACTCATTAGGGGAGGGAGGAGGGACGTGAGCCTCGTTGAGGGGGATTTAAGCCCCCTGGGGGGCAGATTTGAGCCCCGTTGAAGGATATCTGAGTCCTGTTGGGGAGAATTTGAGTCCCATTGGGGGGGATTTGAGCTTCATTGTGGGGGATTTGAGACCCGTTGTGGACGATCTGAGCCCCGTTGTGGAAGATTTGAGCCCCATCGAGGGGGATTCGAGCCCCCTTGGGGGATACTTGAGCACCGCTGGGGACGACCTGAACCCGATTGCGGACGACCCGAGACTCGTTAGGGGTATTTGAGCCCTGTTGGAGGTATTTGAGCCTTTTGGGGGGAAATCTGAGCCCCGTTGGGGAGGATTTGAGCCCCGTTGGGGGTATTTGAGCCCCGTTTGGGGGGTTCTGAGCCCCTTTGGGGAGGATCTGAGCCCCATTGGGGAGGATTTGAGCCCCGTAGGGGGATTTTTGAGCCCTGTTGGGGGCATTCGAGCCCCATTGGGGAGGATCTGAGCCCCGTTGGGGTGGATCTGAGTCCCATTGGAGGATTTTTGAGCCCTGTTGGGGGGATCTGAGCCCCATTGGGGGAATTTTGAGCACTGTTGGGGGGATCAGAGCCTCATTGGGGAGGATTTGAGCCCCGTTGGGGAGGATTTGAGCCCCATTGGGGATTTTTGAGGCCTGTTGGGGGGATCAGAGCCCCATTGGGGAGGATTTGAGCCTCACTGGGGGATTTTTGAGGGCTGTTGGGGGGATCAGAGCCCCGTTGGGGGGTATTCGAGCCCCCTTGTGGGGGATCAGAGCCCCGTTGGGGGTATTCGAGCCCTGTTAAAGGGTATCTGAGCCCCACTGGGGGGATTTGAGCCCCACTGAGGGGATTTGAGCCCCACTGAGAGGATTTGAGCCCCACTGAGGGGATTTGAGCCCCACTGAGAGGATTTCAGCCCCACTGAGGGGATTTCAGCCCCACTGGGGGGATTTGAGCCCCACTGGGGGGATTTGAGCCCCACTGGGGGGATTTCAGCCCCACTGGGGGGTTTGAGCCCCACTGAGGGGATATCAGCCCCACTGAGGGGATTTCAGCCCCACTGGGGGGATTTCAGCCCCACTGAGAGGATTTCAGCCCCACTGGGGGGATTTCAGCCCCACTGAGGGGATTTCAGCCCCACTGGGGGGATTTCAGCCCCACTGAGGGGATTTCAGCCCCACTAGGGGGATTTCAGCCCCACTGAGGGGATTTGAGCCCCACTGAGAGGATTTCAGCCCCACTGAGGGGATTTGAGCACCACTGGGGGGATTTGAGCCCCACTGAGGGGATTTCAGCCCCACTGGGGGGATTTCAGCCCCACTGAGGGGATTTGAGCCCTACTAGGGGGATTTCAGCCCCACTGCGGGGATTTCAGCCCCACTAGGGGGATTTCAGCCCCACTGAGGGGATTTCAGCCCCACTGGGGGGATTTCAGCCCCACTGAGAGGATTTCAGCCCCACTGCGGGGATTTCAGCCCCACTGGGGGGATTTCAGCCCCACTGAGAGGATTTCAGCCCCACTGAGGGGATTTCAGCCCCACTGAGGGGATTTCAGCCCCACTGGGGGGATTTCAGCCCCACTGAGGGGATTTCAGCCCCACTGAGGGGATTTGAGCCCCACTGAGGGGATTTCAGCCCCACTAGGGGGATTTCAGCCCCACTGAGGGGATTTCAGCCCCACTGGGGGGATTTCAGCCCCACTAGGGGGATTTCAGCCCCACTGAGGGGATTTCAGCCCCACTGGGGGGATTTCAGCCCCACTGAGAGGATTTCAGCCCCACTGAGGGGATTTCAGCCCCACTGCGGGGATTTCAGCCCCACTGCGGGGATTTCAGCCCCACTGCGGGGATTTCAGCCCCACTGGGGGGATTTCAGCCCCACTGAGAGGATTTCAGCCCCACTGAGGGGATTTCAGCCCCACTGAGGGGATTTCAGCCCCACTGGGGGGATTTCAGCCCCACTGAGAGGATTTCAGCCCCACTGAGGGGATTTCAGCCCCACTGAGGGGATTTCAGCCCCACTGAGAGGATTTCAGCCCCACTGCGGGGATTTCAGCCCCACTGCGGGGATTTCAGCCCCACTGCGGGGATTTCAGCCCCACTGAGAGGATTTCAGCCCCACTGCGGGGATTTCAGCCCCACTGAGAGGATTTCAGCCCCACTGAGGGGATTTCAGCCCCACTGGGGGGATTTCAGCCCCACTGGGGGGATTTCAGCCCCACTGAGGGGATTTCAGCCCCACTGAGGGGATTTGAGCCCCACTGAGGGGATTTCAGCGCCACTGAGGGGATTTGAGCACCACTGGGGGGATTTGAGCCCCACTGAGGGGATTTCAGCCCCACTGGGGGGATTTCAGCCCCACTGAGGGGATTTGAGCCCCGCTGAGGGGATTTCAGCCCCACTGCGGGGATTTCAGCCCCACTGAGGGGATTTCAGCCCCACTGAGCGGATTTGAGCACCACTGGGGGGATTTGAGCCCCACTGAGGGGATTTCAGCCCCACTGGGGGGATTTCAGCCCCACTGAGGGGATTTGAGCCCTACTAGGGGGATTTCAGCCCCACTGAGGGGATTTCAGCCCCACTGAGGGGATTTCAGCCCCACTAGGGGGATTTCAGCCCCACTGGGGGGATTTCAGCCCCACTGGGGGGATTTCAGCCCCACTGAGAGGATTTCAGCCCCACTGAGAGGATTTCAGCCCCACTGGGGGGATTTCAGCCCCACTGAGAGGATTTCAGCCCCACTGGGGGGATTTCAGCCCCACTGAGGGGATTTCAGCCCCACTGAGGGGATTTCAGCCCCACTGAGAGGATTTCAGCCCCACTGGGGGGATTTCAGCCCCACTGAGAGGATTTCAGCCCCACTGGGGGGATTTCAGCCCCACTGGGGGGATTTCAGCCCCACTGAGAGGATTTCAGCCCCACTGGGGGGATTTCAGCCCCACTGAGGGGATTTCAGCCCCACTGAGGGGATTTCAGCCCCACTGAGGGGATTTCAGCCCCACTGGGGGGATTTCAGCCCCACTGAGGGGATTTCAGCCCCACTGGGGGGATTTCAGCCCCACTGAGAGGATTTCAGCCCCACTGGGGGGATTTCAGCCCCACTGAGAGGATTTCAGCCCCACTGGGGGGATTTCAGCCCCACTGCGGGGATTTCAGCCCCACTGGGGGGATTTGAGCCCCACTGAGAGGATTTCAGCCCCACTGCGGGGATTTCAGCCCCACTGGGGGGATTTGAGCCCCACTGAGAGGATTTCAGCCCCACTGCGGGGTAGCCGAGCCCCGCTGGGGGATCTTTGAGCCCCGTTTAAGGGCATCTGAGCCCCGTTGAGGGGGATTCGAGCCCCGTTGAGGGCGATCCGAGCCCCGCAGGGTGGCACCCGCGCCCCGCCGGGGGTCCCCGCGCCCCCTGCCGCCTCCCCCCCCCCCCCGTTCTCTGAGGCGCCACGTCCGGGGGCGGCCCCGCCCCGCCCCGCTCTGCCCGCCCCGCGCTCCCCGCCGGGCGCCGGCCCCGCCGCTGCCGAGCGGAGCCGCAGCCATTGCCGCCCGGCGCCCGCCATGGCAGGTGGGTCCGCGCCTCCGGCTCTCACACCCGCCGGGGGGGGGGATATGTGTGTGTCTCTATTTCCCTCTGATTCCATATCACTTGGGGAGGAGGTCGCCTGGGTTTGGGGGGGCCTCTGACCCTCTGGGGGTGTGTGGGGGGGGTCTCTGATCCCCATAGATGTGTGGGCATCACTTGGGGAGGGGGTCGCCTGTGTTTCTGACCCCCTGGGGGATGTCTCTGATCCCCATATATGATGTGTGGGCATCTCTAGGAGGGGGGGGTGTAACCCAAATGTGTGTTATCCCTGCGAAATGGAGGGGGGGTCATCCTTGATAAGGGCTCTTATGCACGAGCGTCTTTCGAGGGGGGGTCACCTGTGTTTGAGGGGGTCTCTGATCCCCTGGGGGGCGTCTCTGATGCCCATAGATGTGTGGGCATCACTTGGGGAGGGGGTGGCCTGTGTTTGGGGGGGTGTCTGATCCCCGAGGGGTGTCTGATCCCCATATATGTGTGGGCATCACTTGGGGAGGGGGTCACCTGTGTTTGTGGGGGTCTCTGATACCCTGGGGGGGGTCTCTGATCCCCGGGGTGGGTGTCTCTGATCCCCATATATGATGTGTGGGCATCTCTAGGAGGGGGGGTGTAACCCAAATGTGTGTTATCCCTGCGAAATGGGGGGGGGGGGCATCTTTGGTGGGGGCTGTTATCCCTGTATATGCATGAGCATCTCTCAGGGAGGGGGGTACCCTGTGTTTCAGGGGTGTCTGTAATCCCCCTGGGGGGGGTCTGTATGTTAGGCATCTCTAGAAGGGGGGGTGTAACCCAAATGTGTGTTATCTCTGCGAAATGGGGGGGGGCATCTTTGGTGGGGGCTGTTATCCCTGTATATGCATGAGCGTCTTTCGAGGGGGGGGTCGCCTGTGTTTGGAGGAGTCTCTGATGCCCATAGATGTGTGGGCATCACTTGGGGAGGGGGTGGCCTGTGTTTGTGGGGGTCTCTGATCCCCGGGGGGTGTCTGATCCCCATATATATGTGGGCATCACTTGGGGAGGGGGTGGCCTGTGTTTGGGGGGGTCTCTGATCCCCGGGGGGTGTCTGATCCCCATATATGTGTGGGCATCACTTGGGGAGGGGGTCACCTGTGTTTGTGGGGGTCTCTGATCCCCTGAGGGGCGTCTCTGATCCCGGGGGGGGGATGTCTCTAATCGCCATATATGATGTGTGGGCATCTCTAGGAGGGGGGGTGTAACCCAAATGTGTGTTATCCCTGCGAAGTGGGGGGGGGCATCCTTGATGGGGGCTGTATATGCATGAGCATCTTTCGAGGGGGGGTAGCCTGTGTTTGTGGGAGATGGGGTTATACCTGGGAGGGGGGCATCCTTGCAGCAAAGAGACTAGTGGGGGGGTGGGGGTTGGGGGGGGGCTGTTATCCCTGTGTATGTGCGGGTATCTCTCTGGGATGGGGGGGTAACCCGTGTGTGTGTTATCCCTGCGAGATGAGGATGGGGAATTATACCTGGGGGGGGCATCCTTGCAGGGCTGGATTATCCTTTGAGGGGTTGGTGTGTGTTATCCTAGTGGATGTGTGGGTGTCTTTCTCAGGTGTGTGTGTGGGGGTAACTCGTGTATGTGTTATCCCTGGGAGGGGGGGTGTCCTTGGTGGGGAGGGGGTTATCTTTTGGGGAGTGGTGTGTGTATTAGCCATGCGTATGATCCATTAGGTATCTCGGGGGGGGGGGGGGGGTCTAACCCCTGTGTATGTTATCCCTGGGGGGTTATCCTTGGTTGGGGCTGTTATCCCTGTGCGTCTGTGGCATCTTTCTAGGGGGGCATAACCTGTGTGTGTGTTATCTTTGGGGGGGGCATCCTTGGTGGGGACTATTATCCCTGTGCATCTCTGGGCATCTCGGGGGGGGGGTGCTGTTTAACCCCTGTGTGTGTTATCTGTGAAGGATTGGGGGTTGTCTTTGAGGGGGGGCTGTCATCCTTGATGGGAGGGAGGTTATCTTTTGGGGGGGGTGTTATTCCTGTGCATGTGTGGGTATCTCTGGGGGTGGGAGGTAGCCTGTCTGTGTGTGTTATCCCTGAGGGATGGGGGGATGTCTCTGGGGGGGGCTCATCCTTAGTGGGGGCTGTTATCCATGTGTAGGCATCTCTTGGAGGGGTGTTATCCCTCTGTGTGTGTATTTTATCCCTGTGTGTATGTGTTATCCCTGGGGAGGGGGGGTTTATCCCTGCTAGGGGGGGGTGTGTGTTATCCCTGGGTGCGGCGGTTGTTGCCTCCCTTCTGCAGATCATCGCTTTTATAATATTTTTTTTTTTTTTTCTCTTTAATCTGAAACAAAATGGGTGGCAGAGCCGGGAGCTCAGGATGGAGAAAGGCAGGTTAATTCAGCCCTGGTCCTGCAGGGGTGGCCTCGCCTCCTCTCTGATCCCTGTCTCGTGATGCGCTTCAGGGGCTTTTCCTTTTTATTTATCCCTTGGCTTTTTTTGGTTGCTTTTCAGCCCTTCAGTGCAGATCGAGGCAGTCAATGTATCTGGTTTCCACTTGTCTTGCGAGCCCCGTTTGATACTATACGTGATTTTCTTCTGGTTTAAGGTATATTTTGGGTGATGAGGAAGTGATGTAGGTAGTGCAGGAAGATGCCTGAACAAAGCTTCGATTAGGTTTCCTTACTTCACGGATACCGACGGCCGATATATTGATATGTTGCATTTCTGCTTTGCCTTTTTTCCATGAAGATGGGGGTGCAGGGAGAGCCTTGCACAGTTCCATCCTGGCCTTTCATTTTGGAGCTGTCATTGTCGCTCCACAGGCTGTGGGGTGCGATGCAGCAATCCCTTAACCCCCAGGTGGGTGCAGGCAGGGACTGACCCGCCGAAGAGTCTCGCAGGAAAGTCCCCGGGTTTGTTTAACACAAGCTAAAAGACCCTGCTGGTTCAATTTTTCCACCTTAGTTTGCCCCGTGCAGCTGTGACTCACGGGATCTCAGTGCCAGGTAGATGCTGGGCTCCCTGTGAAATAAAAACACTGAGTGCTCCATGCTCCAAATATCAGTGTCCCAGGGAAGTCGTGGCTGCCCCATCCCTGGAGGTGTTCAAGGCCAGGTTGGATGGACCTTGGGAGATGACCCTGGGGGTTTGGAACTAGGTGATCTTTAAAGGTCCCTTCCAACCCAAACGATGCCGTGGTTTTCACAGGGAGCTCCATATGTCTGTGTGTCCTCACTGCAGCGCTGCTGTTCTTGAGCAAGCTCTCAATTACCCAGTTGAACCTCAAAAAATAAGCTGGGTATGGGTAGTGGCTTTACTGGCAGCTGGAGTTTGATGCGAGCTGTAAAAGCTGGAGTAGTCGGCGGAGTTTGATGTGAGCTGTAAAAGCTGGAGTAGTTGGAGGCTGTGCTGCGCGCCTTGGTTCACCTGGTGATCGAGCTCCCTGCATTGCAACAAGTAGCTCAGGTTCATAAACTGGAAAATAATCCTGGAGATACGTAGAACAATTGGATTAGCAGTTGATGAGCGCTTACAAGCCGAGCCTACTCCTAGGTTCAAGTCATGATCTAGATAACTTGAAATTTAGAGCATGGGGGTGCACTGGAACAAATTCAACCTTGGGCTAGCAGTGGGGTTAAACAAGCCCTGAGATTTTTATCATGGATTGTAACAAGCCTTTAGCTTTAGTAGAGATGCCAATAGGAGTTGAAAATGTCTTTTCAAAACTCTGGGGACAAGGGAAAGAGGCAAGGACTGCGATTCCCAAGAGTGAGTTGTGCTCCTGCTGTTCATTAATAGGTCACATTCCTACGGTTTAAAATCTATCCGAATCTATCACTTGTCTGTAAGCCCAACTCTTAACTGGGCTTAGATTTGGGGAGATGCTTTCACGAGGTGCCCTCCTTGAGTGGGTGCCAGGACCTGGATGGAGATGAGGTTCTTGGAGAACCCACCTCTTGCTTATCTGCATCTCCAGTAGAGAAACAAATCTGCAGGAAAACCAACTTTTTGAGTAAGAGAGGAATTTGGGGTGCAGGTTGATGAATGATTCCCTTGGTGACAGCCCCACTGTGAGTAGCCCTGGATGGTTGCGAGCTGGCAATGGTTGTGCGGCCGCTGAGCTCCGGAGCAGTTGAGCCACAAAATGATCTTTGTGGAGAGTTTTCACCCACTCTGTTCCTCCCCGAGCTGCAGATCCTGGTCTCATCCTGAGTATGAGTGCTGTATGTCCATGGGATTCTGTCTTCTGAAGCCAGGAAGCTGGATTCCAGCGGAGAAACAAGTCGTGTCTTTGTTGGCATTTATTTGGAGTCTTCACAGTGTGAGAAACACTCATTCACGGGTAAAATATTGAAAAGGACAAAGTCTTCGAGGCGAAGACAATGATATTTTTATTTTACAATTCAGCACTCAATCAGATGCCCTTCTAAAAAAGGCAGTGGGCATATATACTAGTTTTAGACAAAGAACTTTGTAAGTCCTCAAAGAATGTTTTTTTAGGTTATCCAGCCACGTCTGAAGACTTCCTTAAGGTTATCTCCTGACCTAAACCAGCTATATCGTAAAAGGCAACTAAGCATATCAATAAATTCTTGCAGCTGTGAGAGAGTGTTTGTTCTTTCAGGTTATTTATCCATGTCTGGAGATAGTCTGCATATCATCTCTTGATACAAGATGGATTTATATGACAAGATAATTAAAGATACAAACCAGCTGTAGCAAAACTTATCAATAATTCTCACAATGGGGTGCTTAAGAGAATGACAGGGTTTGAGGGATTTTTTTTTTCACTAAAAAACCCCTTTTTGACGTGGATTGTTTTCCCTACAGTTGTTCAGAAGACTCTGTAGAAGAAAAGTGCATCTGTACACAGTTACTATTTTAAAGGTTTTAAATTTAAAGCAAGTTGAGGTTTTGTTCTTTGATTCTATCGGTATGTTTCTTGGTTTTTTTCCATTCCCAAATCTTTTTTCAGCAAATCTTTTTTCACTTCCTCAATATCAGGGAGTTTATTGTGCTGTGAAGTTGGGCTGTTGAGGATGACTGGAGCCTGTTGAAAACTAAATAGGTGAAACTTTGCCCTTCTTCAGTGCAGATTCCTCCAGAAGTAGCTGCTAAATTGCTCTGCTGTGCTGCAGTTAACCTCTTCCCATCCTTGTGTGTGCAGGGGGAAGCCCTCTCGGAGCCCTAGGGAGCTGGTCCAGGTCACAGCAGATCACAAACCAGTGTCCCACATGCAGGGTGACTTCTGGAAGATCTTGTTCAGCTCTAGCTGTTCCTGTCGGTGTCTTTGTGCGAGAACCACGTAAGAAAACCATTAAGGAAATGCAAGGCCAAGAGGATTCTGTGGGGCCACTTCTTCAATAGATTTATTGTACTTATCATAGAATCACTAGGTTGGAAAGGACCCACCGCATCATCGAGTCCAACCGTTCCCATCAATCACTACCCCATGTCCCTCAGCGCCTCATCCACCCGTCCCTTAAACCCCTCCAGGGAAGGGGACTCAACCCCCTCCCTGGGCAGCCTCTGCCAGTGCCCAGTGACCCTTTCCGTGAAAAATGTCCAGCCTGAACCTCCCCTGGTGGAGCTTGAGGCCTCTTGTCCTGTCCCCTGTCACTTTTAGACTCTTCTTTATGTGTTTATCCTTCCGAGAGAAAATGCAGATGGCTGCACAGAATAGTTTGTCTTCCGTTGAAGATGACGCTTCCTGCATTGCTGAAAAAAATATTTGTATCAAGTCTTCTTATTTACGAAGGCTTAGCGGTCATGAAAAGGTCTGGCAGCAGTTACAGTGTGTTTTATATTACTTAAAAGCTGCAGGAGGAAAATACTGACAGTCAGAATGAGTGGCGAGAGATGCATCGTGGTGTAGTGTAAGGCAGGAATAAAATAAATCGGTTAAAATGAAAGCTCTTTGCCTTATTCCTCGCGGTTCCCAGGGTGAGATGTGTTAAGACATCATGCTAACTTTGTGGTTCTGCACGCGATGCTGCTGTCGGTGCCGGGGAGCAAGTTTTCTCCTTGGCTAAATATTTCTAGTTGTTATGAACCATCTTATGACAATATTAATTTGAAGGCAGAACAGAAATCCGATGGTATTTGGCCATTTTCAGATTATGAGAAGGAAACGTCTACTGTTTGAATGTTCTTCTGGTGGAGATGAATCCAAATATGGATTTCTTGCCATGGCAATTCGACCGTGAGAGAAGTAGAACTACCTCCTCGGCAAAGGGAACTGAAGTGTCGAAACATTGCTGGCACTGGGTGGGAAGAGGGAATAGGAGGGAGAAATGATCTCGTTATGAAGTTTTTTTCCTCTGGTAGCACTGACCATTAATCTCGACCATTCGTGTTGCCAAACATAACAATAAAAATGCGTATGGCATCAGAAATAGTTCGTGCCTGGCGACGTGCTGTCCCTCTCCTGTGGTTTTCTAATCCACTGTTGCTCTCAGAGATTGGAACTTACTTTTTAGTCTTGAACGTTGTCATCGGTCTAGTAAATAGTGAGTCATCGATCGCCTTGGGTCTGCAGAGTGTGGTGGCTGCTCTCGGCCCTGCCTGGACCCAGAGTAGAGCTGGGCTGGTTGGGCTTTAGATTAAAAGCGATCGAGGTCTGAGCTTGTGTTGGTGTCAATGGCAGAGGAGAGATTGACTCACCCTTATTTTGGTTTTGACTGTATCAGAAGCGTGGTGACTCACCAAAGGGATGTCAGAGGGCTGCAAATTTGTTGTCTGAATTTATTTTTAAATCACACGATTGCAGCAGTGCTGGGGACAGTTGGCCCAAGCATTTGGAGAATGCATGTTAGAGGGCAGCGCTGGCGGCAGGGAAGGAAGCGAAAAGTGGCTTCAGGGGTGCTTGTGCACTTATAGTCATAGAATCATAGAACCACCAGGTTGGAAAAGACCCACTGCATCATCGAGTCCAACCATTCCCATCAGTCACTAACCCATGTCCCTCATCACTTCGTCCACCTGTCCCTTAAACCCCTCCAGGGAAGGGGACTCAACCCCCTCCCTGGGCAGCCTCTGCCACTGCCCAATCACCCTTTCCATGAAATATTTTTTCCTGATGTCCATCCTGACCCTCCCCTGGTGGAGCTTGAGGCCATTCCCTCTCGTCCTGTCCCCTGTCCCTTGGGAGAAGAGCCCAGCTCCCTCCTCTCCACAACCTCCTCTCAGGGAGTTGCAGAGAGCAATGAGGTCTCCCCTCAGCCTCCTCTTCTCCAGGATAAACACCCCCAGCTCTCTCTTGGCTGTTCCTCGGAATCCTTGTTCTCCAGCCCCCTCCCCAGCTTCGTTGCTCTTCTCTGGACTCGCTCCAGAGCCTCAACATCCTTCTTGTGCCGAGGGGCCAGGACTGACCCCAGGATTCCCGGGCATTAACCTCGCTTGTGGGTGCTTTGGGCAGTTTGGGTGCTAAATGCAGCCACACATTTTAATTGGATATCATCTCATTTTTTGTGGCCGTGCAGCTGAGAGCAGGTTTAGGGTTGCGCTGGCTGTCAGTACTTCTGGAAAAGGTGAGAAAACAAAGAAGGGAAGTTGGGAAGCTGTAACAGGCTCTTAGCTTTGTTTATATTTTGAGGTGGTTATTGTACCATTGGTGGATTTATCCCAGTAGCCATATACCTGCTGTGAGCAATGGGAAGGAAATGCTAGGGACCTTTGGTGGCTGAGTCTGCCATTATGTAATGATGGGAAGGGGTTTTATTTCATAGAATCATAGAATCACCAAGTTGGAAAAGACCCATTGGATCATCAAGTCCAACCATTCCCATCAATCACTAACCCATGTCCCTCAGCACCTCGTCCACCCGTCCCTTAAACCCCTCCAGGGAAGGGGACTCAACCCCCTCCCTGGGCAGCCTGTTCTTTTTCTCACTTACCTGTAGGATTTTGTGCTTAAGCACAAAGCTCGGTTTTACTGTTTTATTGCGCTTTTAAGGAAAAAAAATGTGCGCGTTCTTATCAGCGTCCCAGGTCAGAGGGTATCTCATAAGAACAGGGCTGGGACTCTGTCACCGCTCTCGCTTTTTATTTAGAACCTTGGAACGGAAAGAAAATGCTGCAGTGCAACATTAGCAGCCTCTTACTTTGTGTCCCAGAGTTAACAGCACTTAGAGGATTGTGCTGGGAGAACCGTTGAATTTCCACGGAGCCTCAGTGACAGGAAAATAAATTCCAAACTCCTACAATTTTTGCTCCGTTGATTTCTTACCCTTTGTGTGAAGAATCCTGCGTGGTCCCCTCACCATTCCTGGGCAAGGAAAGCACATCCTTGGTTTGGCAAACGGGGAGCTCTAAAGCACCAGTTGCTACACAGGTCAGAGCATCTTTTTTTTTTTCTTTTTTTTCCCTTTTTACTTTTTTATACAAAGGACTGGATGATCCGGTGGGTCTTTTCCAACCTGGTGATTCTATGATTCTATGACTATAAGTGCACGAACGCCCTTGAAGCCACTTTTCGCTTCCTTCCCTGCTGCCGGCGCTGCCCTCTATACAATTTTTTATACTCTTCCTGAGAGTTTTATACTCTTCCTGATGCACAAAGCACCTGCTTCTCTTAACAGATTGGAGTTGTTGAGAAAAGCTTAGGGAGTGTGGTGTCCTGGTGAGGATTTCAGTGTCTGGAGGCCAAACCGATGGAACAACTGGGATTCAGACCGAGAAGTCAATTTGGAGCTCTGAGTCGCTGGTTTGAACTGCAGAACATCAAATTCTCATACTGTCCTGTGTCCTGTCGTGTAACAATCACAGTTATCCATTGTTTGCTGATAGCAGAAGTATATTTGTATGAGGGTAACGTTTAATTTAATGTGTGGAATTTTGGGACGTGGAATAGCTTCAGATTTAGATTAGACATTAGGAGAAAATTCTTGATGATGAGGGTTGGGGATGCTGTGGCCCAGGTTGCCCAGAGCAGAGGTGGCTGCCCCATCCCTGGAGGGGTTCAAGGCCAGGTTGGATGGGGCTTGGAGCCCCTGATCCAGTGGGAGGTGTCCCTGCCCATGGCAGGGGTGGGACTGGATGGGCTTGGAGGTCCTTTCCAACTCAACCCATTCTGTGATTCTGTGATTTCTCTTCTTCTAGCTGGAAACTGAAAGGCGAGCGGGAACAGCTCAATTTGCAGTGTATTCATTTCAGAGTGGAGAGAGCAGCAAACCTGTCTGGCTGTAAATAATCTTTAGTGTCAACTAACCCTGCGGGTTGAGCTTTCTGGGATTGTTGGTTGCGTACTGAGGTCTGTAAACTGGGTCAGCTCTTACGAGTCGGGCGTTCAAACGAGCTGGCGTGTTAGTTGTCAGTCTGTCTCGTCTGCAAATCTCAGAAAAAGCCAAGGATGGAAGCATGAGCTCTTTGGGAGAGGATACGTGATCCTTCCTGTGCAAGCAGATCTTGAAACCACCTTTGAAGCACTGGTGTGACCTCAGGCCCTGGGTGCTTGCAAACATCTATTGCTAATGAGCCTTCTTTTTCATAGACTCGCAGAATCACCAGGTTGGAAAAGACCCATCAGATCATTGAGTCCAACCATTCCTATCAAATACTAAACTATGTCCCTCGGCAGCTCCCACCCGTCCCTTAAACACCTCCGGGGAAGGTGATTCTTTGGGATCAAACGTGTTTAATGCTTTTCATGAAGACACCTAATAAGGTGCAGTTTAATCAAGCTATGCTGCCTCTTACACCTTCTATTAAGTTTCTTTGTATGAATGAGCCAAAACCCAAAGCATTCTCTGAGCCCCTCAACTGTTCAGCTCTGTGAAGACTTGATGGTCAGTGCTGGCCCAGCGTTGATCTTGAGAATCATAGAATCATAGAATCACCAGGTTGGAAGAGACCCACTGGATCCTCAAGTCCAACCATTCCTATCAAGGTGTGATAGGAAGGTGTGTTGTCCCTTATTTTCCAAACCCTCCAAATCGTAAGCCGTGGGTTTATTAAGATCTAACGACTGGTTTTGTTCTGGAGGCTGTTGTGACAGATAATGTGTTGCTGAACGACAGGTAAAGGATTTATTATGGAGACACCTTCAAAGGAGCTTCTGTCTGTATTGGTCTTTTCTCCTCTTAATTATTCAAATGGCAAATTCTGTTTGAGGGCAAAATGTACACCAAAAGGATAATTCTCCAAAGAGTAGCAGCGAAGAATTCCTGTGTTTTAAGTGATGCCAATTAAGTAAGAATAATTGCAGTTATTTTATTTTTGAAGTAATGGTGCAGAGACATCTGCACAGATGATGAGGAAACCAGTAAGGTACCGTCTTGAAGCCACAGTAAATTGGCTTAGAAAGGTTGGGTTAGTGGCAAAACTCACAAAAAAGCACATTCTGCTGAATGTTGCCAACATAGTTTTTTGGAAAAGCATGTCCTGCAGAAAAGAAATAGCTGTCCTTCAGAAACCTGTAGCTGGCATAAATATTATTGTAATGAATGTGAACTGTGTCAAAATATTATAAATTTTTGTGCTTTTCCTAAGTGACCTGTTCAGTATTAAGTGGAGCATTCAGTTTCTGTCCCCTCAGCTAGAAAAAAATTCACAGTAAACAGTCTTTTTAACAGTTCTGTGCTTGTAGGGCTATTTAATGCATTCATATATATTTAATGCGTTGCTAATTAACCACTTACATATGGAGAACAAGCTTCAAAGCTCTTGTGCTGAGTTACGCCTTGCGTCTCTCCAAGGTGACGTGTTACGTGACGTCCAGGTTGGTCGTCAGCTGGATTTCAACAGGTCCTGGTTACCTCCCGCCTCTGCCCTTTGTCCTTGGGGAGCTGGGGGCTGCGTCGCTGGCATCACACTCGCTTCTCGAGCCGTGAGCAAGGTGTGCAAATGCACATTTGTAAGGGAATAGATTGTGATCGCTCTGCGTGTGAACACTTTCACCTACGCTGCCTGAAACAGGAGCAGGAGAAGTTAACCAGCGAGTCTGTTTAAACACAACCCGTCTCTATAAACACTTCCAGGCTCATCGTGAAATTCATAGAATCACCAAGTTGGAAAAGATCCACCGTATTATTGAGTCCAACCACAGTTGTTTTGGGATGTGGGTTGAGAGTAAGTAGTGCTAGTTTAACTTAAAGATTATTAATGGCAATAATGACTTTATTTTCCCCCGTAGCTCTAGCAAACCAAGCTCAGTGACCAGAACTCGTGGGACAAAGAGTTGGCCAACAGTTATTGGTAGTAATAGCAGCATGTGTGATGGCTAATGTAATTATTAGCGTCTGTTATTGCTCTGTGGCAGTAGTAGGTGATCTGCTTGTACCCTGCTTTTTGCCACTTGTTCTCCAGCCCCCTCACCAGCTTCGTTGCTCTTCTCTGGACTCGCTCCAGAGCCTCAACATCCTTCTGGTGCTGAGGGGCCAGGACTGACCCCAGGATTCGAGGAGCGGTCTCCCCAGGGCCGAGTCCAGAGAGAGAAGAACCTCCCTGGACCTGCTGGCCACGCCGTGGCTGATCCAAGCCAAGATGCCCTTGGCCTTCTTGGCCACCTGGGCCCCTGCTGGCTCGTGTTCAACCAACACCCCCAGGTCCTTCTCCTCCAGGCAGTTTCCAGCCAGACTTCTCCTAGTCTGGAGCTGCTCAGGGTTGTTGTGCCCCAAGGGCAGGACCCGGCATTTGGCCGCAGCAAGGATACCTGCACAAAATCCCACCAGGAATGGTGCCGTCTCTACCCCCTCAGCACCTGGGAGCCTTGAAACAGTTCTCTGCGAGTGCTATGAATTCGCTGGTTATTCCCAGGAAAGATTTCTTGAAATAAGCTTGAAGGAATGAAAGGTCAGTGAGCAGGGAGGGCAGAACTCTCCCAGCTGGGTAATTAAAAAGAAAATTAAAAAGTGTGCTAAGTTGGAGATTGACTTGTGGCCATGCTTTGAAGATTAAAAGGGCTTTTTTTCGTTTTGGATGGAGGAAGTTGGGATTGGTGGGCGGAGGAGCTGCAGCTGCTGGAGCCGTCGGGCAGTGCTGGGTATAGAATCATAGAATCACCAGGTTGGAAAAGACCCATCAGATCATCGAGTCCAACCATTCCCATCAATCACTAACCCATGTCCCTCAGCACCTCATCCACCCGTCCCTTAAACCCCTCCAGGGAAGGGGACTCAACCCCCTCCCTGGGCAGCCTCTGCCAGTGCTCAGTGACCCTTTCTGTGAAAATTTTTTTCCTAATGTCCAGTAGCTGCGTTTATCTTGTTCACACGGAGCTGAAGGAAGGGCTGGGGTGGCTGAATACGAGTGCGACGCTCTGCTCGCATCCCTCGCCCTAAAACATTTTCTCCTGCAGCTGGAGTTGTCAGCCTGGCTGCTCACTGGTTTGGGCACCTGAGCAAACGGCGTATTGAATGCAAAACCGCGTGAAGGCTTTTTGTATAAACATGTTTTGCCTTCAGAAAATGAAAATAATAGCTGCTTCAGACAAAGAGTGGAACTTTCCAGGTTCTCTGCGCAGCCTGTAGCAAGGTCGGGTCGCTGTTGCTTTCTGTACAGAGATTTAGCGCACACTTCTGAAACTATCTGCGGCACAAAAATGAGAGAGAAAGCTGAAATATGCTCTGACTGAAGAGGAACAACAAGATAATGCCGAAACATTACAAAATGGCAACTTCAGCAGATAACACCAGCAGATAAATTTGCATCTCCGCTGCATTTTATGATCTGCGGTGTTGAACAGGTCCAGACTGTTGGGGTGATTGTACTCGTGGCTGGAGCCAATTAGTGCCCCAAAAATGTGCTTTGGAGGTGTGAGAAATGGGCTTATTCAGTCAGGTGGGTGCTGTTCCCCTCTTCTCAGCATCTTTTGAAGTTGATGGTGTATCCCCAGGCACCTGGGAGATCTTGGAAGGTAACGATGCTTTGGGGGTTACAGTCAGCAACCTCGCATGGTGTGATGTTGACCACCAAACAGGTTTTGCTTTAATCACTTCTTAGAAGAAAAACAATTTGAGGTTTTGCCTTTAATTACAACCATACCTGGAGGTCCAGGAAAGATGTAGGCGTCTGGCTTGTTTTATGGGCACGGTGAATACAATAGCGGGTCACCAAAAGCACATTCCTCCTCCTTTAATTTTGGAAGCGCTTTCATCTGTGCCGGTGGAGTTTATAGCTTTGGCTTCACTGCTCTTCTGTTGCTGTCTTCCCTTGAAAATGATTTCTTATTTCTTGCCTGAGTGTTTTTAAAGGCACTTCCATCTCACAATTGGTTCTTTACATAGAAGAACCGTCTGCTTTCAGGTATATCTTGGACTCCAGCTTTTTCTTACAAGCGTTCTTAGTAGGGCAGGTTCGATACGAGCTGTTCAGAGTTTGAGAAGAAAAGCTGGACGTGAAGCATTGTGTTGTCTAACTGGAAAAGTGGAAAGTGGTGGTATCCCTTCTTTTCTGGGTTGCCCCTTGGAAGCCCTTCTGTTGGGATGAGAGGGATGCAGGTTTGAATGGGCTGAGCCACCCAAGTGGTACCCAGGGCCATGTATTGCTTGGTGAATCGAATGAAGAGCTTTCACAGCTGTCAGTAATTCATGTGTGTGTTTGATACAGCACTAGGGAAGAGAGCAGTAGATGTATGGTTGAACTTGATGATCCGGTGGGTCTCTTCCAACCTGGTGATTCTATGATTCTGTGTTTTCATGTTAAAGCACATCTTAAGGGAAGTGCTTTTTCACGGAATTTATAATTCAGTGGATTTATAAATACCTCTATAAGATCAAACTGAGTCTTTCTTTGTCCCAGGCCGTGGGTGGAAGCGGATCTATTTGTTCTGCTGGTTTGTGATGCTGTTCCCTTGTTCCTGCTGTGTTATGTCGAGTGTCTACTGGAAGATGCACATGGGAGTCTGCTGTATAGACTGAATCTTTTCACTGATCTAACAGATTACATATCTGTTATGCCTTTGGTAGGAAGAATAAATTAGGAGGTTGTTACCAAAATGTAGTCGGGAGACTCGTCTGGCCATTGTAAATGAGGCATCCAACACCTCAACCTCCCAATGAAAAGGATGTCCTTGCGAAGGAGGTTTTGAGCATACGAGATAACCAGCGTGTGCTGTCCCCGTACACAAACACTGTTTTCAGTACAGTGGAAAGAAGTGACTTCAAAGAAGGATTTTGTCCTGACTCTGCGTGTTGTAAAACTAAGGAGGATGGCCTTGAGTAAATATCCAAGCTCAGAACCTTGCCTAAAGTTGCCAGTTAGTTACCAGTGTGAGTCTGACAGCAAAGCTTTGTAGGTCAGAGCGCTCCCAAGTTATCACTGTTCCCTCCTGAAGCTAAGCAATGAGGTCTCCCCTCAGCCTCCTCTTCTCCAGGCTAAACACCCCCAGCTCTCTCAGACGCTCCTCTTCTTCTCCAGCCCCCTCACCAGCTTCGTTGCTCTTCTCTGGACTCGCTCCAGAGCCTCAACATCCTTCTGGTGCTGAGGGGCCAGCACTGACCCCAGGATTCGAGGAGCGGTCTCCCCAGGGCTGAGTCCAGAGGGAGAAGAACCTCCCTGGACCTGCTGGCCACACCGTGGCTGATCCAAGCCAAGATGCCCTTGGCCTTCTTGGCCACCTGGGCCCCTGCTGGCTCCTGTTCAACCAACACCCCCAGGTCCTTCTCCTCCAGGCAGTTTCCAGCCAGGCTTCTCCTAGTCTGGAGCTGCTCAGGGTTGTTGTGCCCCAAGGGCAGGACCCGGCATTTGGCCTTGTTCAACCTCATCCCGTTGGTCTCAGCCCAGTGGCTGAGCAGCTAAGAAACTGCTGACTGGCCACACGCAAAGCTTACAGTGCTCAGAGCAGGAGAAACTGGCTGCTGGGATTCCACTTCCACCAGTAAAGTGCAGGAGTACATGGGACTTTCTGTTTGTTCCCACCTATCTTTCACAGGGTTAGGGAGTTTGGAGATGCACCAATATCCCACTATCTTCAGTCGTCACAAGGGTTCTGTTTGGAGTTAACGTTCATCCCAAGCACCTCTGCACTGTGGGGGGTAGTACCCAAGCAATCTGTGATTAGATCTATCCAGGTGCCGTCACAGAGCTGGGCTTCGAGTGGAAGCATCCAGATCACTAGGTGGTTTATTTGAACTAAATCATTGAGTGTAAATACTAAGTAATCAGAAATAAATCATTTGAATGATGAAATTCTCCATTCACCGGTGACGAACTTGAGAGCAATTGGTCTTAACTGTCATGTAAATACACAAGTCTTGATTAAGTGGATAGTTAAGTAATGTTACTTACATTGAACTCAATTACACTTTGAACTTTGATTTTCAGGGTGAGCAGAGCTTGAGGCTCTGGCCAATTTTAATGCAGCTATTAAAGAGAAAATAAATCTGGACATTGGAGTCAAATAGAATGTGGTGCATTTCAATCAGAACCTTACAGATTTTCCTTGCTATTGATCACCCAGTCCCTTAGCTCCCTGCGAGAGCATCAAATACCTTGAATCTAAACTAATTTCCAGCTTGTTCCTCAAAAGTGCAGTAGGTGAGAAATCTCACAGGTGCTGTGTGGGTCCGTGGTGCAGCAATTTATGTCACATCGTGTGGTTTTAAATCTTGAAGATACGGTGATGCTGGTGTTAAACCCTGTAGGTTTTCTGTGTGCTGAAATCAGACGATGCTTCTGTTTGCGAAAACATTTGGGAATCGGAAGTAAAGAGTAAAAGAAAGAATTGGAAAAGGAGCAAGTGGAGGAGGAGACTTTTCAACATCTCTTTAGAGCGGCAATTAAATGCTGGAACACAATGTGGTTTTGTATACGTATGCGTTGCATAAAGTTATCGGTGGAGATAATTGGCTTTCTTCCCTGCGTTCTTAGTGAGTGATGAATAAAGAGCACGTCACAAGTGTCAGCTTTCAGTTAAACGTGCCCTGTTCAGCAGTCGGATCTTTGATGCGAGAACAAGCCCGTGCTGCTTCTGATCTGCTGACGATCCCTGGCTTTCGCGTCCTGCCAATTAAGCGAGCTCTGGGAGCAGATGATGGACTTAAACACACGCCAGGCTGGCTCTGCTCATGGATTTATGGGGAGGTGGATGGCACCCTCGACCTGCCTCTGCAGCTTTGGGTTGAAAAGGTGTGTTTTGGGTAAATCACGCTCGTCGTTCTGCCCTCCAGTGCTGCGCTCTTGGCTGGGTCTCCACTGAGCGCTGGAGACACTGCCTGTAAATGTGGGCAGCGTCTGGTGGCCGGGTGCTGCTTCCTGTTCAATTATCATTTGTGGTGTTGGCTCTAGAAGTGATGGTGTCTCACTAGTACAGCAGGCAGGGCTGGGTTTGGAGGCGTTGCTGCATATGGAGGGGTGTTTGGGGGTGTTAGGGCAGCCTGTGCTGTTCTCCTGCAGAAAGAGAAGTTGGTCAAGGAGAGGAGAACAGTTCCCTGTGGAAGGAATGGTTGGAATCAATGATCCTAGAATCACCAGATTGGAAGAGACCCACCAGATCATCGAGTCCAACCATTCCCATCAATCATTAACCCATGTCCCTCAGCACCTCGTCCACCCGTCCCTTAAACCCCTCCAGGGAAGGGGACTCAACCCCCTCCCTGGGCAGCCTCTGCCAGGGACCAATCACCCTTTCTGTGAAATATTTGTTCCTAATGCTCAGCCTGAACATCTCCTGGTGGAGCTTGAGGCCATTCCCTCTCGTCCTGTCCCCTGTCCCTTCGGAGAAGAGCCCAGCTCCCTCCTCTCCACAACCTCCTCTCAGGGAGTTGGAGAGAGCAATGAGGTCTCCCCTCAGCCTCCTCTTCTCCAGGATAAACACCCCCAGCTCTCTCAGCTGGTGGGTCTTTTCCAGCCTGATGATTCTATGATTCTATGACTGCAGGTCAATTGATGCTTTTTGTTGTTGTTTCAAGACTCTCACTTCTGTTCCTGCCTCCCTTTCCATCTCATTTTGCTCCGTGGTCTTATCATCACTTTTATACAGCATTTTCCATTAGAGAAGTAAGTGAGCCCAGCACAAGTTTTATTGTGTTTGCACTTCTTGGTCAGGTTATGGGCTGCTAACCCTTGCAGAACAGAGCTTTGCGATCGGGGACCTCTCGAGAGCTGGCCAATTGCTAATGAAAATATTTCCCTGCGAGCCACGCAACGGAGGCTTATGGAGATGCTAACTGAGTGGAGAAAATCCCAATCCTGATTACAGCTCTTGGAGTCAGGCATGTAAATATTTATGCAACTTGAATTTTGGGGCTGGATTTTCTCCCTGTGGCATTGCAGGTTGTATAAAGCACTTGAACCTCCGTGTTGGGGGGGGGGGGGGGGATTCGATGCGTACGCGTGCGGCTGTTACTCAGGCTTGTCCGTTAGCTCACTTCTCGTAACGACGACCCAGGCCCAGGCGTGTAGTAACAGTTTGTTACCATGTGGTGTCTTCCTGCATTCCAGCTGTTGTGTAACACGCAGGGATCGTGATTGGACACGGCGCAGTTATACAATGCAGGGAGCCCAACCAGATTATAAAAATCCTCCTTCGGCATGTCTGCATCCCTCCAGGCTGCAGCGTGGAGCTCGGGCTGCTGCGCTGAGCACGGGCTGGAGGAATCGTCTGCAACGGGTTCTAGGAGTTGGTCCAGGTTTCTGGAGGTGAGAACTCGGATGCTAATGGGATCCCTGCAAAACTAGCTGCTTTAGTTTAGTAAGAGAACTTAAACCTTACAGACTCAGGTTTTTAATAATTAGGCTCCCAAATATTAAGGATTTAAGGACTTAAGTTTTCATCTAAAAATTTACTGCTACAAAGAGAGATTCAAAATGGTTTAGTGATTGATAGGAATAGTTGGACTCATGATCCGGTGGGTCTCTTCCAACCTGACGATTCTATGATTCTAAAATATTAAACCTTTCCTGTTTACCTGTAAACTTTGGGTTCCATGTAAATTCCTCCAATGAGGTTTGTGTAGTAAAAGTGAGATTTTAAGAATGCTTGACCTCCAAACTACGTCATCTTGGTAAAACTTGAAAGTTTCTTGAATTCCAAATCTTTTATTAAATTGTGTTAAATAGGAGGGAAATATTTCAGGACAAACCTCATAGATCAACTGAGGGACGTGGTTTAGTGACTGATAGGAATGGTTGGACTCGGTGATCCGGTGGGTCTCTTCCAACCTGGTGATTCTATGATTCTGTGAACTCAATGTAAACGTTTTCAAGTGTGTAATCAGTTACTGGTCTCACGTTTCTTACTGAACAAAGATTGTTCTCTTTCAGCAAGGAGCAAGTATCTGTGTCAGCAGCAGGAGTAGGGATGCTGGAGCCTTTGGAAAGGAGCTTTATGTTCAGAGTTGGAAAAGTTGGCACTTTACCCTGATTTACTTAATAAATGGAATTTTTCCTAGATGGGTCTCTAACTTCACCTTCATTTTAATATGATTAAGGTCTTGGGAATGGGAAAAAAAAAAAAAAAGTAACTTTCGTTCAAGTGCCAAGCAAAGTACAAAGAAAGCTGAGAAAAGCACCAGTGTGTGTGCTCAGGTTGCTCTGAGTGCCGCGAAAGAGCTTAATGTATTAACATCCATCATAATGGGGGGGAGGCATCTGAATTCTGAGGTTATTAATGCTCCACAGGGAAGCTGTAGGGACTGTGTGGTGTTAGAAACCAAATTAATGTGCCCCGTGAACAGCAAGAGGTGCGCTGAGCGGCGAGCAGGGCTGTCCAGTGGTGATGGTTTGGGATAGAAGAGAGATCACTGTTTCATCAGGAAAAAATATTGCACGGAAAGTGTCATTGGTCCCTGGCAGAGGCTGCCCAGGGAGTTGAGTCAACTCCAGGGTTGATTCCTCTTCCCTGGAGGGGTTTAAGGGACGGGTGGACGAGGTGCTGAGGGACATGGGTTAGTGATTGATGGGAATGGTTGGACTCGATGATCCGGTGGGTCTCTTCCAACCTGGTGATTCTGTGATTCTGTGATTGATTGTTACTGTGTGCAGTAGTTCTATCTGGAGAGCACCGCAGGTGTGAGTGGTTATCAGTTGCTTGATGTCACGCCGTAAAACTTATCTCCTAGATTCTGCTTGCACTTCTTTGAAATGTAATCTCGTGCTGCTCTCGGCAGGGCGCTGCTCATGCAGACCAGGGTGTGCAAAGCGTGGGGTTCTTCTACGGAGACTGGTGCACACGCTGCTTGAAGCTGGAAAGCTGTTGCCCACTGGAATAATGAAATGAGAGTATTAGAAACGGTGTAGTCAGCAGGTCCAGGGAGGTTCTTCTCCCTCTGGACTCGGCACTGGGGAGACCGCTCCTCGAATCCTGGGGTCAGTTCTGGCCTCTCAGCACCAGAAGGATGTTGAGGCTCTGGAGCGAGTCCAGAGAAGAGCAATGAAGCTGGTGAGGGGGCTGGAGAACAAGGATTCCGAGGAGCGTCTGAGAGAGCTGGGGGTGTTTATCCTGGAGAAGAGGAGGCTGAGGGGAGACCTCATTGCTCTCTCCAACTCCCTGAGAGGAGGTTGTGGAGAGGAGGGAGCTGGGCTCTTCTCCCAAGGGACAGGACGAGAGGGAATGGCCTCAAGTTCCACCAGGGGAGGTTCAGGCTGAGCATTAGGAACAAATATTTCACAGAAAGGGTGATTGGTCCCTGTCAGAGGCTGCCCAGGGAGGGGGTTGAGTCCCCTTCCCTGGAGTGATTTAAGGGACGGGTGGACGAGGTGCTGAGGGACGTGGGTTAGTGATTGGTGGGAACGGTTGGACTTGATGATCCAATGGGTCTTTTCCAACCTGGTGATTCTATGATGATAACGAGGTGTAGGATGAGCAAGGAACAGCTGGACCAGAAACAGTTTTGACCAAACGCGTCTTCGCCTTGATATATACTTATTGATAGTGCACCAATTTTGGATATTTTTGTTTAGAACCGCAGCCGAAATAAGCTCTTTTTTAATAATTCGAGTAACCAAACACACAGTTTTGGAAAGCTGCAAGATCCTTTGTTAAGCATCTCATTCAGTTGGATTTAAGTCCTCTCCTGACAAGCTCATTCACACAGGACGTTAATGAGATTTAGCTAATATGCTTTAGGTTGGAGCTTGGCATCGCTGTGTAGACATGCTGGTCAGTTGTTCAGACACTGTTCCTGGATGGCAACGTACCAACTGCTTAAAAATTCATTAGTGCCTCCAAAGAAAGAATATGTTCGTGCTTTGAAGAATCTTGGAAGTGAAGTGAGAAACGGGACTGCCACGTCTTCAAGTGCCCGTCGACTCCTGTGGTTTAAAACATGTCAGGGCGTGTTTCAAACTGCGGCGCGTTGGCTCTGCTGCCGGTTGCAAAGTGTTTCGTTAGGAATTTGAAGCGTAATTTTCTTCAAGCGTGGATGGTGTCTACTCATAAGCAGAGAGGGAAAATCTCCAGCGTTTAAGGACGTGGCAGCGTTTCAGCGCAATTTCATTTCATGAGAAGGAGCTCCAGGTGCAAGAGGCACCTGGGGAAGACAAATCATGAGTATTTTTGGGGCCGAAGAGGCTCGGTTTTAAAATCACTTGAGGACAAGCCCTGCTTAAGGCCAAGGTGGGATGATGGGTTTTACGTGTAGCAGCAGATTAAGCGCAGATGTTGTGAAGCTCTTTTCACACCTGTAAGGTGGTCAGAATCCCCTGGAAGGTGGAAAACATTCCTTCAGGCACACCTGTGGATCTGGAATGGTTTGTGGGGTGCACGGGTGAATTAAAATTAATGTAAGATTTAATAAATTACATCTTGAGATGCTCTGCAGCACTTGAAGTCGTGACTGTGGGTCTGTAGATGGTGCTTTGGCTGCATCGTGTTCAGCACTCGTTGGGCTTTATCAGCCTGGCTGGTGAGATCCATGTTGATGAACTTGTAATGGGGAGGGGATTTTTGCTTTGTAGGAAAGCATCAGGCAACTTTTTGGACCCCTTTGAATAGCAAAGGGTACTCTCTGTCACTCGTAGTTCGGTTGTGGATGTCTTAAACCCCTTGATAATGTGTTGTTTCATTTTTCACAGTGCCTCAGGCTCACTGGGCTTGTGCTGTTCAGTAGCAGCTGTGGAGAGCGGAAGGGGAACCTTGTTCTGAGGCTCTTCCAGTATTAAAAATGGTGTAACTGAGGACTTGTAGAAGTGAGGACACAGAAATACAAACCTTGATGCTTGTGACTCCCAGCTGGCGCGCGGGATACAAGTTGTGTCTGGTAACGGAAAGAGTCATCTTTGGGTTTTAATACCTTAGTGGCACAAAATCAGTACAGGGCTTTGGGGTGATGGGTGTAACAAGGGCCAGTAGGAGTCTGGAGAAAGCTGCTGTACTGGAATTAACTGGGAACTGTTCTGCCTTTCTGTGGTATCCAGAAAATTTGTTAATTGTCAGCGTTGCCAGTCTTGGAAGTGCAGGAATACTTGGTTTCCCTCACCAGTTTGGTGCAGTGTTTCAGTGAAGGAGTTTCTTTTGCAACTTTCCTGATCGCTTGGCATCTCTCCTGCCGCCTTCTGGAGCCACCTGCCTCTCCCTGGGTGCTCTCGTTGCGGCCCAGGTCCCATGTCTCCCTGTCCCCCTTCACCATGTCTCTTGGTGAACGTCGGCTGGAGACCAAACTGGGAGCAGCTCTGTCCCGCAGGATGTGGTTTCTCTTGCTGTGATTTCTCTTGGATGTGTAGTTTCACATCCCCAGTGCTGTAGAGCAGGATTATCAGCTTGGCCTGAGTGCACCTTGTTAAACTAAAAGTAAATGTGGCACACTGATCACTGCCTTAAACTTTTCATGGCCGTCCAACTCTACAGGAGCTAAGAATTTATTTTCAGCTGCAGCCCACAACGTGACTTTTCCACAAGTTGGGTTTATCTCCTGCTCAGTCTTCGTACCTTCTAACAATGACGTATCACACAGTGCAGGGCATCCAGGTCCCTTTCCACATCTCCATCAGGTGTCTGTTGCCAAAAATGTAATCTTAGAGAAGATGCCTTCAACGCATCCTGTCCCTTGAGTTTCACAGAATTATAGAATCACTTGGTTGGAAAAGACCTTTGAGGTTATTGAGCCCAACCGTACCCGTACACTAATAAACCAGATCTCTGAGCGCCTTGTCTACTCATCTTTTAAGTCCTTCCAGGGGTGGTTACTCAACCACCTCCTTGGGCAGCTGTTCCAGTATCCAATAACAGTTTCGGTGAAGGAATTTTTTCTGATGTCCAATCTGAACCTGCCCTGGTGCAGCTTGAGACCATTTCTTCTCATCCTGTTTCCTGTCGCTTGGGAGAGGAGACCAGCACCCACCTTGCTACAACCTTCCAGGCAGTTGTAGTCAGTGCTGAGATCTCCCCCCAGCCTCCTCTTCTCCAGGCTAAACAGATCCCACAGCCACCTCTCAGAACCCTGGTTCTCCAGCCCCTTCACCAGCTTTGTTGTCCTTCTGTGGACAAGCTTCAGGACCTTAATGCCTGTCTTGGAGTGAGGGGATGTAGTTTCAGAGATGCCACATGCTTGAGACGGCGGATGGAGGAGGTGGAACTCCAGATGTGCTGCTGTGGTTTGGGTTATTGGCCTCCAGTGGTTTGAATTTATTTAAAGTTGAGGTGAAGCTGACCTCGAGTTGATGTAAGGTTGGGTGATTTCTGGCTGAGCATCATCTCTGCTCGCGGCAGAAAGTTATTGTGATTCACATCAGTCTGACAGCTAATTACAAATAATAAATTGAAGATTGTAATTAAGCTGTCGCCTTGATTTGTTTCTGCCCTCCTTTGTGTACGCACAGAGCTCTCTTGGCTCTTCAGCCATCTGGAAATGCCAGACAGGTCCTGGGCTGGATCTGCCCCCGCTCCATCCCTGGCTGGCGCTCTGGGTGCCTCCCAGGTGGCTCCGGAGCTCCTGGGAGCTTTTCCATCGGTGCGCTCGGAAGAATGTGCCGTTTCCTTGCCAGCTGGTTTTATAACCATGCCTTTTGTGCTTCCTTAAGGAGCAATTCCCTTGCACAGCAGCCCGAGAGCACTAAATGTAGGTCAGTTCCTGATTTTCCACGGTCAAGGTGCAGAGGAGAGGACACCAGGTAGCAACTAGATATTTCTGTTTGACACCTGTGCCGTGCTAAGAGATAGAGGGGGGAATGCACTTCTCCTTCTGATTCTCCTTTTAAGTCTTTCCGCAGCTGCACAAATCTGGAGTATTTTGAGTAATATCTTTGCACGATGAGCCTGGCTCAGTTTGATAGAAATTTGAGATCCAGCTGGAATTTGGGGGAGAGCCTCGTGGTTTTCAAAAGTCCTTGGTTTGAGTTTTGCAAATGAGGAAACGGAGCTGTTTCCCTCTGAAAAAAAACCCCGTGTCGTTCTTAAACTTTGGGAAAAAGGTAGTTTTCAGAGTTATAACTAATCACGACAGTCATGGGGGGGGAAATCTGAGGCCTAGACCAAGCACCTTCCGAAGGGTTGACCTCCAGGAGCTCTGTAGTGTTGGCGCTGGCCAGTCTGACCTGAGGTTCCTGTGAACTCTTCTAATGGATGTCTTAAAAAAAAAATCCGAAAACCTAACAGTCCAAGCAAACAGAAAAGCCCCAACAACCTCTCTTGCTCCAATGCTGCAGCCTGGAGGTCAAACTGGTTTTGATTTCCCCAATCTCTGCTTTGCCGAGCTCTGAATTCAAATGTCAGAGGTCCTCAGGCAGCGCTGTAGCTGCCACAGCAAATCTGATTTTTTTTTTTCTTTTTAGCTCTTTCTGGACGTTCTCAGACTGGGGAATGTTTTTTGTGAGGTTCAGCCAGAATTACAGCAATTGATGCTGCTTTTAAAGGAAATAATGTATGTAAGGGAGAAGACACACAGGTTATTCTCCTATGAATGGGGGTCATGGACCATTTCTCCTTCCCACATTAATAAGCTCTTTATGGATCTTTAGTCCTGCCCAAGTTAACTCTTGAATCAACTAAGAGATGAGTTTTCATTTTATTTTTTTAGACAGTCCTGCATGCATTTTGCTGGAGAGGGAGCACATGGGGTCTCCTGAAACAAACTCTGGCTTATGGGCAGATTTCTCTGTTGGAAAACCTTACTTGTATTCTCCAGTGAATGTTTTGATCTGTGCCAGAAGTTCCAGAGTAATGACTTGCAGGTAGAAAAAGAAAAACACATTTAATTACAGTCTTGCCTTGTCCATCTCCATCTCTGATGGGTTTTGTCTATTTTTCTTCTTTGAAATGCACTGTAATTTGTTAATGCAGAATAAGCATCCTCTGTAAATTAGAAAATATGGTATTGATAGTTACAAAAAAATACAGAGTGTGAGGACTACTGCGTTGTGTTAAGCCAGATGGTCCCATAGCTTTGTATCCTGTCTGCTGCAACCACATCTGGAAGGAGATGTGTGTGTCTCGGAGAAGAGATAAGAGTGTTGAAGATACAGAGTGGCCTTTTCGTGGCTCCTAGCAGGTTTTCCTCCTGTGAACCAGTCAGTCTCACTTCCGTGCCTGGCATGACCATGGAGCAGGTCCTCCTGGAAACTCTGCTGAGGCACGTGGAAAATAAGGAGGTGATTGGTGAGAGCTGACGTGGCTTCATGAAGGGCAAATCATGCCTAATGGATTTGGTGGCCATCTACGACACAGCCACGGTGTTGGTGGGTAAGAGTAACCGATGTCGATCTGGGCTCCTGCAAAGCATCGGACACTGTCTGCTCTACGTCCTTGTCTCTAAATTGGAGAGAGATGGATTTGCCAGATGGACCACTCAGTGGATAAAGAATGGGCTGGATGGTCGCACTCAAAGAGTTGTGGTCAGCGGCTCAATGTCCAAGTGACGGGCAGCCTGGGGTTGCACAGGGGTCTCTGTTGGGACCTTTGCTGTTAAACATTGTTGTCACAGATGTGGATTCTGAGATTGAGGGCACCCTGGGCAAGTTTACCAATGACACCAAGCTGTGAGGTGCAGTCAACGTGCTGGAGGGAATGGACGGATCCAAGGGGACCTGGGCAGGCTGGAGTGGTGGGGCTGTGCGAACCTCATGACGTTCAACAAGGCCAAGGGCAAGGTCCTGCTCCTGGGTCAGGGCAATCCCAGCACAGATCCAGGCTGGACATAAAATGGATTGGGAGCAGCCCTGAGGAGAAGGACTCGGAGTGCTGGGGGATGAGAAGCTCGATAAGAGCTGGCAAAGCGCTCACAGCCCAGAAAGCAACCGTGTCCTGAGCTGCACCCAGAGCAGAGGGACCAGCAGGGAGGGAGGGGATTCTGCCCCTCTGCTCCACTCTAGTGAGACCCACCTGGAGCCCTGTGTCCAGCTCTGGAGTCTTCAGCACAGGATGGACGTGGAGCTGTTGGAGTGAGTCCGGAGGAGGCCACAGGGATGATCCGAGGGCTGGAGAACTTCCTGTATGAGGACAGGCTGACAGAGTTGGGGTTATTCAGCCTGGAGAAGAGAAGGTTGCAGGGAGACTTCACAGCAGCTTCCAGTACTGGGAAGGGCTACAGGAAAGTTGGGGAGGGTCTAAAACAAGGTCCCATAGTGACAGGAGAAGAGCAATGGCTTTAAACTGGAAGAGGGGAGATTTCTATGAGATATCAGGAAGAATTCAACGCTATGAGAGTGGGGACTGGCCCAGGTTGCCCAGAGCAGGGGTGGCTGCCCCATCCCTGGAGATGTTCAAGGCCAGGTTGGATGGGGCTTGGAGCCCCTGATCCAGTGGGAGGTGTCTCTGCTCATGGCAAGGGTGGGATTGGGTGGGCTTTGAGGTTCCTTTCAGCCCAAAGCTCTCTGATCCTGTGACCTTGTACCCGGGCTGTGCTCTGCAGCATCTCTGTGTGGATACTGATCTTACCTAAACTGTTGTGAACCCGTGTCAGCTTTCAGCCTTCCTGGGTTAATCATGGATGAACACTGAAGATGATTTGGTGCACGGAGAGATGTGAATGTTAATCGGTATTCTGGTGGAAATTTCACTTCTAGGCTTTCCATTTGACCCAAGGTGACAGATAATTCCTTATACTGTGTAGACTGAGCTGATGTTGAGTGAGTTTTGTCTTTCTTTACCTGACTTTTTCAACTTCTTATCAGTTACCTTTGTTGAGGAGGGCTATAAAATGTCTTGAGTCACCTCGTTTGGCCGTGCTCAGTCAGTGGGGGTGAGCTCTGATAAAGAAGAACAATTCCTCCATCCCTGGAGGGGTTCAAGGCCAGACTGGATGGAGCTTGGAGACCCTGATCCAGTGTCCCTGCCCGTGGCAGGGGTGGGACTGGATGGACTTTAAGGTCCCTTCCAACTCAAACCATTATATGATTCTGTGATTAACAGGCATGTTAATTTGGGGTTGCTTGTTTGTCATCATCTGAGAGCCCTCATCCAAACACCATCACTCTGGCTGGTGAGTTCCACCTCCAGCAATCAGCCAAGGGCGTGCTCCTGATGGGATTCTCGAGAACAATTCCTGCGGAATTCTCATATCTTTGAGCAGATCACTGTGGGACTAGTTTGCAGTGGAGTTATGTGGCCTTGTCCATCAGTGAAGATGCCAGTTGATGCGAACTAAGCAGCTTGTGGGGTGGGATGCTCACTCTCCAGCTTCCCTGGTGGTTTATTCATGCGGCTGCGTTGCTGAGGGAGGTGCGATTCTGCCCTTCCCCTCTTCTTTTGCAATTGGAGATGATAAAGCTGCCAGAGCAAACAATGCCTGTCTCCATCACTGATTTTCTTGGAGAACAAAATACGTCTGCATTGGCAGCAAAAGGCAAGTTCTTTTCTTTTTTTTTCCTTCTGGGCTTGAAAAAAAACTCTTAGTGCCACTAGAGTGCCCCTCAGCACCAGAAGGATGTTGAGGCTCTGGAGCGAGTCCAGAGAAGAGCAATGAAGCTGGTGAGGGGGCTGGAGAACAAGGATTCTGAGGAGTGTCTGAGAGAGCTGGGGGTGTTTATCCTGAAGAAGAGGAGGCTGAGGGGAGACCTCATTGCTCTCTCCAACTCCCTGAGAGGAGGTTGTGGAGAGGAGGGAGCTGGGCTCTTCTCCCAAGGGACAGGGGACAGGACGAGAGGGAATGGCCTCAAGCTCCACCAGGGGAGATTCGGGCTTGAGATAAGGAAAAAATTCTTCACGGAAAGGGTGGTTAGGCATTGGAACAGGCTGCCCAGGGAGGTGGTTGACTTGCCTTCCCTGGAGGTGTTTAAGGTGAGGGTGGATGAGGTGCTGAGGGACATGGTTTAGAGATAGGTGGGAATGGTTGGACTCGATGATCCGGTGGGTCTCTTCCAACCTAATGATTCTATGATTCTACAGTAAAAGCAAACAAAACCTCTAAAGCTACCCCCAGCCCTCAACTGGTAGCGATCCCCCCTTGTACCTCGGACGTGTTGATGTTGCCTCAGAGCTGCAGGGGCAGCTTGGAGACCACCGAGGATTTGAGGAGCCATCGCCAGTGTCTGTGCACGAACTTAGGAGCAGCCAAGCAGGTTTGAAGCTGCCAGTCGTGTCCAGATGTTTGCTTGGCTTGAAAGGGAAGTGTGGGGACTCTAGACATGGGAACTTCTTTTCTTGGTGTGGGGGTGAGCAAGCACGCTAGCTCCTCCTTCAACCTGAAATTTGAGGGAGAAATAATTATCCTATCTTAATATTTACTTTTAAGAAACAAGTCTTAATTAAACCCCTTATTTGAAAGCCCTACTGTTCATTCCCTTTCAATTTAATTAGGAATGTTCGCTGCCCAGGCAGTATTTCTCATGTACGGATATTTTCTCTCTTGAAAAGTTACATCACTTTGAAAGATCAGTATCTCTTTCACCCCAGGTAACCAGAATTTTCTAGCAAATGGGCAATTAACAGCTATTAAGAGGTTCTAAATCGTTAATACTCGCCCCTAGCAGAAGGGTCTCTCAAGTTGTGCTATAATTGCAATTACAGGAGGCGTTCAAGGTGCTGGGCTTTTCCTGAGCAGTGGTTTGGAAGGGAAGCTTAAGGAGAAACCCAAACTTCACTTTTTTTCTTTCTCCTGTGTACATAACGGTGTTTTTGGAATAGCCACGAGCCGCCTTTCCACCTCTAGCAATTAAGCTGAAAGCATCATTAACTTGCTTGTTTTCTCTGAAGCTCAGTAACCGCAGGCTGCAAAACTTGGGTTGCTGGAGAATTTTCTCTGCTGTCCCGCAGGAATTTTAGGTTCAGATCTCTAAATTCACGTTCCTTAGTTTGGGAAATGGCAGAAGCGTGAGGCGCGTGACCTGGCAGGACTAATTTAAGGAGCGAATATGGGAAAACTCTACTGGAGCTGTTTTCCCAGAACCGATAAGCTGTATGATCGTTCCTGTGCCAAAACAGTATTGATCCTAATGAAAATGCAGCTTTATCCTGGAGCTGTGGCTTCAGCATCGTCAGGAAGAACGTCTCTCCAGCACCAGGGAAGATTTGGGGTGAGGGTGTTCAGCAGAAAGGTCTGCTCCTCTCTGTCTTTAATAGACTTGATAGGAATTGTTGCACTCAACGATCCAATGGGTCTTTTCCGACCTAGCGATTCTGTGATTCTATGAATCGTAGAAACGCTAGGCTGGAAAAGACCTTTGAGATCATCAAGTCCAACTGTACCTGTCCACTACTAAACCAGACCCATAAGCATTTCATCTGCCCGTCTTTTAAATCCCTCCAGGGAAGGGGACTCCACCACCTCTTCAGGCACCCGTTCCAGTGCCCGAGAACCCTTTCAGTGAAGAATTTTTTCCTAATGTCCAATATGAACCTCCCATAGCACAAGTGGTGAGGTCTCCCCTCAGCCTCCCCTTCTCCAGGCTAAACAGCCCCAGGTCCCTCAGCTGCTCCTCATAATCCTTGTTCTCCAGGCCCTTCCCCAGCTCCGTTCCCTTCTCCGGATGTGCTCCAGGACCTCAATATCCTTCTGGTAGTGAGGGGCCCAAAACTGAACCCAGGATTTGAGGTGTGGCCTTACCAGTGCCGTGTACAAGGGCACAATCCCTTCCCTGGACCTGCTGGCCACGCCGTTTCTGATCCAAGCGAAGATGCTGCTGGCCTTCTTGGCCACCTGGGCCACTGCCAACTCGTTCAGCTGGCCACAGGGACTCAGGTGTCCTTCACCTTCCATCCAGTCCAGGCTTCCTGGGTGTTTTTTATTTAAAATAAGTTGATTTAAAAGGAAGGATTTCCTTACATAGAGATGAACTTTTGAGTAAGTGTACAAAATCCTTGAAGAACCATAGAATCACCAGGTTGGAAAAGACCCATCGGATCAGTGAGTCCAACCATTCCTATCAAATACTAAACCATGAAGCACAAGTGGTGTTTGCAATGGTCATTCAGTAGCAAGCTGAGCTACATTTCTGCGTAGCCGGGTTCTACGCCTGCTTTGTTCCCAGGAAGTTCTACACAACAGACTATGAAGTTGAAACAAAACCAAGGTCTCACTGTTTCACTGATAATTGGGGACCACAAAAGAAGAATGAGAGAATAATCACGGTATTTACATCCCTAGTCGGCTTTATCTTTAAAAGGGAATCTGGTAGTTATTGAATTGAAAAGCAACGGTAAGAGTTGATGAGTTACAAGCGTGAGGGGAAACCGAGGCTGCCAAACAGGTGTCTTTCTGCGTATATCTTAGGTAATCAAGAAAATATTAATTTCTCTCTTCAATTCTAGGTGTCATTGATGCTGACGATACTTAAAAAAGCCACCCTAATGTACCAGCTGGATTTCTGAGCGCTTCTGGAATTCCTGGAGGTGCCGCTGTTGAAATAAGGGATTGTCCTTAGTACTTGGCCTGTCGCCCCAGAAACATCCGCTTGGGTCCTGTATGCAAGTCCTCGACATTCTGGAGACGATGGGGATTGGTAAGAACACCACTTCGAAATCAGTGGAGGCGGGAGGCTCAACGGAAGGCAAATATGAGGATGAATCTAAACATCCCACCTTTTTCACCTTGCCTGTAAGTACCACGTGCAGGTGCTGCTCGTAGTGAATCTATTAATGACACTTCGTTCTAATCATGTTGTGCAAAACTGTTCTTTCCCCAGGAAGTCAGTAAAACCTCTTTTGCCACTAAGAGAGAAAACAGTGATGTGAGGTGTGACTGCAGAGAAAATGTTTGATTTAAGACCTTGTGTTTCTTGGTTTGTTTTTAAGGTGGTGATAAACGGTGGAGCAACATCCAGCACTGATCAGGATACAGAAGACACAGAGCTGATGGCCATTTATACTACAGAAAATGGCATCGCAGAAAAGGTACGTAGTGGTTTCCTTCGAGGGAGAGCTCGTTCTTGCTTTCCCAGTTCTATTATTTGTCTGCACTCACTGTACTTGACCAAGAGGTCTCCGTTCTCCAACCAGCCATACTGACTCGCAGTTTCAAACCAGGCTTGGGAGCGAGTTCTGTCCTCATGACTCTTCTGGTCACAAGTTTTTGGGTTGCAGAACATGAGGAATGAGGTTTCCTTCCAGGGAGAGCTTGTTCTTGCTTTCCCAGTTCTATTATTTGTCTGCACTCACTGTACTTGACCAAGAGGTCTCCGTTCTCCAACCAGCCATGCTGACTCACAGTTTCAAACCAGGCTGGGGGATGAGTTCTGTCCTCATGACTCTTCTGGTCACAAGTTTTTGGGTTGCAGAACATGGGCAATGACTCAGCAGATGTTGGCAGCCCCTGGTGCACTTTGACCTGGCCTCAGCAATCGCAATATGCAGAGTTTTTTATCCATTGCTTCCGTTGGCCTTTGCCTGGTTTCCATGAAAAGGTCATCCAGCTCTCTTCTGTCCCCTTTTTCTGCTTTTAGTCTGGTAAACTGGTGATGTTGAGCACTTTCAAAAGTGGGGTCTTTCCCGCTCGCTTTTCCAGTTTCTTCCAAGCTCCAACCTCATAAATATAATTTTTCTAATCCTCCTTTCAATTAAGGGGCTGCTTGTTATGATTTAGCAACCCCTTTGTGGACAACATTCAGGTCTTTCATAAGAACTCTTCAACGTTTTCTTTAGGACAACAATGGTTGCATCTCAGCTATTCAGAAAGATTCAGCTGAGGCCACAAAAGAGACCAATTTGAGGATGATTTTTTCAGCTTTTTTCCCAGTTCTGTCATTCCTCAAGCCTATTCAGTAATAATCTTGCAGAAGAGACAGTGTGAACGTAAGCTTCTGTTTAAAATAAGAAAGGATCACAGTAAATCTGAACAGCTCCTTCTTCTGAAGTTTCTATCTAATTGGCTTTGGGGTTAAGCCTTATCTCCAAAAAGCCTCAGTCTGACCAAATTTTTCAAAATGTCCTAATGGAAACAAGAGTAAAACTTCCTTGGTTCCAACTAAGAACATCATGATGGTAATTTCTTTGAGGCCATAACTTCTCAGCCCTGGTGAGACCGCTCCTTGAATCCTGGGGTCAGTTCTGGCCCCTCACCACAAGAAGGATGTTGAGGCTCTGGAGTGAGTCCAGAGAAGAGCAACGAAGCTGGTGAGGGGGCTGGAGAACAAGGATTCCGAGGAGCAGCTGAGAGAGCTGGGGGTGTCTATCCTGGAGAAGAGGAGGCTGAGGGGAGACCTCATTGCTCTCTCCAACTCCCTGCGAGGAGGTTGTGGAGAGGAGGGAGCTGGGCTCTTCTCCCAAGGGACAGGGGACAGGACGAGAGGGAATGGCCTCAAGCTCCACCAGGGGAGGTTCAGGCTGGACATTAGGAAAAAAAATTTCACAGAAAGGGTGATTGGTCCCTGGCAGAGGCTGCTGAGGGAGGGGGTTGATTCCCCTTCCCTGGAGGGGTTTAAGGGACGGGTGGATGAGGTGCTGAGGGACATGGGTTAGTGATTGATGGGAATGGTTGGACTCGATGATCCGGTGGGTCTCTTCCAACCTGGTGCTTCTATGATTCTGCTGGAGCAAGGATGGTGCCGAAGGATGTAGTTAAGGTTTTCAAACTTGGGCATCAAAATTCACTTCTGAATGTCAGTTTTAAAATCTCTAAAGAGGCGATTCCAACAGCGATCTCTTAGCGTGACATCGTCAGGGTGTTAGGAATGCCACAACGTGTCTGTCTCTTACAGGCAGCCTGACTATATGTCTTGAATATCTCTCCACTGCCGTCTTGATCACACTGATATTTGAGTGGACATACATTGGCAACTGTTGAGATGCCCGTGTCTGTGATGGGTGATCTTGGGAGCACGCTCAGACTGGCATGGAGAGAGACAATCTGATAAAAGCCTGGAGCCAAAGGTGTTGGGATGCAGTTGTGCAACTAAGATTAACCATCTCTAGACATTCAAGCATGTGCTGAGGGACATGGTTTAGTACTTGATAGGAACGATTGGACTTGATGATCCGATGGGTCTTTTCCAACCTGGTGGTTCTATGATTCTATGATTCATGGCCGGGTTGTACCGAACATATGTTTTTCTCCCTTCCCCTTGATCTGGGTGATCAGAGCTGTAGATGATGGATGATAATTCACCTTAAAGAGACCGTGAGCTTTTAATCAACCTAATCTGCTTGACTTAAAGCTTTGCTGTGGCTTATGATGAATGAACAGTGGAAGAAGGGAGAACTGAAGCAACGAACAGCCTGGTATATCCAGAGCAAGGCAAACCTCCTGCTTTTCACTTGAAGTGAGAATGAAGTGTGTTTGTTCTTGGCTTCCCATTCTTCTTGAGCAATCATTTCACTAAAAAAACAGAGGAAAGACTTTGAAGATAAGCCTTTAGCAAAGAGGACTGAAACGAACTTAATTGCTGGGGGATGTCCAGTGTTTACCTTGTCTCACAATCTTTGTTACCTGAAACTACAAACTATTAGACTCCAAGAGGCTGCATCCCTATAAAATAAGTGCTACTGTGTTACTTATTGCTTAATAGAATTAATTTGAATGTGTCGTTTGCTCTTTAAGGCATTTTTCGAAGATATTTGTTTCCTGCATTTAATCAATTTTGGTTTGGTCCTTCCCAAGTACCTCATAGGTGGTACCAGAGCCTTCATCTTGCACTGTTGCTGGTCTTTGCTTCTTCAGATTTTGGGGTGGGTTTGTTGAATTACGTTGGATTTCTGCCCCCACCCCAACATTTTAGCTCCACCATTATCTCTGTTGCATTCTCCCCCCATTTATACTTATTCTGAGGTAGTTTTTTATTTTGGTGTTGTCTCGCCTTTGGCCAATTAAAAACTCAAAACCAGAGCTCCTCTCTGACAAGTATCTCCCTTGGAAAGGAGCAGCTTGTTCCCAGCAGTTCCCAACCACGCTTGGCAAGCAGCAGCACACAGTCGGTGAGAGAAACCAGCAGGCACACGCTCGGGATCTGAAAGGGCCGTAACTACCCCGTGACTTACGGGCAGGAGAGCCAGACCTCGCCCTTGTCCTCACATTCCTCATCCGTCACTCTTGGGCTCTTTTATGGCCGTTCCTTTTAGTTCATAGAATCAGAGAATAACCGGGTTGGAAGAGACCCACCGGATCATCGAGTCCAGCCTGGGGTTGTGAAGCTGGGGGGGTTCAGCCTGGAGAAGAGGAGGCTGAGGGGAGACCTCATTGCTCTTTCCAACTCCCTGAGAGGAGGTTGTGGAGAGGAGGGAGCTGGGCTCTTCTCCCAAGGGACAGGGGACAGGACGAGAGGGAATGGCCTCAAGCTCCACCAAGGGAGGTTCAGGCTGGACATTAGGAAAAAATATTTCACAGAAAGGGTGATTGGTCCCTGGCAGAGGCTGCCCAGGGAGGGGGTTGAGTCCCCTTCCCTGGAGGGGTTTAAGGGACGGGTGGATGAGGTGCTGAGGCACATGGGTTAGTGATTGGTGGGAATGGTTGGACTCGATGATCCAGTGGGTATTTTCCAACCTGTTGTTTCTATGATTCTATTATTCTGTGATTGTATGGCTTGAGGATGTCCGTGTTTTTCCCTAAGCTCCAGCTGGAGACAAGGCGTGTACAGGTTTATTGCTGCTGGGTGCCCTCCCTTGCGTACGAGATGAGGCACTAAAACTCAAGTTCCTGATCTTTTCATTTCTCATTTTTAGAGAATCTGATCAGGAGAGCAGACTTGATGATCCGGTGGGTCTCTTCCAACCTGGTGATTCTATGATTCTATGATTGGTTCTATGATTCTTTTTTTTTTCAGTCAATGAGAAAATTCCACTGCTGCTGCAAATTGGCAAGACGAGTTTTGTGGTGAAGTGTCCCATTTAGGACCTTTGCCTTATTTAAACTTATTTTGAGCTGATTGCTCGATATCTAACATGGTTTAAAGGAGTTTTCTGGCATCAGTGTTCCTATGTTTTGCTTTTCTTCTCTGCTACCCTCCACCTCTCCATAGTGATGTGGTCGTTGACACTCCCTGAACTTGAATTAACCCAGTGGCGTTTGTTTTCCCCACAGAATTCAGAGTTAAGAGGAAGTACCATGGGTCACCTCGGCTTCCCTGAGCTTGTAGGTGATAAGCCAAATGGCGATTATCTAAGTACAGTGGATGTGGTATGATTTTTGGAGAAGTAAAGACCATTTGAGGCAAAGTCACGAGTCTGGCGAGGTTCCTGGTCTTTTAGTAGGGTTCCTTCACGTGAGTTTGTTATGCTCTTGTGTGGGTTGGGTCAGAAGAGTGGTTACATAAGGTATTTCTCGCTATTTGAGCTGAAATGATAGAATCTGATACTTCCTCCTACTTTTGTTGTTGCTATTTGGGCTTTGGAGCGTTGTGGTTTGGTTCTCAGGAGTTTCCAAACCAGAGCATTTGAACAAAGCGATTCCACTTAGCTGTAAAGAAGAACAGAGTGAGATGAAGTGACCAAGTGACTAAACTCTTGGACGAGGGAAAGGCTGTGGATGTATCTTCCTGGCCTTCAGTAAAGCCTTTGATACAGTTTCTCACAGCATTCTGCTTCGGAAACTGTCGGCCTCTGGCCTGGACGGGCGCACACTCTCCTGGGTGAAAAACTGGTTGAATGACCGGGCCCAGAGGGTGGTGGGAAACAGAGTTAAATCCAGCTGGAGGCCAGTGACAAGTGGGGTTCCCCAGGGCTCAGTGCTGGGTCCAGTCCTGTTTAATGTCTTTATCAACGACCTGGATGAAGGCATCGAGTCCTCCCTTAGCAAGTTTGCAGATGACACCAAGCTGGGAGGAAGTGTGGATCTGCTGGAGGGTCGGGAGGCTCCAAAGGGATCTGAACAGGCTGGACTGCTGGGCTGAGACCAACGGCAGGAGGTTTAACAAGGCCAAATGCCGGGTCCTGCACTTGGGGCACAACAACCCTAAGCAGAGGTACAAACTAGGAGAAACTGGCTGGAAAGCTGCCAGGAGGAGAAGGACCTGGGGGTGCTGGTTGACAACCGACTGAACATGAGTCAGCAGTGGCCCAGGTGGCCAAAAAGGCCAGTGGCATCTTGGCTTGGATCAGGAACGGCGTGACCAGCAGGTCCAGGGAGGTTATTCTCCCCCTGTACTCGGCACTGGTGAGACCGCACCTCGAGTGCTGTGTTCAGTTCTGGGCCCCTCACCACAAGAAGGATGCTGAGTGCAGAGAAGAGCAACGAAGCTGGTGAAGGGGCTGGAGAACAAATCTTATGAGGAGTGGCTGAGAGAGCTGGGGGTGTTCAGCCTGGAGAAGAGGAGGCTGAGAGGAGACCTTATTACTCTCTACAAGTACCTGAAGGGAGGTTGTGGAGAGGAGGGAGCTGGGCTCTTCTCCCAAGTGACAGGGGACAGGACGAGAGGGAATGGCTTCAAGCTCCGCCAGGGGAGATTTAGGCTTGAGATTAGGAAAAAGTTCTTCACGGAGAGGGTGGTTAGGGATTGGAACGGTCTGCCAAGGGAGGTGGTTGAGTCATGGTCCCTGGAGGTGTTTAAGGTTAGGGTAGACGAGGTGCTTAGGAGCATGATTTAGGGATTGGTGGGAATGGTTGGACTCGACGATCCAGTGGGTCTCTTCCAACCTGGTCATTCTGTGATTCTGTGAATCTGCTTATAACATAAAATCTGCAGGGATTTTGATGTGTGTGGTCAGTTGGCTGTGAACTCGCTGCGTGTTTGGACGCGAGGTAGGCTAGAACGTGGCCTCACTTCAGTTCCTTTTTGGTTCGGAAAAGGACTGATGCGAATTGGCCGTGGAGGTGTTCAGTTCTAAGGTTCAGCCTTCTTCTTGACTTCTTGAATGTGGGATGGAACCAAAAATAATAAATCTTGTGGCTAAAAAAAGGTTAACCCAAGACCCAAAGTGAGTAAGAATTAAGTGGAGAAGCAATTACTGTAATGAGGAAATTTCTTGCCCGTGGTTTTGGTCTCTTACATGAGAATATCCAGGCTATTGCTCGATTTAGTGCCACGTCTTCCTTCTCTTCTTTGTTATATTTCTCAGTTTTAAAAAACAATATTTAAGTTTAAAGGTCAAGGGAGGGGATTCTCCCCTTCTCTTCTCCCATGAAACCACGCCTGGAGTTCTGTGTCCAATCTCTAACACAAGGATATGAAATGTTGGAATGGGCCCAGAGGAGGCCACAAAGATGATCCGAGGGCTGGAGCACCTCCCCTGTGAGGCCAGGCTGAGAGAGTTGGAGTTGTTCAGCCTAAAGAAGAGAAGGCTCCAGGGAGACCTTAGGGCAGCTTCTAGTGCTGAAAGGGGCTCCAGGAAAGCTGGGGAGGGACTTTTACAAGGGCCTGGAGTGATGGGACAAGGGGAAATGGCTTTAAATTGGAAATGGAAGATTTAGATTAGACGTTAGGAAGAAATTTTTCACAATGAGGGTGCGAAGACCCTGGACTAGGTTGCCCCAAGCAGTGGTGGCTGCCCCATCCCTGGAGATGGTCAGGGCCACGTTGAATGGGGCTTGGAGCAACCTGATCCGGTGGGAGGTTGTTCCTGCCCATGGCAGGGGGGTTGGAACTGAATTGGCTTTGTGATCAGTTATATCATAACCCAACAACTGTTGTGTTAGTGTAACGAAGCAGGGAATAGCTCCTGGAAATGAGCGTGTTGGGTCCTGGTTCAGTAGCTGCAGCTGGAGATGAGCTATCTTCATAGAATCATAGAATCACCAGGTTGGAAAAGACCCACCAGATCATCGAGTCCAACCATTCCCATCAATCACTAACCCATGTCCCTCAGCACCTTGTCCACCCGTCCCTTAAACCCCTCCAGGGAAGGGGACTCAACCCCCTCCCTGGGCAGCCTCTGTCAGTGTCCAGTGACCCTTTCTGTGAAAATTTTTTTCCTAATATCCAGCCTGAACCTCCCCTGGTGGAGCTTGAGGCCATTCCCTCTCGTCCTGTCCCTTGGGAGAAGAGCCCAGCTCCCTCTTCTCCACAACCTCCTCTCAGGGAGTTGCAGAGAGCAATGAGGTCTCCCCTCAGCCTCCTCTTCTCCAGGATAAACACCCCCAGCTCTCTCAGACGCTCCTCGGAATCCTTGTTCTCCAGCCCCCTCACCAGCTTCGTTGCTTTTCTCTGGACTCGCTCCAGAGCCTCAACATCCTTCTTGTGGCGAGGGGCAGAAGTAAAAGGCTTTAAAACTGTAACATGGACATTGCCTGGAAGTGTTACCCCAGCCTTGTAAAGTCCGGGCATCGCCTCAGATCCCTACGTAAGGGTAACCTGCTCTTGTCCTTTGTGTCCTCACATGCTTTTTTTCCCTCCCTATCGCGACAGAGCTCGTTGGCCGAGACACTGGACAGCAGCGGCAGTTTGGATGCACAAAGAACTGACATGATCTACACTATCGAAGACGTTCCTCCATGGTATCTCTGCATATTTTTGGGGTTACAGGTAAGTTTTAGAACCGATGTAATAATATTTTCTATAACTTTTGAGGCTTGGTTAGCATTTTCTCTGTAGTTCATTGTATTTGTGTGTGATAGTTTTCTTCTTCTCATGCCCTCATACATTAGGAGAAGTGTTGGGATGGTTTCTTCTGCAGTTGATCACAAAGATTACTGTGTTGGTAACGATCTCTATCAATCACTGGGCTGTGCATTTGTGAGATTCACTTCAATATTTCATTTACTAAGCAGCTCGTAGTAAATAGATGAGTAAGTGCTAAGTGATGAGCTCCAGAAAGTGACATCTGGAATTAAAGATGGAGAGAGAGAGTGATCTAGTCCTTAAATTTTGAATATTAAAGCTGCTGCTGTAGCCATTTCAATTCAGTCAGCTTGAATAACCAGGTTGGAAGAGACCCACTGGATCATCGAGTCCAACTGTTCCTATCAAAATATCATCATCTTGGACCTGGAGGTCAGTAGGCAGGGAAATTCTACACTCCTTGGAGGCAGAGAACGTGCTTCCTGCAGTCAGGAGGGCTGGACCCCACTCCTGGCTCAGCCACTCGCTCCTGTGAAGCGGCACGGTTCATTTCATCTCCTTTCTTTCCTGAACGGTAACAATTATCCGTCCCACAGGAATGCGGAGAATTTGTTAATATCTATAAAGTATGCCGAGATCTCTGAACAAATACATTCCAATTCATCCTTTTAATTCCTGCCTTTCCTCAAGGACAGGCAGTTCCGTGGGGATTATATTTTCACGTGGGGATTATATTTTCACTTGCATTGTTGAATATGATGACTCTTGTTTATTTGTTTTCTTAAAGTATTTGGATCGAATCAGCTTCTGGTACTCGGGAGCACGTGTGCAGCCTACCTTGTGTTCATTTCTTCTCATGGTTAAAAGTGTGGGGGGTTATTTCTCTACTTTTTCTGATTTGGAAGCTGGTGGAAGCGATGTAAATAACCTAGTTCGTCCTACAGGAATAACCGTGGTTAGCAACAGGCTAGCGGTGGTTTGGCGTGGAAGGAAAATCCTTGGAGAAATGCTGAGGACCGTGAAGCCAGAGCTTTGCCGGCAAATTCAAAAGCAAAAACATCCAGTGCAAAAGCAAAGATGGTCATAGATTTATTTACTTATCGATATCAGCTGCGGTATTAATGAACCATCTTTCTCTTCACAGCATTACCTGACGTGTTTCAGTGGAACTATAGCAGTGCCCTTCTTGCTTGCCGATGCCATGTGTGTTGGATTTGACCAGTGGGCTACCAGCCAGTTGATTGGGACCATTTTCTTCTGCGTGGGCATCACGACATTGTTACAAACAACTTTTGGGTGCAGGTGAGATTCGGGACTCGTTTCTAGTTGTTGAGATGTTGATCAGACGAGGCGTCTCTTTGGATCTCCAGGACGCAGCCCAGGATCCAACAGGTAGTTGGGTCTGTTTGCAAAGGATAAACGTGAAATGCAAGATAGCAGGTCGCACGCAGGGCTGCTAGGGAAAGCTTTTGGAAAGCACCTCCCAAAAAAAGGTGGATCTGAAGTCACAGAAGGTCTTCCAAGGGTAAGAAAATATAGCAAAGGAAGGGAGAGGGAAGAAGGAGGAGGGAAATCCATGCGGACAGAGAAAGTAGATGTGTTTGTGGTGGAAAGGAAAAATTCTGACGCCCTGGGAAGGAGGAACTGGTTTGGATATTTTTATTATTTACTTGAGTGATGCTGTGCAACAGTGGGGCGGTTGTGGTCAGTCCTAGAGCAAATCGTATGCCGGTTCCAGAAAAGTGCTTGTCATTTTAAAAAGGCAGAGAAAAATTATGAGGGCAACTTGTTATTCCCTGAGCCTCAAGCTCCACCAGGGGAGATTTAGGCTGAGCATTAGGAAAAATTTTTCCACAGAAAAGGTCGTTGGTCCCTGGCAGAGGCTGCCCAGGGAGGGGGTTGAGTCCCCTTCCCTGGAGGGGTTTAAGGGGGACGGGTGGGTGACGTGCTGAGGGACATGGGTTAGCGATTGATGGGAATGGTTGGACTCAATGATCTGGTGGGCCTCTTCCAACCTGGTGATTCTGTGATTCTACGAACTGAGTGTCTCTGATCCCTTTCAGTACAAACAAATCACGTGGGTTTGTTTGTTAGTCGCAAGTGGTGACCCTTCCCTGAGCTGGAAGGAAACACGGAGGTTTGCAGGGATCCTGTGCCCTCGGTCTCCTCTTCCTTGAGCTACGCAAGAGCCCGATTCAGGTGTTAGCAAATACTTATAAAAACCTGGTGCTGCTGAGAACGGGATGCTGTAAGCTTTATTAGCATGAAGATACATCATTATTAAAAAAGCGTGTTCTACAGTAAACAATGCAGAGATGTTGGACACGTTTGCTTACCCTTCTGTTGGCTCTGTGAAAATGTGGGAACAGCTGAAACCAGCAGAGTTGTAGACTCATGGAATGGTTTGGGTTGGAAGGGAACTCAAAACTCATCCAGTTCCACCCCTGCCATGGTCAGGGACACCTCCCACTGGATCAGGGGCTCCAAGCCCCATCCAAGCTGGCCTTGAACCCCTCCAGGGATGGGGCAGCCACCCTGGGAAACCTGGACCAGGGCCTCCACACCCTCATCGTGAAGAATTTCTTCCTAATGTCTAATCCAAATCTTCCCCCTTCCAATTTGAAGCTATTCCCTCTCCTCCTGTCACTCCAGGCCCTTGTAAAAAGCCCGTCCTCAGCTTTTGAGCACCCCCTTCCAGTACTGGAAGCTGCTCTAAGGTGTCCCCAGAGCCTTCTCTTCTCCGGGCTGAACATTTTTCTGCATCTTCTTGAATAAATCAGTTAAAACAGAAGAAAAGCACGTATTTTAGGAATGTGCCCTTGTAAGGGTACTGGAATGATTTGTGGGTCACGTTCGATTGAAGAACAATGAGAGCTGCAATCCTGCATTCCAGTGAGAAACGGATGAGCACCCCCCAACTTTTCAAGATTTATCTAAGAAACAGAATCTTTGGGTGGAGGAGTCCTCGCTGTAGGGTATGGGAGACAAGCCCAGGGCAGATCGCTTGTGGCTTTTCATGCAAAAATATTCCAAAGCTCTCCGGTTTCGCAGTGTTTCCTTCAGTTGCTGGTTTAGCCTTCGCCAGCTTTTTCCTCTCCTTTCCGTTGAAAAAACCTTTCCCTTTATTTTTTTATTATCTCTTTCTAAACTTATAAAATGACTCTGCTGTTTTGAATGAAAAGTTCACTCCCATGACAAGAGCAGCAGAATGGAAGCTGTTGAAAGAGAAAATTTTCCCCGATTTTTTTTCCCCCTTGTGCTTAATAAAGGGATTTGGGAGCTTGGCCTCGGCAGGAGCCGGTGTCTGAGATCTTTTACCGCTCACGCTTGAGTGCCTCCTCCCTGGATTTACTGGTTTGAAATCTTCAAATTGGGTAAGAAGTGCAGGATTGTGGATGGAGATGAGCTCAAAGCTTGGTTTTTTCTGTGCTTCTTCCAGCTTCTGCCTCAAACTTAGCAGAAGCGGCTTAGTTTTTATGCTTCCTGAGGCTTGTGTGTCTCCGTACAACTCAAGTTTGGCATCTTCTGGTTTTCCCCAACTCATCTTGGGCTCTTTCTCTTTGTTGCTTGACATAGAAAGGTTTAAGGCTTTTACGGAAACCAGTGCGCTCGGGGTTCTCCTGCATCATCCATCCTCTGCCCCACCTGGGGTTTCCTTTTACTCTTGCACATGTTTGTGATTGGCAGTTGAGTTTGGGTCTTCAAATAACTAAACGTGCGTGTGAAGAGAACATTTCCGCAGCTGAGTGTTTTATAACCGTTTAACATCTGATTCTGCTTTTATGTAAGGGTGGGAATGCGATATAGCTGTGGCGTTCTCTACATGAGATCTTAAAGTATTTATTGGCAAGTCTGTCAGCTGCAAAGTATTTCAGCAAATAAAGCCACCGTGCTTTCAAAAGGTCAGGTTCCATGGTTTAAAGGTCCTTAAAGCTCAGTTAAGAGGAGGAGCTGTGGTCAGTTTGGTGCCCATACTAATTTTAGGAATTCAAGCTATTTATTAAATTATATAAGCAAGGATTCAGTCATCAGCTGGCTGAGACAAATAAATACAGTTTTAATTTACCTAAGCCTTGTCAGTTGGTTGCTGTGGCCACTGTCCAAGCCTTCTTTTATCTGTGTGACACCTTAAGGTGATGAAGACGTTTCCAGATGGCTTGATCTGCATGAAAAGCTCCATCTGCACAAAGGCCAGTGCCAAAACGGAGCGAGTTAGACATGAAATTAAAATTGTATCCCAGTTGTAAGCGGGTGGGACTCTACCCAGCTAGTAACAAACTGGTGGAAAACTGGTTGTCTGGCTGGGCCCAGAGAATTGTGGGAAATGGAGTTAACTCCAGCTGGAGGCCAGTTCCAAGTGGTGTCCCCAGGGCTCAGGGCTGGGTCCAGCCCTGTTCAGTGTCTTTATCAATGACCTGGATGAAGGCATCGAGGGCACCCTTAGCAAGTTTGCGGGTGACACTAAGCTAGGAGGAAACTGGATCTGCTGGAGGGTCGGGAAGCTCCAAAGGGATCTGAACAGGCTGGATCCATGGGCTGAGACCAACGGGATGAGGTTGAACAAGGCCAAATGCCGGGTTCTGCCCTTGGGGCACAACAACCCTGAGCAGCTCCAGACTAGGAGAAGCCTGGCTGGAAACTGCCTGGAGGAGAAGGACCTGGGGGTGTTGGTTGAACAGGAGCCAACAGGCCAAGGACATCTTGGCTTGGAGCAGACACGGCGTGGCCAGCAGGGCCAGGGAGGTTCTTCTCCCTCTGGACTCGGCCCTGGTGAGACCGCTCCTCGAATCCTGGGGTCAGTTCTGGCCCCTCAGCACAAGAAGGATGTTGAGGCTCTGGAGCGAGTCCAGAGAAGAGCAACAAAGCTGGGGAGGGGGCTGGAGAACAAGGATTCTGAGGAGCGTCTGAGAGAGCTGGGGGTGTTTATCCTGGAGAAGAGGAGGCTGAGGGGAGACCTCATTGCTCTCTGCAACTCCCTGAGAGGAGGTTGTGGAGAGGAGGGAGCTGGGCTCTTCTCCCAAGGGACAGGGGACAGGACGAGAGGGAATGGCCTCAAGCTCCACCAGGGGAGGTTCAGGCTGGACAGCAGGAAAAAATATTCCATGGAAAGTGTCATTGGTCCCTGTCAGAGGCTGCCCAGGGAGGGGTTTGAGTCCCCTTCCCTGGAGGGGTTTAAGGGACGGGTGGACGAGGTGCTGAGGGACATGGGTTAGTGATTGATGGGAATGGTTGGACTTGATGATCCGATGGGTCTTTTCCAACCTGGTAATTCTGTGATTCTGTGAACGCCTGGCTTAGTAATTGGAAAGGTGTTTTGTAATTGTGTTCCAAGCTGCAGCTGCCTTTTTGGAAAGAGCCTAGGCAGAAGGGGCTGGTTCTCAGTAATAGGCGACCTCAAGAATTTGAGGCTTACTCTCCGTCTTAGTAAATGCTGCAGGTTAACTGTCTGAGGGAAGGGTTGAGCAGTAAATACATGAGACACGCCAGGACCTTGCCGTGCAGGATGTCTGCAGGCTGTTCCATGTACTGCAGGACTGGGAGTCTGGACCAGAGCCTCGGAACCTGACTGCATCACCGGGGAATGTGTTTGTGATGTGTCTGTTTACAAGAATCACTGCGGGGACGGAGCTATGTAGGTGGGATAGAGGAGTAATAGCTTGTTACAGGGATTGCGTATTTCGCCATGGGCACCAGCTTGCTTGGTTTGCTTAACGACCCTTAACAAATAAGGTGAATCATTTACTCTTGGCTACCAAACGTTTCTTCACCAAAGATGAATCTTTGATGTTTACTTGAAGGAAGTTATAAGGCGTGCGCTCATGTGGCTCGTGTATTTGTTGAAGTTTGACTTTCTAACGTGGTCTTAAGCACTTCCAGTAGCTAGGTCAACGTTTTAAATTGCTTGTGACCTGGACTCCTTGCCAATGATTGTTCAACTGTCCTGGTGTCCTGGCTGCTTTGAATTTTTTTATGCGTGTAAAGCGTATACAGGGGTTTTCCCCCGACAACTTTTTCTTTTTTCCTTCTTTGTGCCTCTCCTGGATCTGCCCCAACGGTTGTTTCTTTTCCTTTGCTGGTGTTTGCACTGGTGTGGATGCTCTTCATTGCGGCTGTACAACAGCTATAAACTCAGAGCAGTAACTGCCTGAGCAATTCAGCGTCCGGTGCGTCACAACGCGAGATCTGGTGTTAAAGAGAATCTTACTACAACCCACTAATGATGGTATTTATAGAACAGTTCAAAGTGCATCTTCTCTACGGTTAAGTAACATCTGGATATTTGCAACGTTGTGCAAGCTACAGCTGAGTCAATAAATACGTCATTGGGACCGGTAGATGGTCTTTAGATTTTAAACCTTTTGGGAAGTGTCAACACCGATGTTAAGAATGTTGTCTTGAAATTCTTGCAGCGTTTGTATTTATTGTTGGCAGCCAACTGGAACATCTAATCAGCGCTTATCACCCCATCAGTTATTTACATGTACACCTGAGGATGAATGTGTGAGTGACTGTACTTCCAAGTCATGCAGAGGGAAGGTGCTGAGTGCGCAGACGGTGTCCTGCTCTATCGAGAGCTTCTTCTGATGTGGTGGGAGAGCATGGACTGGCCTGGACAAGCAAACACTCTCCTGGGTGGAAAACTGGTTGGATTGAGGGCCCAGAGAGTGGTGGGAAATGGAGTTAAATCCAGCTGGAGGCCAGTTCCAAGTGGGGTTCCCCAGGGCTCAGTGCTGGGTCCAGCCCTGTTCAGTGTCTTTATCAATGACCGGGATGAAGGCATCAAGGGCACCCTTAGCAAGTTTGCGGGTGACACTAAGCTGAGTGGAAGCTGGATCTACTGGAGGGTCAGGAGGCTCCAAAGGGATCTGAACAGGCTGGATCCATGGGCTGAGACCAACGGGATGAGGTTTAACAAGGCCAAATGCCGGGTCCTGCCCTTGGGGCACAACAACCCTGAGCAGCTCCAGACTAGGAGAAGTCTGGCTGGAAACTGCCTGGAGGAGAAGGACCTGGGGGTGTTGGTTGAACAGGAGCCAGCAGGGGCCCAGGTGGCCAAGAAGGCCAAGGGCATCTTGGCTTGGATCAGAAGCAGCATGGCCAGCAGGTCCAGGGAGGTTCTTCTCCCTCTGGACTCAGCCCTGGGGAGACCGCTCCTCGAATCCTGGGGTCAGTTCTGGCCCCTCAGCACAAGAAGGATGTTGAGGCTCTGGAGCGAGTCCAGAGAAGAGCAACGAAGATGGTGAGGGGGCTGGAGAACAAGGATTCCGAGGAGTGTCTGAGAGAGCTGGGGGTGTTTATCCTGGAGAAGAGGAGGCTGAGGGGAGACCTCATTGCTCTCTCCAGCTCCCTGAGAGGAGGTTGTGGAGAGGAGGGAGCTGGGCTCTTCTCCCAAGGGACAGGGGACAGGGTGAGAGGGAATGGCCTCAAGCTCCACCAGGGGAGGTTCAGGCTGGACATTAGGGAAAAATATTTGACGGAAAAGGTGATTGGTCCCTGGCAGAGGCTGCCCAGGGAGGTAGTTGAGTCCCCTTCCCTGGAGGGGTTTAAGGGACGGGTGGACGAGGCGCTGAGGGACATGGGTTAGTGATTGATGGGAATGGTTGGGCTCGATGATCCAATGGGTCTCTTCCAACCTGGTGATTCTATGATTCTAATTTGCCACTGAACTGCAGCTGATATCATGACACCGAGGAATGTCAGCATCTCTCCTTTTCCTTTCCACCAGGTTACCCTTGTTTCAAGCGAGTGCTTTTGCATTCTTAGCGCCTGCTCGAGCGATTCTCTCCTTGGAGAAGTGGAAATGCAACAATACAGGTAATTGTCCTTTATGCTTAAGTGGTGACTGACCCAGATCACATAGAGTGCAACAGCCAAACCTTCGAGTATGGAAACTGCAAGTAATGAGCAGGAAATAGGAAAAATTCTCTCCTTTCATAATGTTAAAACTTTGTGTCTTGGAAAAAGTTTCCTAAATATGCCCTTACGGAATTCTGTTTCGGGCTGGGATGGGGGGTGAGTGTAGAAAAAGTTGACAAAAGAAATCTTGGCAGCATAAACCAGTTCTTTTTATTGACGATGGAGAGAAATGCAGAAGGAGTCCTTAAATGTTCCTTTCCAGAATATAGAAATTGTAAGTCCAATTGTGTCCTTTTAAGGTGAGTTTAGGCAATGCTGGGCCAGTGTTTTGATCAGCTTAACTCTTCCCTCGACAGCTTTTGCAGAGGAAGCTTTGACAATATTCAGATGTTCATTTTAACTTTTCCTTTGCCAGCTCATCATTGCAAAAGGTTTTGGACCTGTTTGCGCTGAGAGACATGGGTTAGTGTTTGATAGGAATGGTTGGACTCGATGATCCGGTGGGTCTCTTCCAACCTGGTGATTCTCTGATTCTGTTTAGAGTGAGGATGTGCAGTGAAACTGGCTGGACAGGGGGCTTTTGGTTAGAAAACTGAAGTGGGAACAGCATGGGGAGTTTTCTCTTTAATGAGTGAGGTTACCCCGGAATAGGGCTGTGGGCAGGGCAGCAGGTGTTTGATTCTCTGATCATTTATATTTATATTTTGTCTGTGTGTATACATCGTTTGATTCACGTCGGGCCATCTAATTAGCTTTCCGGATGTTTTCTTCTGTAGAAAACTTAGCTTTGCCCATTCACGTGTTCTCCCGGGTGAAATCAGGTTCAGCCACTGGAAAGCGGCACGCGGGGCCCCGTGCGTGAGGAGAGCAGGGAGTGCTGGCTCTGTGGGATATTTCTGCACGTGCCAGTGTCCTCAGACACGCGTTGTTGAAAGAAAATACGCTGTGATAACCTTTGATGGCAAAGCAATCTTTTTCCCACTACCTCAGCTTTTCAAAAAGAGCCTTCCCTGCATCTTGAGCCTTTTTCATCTTCAGACATGGCAGGTGTGGCTGGTAGCGCAGGTCAGTTCATCGCACAGGGAATGACCTGAATTGGCAAACAGCAGATTAGAGTCCTCGATTCCCAGTGTGTGGTCGAGTAATTCTCCATTCATCTGTTGACTGGAGCAGGAAAAGAATCCCTAATTGACCTTTCTGCTAAAAGTTATGATTTTTCCCCACTCTGATGTGATGGGTGGAATTAGTGGTTGTCTCCTGGAGAGCGTAAGCTTGTCATTACTTGATTTGCAGCATTGCGCAACTTTTATTGTGTGTAAGTCAAGACTTTTTCGTTGGACACAGCTTAAGGAGAGATTTATTTTACCTTAGATAATGGCAAAGCGGCTGAGGAATAAATACCTGTGTGTTTTTCTTTCTTCTTTTCGTAAGATCTAACAGTTACAAACGGAACAACAGAACTGCTTCACACTGAGCACATCTGGTACCCCAGAATACGAGAGGTAATGTAGGCGCAGCCTTTAGCTCTTGATCTGTCTGACTCCAGTTCCGTTTCTCCCCTAACCATCTCTGTGTTCTCGTCTTTGAGTTGGTAATTTCCTTCTCCCGCTGCGATTTTCATTTGAGTAGATGCCCTCTGCTCGTTTCATGAAAGCCTTCATCTTTTCAGCGTGGTCATGGCTGGACAGCAAGGACAAGGAGTTAGTTAACCACTAATGCCAAAAAGACGCGCAGTAAAAAGGCGCAAAGCGGGGCAAACGCTCTTCTTGTAAGACTTTGCGCTCAGTGCTCGCTGGTAGCAGTTCAGCTGCTGCCGCTGCTCACTAGGCTGTCCCGTGGAAGGTAAATGCGCAGATCTCTCATCCCTAGGGGTCTGAAGTTGGAGACTATGCCGGTAAGACTCTTCCAAGAGACTTGCTGAAACGTGTCCGACTCCTTCTCCGCTCGCAGCGCTGCGGTCTGGCTGTCGGCGCGCTCTGCAGAGCCCGGATGAGGGTTGTGCCCAGGCGTCCCAGCACTGTATAGATAGCATAGTCCAAATTAAAAAAAGCGTGTGTCATGGAATTTATCTCCCATCCCGTTGCTTTGGGCTGCAAACCTTTTTTTTTAATTAAAAACAACCCCTCTCTCTTCCCCATGTTCGAACCATAGCTACATCCTGCCAAGAGCCCTGCAGCCAAGAGGGCTGACAGTCTCCTGAGACCACAACGCTGCTCTATACCAGCTTCTAAGGAGCATTTGTGAACAGTGCAGCACACACTCTGCCCCTAGGAGCTAGGAGCATCACCTCCGTGGCGCCACCAACCCTTGCCGGTTCGATCTGAGAGCTTAAAGGTTAGCCTGGAACCCAGGTCTCCTGTCTGACAGTGTGATGTGCTATCCACACAACTACCGGACTGGCCCCACTGGTCTGTTTGTGGAATAGTTTTGTGGAGAAAACCATAAGTGTTATGCTTAAGCGATAAGTCACTTAAAACATAATGAGCTGTTTTATGACGAAAAGTTTGCTGAGTTCTTCTGTGTCGCTGAGTTCTTTTTAACTGACGTTTGTAATCCAGAGCAGAAAAATAGACGTTTTGCGGTCGCTTGCGGGATTTGACTGAACTGTCTCTTTGCCCCGTTCTTGTGTGTTCAGATCCAAGGTGCTATCATCATGTCCTCCTTGATAGAAGTGGTGATCGGTTTGCTCGGCCTTCCTGGCGCGCTGCTGCGATATATTGGACCTCTGACCATCACGCCAACCGTGGCTCTCATCGGCCTCTCCGGTTTCCAAGCTGCTGGAGAAAGAGCTGGCAAACACTGGGGTATCGCCATGTTGTAAGTAGTCCTGGGGGTTCTTGGCTTGAGGAACTCGTCGTGCAGGAATTTTGGGGTGCCAGGAAAAAGCCAGGGTCTGCTCGGTTGCTAGAGGTAGCGTTGAAAAGCTCCCAGCGTGGACAAACAGTGCGTGCCGGAGCATGAAAAAAAATTTTTCACGGAAAGGGTCATCGGGCACTGGCAGAGGCTGCCCAGGGAAGTGGTTGATTCACCTTCCCTGGAGGGGTTCAAGGCACAGGTGGACGAGGTGCTAAGGGGCACGGTTTAGTGTTTGATAGGAATGGTTGGACTCAATGATCCGGTGGGTCTCTTCCAGCCTGGTGATTCTATGAATATGGATGGGATCAGCTGGAAGTCTGGGAATAAAGGCTCAGGAAGAGGAGGAAGGAGAAGGCAACAGCTGAATGTGAGGTGTGGAGGGCAGGGAATTTTATAGAACTGTAGTTGGTCTAGGAGCCATTGGCTCATCACAAGAAGGATGTTGAGGCTCTGAGAAGAGCAACGTAGCTGGTGAGGGGGCTGGAGAACAAGGATTCCGAGGAGCGTCTGAGAGAGCTGGGGGTGTTTATCCTGGAGAAGAGGAGGCTGAGGGGAGACCTCATTGCTCTCTCCAACTCCCTGAGAGGAGGTTGTGGAGAGGAGGGAGCTGGGCTCTTCTCCCAAGGGACAGGGGACAGGACGAGAGGGAATGGCCTCAAGCTCCACCAGGGGAGGTTCAGGCTGAACATTAGGAGAAAATTTTTCACAGAAAGGGTGATTGGTCCCTGTCAGAGGCTGCCCAGGGAGGGGGTTGAGTCCCCTTCCCTGGAGGGGTTTAAGGGACAGGTGGACAAGGTGCTGAGGGACATGGGTTAGTGATTGATGGGAATGGTTGGACTCGATGATCCAGTGGGTCTCTTCCAACCTGTTGTTTCTATGATTCTATGAAAACACCAGAGGGATTGCTGGACAGCTTGTATTTCTGTTTTTATGGTGCTCTGGTGGATGGTTGTTATTCTGCAAAAGCCAGCAAATGCCTTTGGTAGTAGCAGTCCAGTTGTCATTATTACTGGTTTGCTTACCTATAGCCAAGAGAAATTTATATGATGGCAGAGAGCACATGAATTTCAGTGAATACTTATGAGGCATAAGTGGACAGATTTCTGTTTACAGAATCACAGAATAACCAGCTTGGAAGAGACCCACGGGATCATCGAGTCCAACCATTCCCACCAATCACTAACCCACCTCCCTCAGCGCCTCGTCCACCCGTCCCTTAAACCCCTCCAGGGAAGGGGACTCAACCCCCTCCCTGGGCAGCCTCTGACAGGGACCAATGACACTTTCCATGGAATATTTTTTCCTGCTGTCCAGCCTGAACCTCCCCTGGTGGAGCTTGAGGCCATTCCCTCTCGTCCTGTCCCTTGGGAGAAGAGCCCAGCTCCCTCCTCTCCACAACCTCCTCTCAGGGAGTTGGAGAGAGCAATGAGGTCTCCCCTCAGCCTCCTTTTCTCCAGGATAAACACCCCCAGCTCTCTCAGACGCTCCTCGGAATCCTTGTTCTCCAGCCCCCTCCCCAGCTTCGTTGCTCTTCTCTGGACTCGCTCCAGAGCCTCAACGTCCTTCTTGTGCTGAGGGGCCAGAACTGACCCCAGGATTCGAGGAGCGGTCTCCCCAGTGCCGAGTCCAGAGGGAGAAGAACCTCCCTGGCCCTGCTGGCCACGCCGTGTCTGATCCAAGCCAAGATGCCCTTGGCCTTCTTGGCCACCTGGGCCCCTGCTGGCTCCTGTTCAACCAACACCCCCAGGTCCTTCTCCTCCAGGCACTTTCCAGCCAGGCTTCTCCTAGTCTGGAGCTGCTCAGGGTTGTTGTTCCCCAAGTGCAGGACCCGGCATTTGGCCTTGTTCAACCTCATCCCGTTGGTCTCAGTCCATGGATCCAGCCTGTTCAAATCCCTTTGGAGCCTCCTGACCCTCCAGCAGATCCACACTTCCACCCAGCTGGATTTAACTCCCATTTCCCACCACTCTCTGGGCCCTCAATCCGACCAGTTTTCCACCCAGGAGAGTGTTCACCTCTCCAGGCCAGAGGTGACAGTTTCCGTAGCAGAATGCTGGGAGAAACTGTGTCAAAGGCTTTACTGAAGTCCAGGAAGATCCATCCGCAGCCTTTCCCTCGTCCAGCAGCCGAGTCACTTTGTCATAGAAGGTGATCAGGTTAGTTTGGCAAGACCTGCCTTTCGTGAACCCATGTTGACTGGGCCTGATCCTTTGCTTCTCTTGCACGTGCTTCATGATCGCACTCAAGATCCCCTGTTCCATGACTTTCCCTGGCACTGAGGTCAGGCTGACAGGCCTGGAGTTCCCTGGATCCTCCCTGCGACCCTTTTAGTAGCTAAAAGGGCTTTTAGAGGAAATTTCAGGGTGTGATGCGTGTGCTTTTGTAGGTGTAGGTGCCAGCGAAATTAAAGAGAGAAAACAAAACATTCCTGTGAGATGTTTTGGGTAACCAGAAAACAGGATGGAACCCACTTTTTAGGTAGAAGGAAACTGGCTGAAGCACTTGCTGCTCTCAGTGTACAGCGACCAGCTTCGTGCTAGCGCTGGAAGTGGAAGGAATGACTCGATGAGATCAGATTCTGATCTAATCTGTTTGCGCAGTACTTTGAAGATGTGAAGTATTCTGTAAGTGCAACTTATGATGAAAAGGGCTGTTTAATTCACTTTTATCTTGGATGTTAGTACCGGGGATGTTTTTGTAGCTCTGTTAATATTGAGCAGCTGACCCAAAGAGCAAATATCCTGTGAAACAGTCGTGACTGATGTTAAAGCGGCCAAGACCTTTGGTGAATTGGACAGGGAGACGTGTCATTGAAGGTGACATTTTGCAGGTGGAAAAGAATCAGTTAGCATTTAAATACTATCGAGTCAGTAAGGAGTTCTGGTTCTGCCATGCAAAAAATGCACGCAAGTTGTTGAAAAGAACTTTGTAGCCACGAAGAGCCTCTCAGCAGCCCGTGATCCCTACAGGATGGGGCACTTGAAATTGTCTTGACTGTTGTGATGAGATAAAAACGCTGCGGTGCTATCTCGCCCAGCAGAATAACGCCTGGGAAGAGCCGTTACCCTCTATTAACCACAGGTGCTGTTTGACCTGACTTGCCATTTCCCAAAGAGTTTTCTGCCCTCACGTGTTCTGCAGGTGCAGGGCTGAAGTAATTTAATCCATGAAAGAGGGAAAGTGACTCCTGAATTGGTCTTTGCCTGTTTAGTGAACAAAGCCGTTAGGTTGGCATTGAACGATCTGGTAGCACTTACAGAACGGCAGCTGGGCGGCCAGTGTTAGAGTAATTACAATCTCAATTATTACGGTATTTACAACTCTCTCCTAAATAAACTGGAACACAGAGGCCCCTGTCCCTGTGGCTGGTGGGGCTGGGGAGCTGCTTGGAGGGACTGGGGAGCTGCTTGGAGGGACTGGGGAGCTGCTTGGAGAGACTGGGGAGCTGCTTGGAGGGACTGGGGAGCTGCTTGGAGGGACTGAGGAGCTGCTTGGAGAGACTGGGGAGCTGCTTGGAGGGACTGGGGAGCTGCTTGGAGAGACTGAGGAGCTGCTTGGAGGGACTGGGGAGCTGCTTGGAGGGACTGAGGAGCTGCTTGGAGGGACTGAGGAGCTGCTTGGAGGGACTGGGGAGCTGCTTGGAGGGACTGCGGAGCTGCTTGGAGGGACTGAGGAGCTGCTTGGAGGGACTGAGGAGCTGCTTGGAGGGACTGAGGAGCTGCTTGGAGGGAATGGGGAGCTGCTTGGAGGGACTGGGGAGCTGCTTGGAGAGACTGAGGAGCTGCTTGGAGAGACTGGGGAGCTGCTTGGAGAGACTGAGGAGCTGCTTGGAGAGACTGGGGAGCTGCTTGGAGGGGCTGAGGAGCTGCTTGGAGGGACTGAGAAGCTGCTTGGAGGGACTGGGGAGCTGCTTGGAGAGACTGAGGAGCTGCTTGGAGGGACTGGGGAGCTGCTTGGAGTCACTGGGGAGCTGCTTGGAGAGACTGAGGAGCTGCTTGGAGAGACTGGGGAGCTGCTTGGAGAGACTGGGGAGCTGCTTGGAGAGACTGAGGAGCTGCTTGGAGGGACTGGGGAGCTGCTTGGAGAGACTGGGGAGCTGCTTGGAGGGACTGAGGAGCTGCTTGGAGGGACTGGGGAGCTGCTTGGAGAGACTGGGGAGCTGCTTGGAGAGACTGAGGAGCTGCTTGGAGGGACTGGGGAGCTGCTTGGAGGGACTGGGGAGCTGCTTGGAGAGACTGGGGAGCTGCTTGGAGGGACTGGGGAGCTGCTTGGAGAGACTGAGGAGCTGCTTGGAGGGACTGGGGAGCTGCTTGGAGGGACTGGGGAGCTGCTTGGAGGGACTGGGGAGCTGCTTGGAGGGACTGGGGAGCTGTTTGGAGGGACTGGGGAGCTGTTTGGAGGGACTGGGGAGCTGCTTGGAGGGACTGAGGAGCTGCTTGGAGAGACTGGGGAGCTGCTTGGAGGGACTGAGGAGCTGCTTGGAGGGACTGGGGAGCTGCTTGGAGGGACTGGGGAGCTGCTTGGAGGGACTGAGGAGCTTCTTGGAGGGACTGGGGAGCTGCTTGGAGGGACTGGGGAGCTGTTTGGAGGGACTGGGGAGCTGCTTGGAGAGACTGGGGAGCTGCTTGGAGAGACTGAGGAGCTGCTTGGAGGGACTGGGGAGCTGCTTGGAGGGACTGGGGAGCTGCTTGGAGAGACTGGGGAGCTGCTTGGAGGGACTGGGGAGCTGCTTGGAGGGACTGAGGAGCTGCTTGGAGGGACTGGGGAGCTGCTTGGAGAGACTGGGGAGCTGCTTGGAGGGACTGGGGAGCTGCTTGGAGAGACTGAGGAGCTGCTTGGAGAGACTGAGGAGCTGCTTGGAGGGACTGGGAAGCTGCTTGGAGGGACTGAGGAGCTGCTTGGAGGGACTGGGGAGCTGCTTGGAGAGACTGGGAAGCTGCTTGGAGGGACTGGGGAGCTGCTTGGAGGGACTGGAGCCCAAGAGGAGCCCATTTTTCTTACTGGGCTTCAGGAGAGAAGCCATAATGTTTCCTAGATGCAAGGAAAAGGTGCCTTTGCCATTCGAGTGTAGTCAGGGTGAAGCCTCTAAATGCCACCCTTCTTGTGCAGAGCTGGAGACACAGGGAGAATAAAGCTCTCTTTTGTTTCTTGCAGCCTGAAACTGAGCCTGGACAGAAAAAAGGGAGAGAGGCTTAAAATCCGCCTCTTTTTATAAGTCAGCTGATAAAAACATAATCTCCAATTTCAGGAAAGCTTTGCTTCTTCAGATGCTTGACTCTTCGTGCAGCTCCCTGACAGCAGCTGCTTCAGAACTGAGCGACCTGCCCTGGCTTTTTAGCTTTAACTGCAGTGGAAATTCCATTTAGCTGTAGAGTTGATTTAATTTTTAACACGTAGAGGAGCTTGGTTTTGACAAGGAGGGAAATACATGATACCTGAGGATTTAAAAACTGTAATAAACTGGGTTACTGGTGAGCTGCAGTTGAATGGGATCTCAGAGGTTTGGGGGGCTTTGTTCTGTTTGATGTGGAAAGGTTCGTATACAAAAAAAAAAAAAAAAAAAGAGGTTCTCAAGAATTGAGGAAAGAATTGAGTTTTATACTTTGAAACGTGAAAAGTGCGCTGTGCCAGCCTCCAGTTTGCCTGGTTCTCCCCATTCCCAGTAGCAACCTTTGTGCTTCAGGTGCCGAGCAGACCTGGGCGCGCAGGTAGAGGTTGAGTTGGAGCAAGCAGCGCAGCGCGGCTCGGTGCTAAGAAGACCTTCCTTCAGTCTGATTTGTTTTCCTGCTCCGTTCACACGTGGGCTGCTGGCTGGTTCGGCAGCGATTTAGAACGCAAGTTGTGTTGGTTTGTGTTTCGTGCAATAATCGCAGAATCACAGACTGGTTTGGGTTGGAAGGGACCTCAAAGCCCATCCAGTTCCAACCCTTCTGCCGTGGGCAGGGACACCTTCCACTGGATCAGGGGCTCCAAGCCCCGTTGAACAGCTCCAGGGATGGAGCAACCACCCTGGGCAACCTGGGCAGTGTCCTCCTCACCTTCATCGTGAGGAATTCCTTCCTAATGTCTAATTAAATCTTCCCCTTCCAATTTGAAGCCACTCTCCCTTGTCCTATCACTCCAAGCCTTTGTAAAAAGTCCCTCCCCAGTTTTTCTCAGGCCCCTTTCAGCACTGAAAGCTGCTCTGAGGTCTCCCTGGAACCTCCTCTTCTCCAGGCTGAACAACCCCAACTCTCTCAGCCTGTTCTTATAAGCAGAGGTTCATCTTCTTGGCCTCCTCTGGGCTTGCTCCAACAGTTCCATGTCCCTATCTTGGCGATTCCAGAACTGGACACAGGACTCCCGTGTGGGGTCACAAGAGTGGAGTGGAAGAGCAGAATCCCCTCCCTCGCCCTGCTGGCCGCGCTGCTTTTGATGCAGCCCAGGATATGATTTGCCTTCTGAGCTGTGACCACACGTTGCCGGCTCACGTGGAGCTTCTCTAATAAATTATTTAAAAGATATTCTCTTACGATGCCTTGTCTCGTGCTAAATTGAAAATGGATGTTTATGTTTCTGGCTGCAGAGCCTGAGCAGGTTTGTGCCAAGGGGGATTTTTGTCACAGCGATGCTAATGATGTGTCTCTCTTGTCCCACCTCCCTCCTTTTTTTCTCAGGACTATTTTTCTAGTGTTGTTGTTTTCCCAGTATGCCCGAAATGTCAAATTTCCCCTCCCCATTTACAAGTCCAAGAAAGGATGGACAGCATACAGACTGCAGCTCTTCAAGATGTTCCCTGTGAGTACTTGAACTTGTTCCTCTGTTGCCAAAAATACCCCTAATTTGTGTTTCGGGTGATATTTTTCTTGTTTTTTAGTTTTCTTCACGGTACAGTAGAGCATGAAGGTGAGATCACTGTTTAAATGGCTTTATGGGGAACTTAATTCACTGGCTCCTTTGCCGCAGGAAAGGGTCTCAAACCCATCTCCGATGAAGAGTTGGGATCGTGGAAGGAGAGGAGGGAGGAAAGAGGAAGGTGATTTGATGCAGGCAGTGAGAGCCTTAACTGGGCTTACCAAAAAGGGGTGGCAAGATCGTTATCTTCTCATTTGATGAAAGCTCCATTCTCCCCTGTGAAAGGCTTCTTTTTATTTCTCCGGTAAAACTGAGACTAATTCTCTCAGTTGTGTAGGTGCCCATTTGGAAACTTTCCCGTTTGCTAGGGGAGAGAATTGCTCGCTCGTCTTCTAAAGCTTTTGTAACAGCACTTTCTTTAGGGGCTGGGGGAGAAATGCCTGATGGATCTGTTACAGGATTTACTGCTTGTTCAGACTTAGAATATTCCTTACGATCAAGGGAGTTACGTGTGCGACACTCTCTGCTCTTGTAGCCCTTTGCTCATGATGGATATTGCCAGTGATGGGTTATTTTAAGCAGCTTTTTCTCTTTTCTTCCGCAGATTATCTTGGCTATTTTGGTGTCGTGGTTGCTTTGCTTCATCTTCACCGTGACAGACGTCTTTCCCCCTGACAGTTCGAAGTACGGCTTCTACGCTCGCACAGACGCCCGACGGGGAGTGCTCTTGGTAGCTCCGTGGTTCAAGGTTCCCTATCCTTGTAAGTGGGTCTGGATTTAAAGGCTCATTTCCTAAGAGCAAGCTTGGGAGCATCATTCCTATTGCTCCTATTCAACGGAGCAGAAGAGCAGAAGCCCCTCTCTTGCCCTGCTGGTCCCGGTCCTTTGGATGCAGCTCGGGATGTGGTTGATTTTCTGGGCTATAAGCTCAAGTTAAGCTTCTCACCCCCCAGCAACCCAAAATCCTTCTCTTCAGGGCTGCTCTCAATCCGTTCTCCTCCCACCCTTTGATTTGATACCTTAATGTCTCAAGTAAGAAAAACCCAAGTCTCTGAAACTTAAATTTGTAGGAGGCACTTGCAGGGTTTATCTAGGTAACTCCTGACTTCAAATAACAGTGTGTGACTGGGTGCATAACATGGATTTTCAGGGAATGGTTGATTTATCTGCATTTACAAATACTGTTCATGTTATAGACTAATAAGGATGGGTTATTATAATTCCTGGAGAGCTACTGAAGTCATTGATGCTCGTTATCTAATGAATCAGTATCGTGTGGAGTTTATTCCACCTTAACACACTTCCCTGCCCCAAACACACCCTCTTAGGACCTGGGCTGCTGGGGGAGTGCCAGTCAGTGCTTATCAAGGGACAAAAAAGTATTTACAAGGGAACGCAACACGCTTTAGATGACATCTTGGACGTTTGCGTTGTTTTGGGGACATCTCTAAGCTTAAAGCTGCTCAGGGTTGTCGCTTGTGGCACGAGAGCGAGTGGCACAACTGGGTCTGCCCAGAAATTAATGGAGCAATAACAGAACGATGTTCTGCACGGACAGAACGAGGAATACCACTGAATGCAACGAGGCAGCTTCCCTGTGGTTTTCCACGCTCTTTGCTTCTGAGTAGTTCGAAAGCAGCGCTTGCGAGATGTATAATGGAAGCTTTTGGGAAAGAAGAGGAGGAAACCACCTCCTCTCAAGGTCTCCACCTTGATTAGACCATTTGTGTTTGTGAAGCCTTGATCCTTCCCTGTTTGCACGACTTAAAGTTCCTTTTGTTGCAAGGTCTCATCTGTTTCAAAGAGATAAAAGCATCAAGGCATCGCCGTGGAAAAATTGCCAAGCTTTTCTGCAGGCGTAAATGAATCTTATTTTCTCTTCTACAAAAGTTTGGAACTGGGAGGTGTTTGTGCAGTGAACTTAGCTGCTGGCTGGCCAGACTCGACTCGTAACCCAAGACTGAGTTTTCAGAGCAATAATAATTAGGTGGCATTCGCCTCACTGACCAGAATTGGTTTTCACAAGCAGTAGTTCAAATTCTTTCCTTGTGAGCAGGAGGAGGTTTTTTTTTGGTGGGGTTTCGGGGGTTTTGGGTTCTTTCCAAGCGTGATCAAAGCACTTGGCGAGGCTCTTTCTCCTTTGCTCCTTTCATCGACTTGAACGTGCCAGACTGCGTTACTGGGAAGGGAGTTTGTCGATTCCATTAACGATGAATAAATTGCTGCGTGGTTGGATACCTGAGTTGTTTTCTGTGGCATGAGAAGAGTTCAGTTTTCTTTTCTTCACAGTTCAGTGGGGACTGCCAACAATTTCAGCCGCTGGAGTTATCGGGATGCTCAGCGCGGTGGTTGCAAGTATTATCGAATCCATAGGGGATTATTATGCCTGCGCCAGGTTGTCTTGTGCTCCTCCTCCACCTATTCATGCAATAAACAGGTATGGCAAAAAAAGAAATATTTGTCTTACACTGCTTTTTTTACTATTTCTATTTTTTTCCTTGCGATAAGGCAGGAGCGTGTTCTGTCTTTAAGTGCTCAGTGGGTCAAACACAAGCGCTGAGGATCTGGAATACAAACTGCAGTTGTCACGTTGAATTGTTTTGTCGCAAATGTAGCGTTGGAAGTTTATTCCTGTTCCTACCAGAGTTCCTGGAAGTTAATAAAATAAAGGGTCTGTAGGGACACAGCTCTGAATCAGTCCTGGAATGGGGGTAGCTGCTCAAAGCCACCTGAGATGCAAATTCAGAAGCAAAGAGCCGTGCTAAGCGTGACTTGAATTGGTTTGTAATTCTCTCATTTTAAGAGTGGGTGTCTGAGACGGAAAACGGAACTCGGGTTGGTTTTCTAAGTGTGTTGGAGCTTGAAACATGAATCATAGTAATTCACGTGGGACAGACGACTTCACAGGCAGACATAAAGCACCATTCGTGAGTCGGTGCTAATACAAGTTTGTCTGCTTTTTTCTGCTTGTGATTTACAGAGGGATTTTTATTGAGGGTCTCTCGTGTGTTCTGGATGGAGTATTTGGGACAGGGAATGGGTCCACTTCTTCCAGCCCCAACATTGGTGTCTTGGGCATCACTAAGGTAGGTGCTTTACCTTGTTGGCGCAGTGACTGGAGTGTTTGATCTCCTCTGGTGGATGGTTTGTGTCATTTCATGTTTCACAGCACGATCCTCTTCCAGGAAACCGTGCAACTTAGTGTTTCGTGCAGATAAACTTCACTCAGCATTCTGAATTTCTCTGACTTGTCTGTACCATTGTCTGATGGAAAAGCATTCTAGATAACGACCTTAAAAATAGGATTTTTATTCAATGTAAAGCCTCCATAAAGCAGCTGGTGCCAAATAAACTCTCCTTTTGAAAACCAAGGAGGCATTCCATGGCTCTGGAGCGTTTGGAGCTGAGGCATAGACACTGAACTGTATAGAATCATGGAATCATAGAATCATCACGTTGGAAGAGACCCATGGGATCATCAAGTCCAACCATTCCCATCAATCACTAACCCATGTCCCTCAGCACCTCGTCCACCCGTCCCTTAAACCCCTCCAGGGAAGGGGACTCAACCTCTTCCCTGGGCAGCCTCTGCCACTGCTCAATCACCCTTTCCGTGAAAAATTTTTTCCTAATGTCCAGCCTGACCCTCCCCTGGTGGAGCTTGAGACCATTCCCTCTCGTCCTGTCCCCTGTCCCTTGGGAGAAGAGCCCAGCTCCCTCCTCTCCACAACCTCCTCTCAGGGAGTTGTAGAGAGCAATGAGCTCTCCCCTCAGCCTCCTCTTCTCCAGGATAAACACCCCCAGCTCTCTCAGATGCTTCTCAGAATCCTTGTTCTCCAGCCCCCTCACCAGCTTCGTTGCTCTTCTCTGGACTCGCTCCAGAGCCTCAACATCCTTCTTGTGCTGAGGGGCCAGAACTGACCCCAGGATTCGAGGAGCGGTCTCCCCAGGGCCGAGTCCAGAGGGAGAAGAACCTCCCTGGGCCTGCTGGCCACACCATGTCTGATCCAAGCCAAGATGCCCTTGGCCTTCTTGGCCACCTGGGCCCCTGCTGGCTCCTGTTCAACCAACACCCCCAGGTCCTTCTCCTCCAGGCAGTTTCCAGCCAGGCTTCTCCCAGTCTGGAGCTGCTCAGGGTTGTTGTGCCCCAAGGGCAGGACCCGGCATTTGGCCTTGTTAAACCTCATCCCGTTGGCCTCAGCCCATGGATCCAGCCTGTTCAGATCCCTTTGGAGCCTCCCGACCCTCCAGCAGATCCAGCTTCCACCCAGCTCAGTGTCATCTGCAAATTTGCTAAGGGTGCCCTCGATGCCTTCATCCAGGTCATTGATGAAGACACTGAACAGGGCTGGACCCAGCCCTGAGCCCTGGGGAACCGAAGCTCTTCTGGATGTCTTTGCTCCGCAAGTATCGCTAACAAACTGACTGTTTTTAGTGTCTCACACAATGAAATACAGCCTGTAGTCCTTGGGTTTTATCTACGTCTGCTCTAGGACATGATGCTGACAAGCCTGCAGCGAGAGCTGCTGCCAAGGTAACTTCTAAGTTACAGGTACCCTAAATATTTGGTTTCATCATGACAGGTGTTTAAGGCACTGAGCATGCTTAGCGGTTTAGGATTGTTACTCAGCAAAATATATAAGCACCTGAGGGATTCCTTTGTTCACCTGTGGAACTGGATGTGTGCTGGAACGCTTTGCTGAACCAGGAGGCCTTGGACTGCAGATAGATCTGCTGGATATTCTTAGTTTAACCTTGATAAACGACATCGACAGATAAGAAGTAGCAACATCTTTTTGTGCGTTTTGCTCGGAAGCCATAAATCTACTTCATGAGGACAAGATAGAAAACGCCTGCTCTCCACTTCCAGTTACGCATCACTCCGACTGCGACCAGTACGGAGGATGAATTGATCATCAGCTGTTTCTTTCTACACAAAGGATGATTCTCTTAGTGTTCGGGGTGGAATAGAGGCACTGACAGCACCACCTGCTGTTGCTACAAGTCCTCATTCAGTTGCTGATGGAAATTTCCGAAAAGAAAATTTGATTCGGAAAATCCTCAAAGGAAGGTTTATTCCGTTCTGCTCCCTTCTTCGCAAGATTTGATGTGAATTAAAAACACTTTTTTTTATTAACAGTCGGCAGAAAGGTGTGCACAGTTTGCTGTGGAACAGCCGAAGAGGCCTGATAGACTGGCAGCTGTCAGGGAACAGCGGTGACTACGTTATAAAAATCAAACCTTGAGGGATTTAGGTTGGATTTATGGTGAAGTAGAGGGTGATGGAACCACCAAGACACCATATTGACCATGAAAATCTTATAAAAACTGAATATTGAGGGATTTAGCTTGGATTTATGGTCAAGAAGAGGTTGATAGAACCATAAAGACTCCATATTGACCATGAGAACATCATCCAAACCCAATTTTGAGGCATTTAGGTTGCATTTACGGCCCTGAAGAGGTTGATAGAACCACCAAGACTCCATATTGACCATGAAAATGTTATAAAAACCTGATTTTCAGATATTTAGGTTGGATTTATGGTTAAATAGAGGCTCTGTGATGGTTGTGCCTTACTCAGGATGGCACAGCTGGTGGCAGCACTCCAGTGCATTGTGCTGTTTTCCTGTCTGTGTACTCATTCCTAAAAATCCACTACTTTTTCAACTCCAGTTTATATCAAAACAGATCTTTGGCATGTAGATACACTGCTGTTTATTTCAGAAATATTTAACGCTCACAAGCAAGACCTCTGTAATCCTTAGGGTCCCATGCAGCATCAGAAAAGGCATTTACTTCCCTGAAATCAATATCGTTATAGTTAAAATTTAAATTTGAGGCTTCAACTGGATGTAAGCGCTGCAAAATCTGTGAGCTGGTGCTGTCAACGAGTTGTTTGATGAGAGGAAAACCAGTTAAATCACATTAGTTGGGGTAAAAGTGTCGGCAGCGTAGCCATCGTGTTGGTGATGAAACGAAGACTCCTGTAATGGATGGGGCACCAAAATAATCACTTCGGGCACTTGTAGGAGTGAAGACAGGTACAAAGAACAGCAAAAGGGTCAAGCTGACTGAACAGGAGCCAGCAGTGGCCCAGGTGGCCAAGAAGGCCAAGGTTCATCTTGGCTTGGATCAGAAACAGCGTGGCCAGCAGGGCCAGGGAGGTTCTTCTCCCTCTGGACTCAGCCCTGGGGAGACCGCTCCTCGAATCCTGGGGTAAGTTCTGGGCCCTCGGCACAAGAAGGATGTTGAGACTCTGGAGCGAGTCCAGAGAAGAGCAACGAAGCTGGTGAGGGGGCTGGAGAACAAGGATTCCGAGGAGCATCTGAGAGAGCTGGGGGTGTTCAGCCTGGAGAAGAGGAGGCTGAGGGGAGACCTCATTGCTCTCTGCAACTCCCTGAGAGGAGGTTGTGGAGAGGAGGGAGCTGGGCTCTTCTCCCAAGGGACAGGGGACAGGACGAGAGGGAATGGCCTCAAGCTCCACCAGGGGAGGTTTGAGTTGAACCGGTGGGTCTCTTCCAACCTGATGATTCTGTGATTCTGTGATTCTAATTTCTGTTGATTTTCTAGGGAGCAGATTTCCTGGCCTGGCCCCTCTCTGTAGGTGGTGAAGCACATGGTGGAAAGAAGCACTTACACCCTAAATGTTCCTAGTGAATTAATATCTACTTCTCTTTGAAGCTTCATACTCTGTATTAGGAGCTCTACCTTTGCTGGCAATCACCTTACCAATGTAAGAGGGATTTTTGTCCCTGGTGCACTTCTTCTGCAAGTATAACATGATGAAAATATCAAACATCCAAGTTCTTCAAGTCCCTCTGCAATGCAGGGACAGAAATACTACTCCAAAGTCTGAATGCTTGAAACAATCATGGGAAGGAGGTGCGGGTTCTTCATTTTGCGGTGTTAGCCCAGCCAGGATTTGCATATGAAGTGAATTCTGATCTCAAAGAGGGATGTTATAAAATCACTTGGTGGTCTCTGGCTAGCAAACCTGCCTCTCCTCCCAGTGCGCTGCCGGGCAGGGAACTTAAGCCTCTGTTCTTACTGAAAAGGACACATGGATCTAGGGTTTTTCCGTTTGCCATTCCTCCCTGTTAAGGTCTGTTTCATTTCTTCGTTGTGGAATAACATTCCATGGTTATTGTGGCTGTAGCTGCTACAGATGTTAACAAAACCAAAATCAAATGGAGTTATGGTAGAATTGGAGTGTGACCACCTTACAGCTGAGCCCTCCAAGACACTCAAGGGCTCCGCAGCCTGGTTTAGGACCACGGTAAATAAGCGCAGAAGCTTGAAAAGAAGTGACGAATGCAAACGACAAGAGTAAAATAAAATGCAAGGCGTGAAGTTGGACCGAGCGTGGACTTTTCCCATTGTCCTTTCCTTTTTGTTCTCCTGCAGGTTGGAAGCCGCAGGGTTATTCAGTACGGGGCGGCCTTCATGCTCTTGCTTGGGATGGTCGGCAAGTTCAGCGCTCTCTTTGCGTCGCTGCCGGACCCCGTGCTTGGTGCCCTCTTCTGCACGCTCTTTGGTAACGTGGTTTTGCTCCTCTCTCTACTCCGTGCCTCTATCCTTTTACTCCAGTGCTGTGTTTACATCTGTGTTGCTATCTTTTCTTTATTTTTTAAAGAAAAAGGCTATACGGAAGCTGAGACTTGGTCTGTTTTTTCCCTTTAGGGATGATTACAGCCGTGGGGCTGTCTAACCTCCAGTTCATCGATTTAAATTCTTCCCGTAACCTGTTTGTACTTGGATTTTCCATTTTCTTCGGACTCGTCCTTCCAAGCTATCTCAAACAAAATCCGCTGGTCACTGGTACGTGTTTCCACTCATTGATGTGAAGTGTAGTTTTACCTCGTACCCATATGCCAAGCAGGGGTAAATAGGAAAAAATCCAAAGTATTATGGAGACAATAAAAGCTATGGAGGAGAACTAATTGAGCTATTGAATGGAATGTTGCAGTGGGAGACATCTGAATTTGTCCTGCTTTCTCTGAGCACGATCATAGAGCAGTGGAAGGAGACGATTGCCTTTTGGACTGGGAGGAAGACTAAGAGGGTGAATCCAAGATAGAATCGTAGAATCACCAGATTGGACAAGACCCACCGGATCATCGAGTCCAACCATTCCCATCAATCACTAACCCATGTCCCTCAGCGCCTCATCCACCCGTCCCTTAAACCCCTCCAGGGAAGGGGACTCAACCCCCTCCCTGCGCAGCCTCTGCCAGGGACCAATCACCCTTTCCGTGAAAATTTTTTTCCTAATGTTCAGCCTGAACCTCCCCTGGTGGAGCTTGAGGCCATTCCCTCTCGTCCTGTCCCCTGTCACTTGGGAGAAGAGCCCAGCTCCCTCCTCTCCAGTTGTAAGTGAAGTTGTAAATGAAGTTAAAAGAATAAAGGGAAACACCGAAACAGAGCTTGGAAGCTGGGAATTTGTTGCAGAACTGTGGACGTGTGTTCTGAATTGGAGAAAACTTGTTTCAGGCTGCGAGCCAGGTTGTAGCGTTGGTCAATCCATGGAGAGTTTGTGGCCGTGGGTGTCATCAGAAGGTTCTTTGCAGGAATCTTGAACTGCTTTGACTGGAGTTAACTCCCTTTTTTTTGTGATACTTCTCTCTTCTGAACCAGGTTTAAGAGTGTGCCTACCCCTAAATTTGTTCGGAAAAGCAGATTATTCCAGCAGAATTCAAGGATGATACATTAATAATGTTCTTTCCTGATTGGTGCTAGGAAGTCTGACCCGTTTAAGAAGTAAATGTTTAGAAAAGGGATTATTTCAGTCCCCGTGATTTTACGTGAACATTTCTCCTTTCATTTTAACCAGTTCTGTCTGCAGTAGAAACTAAAATAGCAGTTCACGTCATTTTTATGAGCACCTGGACCTTCAGGGAGTTCCATTTTGGGAAAGAAAGGGGTCCCCATGGTGTAAATGCTGAAGATGCTGATGTAGATGCCGGTGTAGATGCTGAAGATTCTGCATCTATTTCTATGTGTTTTTAAGGGTCCTATTGAGCGAGTTTCTCGGTGAACTCAGTTTTCTTGGTTGCCTGGCTGTAAATCAGTAGGATGTGTATGTGACACTAAAAGCTCAAATTCTAAATGCTGTTTTTCCCCCTGATCATCTAGGAATAGCGGGCATTGATCAAGTGCTGAACGTTCTCCTCACCACAGCCATGTTCGTCGGGGGCTGCGTTGCGTTCATTTTGGATAATACCATTCCAGGTCAGCACGTGAACTTGTATTTGGCATCAAATCCCAACTGTCTTTCTGAGTGAAGATAGCAGGAGATGAGCAGAGATGCTGCTTTTGCTGGTGACTTCTCTAACCCCAAAACGGACCTTGCGTGTCTCAGTTCCCTTGAGAACGCTTTGAATCTCTGTCACCGTTTAGCCCCGACCCGGCTAGTTTCAGCAGCTAAAACCGTGCAGTTGGCTCTCAGTTTCCTTCCCCCCAGCTCCTAGGGAAAGGAAAATGAGAGGGAAAAAGACTTGCAGGTTGGAAACTAAAGCTACAGCTTTAGCGGAATAATAGTAACGATGAAAATAATCAGAAAGTCATGAAATAGATGCAACTGTATGAGATCGTGCCCCCACCCCACGATGACTGTACGTCACCAGAGATGCTGTAGAGCAGAGATGAGGGAAAGGGTCCATGGCTGGGAGGGAGCTGGGCTCAGGGACTGGATTCAGACACGGATGGATCAGAGATCAGGAGGTCCTCGCTGGTTGTTAGTCATCGTGGAAGAGGGACGAGATCCTCGCGATGCCTCAGGTTTATCCCAAGTGTGACTTGTATGAGATGGACTCCTCTGTTGGTCAGTTTGGGGTCACCTGTCCCACTCCTCCTTGCAGGTGCAGTCCTTTTTCTCCAGCTCAAGGATGGCTCTGGTTTCCATTGGAATAAGAATCAAGCACTGGCCTTTCTGCAGCCCAGTGCCCCGAGAAAGCATGCAGTTAACTTTCAGAGCATGAAGTTACGTAGACAAGACTGAGTCAGAGTCACAAATCTCACTCTAATTTAACTCAAGCCACAGACAGCAGTTTCTTGAAGGTCTCCATCCTATTAAATGTGTAAATAGCTGATAGAGGTCAAACCACAACAATCATCTTTAGGAGACACAGTAAAAATATTTTAAGATCCAAACCTGCTTCCATTTGTTTTTTGTGAAAGATTTGCCTCGACTTCCAGTTACAAAATAAATCAGAAAACAACTATTTCCAGGGAACATTTTCTTTACCTCTAGAGTCTAGAAGATCTTTCCTGTGCTTTGCTGAACCTTTCTGAGGCTGGGGGTTTTCTTTCTTCTCTCAACTCTGTGTGTGCGTTTGCATAACGATACCCTTGTGTATTTTCTTTTTCTTTTCACTTCTAGGAAGCCCTGAAGAAAGGGGAATCCGGAAATGGAAAAAAGGGGTTGGTAAAGGAAGCAAGTCGCTGGATGGCATGGAAACATATGATTTGCCTTTTGGCATGAACTTCATTAAAAAATACAGGTGTTTCAGCTTCCTGCCCATCAGCCCGACCTTCCTGGGTTACACGTGGAAAGGCTTCAGGAAAAGCAGTAGCTGCAGGAGTTCAGACGAAGACTCAGAAGCTACAGTATAGCCTTAGTTGAAAATATATTATCTAGTTGTAGTAAAAGATGTATTTGCAGTTTCTTGCTGATTAAGAAGCATTAAAATCTATGTTTTGTATATTCTGCATTGAAATTCTGGAACCAGAGCTGAGACGGATTGAAAAAAAAAAAGAAAAAGAAGAAAAAAAAAAGCTTTCCTGCTGTGGGTGATGGTCCCAGATGTGGTGTCTCTGCCCAGCGTGCAAATGCTCCGACTCCTAAAAGCTGGAGATACCTGCGCATCCAAGTCTGGCTGTTCCAGATGGAGCTCCGGTTCTGAAAGTCTGTAGGTGCTACTGGAAAACGTTGTTGAGGTGATTTTATTGAAGGCACTGATGGTGGCAACGTTTCTTACGCCAGGAGGTTGGAATTGGGGGTGGGTGGGTGGTGGGAGTTGACTTCTAGCCGTGTCAGATCCCATAGATATTGTTTGCTACTCACATTCCGTGTTTTTCAGCCTGTTGGAAACCAGATTCGGTTGATCGTGGCAAATCAGGAGAGTGCTCTTGTATTTCCAGCGCTGTCAGACATGTGGGGTTCACTCACGCGGCTGCTCTAACAGCTTTGCCCGTGAGTCTTCTGACAGCTCGGTGTCCTAGAAGGAATCCCATACTTCGTTTCGGTTCACATTTTTGAACGTTTGCTTTTTCTGTCCCCAGTTGTAGCCCCCAGGGTGGTTTTTCTTTGAAGGGACGCAGGGTTTTACAGAGATGGCAAACTCTTAACTTCCAGATGGGACCCATAACAGTTTTTACAGTGCCGTTCTTGTAGCCAGCAAGACTCCAGAACAAAAAAAAAAGCCAATTTGTTGAGCAGCTCTAAGCAGTCGATGTCTGTAGACATGCGGCTTTGCCTGCAGGGAGAGCCACGGGCCAGCTGGTTTGGATCTGTGGAGGGTTTTCTTGATGGGATGTGGAGTTTTCTTGATGGGATATCGAGAGCCGATGCTGCCTAGGAGCGGCTTACGTTGCGTTGCCTCTATCTTCTCTCTTGGTGGGGCTTCTCCTGAAGCCTGTTGCTGCTGTGGAGGTGATCGTGAGCGGCAGAGACACTACATCTGATCTCCTCACCCACTGGATGGTTTCACGGGTATTGGGTCCGGTCAGGGCACCGTTCAGATATTTTTTTTTTTTCCCTGGAATAGTCTCAGCTCTGATGTTACGTGGGTGTTCATGCTCATCATGCATTCATAATTAAAATTTTTATTCCTGTTTAATGTTCTTACTATTGCAAGTTAGTTTTAGACTTCAGTGTGGCCCCAAAAAGCATTTATAAGCTGTGGAGATCATCAGGGAAATGTAGTGTGATGTAATTTCAAGGCCAGTATGCTCTACGGTGCTTGCATTTTGTATGCCTGGAAACAAATGGTAACAGTAGATCCTGTAATTCACTCATATTTATCAAAGTTTGACTACTGGACGGAAGCGCAGGAACTCTGTTTGCTCTGAGTCTTACTTCCAGGTGAATTTGTTCTTGGTTATTGAAGCATGGAAGGGTTGGGGTGGGAGGGCAAGGAAAGAGCTTCATGGATCTGAATAGTGTAGAGTCGGAACGATTCCGTTGATATCGTTCTCCGCATGCCATGGCTGTTTCCGGAAACATATTTTATACCGCTTTTTCTCCATAACGAAGCATGTGTTTGTTCCTGCTTCAGGGAACTTTCAGTAGTTTGCAGTCTTGGTGTCAATTGGACCGTCTCGAAAGCTGGTCGGAAGAGTTATTGTGTAGTAGACAAGGTTAGTTTGCCTGTGAAACAGTCATTATTCTCGCTTTTACATTTCTCCTCTTCAGGTAGGGAGGTGTTAGATTTCCACATCCACTTGCGGATAGTTTGAGGGCGGAGACCTCTAATCGGTGGCACGAAGCTTCCAAATTTCCCACCTTTATGTGCAACCAAAGATGTGAGGGAGCCACGGGGGAGCTAAAAGAATGCGCGCGTGTGCGTGTTTGTGTGTAAAAGGAGAAAAAGCCACCTCTGTATGGCGGTTGTGATGATGTAAAATGCCAAAGGTGGTTACCCTGTGCGTGTTGAGAGGGGAGGTAGAAGTTTTAACTAAAACTTTGCCACCTGAGAAGTGTGGAAGTGTCAAAGTCCACGGAGCGCGGCTGTGATCCCTGTGCCCGAGGTTGTTCTACCTTTCCCCTAGTCTCTCGATAACTCCAGCGCTTACAAACTCATGAGAAGGCGATGAGTAGCGTTGCTCTTCTCTCACCTTTGGCTGAGGCAAAGCTCTGGGTGTTCTCCATCCACCTTCCACACCAAGACCAGGTGTGGCGCTTCGGGCAAACGCCACCATCCAGGGGTAGTTTTTCCTTCTCCCGCCCCTTTCTTGCAGCGCAGGAGACACCGTCCAACCAGGTGAAGCCCGATAACTGTTAGATTTAATTCTTTTTGTGACTCTGGGTCCTACGGTGCGATTCTCTTGATGGGCTCAGAGAAGTACGGTAGCGTTGAGCCGGCACCTTTGCTTTTCTAGCCGCTACCTTGGGAACACTAAGATGAGTGGTTGTCGTTAGTCATTGTACCCAAATGTGTGTGCGTAGCAACTCTCTCCATCTCACCGTGAGCGTGGAAGGGTAGAGATGAGCCTCGGTTTTGTGGAGGAGATCGGCTGAAGCAGCTGCGATGAGCAGTGGAGCCACTAGCAGCATCTTGAAGGTGCGGGATGTGCAGCTACTGCGCCCTGGGTGTTGCGATCGAGTGATGCTGTGATTAAAGTCTGGTTGGACTTGATGATCCGGTGGGTCTCTTCGAAGCTGATGGTGATTCGATGATTCTATGATCTCCAGCACCGAGAGGTGCACGAGGGATGGAGCTGGTGGTGCCTGAGAAAGAGAAGCTCCCCTTTCTCTTTCTGATGCACTCGAAACCATCGCGGAGCTGCCAGTGGAAGGAGGTGCGTTGCTTTTCCTTGAGATGAATAACTGAATTGCCCCTGGTTTTTGTGCAGACGCACAAAATTGAACCTTAAACCTTTTTCCTGCCTCCGCTTTCCGCAGTGGCATTTTGGGGGCTGTTGTAGAACAACCCTGGACAGGCAGCCTGAGGTTTCTCAGTGCCGAAAAGCCTTTAAATACTTCGTGTTTGCTGGTTACGTCCGAGCGTTGACGCATAGGGGCGGCTGGATCTAGAAATCTGACTGTAAATGCAATCCCGTATTTCTCCTCTATGTTACCACCTGCCTTTCAAACAGCTGGACGGATCAAAACCGCACAGGGACGACGACACCGGAGGGAGGAGCGAAGAGGCGATGAGATGTTTCAACCAAAACCTTCAAGTGGAAGGGCAAATATTCATGGTAGAAATATCATTTTGTCATATCCAAGATAGTATCGCTGTGTGCAAAACAAAGTAACTCGAGACTTTTGTAATCGATATTCTATTCTATTATTATTTTTTTTTTTTAGGTTGACTTACGAATTCTTGCTAACGAGTTGAAACATGTTTTCTAAAGCGAATACTTGCAAATTATACCTATAGAAATTTAGGTTTCGTAGCTAACAGCTATGACTGATTAATGTCTTATTAATAATAAGAGTATGTTGGTGGAGGAACTAAATCAGGTTACCTCGCCCGGAAAGTTCAAACATTAAATCCAGAATTTGTTTGATGCCTTTTAATACTGACTTTAAATATGACAACTTGGTTTGTACATGAATATTGCAGTATTTTATTTCCATATATTAAAAAAAAAAATAACATTTCCGCTCAGGATAACGACGCCCGTTTTCCTGGGAGGGAGTGGTATGATTGTCATGACAATGTCATGTGATGGGTAGAGTTTCTTCATTGACGAATCTATAGTAGTTGTGTATACTTTATTTACCCATGTTTATGTTCCTACCAAAAATTAACGGGGTTCTTTATTCTTCATCTCCCTACTGAGATCTCGGTCCTCCCGACGCAGAATTGGCTCTTGCCAGCTGGAACCCTCGGGGCTGCGACGAAGGACGCCTCTTGCGCGGCCTTCTTAAACCAAAAGCGACTTTTCTAGGGCTTGGGGAGGAGCGGTGGGTCGCTGGTTTTTGCAGAACCTGTCCCGCTTGGTGCACGTTCCGTAGTTTTCCTTCAGCCTGGTGGCTCCGTGGTGGGATCCGTGTTCAGAGCCGCCAGAAATTCCCGTCTAGTTCCGATTGTGCATCGTCATCCGTAGGTGTTGGTAGGAGAGGTATCCTCAGCATTGCCTTGTGTGCTCTCTGGCCTTTACTCCATCGTTCCAGGTTCATCATCTTGCTGCCAGTCCAAATTATCGTATTTTGTCTTGTTTCTAACAACCTTTGGCGTAACGAACTATTGACTGTTCTTAGGCAGTGGGGATCCGTTTCCTTTTTCCATGACTTTTCGTGACTGACTTTGGCTGTAAAACTTCCATTGAACAGCAAGAAGTTCTTTATTTTGGTTTGGTTTTTATTTTTTGTTCCGAGATGTGTAATTCTTTTATGGAGGTTGTTTTTTTTTTTTTAATTTCATATTTTTGTTTTTCTAACATTGCTTCATTAAACAATTAAATATTTAAAAAATGTAATATTTGGACCAGATGTTGTGAATAATAGTAGATAAAGCTATTTTATTCTGTATTTTTAAAGCTGTTCAGTATAAATAAACGCGGGCATAGATGCAGCCTGGCAGCGTGGTGTCCTCCTTCCTTTGAGCCGGGAGGAGCGATGTTGGGAATCCAGGTGATGTAAAGACAAGAGCATCTCTTGTAGCAAGTTCTTGAGGTCACAGCTTGAACCCTGGGATCAGTTTTGGGACCCTCGTTACAAGAAAGACCTTGAGGGGCTGGAGGCGTGTCCGGAGGAGGGGAAGGGGCTGGAGAACGAGGATTATGGGGAGCGGTTGAGGAACCTGGGGGTGTTTAGCCTGGAGGAGGCTGAGAGGAGACCTCGTTGCTCTCTGTGGCTCCCGGAAAGGAGGTTGTTGAGAGCTGGGTGCTGGGCTCTTCTCCCAAGTGAGAGGTGATGGGATGAGAGGGAACGGCCTCAAGCTGCACCACAACAGATTCAGACTGGACTTCAGGAAAAAAATTCCTTCACCGAAAGGGTTCTCGGGCACTGGAACAGGGACCCAGGGAGGTGATGGAGTCACCACCCCTGGAGGGGGTTGAAAGGCGGGTAGATGAGATGCTCAGGGATCTGGTTTAGTAGCGGGCAAGTGCGGTTGGACTTGATGATCTCAAAGGTGTTTTCCAACCAAGAGGTTCTATGGTTCTGTGATAAGCACCACCCAGAAACACAACCCCCTGTCACTTATCCTGCCCCTTTCCAGCTCTTGGCTTGTACCAGACGCATCGCGCTTCCTTGATTCACCTTCTCTTGGGGGGTTTAAGGGACGGGTGGACGAGGTGCTGAGGGACATGGGTTAGTGATTGATGGGAATGGTTGGACTTGATGATCTGGTGGGTCTCTTCCAACCTTGTGATTCTATGATTCTATGATTTATTTGGAAGCCTCGCTGCTTGCTCTGTGATTCCTGTTTGTTGTCTGTCTGTCCCTGCGGCCAACAGCGTAGGGACCTGTCCCTTCTGCCCTCGCCTCGTGCCCTTCTTGTCTCCCAACCTCTTGGCCACCAGAACTCTCAGGAGAAGCAGGGGCACAGGCAGCACTCTGGTGTTTCTCAGCAATGTCCATGCAGCAAAACCTCAGGGACAGGCTCCCTCATGCAAATAAAAACCCAACGTTCCAGTTCTCTGGGTGATCCCTGGGACCAGTGAAGAAGATGAGCAGCAAGAGTTACCAGCAGAGAAATGACCTGGGTTTTAGGATACAGATGTTATAGATGGATCCGTAGATCATGGGAAGAAATGTTTTGCTGGGAGCGTGGGGAAGCTCTGGCCCAGGTTGCCCAGAGCAGGGGTGGCTGCCCCATCCCTGGAGGGGTTCAAGGCCAGGTTGGATGGGGCTTGGGAGCCCCTGATCCAGTGGGAGGTGTCCCTGCCCGTGGCAGGGGTGGAACTGGATGGGCTTTGAGGTCCCTTCCAACCCAACGCATTGCATGAATCCAAGGGGTTGGTAATGGATGTAAATTCTCGCCCTCCCTTTGTTGATCTCCAGCCAAATCAAAGGCTCCAAGGTGGGTCCACACCAGGTCACAGGATGCTATGGATGTGGAGATGTCCTTGTTGTCCCCTCTGGCCAGTGTGGAAGGATAAATCCACTGAGTGGTACCTTGCTTCGTCACCAGAAACGAGCTGATGAGCACCTTGCATCATCTCCAACTACAGAATGAACTCCTTTGTTTTACCCGGGAGATTCCCCGTGGAGCCTCGCTGAGTGAGGAGCAGGAACCCTTGGGCTCACGAGGTGCTTTTGACCCTCAGCCCTGCAGGTGTCCGAGCTGCTCTTGATTTTTAAGTGGAATTAAGGCACCCAAGCACCTTTCGGAACAGTCAGATGGGAATAAAAATGGTAAAAAGGCACCAAAATGGGCAACGTGAGATGGTGAGAGGAGATTTGGTACCAAAGCTGCTGGAGCAGCTGCTGGAGCACAGCAAGGGATTTCTGCTTCTTCTGAGCTGGGCTGCGTTTGGGTACGCGATGCAAACAGCTCTGAACTTAATCCTGATTAATCCCTTGTGCCACTGGGTCAGAGCTCTGGAAATCATTGAGTTTTCTCCTCGTGCTTCACCCCAATCAAAACTCGGCATCAGCTGCGTCGACCCGAGAGGCAGAACCTCCAGGCCTGAGGGGTTTCAGGGTGACTGAAACATCCTCAAACGGTGCCAGCGACCCAAGGAACGAGGGTTAGGTACGCACAGAGGCCTTTGCAGGAGCCGCATCTCCATCTGGTTCTCAGCCGTAACAGCTACCAGATGCTCCTGAGCGAACGTGTAGCCAAATGCGTAATAGTGTTTGGTATTTACTGGCAAGGAGCTGAGGGGTCGGACGGCTGCAAGGATGGGAAGCTGCTAGGGTGGGAAAGAAAGGAGTTTGGATGCTTGCTTGGTCTGGGAGGAAATACGTGGATTTTGGAGAACTTTGGAGGTGGTGCTTGATGCTTTGGTGCTTGGTGCTTGGTTCTGACCATGGTCTTGACCTCCAGGCTCAGATACGGGAGCTGAAATAGAAGCAAATCCATCACAGCAAGTGGTTTAAAAGGCATCAGCCACGTTCCCGGAGTGGCATTTAGCATGGAAGGGCTGATTTAACCTGCTCAGAGCGTGTTGGACCATCCCCGTGCAGCCAAGCACAGGCACTGACTTTAGAGCATCCTTCTCCCGGGAGGTTTTGGGGGGCTGGAGCTCTGGCAGAGGTTTGGATCTCCTTCCCCGTGGGTTTGGCTCCTCTGGGGTCCAGCTCTCGGCTGCTGAGTGGTGAGGAGGAGCTGGCAGGAACAGCTCAGATTCCTTTGATTTGTTAAATATTTGGCTCCATCCTTCCCAACCCACCGCGTGCACTGGAGGCGAAGAGCAGGGTGTCACAAAATCAAGACTTAACACCAGTTTGGCAGCCAAGTTCCACAAGTGCCGGCACCAAACCCCTCTATTTATTATTTTTCCCCCCTCCTCTTGCTCCGATGGCATCCATCCTGCAGGATGGGGTGGCAGATTTCTCTCTCTTTGGGGCTGAAATCGCTGCCCTTGGGACTGGGGCCAACTCTGCTCCATTGTGTCGCACGCCCGAGCTCTCCCCGCGACAAAGGGCCTCTCATCTCCGCCAGCCTCAAAGATGCTGCTGGAATATAAATACGAGCCCCATCCTGGCTCGCTGGGGCCGAGTCGGTGTTTCCCGAGCCAAATGGCTCCTCCTGGGCTTCTCATCTTTTAGGAACAACTCAAAAAAATAGGGGAAAAAATTAAAAAGGGCTGGTGCCAATTGCGGCTGTGAGCGCTCACTTGTGCTGAGATTATTGCTTTGGTTTTGGGGGTTTGGGTTGGTTTTTTTCCTCTTCATGTGGGCTGTTTCTGGGCAAATTCCTTAAAAAAAAAAAAAAAAAAAAAAAAAAAGAAGCTTAGAGAGGCCACAAAGCACGGGGAAAGGTCAGGAGCAGACAAAGGCTGGGGACGCGCCGCTGCTGCTCTGGAATATTGAACAGAGCAGGATGGGAGCAGAGGCTGGAGGCTGAGCCCCGTTTTGGAGGTAACCGTCACCCCAAGCTGCAACATCTGCTTCCAGGCAGAATTTTTTTTTTTTTCTTTAAAATTATTTCCTCTTCTCGGGGGCGGCTTTGGATCCAGCTGAGATCCCGCAGCCGAGGTTCAGATCCAGTTGCTGCCAGCGCACAGCCCCAAGGCAGAATGGTGAGAGCGATGCCAGCTCTGAATAACATGAGGTTTGGGGCATTTTAAGGGAGAAATAACCACTTTAGCCTGTATGATGCAGCCCACGAGGCTCCCTCTGGGGGTCCTGCACACGCATGGAGCCAATCCTAACAGTATTTACAACCCCAGTGCAGGGAATGCAACATCCTTTGGGATCCTGGTCCTGGCACAAGGGATGAGGCATCCTTTGCATCCTAGTCCTGGAACTGAGAATGGAGCATCCTTTGGATCCTGGTCCAGGCACCAAGGAGGGGGCATCCTTTGGGATCCTGGTCCTGGAACTTAGGATGGGGCATCCTTTGGATCTTGGTCCTAGAGCTGAGGATGGAGCATCCTTTGGATCTTGGTCCTAGAACTGAGGATGGAGCATCCTTTGGATCCTGGTCCAGGCACAATGGATGAGGCATCCTTTGTATCCTGGTCCTAGAACTGAGAAGGGAGCATCCTTTCGATCCTGGTCCTGGCACAGAGGTTGGAGCATCCTTTGGATCCTGGTCCAGGCACCAAGGAGGGGGCATCCTTTGGGATCCTGGTCCTGGAACTGAGGATGGAGCATCCTTTAGGATCCTGGTCCAGGCACAAGGGATGCAACATCCTTTGTATCCTGGTCCTAGAACTGAGAAGGGGGCATCCTTTCGATCCTGGTCCTGGCACAGAGGATGGAGCATCCTTTGGATCCTGGTTCTGGCACCAGGGATGGGGCATCTTTCGGGATCCTTTTCCTAGAACTGAGCATGGGGCATCCTTCGGGATTCCGCTCCTGGCACCGGGGATGGAGCATCCTTTGAGTCCTGGGTTGCAACCTGGATACCAGAAACACGAGGCGGAGCATCCACGCGGATCCCTTCCCGGGGGAACAACCCCGAGTGCCCGAGGCAGCGCTCCCTTTGGGTCCGGGGGGAGCGGGGGGAGGTGCGGGGGGGCAGGAGGGGGAGGGGGGTGTCCCCAGGATCCCGGCCCCGCCCCCGCCCCGCCCCGCATGGGCGGCCCCGACCCGGAGCGGAGCGGAGCGAGCGGGTGAGAGCGGCCCGGCGGGCGGCTGCGTCCCCCGAGAACCCATCACCCCTGTCCCCGTCACCCCCAACCCCGTCTCCATCACCCCATCATCCCCATCCCCATCATCCCCACCCCATTATCCCTGTCCCCTACCGAGTCCCCGTCATCCCCAGCCCCTACCCCAGCCCCATCATCCCCAGCCCCACCCCTATCACCCCCCCGTCCCCATCCCCATCCCATTATCCCTGTTCTCTACTGAATCCCCATCATCTCTGTCCCCATCATCTCCATCATTCCCACCCCAATCCCCATCACCCCAGTCCCCATCATCCCCACCCCATTATCCCCATCCCCTATCGAATCCCAATCATCCCCGTCCCCACCATCTCCATCATCCCCATCCCCCTGATCCCCATCCCATTATCCCCATCCCCCTGATCCCCATCCCATTATCCCCATCCCCCTGATCCCCATCCCCATTATCTCCATCCCCACTACCCCCATCCCATCGTCCCCATTACCCCCATCCCCAATATCCCCATCCCCATTAGCCCCATCCCGTCATCCCCTCAATCTCCATCCCATGATCCTCATCCCACCATCCCCACCATCTCCATCCCCATCATCCCCATCATCCCTTCCCCATCCCATCATCCCCATCACCCCCATCCCCACGCAGGGCTGAGCTGGAGCCCAGCACCGAAGGGGGGGGCTGCGCCCACCCTCGGGGGGGGATCCGGTCCCTACACCCGGGGGTGGCTCCTCTGCACCCAGTGAGCACCCTCAGCATCACCCACTCTTTTAGGGGCAATTCGAAGGGCGCCACGACCCTCGACCACGGCACCTTCACTCCAGCCCCGGTACCCCGGGGCGCAGCCCCCAGGCTCCTTGCCCGTAGCCCACAAGAAGCCGCTGGTGGCCAACGACTCTGCTCAGGGGCTCTGACCGTGACCTGTGGGTCCCCACTCGTGTCCCCAAGCGAGCCAGCACCCCGATGGCATCGCCCACCGGTGGCTCTGCCTCCTCTCACCGCTCGCCTCCTTCCCCTGTGCAGGATGGGGCCGAGCAGCTGGGCTGCTGAACAATAGCAGGACTGGAACACAATGGGGCTGCTGCACCTTCCAGCTTAGGGACGCCGGACGCACGCTCGGAAGGAATCCAGCTCCAAACCTGCGCCTGGGCCAGAGCCACCGGCTCACGGGAGCTGCTGAACATCATCCGCCTGGCCGAGGATCTGCTGGGACGAGGTGAGAGAGCTGGTCGTCCTCCAGCAGCTTTTCGAGGCGTTCGGTGCCTGCGAGCGAGGAATTGTCTCCTGCCAGGGAGGAATTGTCGCTTCCAGCTGACGCTTCGCTACCGATCGCACTGGGATCGATGCTGGATGCGCCCTTGGGCTGGGGAAAAGCAGCCCCGGTTCGTTCAACAGGGAGCATCGTGAGCGGGATATTCCCACAATCCCTTGCGCGGCTCGGGAAGCACCGAGACGGAGTGGAGAGATGCCAAAGCGGCACCCAAGGGCCATCAGAGGGGACTGAGAAAGCGAAAAAACCCTGAAAAACTTTACAGGATCAGGGAAGCCCGACCCCCCCATCCTGGAAAGACAAACTTTGAGAGGTTTATTTCTATTTTTTTTCTTTCTTTTTTTTTTTTTTTTTTTTGTTTATTTGAATTGTGCGTCTCCCTGGGAGCCGTGCAAAAGTGAGTGCTTGCAGATGGGGCCGTGGGGATGCAGGGAAGGTGATTTGAAGGGACGGGAATAAATCTGGAGCCTGTCAGGCTGCGGGAGCAGCAAACAGCTCGTGTCGGAAGGCAGAGAGGGCTGAAAGCCTCCTGCCTCGCGAGCAGGGGGAATCGATTTGATCTGATTGGGGTTTTTTTTAAAGCACTTTGCAAGACAGCAGGGAAACCTTGGCCCGTGCTGGATGCAAAGGGGTTAGATCAGCTCCAAGTGGGGAAACTGAGGCACGGAGGGTGCCGGGAAGTGAAGACAGCGCCGAGTTGCTGAGGTTAAGCAACCAGTTGAGCAATTTGCACGGTGCCAGCTCTTCTGTTTTGCTGATTTCCAGCAGCAGCAGAAAACTGGGGGAGCGGCGGGTCTCCATGTGAAGATCTCTGGGCAGCTGCCACTCCCTCCCACGCACAGCGCGGTGCTCTCGAGACCCAAAAAAGGAAGAATTTACCCCTTCCCTCTCTTGCTCAGAGGAGGATGTGATGACGGAGGCCAAGGTGGCAGCACCCGGGCCGGTGAACAGGAAACGAGGCTCCTTCGTGCAAGGGGATGAACCTGATTCCATCCCAAAATGAGCCTTTTTTTCATGGAATTCACCCCCACGGCCCCTCCGAGGGTGCTGGGGCTTCAGCTTCACCCCTTTTTTTATCACCGCGATGCTGCGGAGCGGAACTCCCTGCGGTACCAAGGGTCCCACCCTGCCCTGTGGCAATGAAGCGGTTGATTGGGTTTTTTTTTTTTTTTTAGCCTTTTTTTGGGTATTTTTGGCACCGTTTTTTGCATGGGCCAAGCAGCCGCGGCGCTGAATCCTCCCTCCGTGCAGCGATGCTGGTGACTTCCGCAGAGCTTCTTCATCTATCCGTGATAGGAACGGTTGGACTCGATGATCCGGTGGGTCTCTTCCAACCTGATTATTCTATGATTTTAGGATTCTATGACCTCTAGCGAGATGCTGGGTTCCACCACGCAGTTACCAACCCAAAACCGAGTCCTCACCGCAAGCAGGTGCACCAACGTTTATCCCAATATTATTTTTTTTTTTTGAGGGTTAAATGGGATTAACATTGAGTTTATTCCCAATGGATGCAGGAGATGATGCCGGGATGCTCGCGCGTAGGCTGCTCAGGAAACCCGAAGCTTTGTCAGCGTTTCCGCTACCACGGGCGATTTTTTTTTTTCGGCTGCAGGTTTCTCTTCTCCTTTCTCCAAGTGGCTTTGGAGCCTGGGGCGGTTTCCTGCCTGGTTTTTGCTTTTGCAACCCCCTTCTCTGCTTGCAAGGATGATGCAGGAGATTTTTGCTGTCGCATACAATTCGTTTGCTAGAATCCAGCCCACGGCGTGGGGTAAGAGCAGGGGTTGCTCCTGGGATGAGGTTTCAGGACGAGGTCCCTCCTCCAACATAGGTTTTCTGCACTCCCTTGGTTGAGTCATTTATCCGCCTGGGAGTTGGGGGTTGAGGATAGGACAGGAGGGGTTTTTTTCTCAAGGAATTGAGAGGAAGCAAACAGCGACGTGGGAGGTGAAAGAAAACAGCAGCTAGTGGATCAAATGCGCTTTTCTCACCTTGGTTTCTCATTCTGGACAAGGGAAGAGAGTGGAGAGGCCGTGTTAAAATGGAAACACAAACACCAGAGGAAAAGCACAATCTGAGTCGAAGCCCTTTCTCATCGTTCAAAACAACCCTGATTTCCAAATTGCTCTGAATTCTCTGTTCAGTTCTGGCCCCTCAGCACCAGAAGGATGTTGAGGCTCTGGAGCGAGTCCAGAGAAGAGCAACGAAGCTGGGGAGGGGGCTGGAGAACAAGGATTCCGAGGAGCGTCTGAGAGAGCTGGGGGTGTTTATCCTGGAGAAGAGGAGGCTGAGGGGAGACCTCATTGCTCTCTCCAGCTACCTGAGAGGAGGTTGTGGAGAGGAGGGAGCTGGGCTCTTCTCCCAAGGGACAGGGGACAGGACGAGAGGGAATGGCCTCAAGCTCCACCAGGAGAGGTTCAGGCTGGACATTAGGAAAAAATATTTAATGGAAAGGGTGATTGGTCCCTGGCAGAGGCTGCCCAGGGAGGGGGTTGAGTCCCCTTCCCTGGAGGGGTTTAAGGGACGGGTGGACAAGGTGCTGAGGGACATGGGTTAGTGATTGATGGGAATGGTTGGACTTGATGATCTGGTGGGTCTCTTCCAACCTGGTGATTCTATGATTCTGTGAGCAGCACCGAGGGCATCACCCTAAACCTCATTGTAATTCCCCTTTGTAGCATCCAAAAATCGCTCTCACGCTTGGAATCAGGGTCACTCCCAAGGTGGGATTTTTGGGGAGATTCCACGTGTTCTCAGGGGAGCGATGGAGGGAACGCGCAAAAATTCATTGACACCAAGGTAGAGGAGCCAGCCCAGTGTCTCTTGCCGCGTGCGGAAGTCGGTGCTGGAACCCTCTCCCTGGTTTCAAGACGGCACGAGGAACACGCCAGATCCAGATCCACTTGTTCGAAGTTTTGTAGCAAAACCCTCCTAAAATAAATGCAGAAAAAATGAACAAACCCTGCTTCTAACCCTTCCAGCTCCAGGACATCCACGGATGCTCGAAATGCAAATGTTTGCGTAAGCGTATCTCCGCCGGTATTAAATTTTCAGTGAGTTTACAACGCTTCTCCCCTTATCTGATCTCCCCTCCATCCCCATTGGTCTTCTCAGAGTAGCCACATCAGTCTTGACCCGCGACCCGTGCCTGCATCCGCTGGAGCCGTCACCCAGCAGCTCCTCCAAAGCCAAGCAAGGTTTTACCCCTCGTTATCCGTAGGTGGCTGGGAAGCGGTGACGGGGCGGTTCGGGCTGATGCTTTTCTCTCCTCCCTCTTTCCTCTTCAGCTCCCATGAAAGAAGAGCGGGAGGATGGATTACGGCAGCTGCGAGTACCTGGTCCCCTGTGGGAAGGACAAATACATCTCCAAGTAAGATGCTCGGCAGGGCTGTGGGGCTGAAACGCACTCGGTGCTGGGAGCTGGGGAGTTATTTGCATTATTCCCAGCGGTTTTTACCTTCAAGCTGGGAGGAGGCGAGTGACTTAGGGTTTTAACTCGATTTGATTAAATTTAGAAAAAAAACCCAACCCTTCTGGGGCAAGAAATGGGAATTTTCTTTAAAAAAAAAAAAAGGTTATTGATGGGATTTTGAATTTTTTTTCTTAGGAGCGTGCCCAAATGCTCTGTAAACTTGCATGAGATGCAGGCTTTGGTAGAAAGGAGAGCTGGGCTTTTGTGCTTTCATAGGGAAGTGAAATGATTCCTAAGCTTCGAGCAAGACTTTAGAGGGGAGAAAGCGTATATGTAGCAATCCTCTCGCTGCCTTTTTGCTCATAACCCCAAATCCCTGTGATTTGTGCTTCTTTACACCAGCCTGACAGTGCTGAGCATCCGTAACCTTCCATCAGCTGGATTAGTGCTTTAGTAGCTTTAGGAACCAGAGCCAGAGGCATCACCTCCCCGTGGTTCAGAGCCTCGACTGCTGGGGGGTTATTTTACATTTTATTTTGGGTTTTTTTTGTATTTTTGTTTGTCTTTTCATTTTAAAGTTCTATTTTTATTGTTCGTTTTCAAGCAGACCAGGGCTCAGACCTTTAATTTGAGCTTGAGGTCAAGGTCCCGAGCAAATAGTTAACGTTATAAAACTCTCCTGCGATAACTTGTGACTCCAGCATGACCCAAGGGCTTGGGCTTTCTGAAAATGCTCTTGGTTTTCAACCTTGTGACTGATTCCACCAAGGACTGATGGGTTTTCTTATGTGTTTTTGCTCAGCTTAAGGGGGGCGAGGTTGCAGGGAGCTTCTCCCGCTAATGGTGGTTGCCAAGGGCAACCTCCCTGCAGCAGATACCCTCAACAAGGCTCTGGAGACAGAAAAAGACCCAAATTTGCCTTGAATGAAGTTGTTTTGGGTTCCTCCAGCAGCACAGCAGGTTCCCAGCCTGGCCCTGGGAAGGAATTTCTGCTTTCTCCCAGATCCCCCAAGTTTCATGGAATCGTGGAATCATTAAGGTTGGAGAAGACCTCTAAGATCATCCAGCCCAACCGCATCGTGCCAAATAAACCATGTCCTGAAGTGCCACTGCTACACGTTTGCAGAGCCCCTACAGGCATGGGGACTCCACCACCACCCTGGGCAGCCTCTGACAGGGCTTCACCACATTTTCAGTGAAGAAATTTTTCCCAATACTCACTCTAAACCTCTCCTGGCACAACTTTCCTCTCGTCCCATCCCTTGTTACCTGGGAGAGGAGCCCAGCACCCACCTCACCACAACCTTCTTTCCAGGAGCTGCAGAGAGCGATGAGGTCTCCCCTCAGCCTCCTCTTGTCCAGGCTAAACACCCTCAGGTCCCTCAGCCGCTCCCAGAACGCCTGGGTTCCAGACCTTTCCCCAGCTCCATTCCCTTCTCCAGACGCGCTCCAGCCCCTCAAAGTCCTTCTTGGAGTGAAGACCCAGAACTGAACCGAGGATTTGAGGTGCAGCCTCACCAGCACCAAGAGCAGGGGGTCGATCCCTTCCCTGCTCCTGCTGGCCACCCCATGGCTGATCCAAGCCAAGATGCCATTGCCCTTCTTGGCCACCTGGGCCACTGCTGGCTCACATTCAGCTGCAGCCACCCAACATCCCAGGTCCTTTTCCTCCAGGCAGTTTCCCAGCCGCTCTTTCCCAAGCCTGGAGTATCGCATGAGGTTGTTGTGACTCAAGTGCAGGACCTGGCGCTTGGTCTTGTTGAATCCCATGGCATCGGCCTCCGCCACGGATCCAGCCTGTCCAGGTCCCTCTGCAGAGCCTTCCTGCGCTCCAGCAGATCCACACTCCCACCCAGCTTAGTGTCATCTCCAAACTGACTGAGGGAGCACCTGATCTCCTTGTCCAGATCATGGATAAAGCTGATCAAGTTAAAGACGTCTCTGGAGGTTGTGGAGAGGAGGGAGCTGGGCTCTTCTCCCAAGGGACAGGGGACAGGACGAGAGGGAATGGCCTCAAGCTCCACCAGGGGAGGTTCAGGCTGAACATTAGGAAAAAAATTTTCACGGAAAGGGTGATTGGTCCCTGTCAGAGGCTGCCCAGGGAGGGGGTTGAGTCCCCTTCCCTGGAGGGGTTTAAGGGACGAGTGGACGAGGTGCTGAGGGACATGGGTTAGTGATTGATGGGAATGGTTGGACTCGATGATCCGGTGAGTCTCTTCTGACCTGGTGATTCTATGATTCTATGATTCTATGAACTGGCCCATCACGGAGCCCTTGGGACATTGTTTGTGACCAGCCACCAACTGGACTGAGCTCTGCTCATCACAGCTCTCGCATTGGCCAGCTTGGGGCAACTACACCAGGTGCCGAGTGGTGCCTGCGGTGTCCTCCCCCTCGCTCTTCCATATCTTCTTGGCATCTTTCCCGTTTTGGTTTTTTTTTTTTTTTTTTCCCAGAAATGAGCTGCTCTTACACTTGAAGACCTACAACATCTACTATGAAGGGCAGAACCTGCAGCTGCGCCACCGGGAGGTAAGAAATCGGGTTGGACTCAGACCTGTGAGGTCCAAACCCCAAATCCCTCTTAGTGCTTTCCGTGGCTGCTTGTGTTTCGGATGCTGAGCCGCCCGTGTGTCGCGCAGGAGGAAGGCGAACTCATTGTGGAGGGGCTGCTGAACATCTCCTGGGGCTTGCGGCGACCCATCCGCCTGCAGATGCAGGACGACAACCAGCGCATCCGCCCACCGCCCTCCTCCTCCTCCTGGCACTCGGGCTGCAACCTGGGAGCCCACGGGTGAGTGGAGGGAAGAGAGGGAACACCAACTCCCCTCCGCAAGAAGCATTTGCTGGGATGCAACCCCAGCTGCCTTGCTTGGGTCCTTGGGTTTTTTTCAATGCTCAATACCCCGAAGAAGCTGAGTACAAAATAAAGGAGCTTGGTTTGACCTTGCAAAGCCCCCTCCACCTTTGCAAATAGCTCTCTCTTGCAAAAATAACCCTTACGCAAGACCCCAACGCATTGCAAAGACGCCCTGTTTGCAAAGAGCCCCCCCCTTCTGCAAAGAACTCCATTGCAAAGAACTTTTGCAAAGCCCCCCCCTTCCAAAGGCTTCTCTTTTGCAAAGTCCCCCAAAGTAAAGACCCTCCTTTTGCAAAGAAATACCCCCTTTTCTAAAGCCTCTCCCCTTGCAAGATCCCCCCTTTTTTGCAAAGCCCCCACCTTTTACAAAGACCCCGTTTCGCAGAGACACCCCCACCCTCTTTTTACAAACTCCCCCTTTCGGTGAAGCCCCTTTCTCTGCAAGAAGCTCCTTCCAGACTCGGTCTGGGCTCATTGAACTGAGCACAAGTTCCATGCTGACCCTCGCTCGGGGTGCAAGGAATTCCTCAGCATCCCTGGTTCCCCGCAAACCCCTCCTTGGGCTGCCGCCTGCTCCTCAGGTGCTGGGAGCAGCAACCCCTGGGTTGTCCTGGCTGGGGGTGCTGATGGTTTTTGCGTGACAGGTTGGGTGCTGGAGCTCCCAAAGAGGCTGGTTTGCCCTTCAGCATCCCTTCCTGGGAAGAGGGCAGCTGGGATAAACCCCTCCAAAGAGTTTTTTGGGGAGAGGGTGGGATCCAGGATTTCTATTGGCCAGCAGGACCAGGGAAATGTTCTGAACCGGGGAGGAGGCAGCTCGAATCCTGGGTTCAGTTTTGGGCCCCTCACTCTAAGAAAGACATTGAGGTCCTGGAGCAAGTTCAGAGAAGAGCAACGAGGCTGGTGAGGGGGCTGGAGAACAAGGATTCCGAGGAGCGTCTGAGAGAGCTGGGGGTGTTTATCCTGGAGAAGAGGAGGCTGAGGGGAGACCTCATTGCTCTCTCCAACTCCCTGAGAGGAGGTTGTGGAGAGGAGGGAGCTGGGCTCTTCTCCCAAGGGACAGGGGACAGGACGAGAGGGAATGGCCTCAAGCTCCACCAGAGATAGTTTAGATTGGACATTAGGAAAGATTCTTCACAGAAGGGGTTCTCAGGTATGGGAGCGGCTGCCCAAGAAGGTGGTGGAGACCCCATCCCTGGAGGGGTTTAAAAGGCAGGTAGATGAGGTGCTTGGGGATATGATTTAGTTGTGGACAGGGACGGTTGGAGTCGATGATCTCAAAGGTCTTTTCCAGCCTAATGATTCTATGGTTCTATCGCACCCAGCCTGTGCTACAGGGATGATTTCCTGCTGAATCCACACGGAGAACGGGCTCTTTCCCCATCCTGGGTGGGAGCAGCGCTGGGGCTCGGAGGGGAAGCTATCGTGGTCGTCGTTCCCACTGCAGCTGCCAGCTAACTGGGTTTGTTTTTATCCAGGTCCGTGCTGAAGCCCAGCACCTTGCCGGACATCCAGGTTACGGACGCAGAGACCACGCCAAACTCAGAGGCTCCTGGGAGCGATGCAGGTGAGCCAGGCTCCCATCCCGCTGGATCTGGCTGGGCTACTGGCAGCAGCTGCTTCACACTCCGGTTTGATTTGAGAAAACAGAAACCAGGCATTTTTTTTTCCCCTCTAGAAGCATCTCCGCCTTGCTCCAGATTGCTTTAAGCCATTCCCAAAGCAATTCTATTTCATTTCTTTAATTGCAGTAGGAAGAACTCAACCCAAATGGCCCGAAACCCTTCCCAAGGGCTTCTTCTTGGAAAAAGGGGCCCCAGTGGGGTGTGATGAAGGGGAGTTTAGAGAGAAATAGAGCGATGGAGCAGAACCTTGTGGGACTGGAGGGAAAAGGATGTCAGTGCTTCCCCTTCCTGGCTTTTAGGGAGAAGAATGGGTGCAGTTACCATGGGGAAGTCAACAATTCTCCGAAGCCTTTTTCCCTTCCCTGCTTTTTCCTCTGTGTGAGGAGGGAAGAGCTCATCCGCCCAGAGCTTCATTAACCCCTTCTTTTGAGCACAAGGCAGCAATGAATGGGACAGAGCCCCCCCCACAAGGAATTCCTACTGGAAAAACCTGGTCTGTGCATCTTTTCTCATTGCAATTTTTCTGTGATTTTGTGGACCTGCCCCCTGGAGACGCAGAAGAACCAGCTAATCCTTTCAGCTTCAGGATGCTCAGCTGCTTCTTGGCTCAGGGAGGAACCGAGCAGTTGCGAAACTCATTGATTGACGAAACCCTTTGCCCCATCCTTGCTCCTCCAGCTTTTCTCTCATCTCATTTTAACCTCTCTACTCATCACACCTTTTTTTTTTTCCCCTAATTAAAGCTTGCCTGCATTACACTGTAGAACTAACCTCGCAGTTCTCTTGGCCAGATGACACGAATCCTCTGCCAGTGCTCTGAAAGAAGCCTTTTAGCATATTTCCCCCCCCCAAAATCCTGCAAAAATCGGTGCATAAAATGCGTGCGCGGCTCCTCGTGAGTGCTTAGTCACTGCGCCCGTGGCGTGCATCTGGAGCAGAGGCAACAGCGATTTTTTTGTGTTGCAGACATGCTTTGAATTAAAGCATCTAAGCTCAAGAGGTTCATTAAAAATGGATGAAGAGCTGGTTTATAATAATCTGGACCCAGGCCAGTTTTCACGCTGAGATCTGAAGCGCCGGCCTCGTTTGCCTGTTCTCATTAAAGGGAAGGAGAACAAAAAAAAGTTAAATTTGAAAGAGCGAGTAAAGATGCTCGAGTCCCTGGGAGAAGAAGCTTTATCTAGGTAGCAGCCTGGATTTACACAGTTAATTCTGATTTAATAGCCTCCCTCAGGAGCTGGGAGAGAATAAACCAGTAGCTGCCATGATTTAAACTGGTGGGTTAAATCTGTCCTGGGAAGTTTGTAGGGGTGTATTTCAGGGATGGGGAGTTTTCCTGGAGGCCAGTTCCAAGTGGTGTCCCCAGGGCTCAGGGCTGGGTCCAGCCCTGCTCAGTGTCTTTATCCATGACCTGGATGAAGGCATCGAGGGCACCCTCAGCAAGTTTGCAGGTGACACTAAGCTGAGTGGAAGCTGGATCTGCTGGAGGGTCAGGAGGCTCCAAAAGGATCTGAACAGGCTGGATCCATGGGCTGAGACCAGCGGGATGAGGTTTAACGAGGCCAAATGCCGGGTCCTGCACTTGGGGCACAACAACCCTGAGCAGCTCCAGACTAGGAGAAGTCTGGCTGGAAAGTGCCTGGAGGAGAAGGACCTGGGGGTGTTGGTTGAACAGGAGCCAGCAGGGGCCCAGGTGGCCAAGAAGGCCAAGGGCATCTTGGCTTGGAGCAGACACGGCGTGGCCAGCAGGTCCAGGGAGGTTCTTCTCCCTCTGGACTCGGCCCTGGGGAGACCGCTCCTCGAATCCTGGGGTCAGTTCTGGCCCCTCAGCACCAGAAGGATGTTGAGGCTCTGGAGCGAGTCCAGAGAAGAGCAACGAAGCTGGTGAGGGGGCTGGAGAACAAGGATTCCGAGGAGCAGCTGAGAGAGCTGGGGGTGTTTATGCTGGAGAAGAGGAGGCTGAGGGGAGACCTCATTGCTCTCTGCAACTCCCTGAGAGGAGGTTGTGGAGAGGAGGGAGCTGGGCTCTTCTCCCAAGGGACAAGGGGACAGGATGAGAGGGAATGGCCTCAAGCTCCACCAGGGGAGGGTCAGGCTGGACATCAGGAAAAAATCTTCCACAGAAAGGGTGATTGGTCCCTGGCAGAGGCTGCCCAGGGAGGGGGTTGAGTCCCCTTCCCTGGAGGGTTTAAGGGACGGGTGGACGAGGTGCTGAGGGACATGGGTTAGTGATTGATGGGAATGGCTGGACTCGATGATCCAGTGGGTCCTTTCCAACCTAATGATTCTATGATTCTATGATAGGGAGATGCTGGGGTAGGACCCCAGAGAGTCTCATTTACCCCTAGTCCTGAGCCTCGGTCTTCCCCGTGATCTTTTCCAGCCACCAAGTTGCAGCCAGAGGAGACGCCGCAGCTGATGCGGACACGGAGCGATGTGGGCGTCCGCCGGCGGGGCAGCACCCGCACCCCCAGCGAGCAGCGGCGCATCCGCCGTCACCGCTTCTCCATCAACGGGCACTTCTACAACCACAAGGTGAGCTCTGAACCTCGCGAGCTCCCTGCAACCTCTCCTGGGGGGTGGTGAAATCCAGGGCAGGGGTTTAAATGGACTTTGCACCCCATAGACATCCGTGTTCACACCAGCCTACGGCTCCATCACCAACGTCCGGATAAACAGCACGATGACAACACCCCAGGTCCTCAAACTGCTGCTCAATAAATTCAAGGTAGGTTGGATATCTCCCCATCTCAAGGGGGGATTTACAGCCCATGGATATAAAACCGCAACAGTGGCGTGAGATAACGGAATGGGGTTTTGAATTGCTGGGAAAGTCTAGGGTGGAAACACGGACCTTTAACAGTGATTCATGCCTATGTTCAGATTGAGAACTCAGCAGAGGAGTTTGCGCTTTACATCGTCCACACCAGCGGAGGTGAGTCTGCCGAAGCCCCCTCCGCGGCACAGCCGGCTGCGGCGAAGCCCCATCATCCGCCGCGCCAAACCCCGGTGCCTTTGGTTTTACAGAGAAACAGAAGCTGCGCGCCAGCGATTACCCGCTGATCGCCCGCATCCTGCAGGGCCCCTGCGAGCAGGTCTCCAAGGTCTTCCTCATGGAGAAGGACCAGGTGGAAGAAGTCACCTACGATGTGAGTTGGCCGGCGTGAGATGCTCGTTAGCTTTGGATGGGCTTGGGATGCAGCTAGAGCTGGAAAACTTGGGGCATGTCTCCATGCTGGGGGGGCTTGGGGGGCAGGAATCCTGTGAAAACGCTCCATCTCATGGGAAAAAGAGCGCTTTGTGCTTCAGGAACATCTTCAAACTTCAAATTCCCCAGCCCTGTTTTACCAGCCCAAATCTGGTCACCACACATCGTTTGGGTCACAAAGCGCTGGGGTGAAGGGCTCATTTATGCCATATGCGGGCTCCCTCACACCCCAGCACTGCTTTGCTCTTAAATCAGAGCACAAATGAGACCCTTTGGGGTGTATTTGAGCTTTAACAGCACTCGGTGACGCACTGGGGATGTGCAGGGGCTCTCCATGTGAATCATAGAATCACAGAATCACTAGGTTGGAAAGGACTCACTGGATCATCGAGTCCAACCATTCCCATCAATCAATAAACCTTGAAGGAGCGAAGGTAAAATAAACTAAACCTTAGGTGGATATTTTTGCTATAACTAGCTAGTGGATGTTTGCGCAAGCTGATGTTCCTGCCATGCATGGAAAACAGGGTTTCTTTTAGGGTTTGTTGCAAAAGACGGTGCGGGGGGGATGCTGCAAGGTCACCTTCAGCCTCTCAAGGTCGGTACATCGCTCTCTTCTTCACCCCGCTTGGTGTTTCGGTCCCTCCCAGGTTGCTCAGTACATCAAATTCGAGATGCCCGTTCTCAGGAGCTTCATCCAGAAGCTGGAGGAAGAGGAGGATCGTGAAGTGAAGAAGCTAATGCGCAAGTACGCTGGGCTCGGTGCCATCAAAGGGAGATGCTGAGCTTTAAGGACACTGTCAGGGGCTCATTTCAATGGAGAAAATTCATGTCCCTGATGAGTGCATGAGCCATTGGTTCTTGCATTATTCCAGAGTTTTAATCATAGAATCACAGAATGGTTTGGGTTGGAAGGGGCATTAAAGCCCATCCAGTTCCACCCCTGCCATGGGCTCAGACACCTCCATCAGGGGCTCCAAGCCCCATCCAACCTGGCCTTGAACCCCTCCAGGGATGGGGCAGCCACCACTTCCCCGGACAGCCTGGGCCAGGGCCTCCCCACCCTCACAAGGAAACTTAAAAACATTTTAATTTGAGTTAAAAGCCCATCTTGATGCTCTAAAAACCCTCTTTTCCCTGTCCTCCTCCTCTCCAGATACTCCATCCTCCGACTGATGATTGAGCAAAGGCTGGAGGAGATTTCTGAAGGTCCGACGGCGATGTGAGACCTTTCACCGCTGCCCCGGCTCCAGATTGCATTGCACGAGGAGCTGTTTGCCCGCAGGATGGACTGTTCTGAATCCCAGATCCTTGTCATTCCTGGCGTGCTGCCGGCGTCCACCCGGATCGGAGCCAACCCATCTTCCTGCAGCATCCTCGGGGAGCTCCTCCTCTGCAACTGGGGCTTTTCCCAGCCAGGCTCTGGACATTGACAGCTTCAGCCAAACCCGCAAATCCTTGGAAAATCCAACGTGAAAAAAAAAAAAAAAAAAAAAAGAGGAAATGCATGAGCAGGGTGAAGCCAACGAGGACGGAGCTGGGCAAGGGCTGGAAGTGTTCGAGAGCAAGACTTTGGGCTCAGGTTGAAGACGCTCGCTCTTGGCTCCAGGCACAGGACCCGCTGCTCGGTGGCAAGAGAGCACAAATAACTCCTCTTTTTCCTTTTTAAAAATAAGCACATTTCTATCGCAATAATCCGCAGGTGACGGGAAGCTTCGTAAATCGATAAGAGGCCCCTGAGAACTGGGGGTTTTATTAACACTTCTGCTGCTGAAAGCAAACCTAGGGGCTGACAACTGGATTCCCAGCGTGATTTTCCAGCGTGTTCCCTTAACCTGCCTCTGGTCCCGTAACTCCCTCCTTCCCCCATCTCTAATTTGCACTAATTTTAGGGATTTTGAAAGAACGCCACCATGATGTCAAAGCTTTCTGGTCGCCGCAAGATGCCAAATAGTGCTCGCAGGGATAATTCATGGCACTGAATATCTCCCGAGGGATGCAGGAGGGAAAGCAGGGGGGTGGCAGGAGGATGGGGAGTTAGAGATAAAGAAGAACTTATTCTGCGACTGCTTCTTGCAGCAGAGCCAGCTCATCATCCTGGTGCAGCTGGGACCAGAACTGCCTCTGTTAGCACTGTTACACCTGGAAAGACTTCTTTCCTCCTGGGCTAAACCAGCAATATCAATTTTATACCTCAATGTGAACTAAAACTCTGACTTCCTCCCTCCCTTGAGTTTTTGCGATGTCTCTTTGTAATTTTGTAAACTTTTAATGGTACCTTTTCCACCTTTAACGTGTTAGGGAAAGTACTGTACAGCGAGAAAAAGCTTTTTATGTACTTGGAGGATGACTGTGGCATTGCATTGTTGATTAACAAGAAGACAAAATATGTAGCAACTCAATACAGAATGAAACCGCCCGAGTTCTAGCCTGGTTTGTTCAAAATAAAGCTCTTTGCAGGTAGAAATGCTGCCGAAGTGGGCTCTACCTGGGCAAGGAGCGAGGAGGGAGAAGAGCAAAACCTGCCTGAATCCCAGCAGAAAAGTTTCCCAGGGAGAAATTCTCCTTTCCTGCAGTTTTGGAGACTCACAACTAAATTGCTGGAGGATTTAGGGGGAGTGCTGGGCTGTTGCAGGGTTTCGGGTTTTTAGATTATTTATCCACATGGTCAGTGGGCTCCATCCTCTGGGTATTTCTTTTGCAGAAGGTAAAACTCACCTCTAGAAGAAAACCTTTCCATTGATTCACCTTGTTTTCAAACCCACTGAGTTTTTAAACCCGATATATTCATTTTTTTTTTTCTCCTCCACGCTGAGCTCTCTGCATCCCCAAGGTCCTCCCCAGCCACGCTTTGTTTTCCCCACGAAGCCGCTGGCCCCGCGTTATCCAGCCCATTGAAGCCCGTTTATCCCTCCCCGCGCAGGAGGGGGATACGAGTGACGTTGGCTCCGCTTCTCAAAGCTTTATCCGCTGGGAAAAGCCCGATGTGAGTCGAGCCCAGCGGGCGCAGACGGGGAGAAGCATCAGCAGCGCAGCCCCGGGCGCACGGGTAAGGGCAGCGTCCTGGGCAAGGAGTCGGGGGGTGAAAAGAGGAGCGATTGGGTAGATAGAAAGGTGAGGAGAGTTGGGGGTCAGCACACACCTGAGCTGGAGGTTGGCGTGGGGAGAGCAGCCTGGAGGGGCATCACACCTTGCCCGGCCACTTCAGCAGCGGCTCTTCCCCAAGGTTGTGATCCACAAGCTTGGATGCTGCAGGGGGAATAAAAAAGGGGAAAATAGGAAGGCAAAAAAACACCGTTCCTTGATTTTGATGGGGTTTGCCACCTGGGTTTGTGGCGTTTCCAGCGGCGGCGGTGCGGCTGCGAGCAGCTGGGAGGAGAGGACAAGTGGTTCTCCAGGTTTTTCTTAAAATGAACAACATCAGCTGGAGGAGCAGGGCAGCAAAACGAGATAAATTAAATTAATCAAGACCTATTTTTATTTTGAAGTGCTGGGTTTTGAAAGGCGGGGGGTGGGGTCAGGCCTGGCACCTTCTAGTGGGGAGGGAAACGCTGACACAGGGATGCTGCGGCCGGGGCGGCCGGCCAGGGGGGCTCTGCTTTTACAAAAGGCTTTTGTCAACACGGCTCGTGCTATTTTTGGGACAATTTGGGGGCCGCGATGGCTCAGCAGCTTTGGCACAATGAGGCTGTTTGCTCAGCTGGAGGGGCTTGTTGGTGGGGGGGGGAAGACAGATCGTGATGAAAGTCAACTTTTCTCGGGAAGTCAGGAACGTCAGCATCGCAGTTTACGGATGGATTAAATTCCCTATATTGTATATGGTGAATATATTTATTAGGAATCGTAGGACTCGATGATCCGGTGGGTCTCTTCCAACCTGATGATTTTATGATTCTAAGTATGTGAAAGGCATTAGAGATTGAGTATATTCATAGAATCATAGAATCATCAGGTTGGAAGAGACCCACGGGATCATCGAGTCCAACCATTCCCATCAATCACTAACCCATGTCCCTCAGCGCCTCGTCCACCCGTCCCTTAAACCCCTCCAGGGAAGGGGACTCGACCCCCTCCCTGGGCAGCCTCTGACAGGGACCAATGACACTTTCCATGGAATATTTTTTCCTGCTGTCCTGCCTGAACCTCCCCTGGTGGAGCTTGAGGCCATTCCCTCTCGTCCTGTCCCCTGTCCCTTGGGAGAAGAGCCCAGCTCCCTCCTCTCCACAACCTCCTCTCAGGGAGTTGCAGAGAGCAATGAGGTCTCCCCTCAGCCTCCTCTTCTCCAGGATAAACACCCCCAGCTCTCTCAGCTGCTCCTCGGAATCCTTGTTCTCCAGCCCCCTCACCAGCTTCGTTGCTCTTCTCTGCACTCGCTCCAGAGCCTCAACATCCTTCTTGTGGTATTTGATGCAGGTTGGCCCAGGCCAGAGGCGAGGAACCAGGAATCGCTGCGCTCGTTGTCCCTCCAGGCTGACCAGGATGAGGCCTCGTGACGCCTGGTGCTGGGTGGCCATGTTGCTTCTCGCCCTCTTCAGCGACGTGGCCGGTGGCCGTCGCGGTGCGGGTGGCAGGACGGGTGGGCGAGGAGGAGGAGGCGGCGGTGGCAGCGGGGGCCTGCGCGGGGGCTTTCGCGCCATCTCCCGCAGCGGGGGTGCCCCTGGCCGCAGCTCGAAGGTGGCGGGGGCCATAGCGGCGGGGGCGGCCGCGGGGTATGGGATGGGGCTGTTAGGACGCCCGCGGACATCCCGCTTGGGTCACGGTATCCCTGCCGTCCGGCAGCCCCCGCCGGCTGGGGGGTTCCATGCTCCGAGTTGGCCGGACGTGGGGGCCAAGCGGGGACCCCCCAACCGAGCCCCCGGGGAGCGGCGCGATGGCATCAACCCCGCTTTGCTGCTGGCACCCTCCGTCTGCTTCGTCACCCAGTGGCTGCAGCACTGAGCGCGAGGAGGGGACCCTCACGCGGCTGAGTCCACCAGGACTTCTTAGCGAATGACTTTCCTGGGAGATTAGATGTGCCGTGGAGATGTGGAAGAGATGCTCTGTCTCAGTTTGTCCCCCAACCTGCGCGACAGGACCCTGCGCCAGCAGCCGGAGCTGGGCAGCCCTCCGCCTGGGAGCCAGATGGATCCCGCAAAGCCCATCAACACTCTACATGAGCGAATCCATGGTGGATATTTGCACCCGGATCCCCATCGGCCCTCGGCTCTGTCTTCCCATTACACAGCTTTACGGAAAATGCTCCTTTCCCCCCTAAGAGAGCACTGGGACTCAGGGGGTGGGGGATGAAAACAGACCCCTCTGCCTTGCAATAAAGTTTGATCTTGAGATAGCTTCTCTTTTTTTTTTAACTGAATCCAGCGTGTTTAGCACCTGTTGCAACCCAAGGAAGAGCAGCATCATAGAATCATAGAATCACCAGGTTGGAAGAGACCCACAGGATCATCGAGTCCAACCATTCCCATCAATCACTAACCCATGTCCCTCAGCACCTCGTCCACCCGTCCCTTAAACCCCTCCAGGGAAGGGGACTCAACCACCTCCCTGGGCAGCCTCTGACAGGGACCAATCACCCTTTCCATTAAATATTTTTTCCTAATGTCCATCCTGAATCTCCCCTGGTGGAGCCTGAGGCCATTCCCTCTCGTCCTGTCCCCTGTCCCTTGGGAGAAGAGCCCAGCTCCCTCCTCTCCACAACCTCCTCTCAGGGAGTTGGAGAGAGCAATGAGGTCTCCCCTCAGCCTCCTCTTCTCCAGGATAAACAGCCCCAGCTCTCTCAGCTGCTCCTCGGAATCCTTGTTCTCCAGCCCCCTCACCAGCTTCGTTGCTCTTCTCTGGACTCGCTCCAGAGCCTCAACATCCTTCTTGTGCCGAGGGGCCAGGACTGACCCCAGGATTCGAGGAGCGGTCTCACCAGGGCTAGCAGGAGGGCTGCGGCAGGGCAGGGTGAGCAGATGCTCGGGGATAAACCCCCATCCCCGTCCCACCTCTCCGGCTTGGATATGATCAAACATGTCCCAGTCTGTGTCATCCCCTGCCCAAACAGGCCCAGCTGTGGGACTGACCCTCCCTCAGGTGCTTCATGTTGGGTAGAGGATGCAAATCCTCCCTGGGAAGAACTTAAAAGAAGCAGTGAGAGATGTTTTCCTCTACAGCATCTGTGTTTTCTCCTCCAGTCCCTGTCTGGGTGGTTAAACCCTCCCTATAACCTGCTTTAGCTGCCTCTGCTGTGAGCAAAGGGAATACGAAGGTGCCAAGCGAAATATTTGGGATCCCGGAGAACCCTGTGGGCAGCCACTGTCACTGTCCTCCCACAGGTAAATCCCTCAACACAGAATTTTGGAGCCTGCGTGTCTGCCAGCGGGTTGTCTCCCCTCAGAATTCACAGGGATTCTGGAGGGAAGAGCATCCTTAGCATCCACCCAGGAGAGATGTTGATTCTGATCTCGCCTCTGCTGAGGGGTGGAAGGAGCCCCCACCGGTGTACACTGATTTTTCTGGTCCCTTTTACTATAATTACTTTCATTTTACAGGATTAATTTGGCTCCTGAGGGCTTTAATGGTGCGGAGCAGGCAAGCGTGTGATGTCCCGTGGCTGATGCTCTTAAGGCTGCGATCTCTCCCCTGGCTTTGGGGGCAGCTTTTAGGTTGAACAAAACCCACCCTTCCTAGAATGCACCGAGGGATCAGTATTTTTTAACATACCTGTTTAAAATAAACAATAAACCCAGCAGAAACTCCAACCACAGCTCAAATTTGCATTTTCCTAGCAAGAAGTTTGAATCCAGACCTGCTGCAATGACCCGACTCCACCACGAGCATCCTCCACTCACAGCCAGAATTCAGAAACGCTGCAGGGATGATCCTGCGCTTGGAACGCTGTCTTCCCAAATTGTTCTTATTTTTTCCCTCCCGTCAGCGTGTGATACACTGGGAACGAGCTTCCCACCTCCCAGTTTAGTTTCCAGCCCTTGCAAGGGGCTGCGCTGCAGAAAAAGGCCTTAAAAGCCCTCGATATCCTTGTTAATCACCTTGTGCTGAGGAGTTTTGGGGTTGTGAGTTTGGACACTGGAACAGGGTTGCTCTTGATGCCGAGATCCTTGTGGTTTTCCAGGTGAGCGGTTGCGAGCAGAGCACGTTTTTAGAGTGGATTTCCCAAGCTTCATCCTGGAGCAACATCTGAGCAAGCGCTGCTGAGCTCCAGTGTGGTGGCTGCAAAGCTCAGCTGTATTTTTGAGGGTCCTTTGACCTCGACTCTCTGAATACGACCATCCAACCAGTTAACCAGTTTCTTATCCACCGTGCCATCCACCCATCAAATCCGTATCTCTCCAACTTAGAGGGAAGGATGTTGTGGGGGACTGTGTCAAAGGCTTTGCAGAAGTCTAGATAGATCTAGATAGAGTCCTGTGTCTTCTTATGTTGCTCAACATAAGAAGGAGATGGAGCTGTTGGAACGGGTCCGGAAGAGGCTAAAAAGATGATCCGAGGGCTGGAGCACCTCCCATACGAGGACAGGCTGAGCGAGTTGGAGTTGTTCAGCCTGGAGAAGAGAAGGCTCCAAGGAGATCATATTGCGACCTTCCAGTACCTGGAAGGAGCTACAAAAGAGCTGGAGAGGGACTATTCATAAAGGTGATAGGACAAGCGGGAACGGGTGTAAACTGGAGAGAGGCAGATTTAGACTAGACATTAGGAAGAATTTCTTCATCATGAGAGTGGTGACACTAGAACATGTTACCAAGGGAGGTTGTGGATGCCCCATCCCTGGAGGTTCTTAAAGCCAGGTTAGATGAGGCCTTGAGTAACCTGATCTAGTGGGAGGTGTCCCTGCTCATGGCAGGGGGGTTGGAACTAGATCATCTTTAAGGTCCGTTCCAACCCAAACTATTTTACGATTAACTCAACGTGGCAAAACCGTCCTCAGGGCTGATCCTGGGAGCCGGGGCTGGGCTCAGACGGGAGATGGTGCTGTTCACTCGGCAATGCATCTCCTCTAATCTCTGGCACCGGATCCAACGCAAGGAGAAAATCACCCTTGATGAAGTTTGGCCACTTGTTTTGCATTTCAGCCCTCCAATTAAGACTATTTCTCCCCCAGTTCTCTACTAACTGTTCAACCACGAGCTGCAAATCCTTTTTTTTGCAGTTTGCTCAGGCAAGAGAAATATATTTGGTTGCTTTGCCTGCACGGGGGATGCTTATTTGTGGGGATGAGGGGTGCAAATTGCCATGGGATGTGCTATTTGGAGGAGATTATTAAAAACATACACAAAATCATTGCACTCGTACTTTGGGGTGTATTTATTATCAGCCTGTCCTCACTTAGCAGCAAGACTCCTGCCCAGACTGCAGGATTTGGAGCATTTAGTTAATTAACACAGAGCGGTTAATTTATCTAATTAAACAGACCACTTCTAGGGGTTAAGAGGGCTCCAGGGTTATTGGATCCAGCTGTCCCTAAAGGATGTGAGGGCTCAGACCTTGTGTCCGTGTGGGTGGGACTGGATGGGCTTTGAGATCCCTTCCAACCCAACCCATTCAATGATTCTATGATTCTTTGTTGTTGTTTTGGGGTTTTTTTCCCTCTCCAGCTGTACTGGGAGATTTTTTTCCTCCTGCTTTGTTGGGGGGCTCCTTCTTTGCTGGTTTTTTTCCCTCCCACCACTAGGTTGCAACTCCCCACTACAAGGTCTGTTGGGAGGTGGCTCCTCCAAGCTCATCTCTGGAGGACTGTATCTTTCTTGCTGCCTCTTTCTCTTTTATCTGGAGTTTGAAATTGCTCTACTTTTACCTTGAAAAAGATCTTAATAAGTATAAACTTCCCCATGGCCCTGATCTACAAGGTTCCCCTTCTTATGCTGTTGCCTGGGGATTGACCAAGCGGTTTTCCCTACTCTTCTCCCAGAATTTCCGCATTTATTTGCCTCCCTCCCCTTAAACCGGCCAGCAAAAAAAGTCTGAGCAATTCCATTTTGAGTATTTGAGTATAACACCCTAAATGAAATGTCCCAGGAAAGTGTGGAGCTGGAGAGCTTTTGGGATGCAGTTGGATGCTGAGTTGATGTAGAATAAACAGCAGCCGCAGGAATGCTTAGGGCAGATCTAACAAACTCATGTGGGCTTTTTATTCCAAAAATCCTCCTTTCCATCACCATTTCTTAAATTGCTTTTGTACAGGGAAGATATGTTGTGGGGGAACTTGACATTTTACTTTTGGTTTTCTCATTTTTGGCCCCCATTACTCAACCCTGTTGGGTTCCTTGATGCCATCGGAGGGTTTTGTCCCACTCTCCCTTTGCTGTTCCACTTACCAACATGCAGACATGATGTGGCGTTGCCCAGTAGCTAGTTTCAAGCAAAAAAATCTTTTAATTTGCTCTTTCCGAGCAGCTACAGGAGCTCTGGATCCCTGTTTCAGATTTGTTAGGGATTCCCCTTGGGGAGCAAGCTGCTTGCATGCAGGAATAATCATCTGCTTCTTGCTGAAAAGGGTTGGGTTTTTTAATTTGTTTATGTCAGAAGTATAAAAAGGTCACATTTGGGGTTTTCCTGGAGCACCACCTAAATATCAATTTTTTTAATACCCTTGCGGGCAAGGGAGGTTGCAGCACTAAAATAAATCAGATCTGTGTAGGCTCAAGCCAAACGGGTCCATGGCTCAGTCTTGAGTTAGGAGCCTCTTTGGTGGGACTGGTGTTGTTTAACATCATTATCGCAGACGTGGACACTGGGAACGAGGGCACCTGCAGCAAGTTTACCGATGATACCAGGCTCCGTGGCACAGTTGACACACCGAGGGGAAGGGATGGATCCGGAAGATCTGGACAGGCTGGAAAGTTGGGGCTCCAGGACCTCATGGAGATCAACAAGGCCAAGCGCAAGGTGCTGCTCCTGGGTCAGGGCAATCCCAGCACAAATCCAGGGTGGAGAATGGATTGGGAGCAGCCCTGAGGAGAAGGACTCGGGGTGCTGGGGGATGAGAAGTTCAACATGAGCCAGCAAAGTGCTCACAGCCCAGAAAGCAACCGTGTCCTGAGCTGCATTAGAAGCGCGGCCAGCAGGGTGAGGGAGGGGATTCTGCCCCTCTGCTCCGCTCTGGTGAGACCCACTTGGAGCCCCATGTCCAGTTCTGGAGTCCTCGGCACAGGAAGGACATGGAGCTGCTGGAGTGAATCCAGAGGCCACAGAGATGATCCGAGGGCTGGAGAACCTCCCATAAGAGGACAGGCAGAGAGAGTTGGGATTGTTCAGCGTGGGGAAGAGAAGGCTCTGAGGAGACCTTAGAGCAGCTTCCAGTGTGGAAAGGGGATGCAGGAAAGCTGGGGAGGGGCTCTTGATCAAGGGGGTGCAGCGATGGAACAAGGGGAAATGATTTTGAGCTGCAAAAGGGGAGATAAGGATGAGATCTTAAGAAAAAATATTTTCCTGTCAGGTGGGGAGACCCCAGGTTGCCCAGAGCAGGGGTGGCTGCCCCACCCCTTGAGGGGTTCCAGGCCAGGCTGGATGGGGCTTGGAGCCCCTGATCCAGTGGGAGGTGTCCCTGCCCATGGCAGGGGTGGAACTGGATGGGCTTGGAGGTCCCTTCCTATCCAAATCATTCCCTGATTCTATATGTGTAATACTAAAGCACCACCCTTCTGAAGGGTGAAAACTCTTCCATCTTTTTAATTGCAATTTTTAACCCTTGCAATAGTTGGAATCATCTAACAGAGATTCCAGTTTACGTACCGGGGAGATACAAATTTCTAACAATATTAAGTAGAGCTTGGGGCTTCATGTGAAGTTGGTCAGGCTTAAGGCCACTGAAACAGCGAATGTACAAACCCTTTTATTAGACAGAAAATAGACAGCGTAAATACAAGGTATAAATGAATTTTGATTTTCTATGGGGAGAAGAAACCCCTGGCCCCCAGCCAGTGCGTTGGTTAGAAAACATTTATTGGATTGTAGCGATGTGGGAATAACGGAAGAGAAAAGGTTAACTGAAATTGTGAATTTACAGCCAAATTCAGCGCTGTAAAGGGAACAAAGGCACCCACAGGCTGGAATGCAGGAACAGAGAGAGGGAAAATGCTGCTTCTGTCTGTGGGGATGGATGAGCTGTTTGCACGAAGGAGGCTGACGTGGGTCTTGGCTGTATCCGTTTAATTTGTACCAGACGTCGAACACTTAGAAAAGTATCGGAACAGCAAACTCCGTGCATGCACTGTTACAGGCTTACAAAACATTTGCGTATCACAAAGTACGGGTTACCTCAAAGCCCTGCTTCTCCGGTGAATATCCTGGAAGTGTTTTATCTCAATATTTATCTATAGATCTATATATCTCTTCACTTAGCTCACACCAATGCGAAAAAATCATTTAAAGACGGTGTCATTCAGTGCCTTGCAAAAAAATAAAAATACACGACAGAGATTAAATAGAACTCTGGTTTGACAAGCGTAACTCTACAGATGCTACTGGTTCTACACAACCCAGCACCAACCCGAATACGAGAAGCAAGAATTTCACCCGCCGCTTCCACATGTTAAACAAGTTGCTTGCAAAACGTGGCAGGGGGGTTGAGAATCTCCCACCTCAGGCTTGATTTTCCTGATGCTGTTTGCTGTAACCATGTGATTTAGCTGATTAAATCTCTTGCCGTGCGCTTAACCCTGTCCCGAGCATCCTTTTTGCTGTAGCTGAACATCTTTTAGGTCAAGACGCTGAAGGGTGAGTGTGACTCGTCACCTCTAGCGCATCCAAAATAGCCTTTTCTCAGGCTAGAACACACCAAGCGTTATCGCTTTGGGGTGTTTTGGGGGTATCCAGCAGCACTTTTTGCCTTTAGCCAGGCTAAGACAGCGAGGCTCGACCAAAAGCAAAGCAGCTCGGGGGTCAACCAAAACCCAGCCAGGGTTTTAGCCTCACTGTGGAAAAAAATAATTGGGTTTTTTTGTGTATTGCTGCAGGAGGTGCTTGCAGCATGCAAGGTGCGGAGCGGGAGGGTCCGTATGTACACAAGGAAGGGTGCGGGTTAGGATTAAAGGGTTAAAATCACAACCTGGAAGCTTGTTGCTTGCAGATCCCATCTCTGACCCTCCCCGTGCCGTGGGGAAAGGGGTTTTGTTAGCAAAGAGGATTCTCGGAACGCTCTTGCAGGAATGCCAAGGAGCTCCTCTCTGCCTGGTACCTCTCAGGGTGGCCCCGAGGAGGAGGAGGAGGAGGAAGTAAAGGCCGTTTTCAGAGCATCCAACTCCATCACTGTCCTGCCATGCTGGGGAGAAGGAAATTTTCATCCAGTTGCCTAAACAGGAACCTCTGATGGGGAGGTCGGTGCCCGTGAGCCCCAAGGGCTCTTCACCAAAGACGACCGCAAGCAAGAATGGAGGGGTTCAGGCGGTCCCCAAGGGGACGTGGGTGACATCTCAAAGCCGCGCGATCCAGGGGGCATCAGTGCATGATGAAGAGTGTGAGGAGGAGGAGGGTGGTGAGGGAGGCATCGGCGAGGTGCAGCCGGATGCCATTGGCCTGGCGGTAGTCGTGGTACTGCTGGATGCACATCTCCCGGATCACCTTCGTCACCACCTTGGTCTCCATCTCGATCTCCGTTTGGTTGGTTGCTGGGCCACCCTCCGACACGTTCTTCTTGGCGGCAGGACCGATGTTGTATTCGGTCACCGTGATGTTAAAGCAGTCGGCGACAAAGACGTCCTGCGAGACGGGGCGGCTGTAATCTCGGTAATAAACCTGGTTGGGGTAACGAGCTGCGTTTTGATTCCACCACCGGTACTCGTCAGGGCTGTCAAAGTGATACTGCATCCCTGACATGACGCGTCCCATGGCGTAGCCCCCCAACCCTCCCACCACGGCTCCTGCCGCCGCCGCTCCGGCCACGTGCTTGAAGTTGGTCTTGGATTTCGGGGGTTTCCATGGCTTCTGGTTGTAGTAACCTCCTCCAGGGTTGTAGCCCTGTCCCCAGCCCTGGTTGTGGGGGTACGATGGGTTGTGGGGGTACGAGGGGTTGTGGGGGTACGATGGGTTGTGGGGGTACGATGGGTTGTGGGGGTAGCCGGGATTTTGAGGGTAGCCGGGCTGGCGAGGGTAGCTGGGCTGGCGGTGGCTCCCGGTGCCCCAGCTGCCTCCGCTGGGTTTGCCTTTGCTCTTCTTGGAGAAGGTGACGTCGGTCCAGGTGCCGAGGAGCAGAGCCACCAGCCAGCAGGTGACGAGGGGCCGGGCCATGGCTGTGGGACACAAGGAGCGTTACAAGCAGAGACCCCACAGCCCCTGCATCCACGCTGCCCCAGGCATCACGGGCTTTAGGCTCCCTTACTCATCCATCATATAAAATAAACATCTCCCCTGCTTTAATCCACCCCAGAATAAAGAGCTTTGGACCCAAATGACTATTTCTCCTCTTCAAAACCCCTTATTTTACACATATTTAATCTATAAATTATTTTCCAGCATATACTTCTCCCACACCCCTCTACTCTTGCCATCTCCCCAGCAGCTTCTCTGCAATTTTAAGTCATGGAAGAAAAGGGTTTTGGGGAAAAGATGCTTCACTTGTTCAAAGCCACTTCTCAAACATTCTCATACCAGTCAGATGATAGAAATGAGCTTTCTGATGTGTGAGGGTTGATGACTATGAACAGTTTACTCCCCATCTCAAAGCTTTTGGGTACCCAGGGCTGTAAGGAGAGCAGTGCCCAGCCTTGACCTGGAAGGTTTTTTTCTCCTCAAAGAAGAAAGTTCAGTGTGTTTTGCCCAAGTCATTGTTTATCTGCAAGGAGTGAGAACCGAAGAACAGCATTTTTCTAATTAAACATGTTTGCAAATATCTGCTTCCTCAGCATCCCAAGGACCTGCCAGGCATCTCCTGCATCAGCTGGTGGGCTGGTGAGGATGAAATCCTATTTTAACAAACAACTCTCTTCCCTGGGGTTATAAATTGGAGTAACGGCTATAAATTGTTTATGTTCAAGGCCAGGTTGGATGGGGCTTGGAGCAAACTGATCGAGTGGGAGGTGTCTCTGCCCGTGGCAGGGGGTTTGGAAATAAATGACCTTCCAACTCAAACTATTCTATGATTCTGTGTATCAAGTCCTTTGGAAAACATCCCTCAAGCTACTAAATCTCTCTAAATGCCTCCCTGCAACGCCAAGGAGCCTCGATTTGCTATTACTCTTGTGTTTAATATGTGAATCCAGCAACAGCAAAGGGTTTTTCTGTCCTGACCAAGGCTGAGCTACCCGCAGAATTCCCCCCGCGATGTCAGGATTCTGGGAAGCAAAGCAAAGCGTTCCCAGCAAAGCGTGGGTGGACATTTTGCAGCATCCAAGGATGCTTTGGATGCAATCGCTGGCTCATGTTACAGCAAGAAACAATTAGGGCTTAGGTGCTGGGTAGGATTTTTTGCAGCAGCTAATGGTCTGGCTTCCTACGGGATCGCTTCTCGATCGAGAAAGGAGTTTCAGGCAGGTAAGAGGTGATGTTCTCTTGTGAGATGCTGCCCTTCACAGCACAAACAGGCAGAACCAACCCCTGTTTACTGCTAGAAATGATTCTGTCACGCATTAGCTATGGTTTTATGGTCCATAAAAAGCAAATTAATCTCTTTGGGTTCAGATAACGATGCTCTTTCTCTCCCCTCTCCCTTCCAAACAGAAGTGGTCTTACGTCAAATGTTTGAATTCAGGTCTGATGTCAGCGTTTTGGTTGGGATCGTTAGGGAGAGGTTTAATAAAAAGAGCAGGGAAGATGCAAGAGACTGTGATGAGGAAGAGAGCCAGGCTTGAGCTGCTGGCTCGGCACCATCTCCTAAAAAACACAAGGTGCGAGCTGCTTGCTTTCTCGTCCCACAGCACCCACCCGCTGGGAGTGACGATGAAATCAGGGGGTAAAAATAGCCCAGAGACACGGCAAAACCTTGGATGGGTGAATATTCCTTGGGCACTTGAAAACAAATAGGAAATAGGGGCAAAACCAGAAAATTAATCTCTTTTTTTGAAGATACGACTGCCCTCGGGAGCGGCAAGAGGGGAGAAAATCAGCCCCTGGATTAAAATAGGTTCCAGCAAAGCCCTGGGGATGTTCCAGCACGAACCTCTGCGGACGATGGGAACCAAGAGCTGCTTCCTTGGGCTTGGAGCTGATTTCCCTCCCCTTGGAAATGCTGTTTATGGAGTGACCGTGATATTGTTATTAAATTCTGTTATTGAGAGGCTCGGCAGGCGTTTCCCCCCGATTCTTTTGAATCGTGCTCCCCCAGTTCTCCCTGTCTGCGGGTAAACGTAGGATAGGAGAGATTAATTTGGGTGATTTATAGCGGAGCAATTAGTATCTTCGGCTGTGCTGGAGAAGCGGAGGAAACCTGGAGCTCCTCGGGGCAGGGGGGGAAGCGGAAAATGGAGGCTGAGGAGCGAACGCAAGCAGCAATTACGTGAGCAGGGCTGGCACGACGGCGGCTTCGGACTTGGAGGAGGAAAATCAACCCCTGGTAGCAAAATAACAGTGGAAATAACTTCATTAAGGTGCTTGGGTTGGGAGTAGGGGGAGAGAATGAACGAAGAGAGGTGGTGATGAAGCAAGGAGGGCGGGAGGATGCTCGGGAACAGTGATGCTGGGGGCACGGGGGGCTGTGGGGATGCAGGCTGGCAGTTTTCTTTATGAAAACGCCACCCCTAGTTTTCAGAAATCTCTTTTTTTTCCTTTTTATCCCCCTAAAATAACGAGGGAGCACAGTCCTGGGCAGCAGGGAGCTGCAGGGAACAACTAAACCCTCCAGGTAGCTTGGGAGAAGGGAGAAATCTCCCACCAGCCCCAGTTTTGAATCAGCCCTGAATAAACAAACAGTGGGGGACACAGAGCTCTGTAATTTAAGGAGGACGCTCGCCTTCGGAGCTGGCCAGTTCTATTTTTAGGCGGCAATGGCGGAGAAAGGAGGCGCTCCCCCATCCCTTGGGATTCTGCTCGGTGTTAAAAGCCTCTGGATTTATCCCACCCAAAGTCCCCGTGTCCCATTTTCTGACACTCACCAGCTGGGAGCCCGTCGCTTGCTCGGTTCAGGGTGATTCAGGCTCGATGCAGCGCGAGGGTGAGGAATAAATAGCGAGAGGGAGGAGCTGGCTCCTGCGCAGCCCAGCCCTGCACAGCCTGGCCAGCATCCATCCTCCTGCCCAAGGGAAAACCACCACCAGCACCCCAAAAAAGTTGGGTTCACCCTCATCATCCCCCCGGCAGATACGGGCACACGAGGGAACGCTGGCGACCAAAAGGGTGGCTGGAAAAATCAGCGCTTGGATGGTTTATTCAAGAAATATCGATGGGTTTGGGGCTCGTTTGGAAATCTTGGGGACGAGGTTCTGGGCAAGGAAAGGATGCTTTTAGCCGTCACTGGTGCAGCTCCAAATCCATTATCCTGTGAAACAGCAAGATGCTCTGTGGGTTGATGGATAGAAAACAAAATAGGCTCAGACCTCCAGGGGAGAGGATGAATCTGAATCTGTTGTCTTGTTTGTCTTGCTCTAAAGGAGTAAAACTCACTCCTGCCCACAGTGGTTGTGCTTTATGTTGAGGTATCCTGGTATTTAATTGGAGGTAACATCACAGAAGGCTATTAAAAATTATATGGGATGCACATGAATCATAGAATCATAGAATCACCAGGTTGGAAAAGACCCACCGGATCATCGAGTCCAACCATTCCCATCAATCACTAACCCATGTCCCTCAGCGCCTCGTCCACCCGTCCCTTAAACCCCTCCAGGGAAGGGGACTCAACCTCTTCCCTGGGCAGCCTCTGCCAGGGACCAATCACCCTTTCTGGGAAATATTGTTCAGCCTGAACCTCCCCTGAGGTTCAAGAAGTCCAAGTGCAAGATCCTGCACCTGGGTCAGGGCTCTCCCCCGGGGTCAACACAGTCTGGGGGATGAAGGGACTGAGAGCAGCCCTGCCGAGAAGCATCTGGAGCATGAAGGGCTGGACATGAGCCAGCAATGTGCTCACAGCCCAGAAAGCAACCGTGTCCTGAGCTGCTTCAAAACCAGCGTGTCCAGCAGGGCGAGGGAGGGGATTCTGCCCCTCTGCTCCGCTCTGGTGAGACTCACCTGGAGCCCCATGTCCAGTTCTGGAGTCCTCGGCACAGGAAGGACATGGAGCTGCTGGAGCGAATCCAGAGGCCACAGAGATGATCCGAGGGCTGGAGAACCTCCCGTAGGAGGACAGGCAGAGAGAGTTGGGATTGTTCAGCGTGGGGAAGAGAAGGCTCTGAGGAGACCTTAGAGCAGCTTCCAGTGCTGAAGGAGCCTCCAGGAAAACTGGGGAGAGACTCTTGATCAGGGGGTGTGGGGATGGGATGAGGGGGAACAGTTTGAAGTTGAAAGAGATGAGTTGAAATCTTAGCAAGAAAGGTTTTCTGGCTGCCCAGAGCAGTGGTGGCTGCCCCATCCCTGGAGGGGTTCAAGGCCAGGTTGGATGGGGCTTGGAGCCCCTGATCCAGCGGGAGGTGTCCGAGCACACGGCAGGGGTGGAACTGGATGGGCTTTGAGGTCCCTTCCAACCCAAACCATCCCATTGTTCTATGATTTTGGCACAGCAGCGTGATATAGACAAAACCCTACGGAGGTTTCACTGATCGCAACAGCCAGGCCAGCTCTGACCGTCCTGGCGATGCTCCCGCCCCTGAGCTGCAGAGCACATCTGGCCATAAAGGGGATTTCCACCCCGATGCTTCGTATCTTATTTCTCCATCTGGCCTGAATGCATTTTAAAAAACATAAGAATTCGTCTGGTAGGGCTGGGCTGGGTGCTTTGACTGCACGGAGGAGAAATCCGTATTAATTTCTGGAGGAGAAAATTAAATAATGGGGGCAGGATTAAGGTCAGTGAGGCTATCAAAACGCTTCAATACACAGGCATGTTTTATTTTTCATGTGAATGTGCAGGTGGCTCCTGATTCCCTGCTTTCTAAAATCCGAAAACCAGGAAAATAAAGAAACAGAACACTGTGAACAGGTTCATCCGTGACTTCTAAAAATCACAAGTTTTCCATAATAGAGATATTATGGAGGAGGTTCTGGTCTCGTTTAGGGAATATGGAAACTCCGTCGCATGCCAACTGCAAATCCAGCAGGAGCAGCTTGTTGATTATCAATTAATCTTTAATTTATTAGGGAAGTTAGTAGTCCTAAACCCTCCTAAACCAGTATATCCACAGAGCCGCGTGCCTCACGGTTTCTTTAGCATCTCAAGGTACAATTTCTCCCGGCAGCAAGCCAGGAGCTGCATCGATCTCCACGGAGGTTTGAACCTTCTTCATCCACAGTGATGGGAGACAGAGGAAATAATGCAACGTTAAGTGCAGCGGGGGTTAGAAAGCATTAATGGGATGGGTTTTTCTCATAACAAATGGAAACCGCTGCTTTTGGTTCGATGATGAGCTGGGAGAGGACCCAGATTCATCTGACCCTGATTCATCGCTTCTCATCGATTTGATTTGATGGATTTTTTTTTTTTTTGCTTTAATTCACAAAAAACTCTTTTATTCACGTAACTCTGGACTCGTTTGGAGTATTAGCCACAGCTTGGGAAGGCAGTAAAATTGTTTGTGGGCAATTTATTGGGTTTAAGAGGCAATCTGGTGGGGTTTGGAGGGAGGGATGAAGTCCCGCAGCCTGTCTCTGTCCCGATCTCACTCTGGAGCCAACCCCATCTCAACCCACACTTGGCTCTAAACCCTTCAAAGGCAACCCCAGATGGAAATAAATGCCGTGTTCAGAGGGTTAATGAAATGCCTTCTGCAGAACTTTGTTTATTTTCTAGTCTCACCAGGGAATAGCCACTTTTAAGTTAAAATGCTTTGGACTTGTCTTGGGAACCAGATGTCCCGGTAACCTTAGGCTCCTGTCTGGATGAGAGTGAAGGAATTGCAATTTGTGGAATAAATAGGGAAGGGAAGCGCTGGGGGCACTTGCTTCCCAACCAAAAGAAAGGTGCCGCTTGGTCTATCTGTTATTTTCTCATGTCAGTGCGTAATTAAGGAACTGAAGCTACAGCTTCTTCAGCGTATTTTGCATCTTCATCAGTGGCGAGGGCTTCGTTGCATGAATGGACTTGTGGCCCTGCAAACCCATGATGGGCAGCCCTGCTCTGAGAGAAAAAAAATGTTGGTTTTGACTAGTTTTTAGTAGAAAAGACTGCATAAAAATCTTTCCCTGCCATATTATTCAGTGCAGGAGAGGAAATTGCAGCTCATGGATGGCACCTCTCCTCTGCTCTTGACAACCCTAAGTTTTCCTGTAAAAAGTATTAAAAATAAATAAGATAAAAGGGATATATAAATGTTTTGGCTTTTGCCATGGGTGGAAACAGGCCAGGAGGTGAAGCTGGCAGGAGAAGGACGTCGGTCACGTGCTTTTCAAGTGTCATCAGCGCCCAGTTACACAACTAGGAACGGAGGCGAGGAGAAGTCCCAGTAAGTCCTTAATACCGGAGGCACATAAGGACACGACCAGCGTGCCAGGAGGGGAACCACAGAGAGGAAAAAGCAAGCAACCAACCTTCCCGTGCAAACTCTTGCGCTGCTTCCGGGACGGTTTGGGGTTTTATGGGCGGATGCAGCTCTGCGGCGAAGCCAAGGAGTGCAAAGCTAGCATGGAAAAACCAAATCAGGTTAGGGCTGCTCCAGGGAATGAGCCTCATTGCAGCTGCGGGGCTGGGCAGGGGTTGGATTCCTCTTGTTGAGCTGCTTTCCTTGCCAGTGATGCCTTTCCACAGCGAGATCTCTGGGTAGATGTGGCTCCTGGGCCACGGGATCCTGCCAGCACATCCCTGCTGGTGGGAGGCTTCAGCGTGGGACTGCTCAGAGGTGGGTTTGGGGGGAGGAAGCAGGAAATAAGGCGAGTTTTTAGTTCATAGAATCATCGAATCGTAGAATCACCGGGTTGGAAGAGACCCACGGGATCATTGAGTCCAACCATTCCCATCAATCACTAACCCATGTCCCTCAGCGCCTCGTCCACCCCTTAAACCCCTCCAGGGAAGGTGACTCAACCCCCTCCCTGGGCAGCCTCTGCCAGGGACCAATCACCCTTTCCGGGAAATATTTTTTCCTAATGTTCAGCCTTGTGTTTCAAGGATAAAGCTGGATTCTTGAGGAAGCAGATCAGCCAAATTAACTTAACACTAATTTCTCTTCTGCAGAAGGCAGGAAATTAAATAGAAAATATGGGAGGCTAAACACACCCACCTTCTCTTTACTATTAGACAACTGGCTTTAGAAGCTATAAATGTTCCTCCAGCTGCTACAATCTGATTAGGGGTGTAATAACCTCTTCTGGTGTGCTGGCTGCTACTCCAGGCAGGGGCAGACGTAAGCTCCTTACGGATGGGACCCTCCCTGGCCACAGGCTGATGCCTTCCCAGTGATGCACGGCATCGTCAGAAGATGGGACACAGCTCCCAAAAATGCGCCTCCAACCTCTTAGTGGCGTCACCCGGGTGCTAGAAGGTGAAATAACAGCTTTCATTAAAAAATAAATAGAGAAAATACTTTTTTTTCCTAAATATTTCTTCATTTTGGAACAAGCATTGATAATGAAATTGCTCTGAAGGAGGAGAAAACATCAAGCTGGGGCATTTGAGCTTCCCCGCTGCCAATTGGGTTCATTTACAGGAGGTGGGAGAAGTAAATCTTGCTTGTTAGAGGAAGATGTTTGCTCACTGATCCAGTTTCAGCCCAGCATTTGGTTTAGAAATCATCCATCCCTGCGTCTTGGGAGCAGCCGCTGCGGGACATGCTGGGCTTGTGCCTCTGGGCTGAACAATTCCCTGCTGTGTCCGGGAGAATGAGCGAGGGGAAGAGTCGTAACCCTGAGCAGAAAGGGTTCGTTATGTTCTTTCCTATCAATAAACCTCCTGTTTTTCAGGCACAGGACGACAGCTCGGCGTTCGGGCTCTTTTAAAACACGAAGCCCCCTCCGTAAAGCTGCAGGAACAAATACTTCCAACACCCTAATTCAGCTTCCAGTAAATGTCTCCCTTTCTGGAAAAGCTGAATGTCTCTATTTTCTCCACCCCGTAGCAGGACAAGCAATACATGACTCACTGAGAGGCTTTCCTTCGCTTCTGAATCATTTATTTTTAACTTGCAATCCCCTCTGAAGACTCTTCCGAGATAAGAGCAGTGGTGTAAGCACATTGAGCGCTGTCACGTGCCTGCGCTGAGGTCACGTTCTTAAAAATAAACCAGGGCACACCCGGGATGGGCGAAGGCGCTCGCCCTTTCATTGTCTCAACATCAATCATCCGCGCCAGCTTCAGGGAACGGCTCCTATCCCAAAATGCATCAGCTGTGTGCCGACAGCTTGTTGGAGCGTGCCGAATCCCTGCTGGTTTCTGGAAACACCGTGTTCCCCAAGCCGAGCCAGGGCTTGGAATCATGGAATGGGTTGGGTTGGAAGGGACCTCAAAGCCCATCCAATCCCAAACCTTTCCATGGGCAGGGACACCTCCCACTGGATTAGTGGCTCCAAGACCCATCCAGCCTGACACCTCTAGGGATGGGGCAGCCACCACATCCCTGGGCAACCTCCCCACCTTCATCATGAAGAATTTCTTCCTAATGTCCAATCTAAATCTTCCCCTTCCAATTTAAAGCCATTCCCCCTCATCCTATCACTAAACTCCCTCGTAAAAAGTCCCTCCTTTGCTTGCCTGGAGCCCCCTTTTGGCATGTAAGGTGCTCTGAGGTCTCTCTGGAACCTTCAGCAAGCCCAACTCTTTCAGCCTATCCTCATGCAGGAGCTGCTCCAGCTCTCAGATCACCTCTGTGGCCTCCTCTGGACCTGTTCCAACAGCTCCGTCTCCTTCTTATGCTGGGGATTCCATAACTGGACACAGCACTCCAGATGAGGTCTCACAAGAGAGGAACAGAAGGTGAGATTCCCCTCCCTCACCCTGCTGGCCTCGCTTCTTGGGACGCAGCCCAGGGCACGGTTGGTTTCTGGACTGTGAGCGCACGTTGCTGACTCATGTCGAGCTTCTCATCAACCAGCACCCCAGGTCCTTCTCCTCAAGGCTGCTCTCAATCGCGTTATCCCCCAGCCTGTATTGGAAACACAACTTGCCCTGACCCGGGTGCAGGACCTTGCACCTGGCCTTGCTGAACCTCACGACGTTCACACAGGATCACTTCTCCGGGTCTTTCTGGATGACATCCCATTCTGCCGGTGTGACAACTGCACTGCTCAGCTTGGTGTCATCTGCAAACTCGATCTTGCTGTTAATATCATCAATGAAAAAAATAAAACAGCACTAGTCACAGTACAGACCCCCGAGGGACACCACTTGTCACGATCTCCATCTGGACATCAAACTGTTGACCACTACTCTCTGGATGCAACCATCCAATCAATTCCTCCTCCACCGCCCGTCCAATCCATCTCTCTCCAATTCAGAGAGCAGGATGTTGTTGGGGACCATGTGGAAGGCTTTGAAGAAGTCCAGACGGATGACATCCATTCCTCTTCCCCATCCACTGAGGAGATCCCCCCATCATAGAAAGCCACGAGGTTGGTCGGGCAGGGCTTGGTTTGGTGAAGCCGTGCTGGCCGTCTCAGGTCACCTCCCTGTCCTCCATGTGCTTTAGCAAAGCTTCCAGGAGGATCTGCTCCATCATCTTCCCAGGCACGGGGTGAGGCTGACAGGTCGGCAATTCCCAGTGTACTTTCCACCCTTTTTATACACAAGAACAATATTACTCGTCTTCCAGTCACCAAGGGCTTCCCATGCATGATCATCTTCTTTCGGAGGTGTGATGGGGGAAGGGATAATGTCGCAGTGCTTGGGACTCCTTGTGGATTCCTGGCTGTGGTGTGTTGGGAAAGGGGTAGGAGAATTCTGGTTTCTCGATGGGGAAAAAAGGACGTGGGGTAAGATAGGGAAACCTGAACCCCAGCAGGTGCTTAAGGCCAGGTTGGATGGGGGTTGGAGCCCCTGATCCAGTGGGAGGTGCCCCTGCCCATGGCAGAGGGATGGAGCTGAACAGGCTTTGAGGTCCCTTCCAACCCAATCCATTCCATGATTCTATATTTTCCTTTCATATACATAATTTTGGTCCAGGTCGTTGCCTTGTTTATTTACATGAGAATGAATGGAGCTTTCACACCCCATGACCTGGTTTCTAACTCAGCGAGGATGAGAGGATTAAACTCAACTCACTTACAGGAATGGTCGTGCAAAGCCTCTTAGCTGAGCCAGCGAGGACATTCCCACCCCAATTCTCCCCTCTCCCTCTGCAAAAAGGATTCCCAGGGATAGCGCTGACTTTATGGGTTTTCATCTTTTTTTTCTCCAGGTGTAAATGAGAATAAGTAAAGATGAACTGGGCCTGGAAAATGTGTGCCCACCGAGGAAATCAGGCCAGGTTTTTAGTCATTAAGTTTTTTAATCTATTGAAACAGTTTCCCACATGATGCGTAGCTTTCCATCCATTTTGGAGCATCTTCCTGCTGTGACATTGACCTAAGACCATGCATGACTTAGCCCAAAGCTTTTCTTTCCCCTAAAATAACAAATTAAAAGCTCTTTCTGAAGCTTGGGAGGCTGACATACACTAAAGAGAGATTATATACCAAGTTTTCAGGCATTATATGCTAAATCTGCTCCATATATTTAATTTTATCTTGGAAGGGGACCCGCTGCTGGGGAAAAGCTTGACCATCACCTACAGTGAGGGCAGCCAAAAATCAGTCTGACACAACGAAAAGCCTGGGGAAGAGACTAGGCTGCTCTGAAGATGCTCAAGATGCTCACGCAGAGTTGTCATGGGCACGACGCTCTCCGTAGTCATCTCCATGGCTACCTCAGCACCGAGAGAATGGGATGGAAGCGATGCAGGAACAGTGTCATTAGCTTAAATGCTGGTCGCTCTCTCTAGGCTGATGTAAATTGGTGATGCTTGGGATCACCTCCAAGAGTTTTACCTCCAGGGATGACGGCTGGTTTTGAGCCAGAGCTTGAAGGCAGCTGAGATTGCAAATACTTTTATTTATGAAAAGCTGAGATTGGTAGCATCTCCTCTAAGGTATTTCTATGATGGATGCGCTGGGGATGTACTCAGATGAAGCTCAGGTAGCCAAGATGATTGAAACCTCAATTAATATTCCTGCTTCTGAACCAAGATTATGCTACGGGAATGACTACCTGAAGAATTAAAGCTGTGTGTAAGTAAAGAAGTTGAGTTTTGACCAGAATGTGGAGAAGGAAGCATTTTGAAATGAGTTTTTTCCTCCAGCTAACAATAGGTTTTGTAAACAACAGCAAAGATCATGCACAACAGGAACATCGAGCTAATGCACTCTGGAGCCGGGTGTGCTGGTTTTCGATACCAGAGGCAACAACTCCCCTAAAGGGATTTCTCCTTCATGTTATCTCCTTTCCAAAGCAGCTCCCAATGGAGTGTGAACGCCACTGCTTGCAGCCTGCTTGAAGAAAGCCAGGACAATAAAAGTCATGTTAAGTCTGTGCAGAGGGCTGGAATAACAAGGGAAGAAGCCCACGGAGGCGCTGAGGGACGTGGTTTAGTATTTGATAGGAATGGTTGGACTCGATGATCCGACGGGTCTTTTCCAACCTAGTGATTCTACGATTCTATGATTCTATTCTATGACTTTTCAGGGCTTGGGGTTGCCACGACCTTCCTGCCACCAGGAGCAAAAAAACCGGAGGTGTCAAGCACAGGCTGCAAAGCATTTTATCCAGTGATGCTTCCAGAGGATGAAGGAAAATGGTTTATTAGATGATGAACTTAAACCTTGCTCTGAGCCAGTTATCCCTGAAGCTGTGGCTGGTTGCACCACCGAGAAACTCTGGTGACCTTGCCCCCTCCAGCTAGTTTTTCAGTTCATTTCTCAGCAAACCCAGCGAGGCCTCAGGGAGGGAAATAACGATCAAAGTACAGAAAGCGGAGGAAATGAGTTTTGCATTTATGGTGGCAGGTTGAGACCTGCTGTTTACCCTGAGCTGGGAGGGACCAGGCAAATAATTCACACTGGACTCGGAGCAAGGAGGCGAAGCCCCATCCACAGCCCTTAAATAGCAAATAATAAGCAGTGTTAATACTGCAACACAGCTTATTTCTCCCAAGGTGTTTTCTGGTCCTGAAATATCTGTGCTGTCCCAAATATTTTTTGTGGTATTAATAATCCAGGGAGTTGGACGTGTTAAAAATAAAGGAAGCTGGAGTAAAGCCTCTGGGACTTGATTTCTCACAGAGCTGAGCTTGTGTGGAGCTTGGGTTATTCTGCAAAGGCTTCATTGGTTCATCTGCCGCTGAAAAGAAAGGAAAATCTAATACAATTACGTCAACACCTCAGCTGAGATTAAATTAAACAAAGCTGAGAACTGGGGGCTTGTTGCTCCTTCATCAACTGCTGGAGCGTTACTGCACCGATAGCTTTAAAATGAGCATCTTGGGGATGGGAAAGAAGGTTTGAGCAACTCTTCGTAGCAGTTATTTTGGATCTAGGCTTTTTGTTTCCAGGGGATGATGAGAAACACAGATGGAAGAGGCCAGTGATCCTTTTTCTGGAGAGAGAAAAAAAAGGAGGCTGGAATTCCTTGATAAATGGGGAGGCGAAAAAAAAATAAAAGGAAAACGAAATAACAATAGTTATTTGAGACTAATTTAATCCCAGAAATAGGCTGATTCAGGCAGGATTGTAAGTGCTTTTCCCGTATTTCTCTTTAGTTCCAGGAATAGAGAAGAACGATTTGCGTCTCGAAGCAGGTGTTGGTGGGGAACGCGGGCTGAGCAGAGCTCCTGGGTCTCCAGCGCGGAGCCAGCCCAGCGAGGGAGAGACGGCAACGCCGCTGCCCCCCAGCCTTTGAATTATTGATCCTCTGAATATTAATTATAGACGCTCCTCGGGGTCAGTGGGTAGAGCCCGAGGCGTGCGTGCCGGGGAGGTGCTGCGAGAGTTGAATTTCAAGAGACGAGGATACGAGAAGGGAAGCGGTTTAATCGATAGCAGTCGAGTCCAGTCCTTATAAGTGCACAGAAATCAGGTGCCAGGCAAGCTGAGGCAGAAAAAAATCCCCTTTGATGGAGGAGATATCCACTTTTCGTAGAAAAATACCACAGCCAGAGGCCAGAAATTAGCTAGTTTCAGTCTTTAATTTATCAGTACAAGTAATCAAGCAGAGGGAAGGGGTGTCAGCCTGTGTCTGGGGGTCCCTTTAGGGAGGGATTGGGGGTTAATCATAAACCCTGACCCTGATTTGGGTGAGGAATCATTACCCAGCGCGTCTTCTCGTTTTATTATTGTAAAAAAATCAAGTGAACTCTGGTTTAGGACAATTTTCTGGATTATTTGTTGGTGATTTATTATGAACTCAGAGATGCAACAGCTCAGATTTTAAATCCTTTGAGCCCCCCAGGGATACGGCAGTGGTGACCACACACTTTTGTAATTCATATCTGGTTTGGGGTGAAATCCTTTGTTATTCATCGATTATTTCTGGGTGCTGGTCTTAATCGTGACCCAGCTATGAGAAACGACCTTAGGAAGAAGAGCTGGCTGTATTATTTATTAATCAATGTATCAGGTAAACATATATCACATATATAGAATCATAGGATCATGGAATCACCAGGTTGGAAGAGACTCACTGGATCATCAAGTCCAACCATATGTCACTGACCCTTTAAGGGAGATAATCCCTTTGCTCTTCTGCACCACACAGAGGGTGTAATTTTATTTTAAAATGCAGTGTTGAGAGGGGCTTATAAAAATGAGGCAGACCTTTCCCTTTTAATTACCTCAGAATTTAATGATTAGACACCTTCTAAACAAACCCAGCTGGGAGCAGAAGACTTGAGGACGTGTTTTCTAATTGTGTTTTCTAATTGAATCCCCAGTACCAACATCACTTTTCCCTCCCCAACAACCTTGCCTAGACTACAAAATACTCCATTTTTAAAGCTGATTTTTGCAGATGACACCATGGGAAAGTTTCCAGATGGGCTGAGGATTTCCTTGGGCACGGGGGTGCCTGCAAAAATCCCTCCTTGGCTTTCAGCTCCCCAAATCCTTTTCGCAAAAAGCCTTAATGATGCTGACCTCTGCAGGCAAACAGCATAAAACCAGCTGGCTCTTGGCAGTGGTAACTTAAATAATGCATAAAACAGGTATTTTCTGCGTTATTGCTGGCTGTGGGCAGGAACAGACTTTTAATAATGCATAAGAACGGGGCATTTCGCTGTCGGCTGGAGAACGGGGAGAGTTTCGGTGAGGGAAAAAACGGGAAATCCTCGTTTGCTTTGAAGGGGCTGATCTGTGAAAGCCTGAGTCGGCTTTGTGAATTATTTGATAGCAGGACAAAGCTCTTTGTAGTCAGGGGGTGAAAGATATGAATGAAAAGCAGGGGATTCATACTGTAAAGCCATTGATGCTACAAACAGGGAGTCAAAAGCCCTTTGCCTGCACATCCTTGGATGGGGGGACGAGGAGAAGCCACCTGCAGCATCCCCTCTGTACCATGCAGTTTTGCTTCTGAGACCTTGCCTCTAATTAGGCTCTAATTATCATAGAATCATAGAATCACCAGGGTGGAAAAGACCCACAGGATCATCGAGTCCAACCATTCCCATCAATCACTAACCCATGTCCCTCAGCACCTCGTCCACCCGTCCCTTAAACCCCTCCAGGGAAAGGGACTCAGCCCCCTCCCTGGGCAGCCTCTGACAGGGACCAATCACCCTTTCTGTGAAATATTTTTTCCTAATGTTCAGCCTGAACCTCCCCTGGTGGAGCTTGAGGCCATTCCCTCTCGTCCTGTCCCCTGTCCCTTGGGAGAAGAGCCCAGCTCCCTCCTCTCCACAACCTCCTCTCAGGGAGTTGCAGAGAGCAATGAGGTCTCCCCTCAGCCTCCTCTTCTCCAGGATAAACACCCCCAGCTCTCTCAGATGCTCCTCGGAATCCTTGTTCTCCAGCCCCCTCACCAGCTTCGTTGCTCTTCTCTGGACTCGCTCCAGAGCCTCAACATCCTTCTGGTGCTGAGGGGCCAGAACTGACCCCAGGATTCGAGGAGCGGTCTCCCCAGGGCCGAGTCCAGAGGGAGAAGAACCTCCCTGGACCTGCTGGCCACGCCGTGTCTGATCCAAGCCAAGATGCCCTTGGCCTTCTTGGCCACCTGGGCCCCTGCTGGCTCCTCTTCAACCAACACCCCCAGGTCCTTCTCCTCCAGGCAGTTTCCAGCCAGACTTCTCCTAGTCTGGAGCTGCTCAGGGTTGTTGTGCCCCAAGTGCAGGACCCGGCATTTGGCCTTGATGAACCTCATCCCGTTGGTCTCAGCCCATGGATCCAGCCTGTTCAGATCCCTTTGGAGCCTCCTGACCCTCCAGCAGATCCAGCTTCCACCCAGCTTAGTGTCACCCGCAAACTTGCTAAGGGCACACTCGATGCCTTCATCCAGGTCATGGATAAAGACACTGAACAGGGCTGGACCCGGCCCTGAGCCCTGGGGAACCCCACGAGGTGTTAACAGCACCACGAGGGCCAGGAGGGCCCCAGCGCTGCGGCAGGTGTCGGGTTATGTGGAGGCCCCCAGCCATGTCGTCCCCTCTGCCCCTCCAGGGCTGGAGACCTCCAATCCATCTCCACCCCACTGTCCCCATGGGGTTGGACCCCCCCTAGCCGTGTCCTCCCCTTTTTCCCTACAGGGCTGGATACACCCTGGCCCCTCTGCTCCTGCAAGGCTGTAGCCCACCCAGCCGTGGTGGCCCCTGAGCTGCACCCTGGGGCTTCCTCTCACCCTAGACCCCCTTGGCCATGGCACCTTTAAGGTCTCCTGCAAGAGCAGGTGGCCCAAGCTCCCCCTTGGGGCTGCCACCCACCCCCTTAACAGGTTCCCTGTGGAAAACAGGGGATGGTATCCACGAAACAAAGCAGGTGATGCTCAGTTTGGATGGGAAGGACTTTAATGTTCTCCTGCCCCGGCGTGTCAGGTGGGAGGAAGCGTCGTGGGCATCACGGGCAGGAACCCTTCCCCACGGGGTCTGCCACAGGCACGCTGGTGGGGAGCAGGAGCTGCAGGGAAAATTCCCCCGTGCCCTCGGTTAGCTGGCCTGCAGGAGCATCCCTGATGGGTGCTCAGAGCTCAAAGGCGGCTGAGGAAGAGAAATTGGAGAGACCCTGTGCATGGGAAGGATGCTCAGGTACCAGGGAAGGGACATCAGAAGGACCCACAGCGCTGCGAGACATCAGAGGGACCTGGAGCCCTGTGAGACGTCAAGGAGACCCAGAGCCCTGCAAGATGTCAGGAGGACCCAGAGCCCTGAAAGATACCAGGAGGACCCAGAGCCCTGAAAGTTACCAGAAGGACCCAGAGCCCTCTGAGATACCAGAGGGACCTGGAATCCTACCAGACGTCGAAGGGACCTGGAGCCCTGCAAGAACTTGGAAAGACCCAGAGCCCTGTGAGGCATCAGAGGGACCTGGAGTCCTGCAAAATCGGAGGGACCTGGAGCTCTACAAGACATCAGAGGGACCTAGAGCCCTGCAAGACATCAGAGGGATCTAGAGCCCTACAGTGCTTGGATACAAGTTTGATAGAAGCTCCTGGGGTGCAGGACACTGTCACACCCAGTAGATCCCCATCTTAGAGCTTCAGTGCTGTGACACGGGGGATGTGGAAGGGACAGGTCTCCTCTGACCCCGTAGAGCTGCAGGAGAAGAAGAAAACATCAGGGGGTCAAGGAGGAGCCCACATCTCCCTTCCCCGTGCCCTCCCACCCCCTCTACTCATCGCTTACATGAGCCGGTTGCGGATGGGGCGGAAATGTTTGGTGAGCCTGATGGCGAAGATGATGTTGGGGATAAGAAAGAACGTGCAACAGCCCAGGCTGAACCAGAAAGCGTTCTGCAAGGAGAGAGCACGGGGTCCCCACTGAGATGCACTGGGAGAAGCAGCTCCCAGGCTCTGGAGAGGTTTGGGGAGCTGCTGTTGGCCCTGGCTGCTCTGAATTCATGCTCCTTGGTGGTGGGATGCTGCACGATGAAGGTCGGTACTGGACCTCCTCCTCGGAGGGCCAAGGATGTGATTCTTACCCAAGGGTCAGCGATGCGGTCGCACAAGATCACGCGCCCGTTGTCCAGGGCTGTGGCAAGCGGCTGACACGAAGCCACGTCCTCCCTTAGCTGGAGCAAGAAGTTGGGATGAGGCATAAACACCTCCCTGACTCGAGGGATGTATTTTGCTGCCTCTGCCCAGCGAGGGGCTTGCGTGCAGCATCCATGGGTGCTCCAAGCTCCGAAGAATCCAAAGGGGAGCACCTACCGTCTGCCCGACCCAGTTCAGGTACTGAGCGAAGTAGCGCAGCTCCTTCCTCGTGAAGCAGCCAATCTCCTGGGTAGAGGGAAGGCGGCATGAAGAGCAGCCACCACGCTTCCCATCACGGCTCCAGCCCCATTCCAGCCATCTCTGAGCTAATGTTGGGCTTGGAAAGAAGGGCTGGAGGCTTCTAGGTACCCCTCTTCCTCTTGCAGCACCCCCTTATCACTCTTAGAATCATAGAATAATAGAATCACCATTTTGGAAGAGACCCACCGGATCATCAGGTCCAACCATTCCTCTTGTTCTGGCTGTGGGGAATTTTGTACCCTTGAGGACTAATCCATCCCCAGCTCACCTGCCGGAGGATCTGCTGGGCTTGCACCGGCAGACGGGCTTCCACCGAGGTCGTGGTGGCCAGTGTCTTCTTCACCCGCTCCTGGAGAAGCACAGGAAAGGCGAAGCATCCTTAGACCACTGAGCAGCAGGACAGGTACCTGGAGGTTGTCGGGAGTGGGGTTTGCAGTGCTGTGCACGTGCTGAGCTTCGAGTTGCTGGAGTGCAGAGGAAGAGGGACCTGAACGGAGCTCCTGGCAAGGAGGTGAAACCCTGGAGTGGCTCTGCTGGGGACACCGAACGCCCTGAGCGCTGCGGGAGGGATTTCTGATCTGTAGCAGCAAATCTCATCACTGAAGGAGACAAATCCTCCCCAGAGGGCATTTTTCCTGGCTCTCCTACCACCCTGTAACTGGCTTTCTGGGGTACTGGAAGGCAGGACCCATAGGGATCACATTTTTTTATGGAGTTGAAGGAAACCGCGCAGTCCAGAGAAGAGCAACAAAGCTGGTGAGGGGGCTGGAGAACAAGGATTCCGAGGAGCAGCTGAGAGAGCTGGGGGTGTTTATCCTGGAGAAGAGGAGGCTGAGGGGAGACCTCATTGCTCTCTCCAACTCCCTGAGAGGAGGTTGTGGAGAGGAGGGATCTGGGCTCTTCTCCCAAGGGACAGGGGACAGGACGAGAGGGAATGGCCTCAAGCTCCACCAGGGAAGGTTCAGGCTGAACATCAGGAAAAAAATTCTTCACAGAAAGGGTGATTGGTCCCTGGCAGAGGCTGCTCAGAGAGGGGGTTGAGTCCCCTTCCCTGGAGGGGTTTAAGGGACGAGTGGACAAGGTGCTGAGGGACATGAGTTAGTGATTGATGGGAATGGTTGGACTCGATGATCTGGAGGGTCTCTCCCAACCCGGTGATTCGGTGATTCTATGATTCTAAGTACCTGGAGGTGTGGTGCCAAGCGAGAGAGGAACTGGACACTCTCCCCCAGCTTCGCCTGCAGGACAGAGAGAGTGAGAAGGCTGCAAAAGCCCCGTCCTCCCTTTTCACATGGACACCACCAGGCACATGCTGGCAGTCCCACGAGCCACCAGCCCAGCACACACTCACCACCAAAGCTTCCTGCGCTTGCACCGTGGAGTTCTGCATGTCCCAGAGGGCCCGGGCCTCGGCGGCCAGCCGCCCAGCCACTGTGCTGTTCCTCTGTGAGGGGACGGTGGGGTGAGAACATCCCCATGGGTGAGGACGCAGCCCCCACTGCCCACCCTGCCGCTCACCTGCATTTTCTGCAGCCCCTCGAGGCTCCTCGCCAAGCCAGGCAGGCTGGTCCGCACCACAGGGTTTTTCATCTGGAGGGAGTTGGAGTTAGCAGCTGCCCAAAATCCAACCTTGGGAGCCTCCTGCAGTGGGGTCCAGCTCCCCCGAGCATCTTCTCACCTCCTCCTGGAAGCGCCCGTAGTCCACCTCGTCTACACCGCTGCGGGCGAAGGTCTCCAGGTCCTGCCTGCCCTCACTGCGGAGGAGCCGCACGTCCCCCAAGTGCGTCGTGAAGTCTCCCAGGCGTTTTTGGAAGTCGGCTGTGTACTGGGGGGTGAGACACAAGGGATGCTACAGGGTTGGGGCCAGGCATCTCCATCCCAGTAACCCCAGTAAAGTTCAAAGCTTGAGGCTCTGGAGCGAGTCCAGAGAAGAGCAATGAAGCTGGTGAGGGGGCTGGAGAACAAGGATTCCGAGGAGCATCTGAGAGATCTGGGGGTGTTTATCCTGGAGAAGAGGAGGCTGAGGGGAGACCTCATTGCTCTCTCCAACTCCCTGAGAGGAGGTTGTGGAGAGGAGGGAGCTGGGCTCTTCTCCCAAGGGACAGGGGACAGGACAAGAGGGAATGGCCTCAAGCTCCACCAGGGGAGGGTCAGGCTGGACAGTAGGAAAAAATCTTTCATGGAAAGGGTCATTGGTCCCTGGCAGAGGCTGCTGAGGGAGGGGGTTGAGTCCCCTTCCCTGGAGGGGTTTAAGGGACGAGTGGATGAGGCGCTGAGTGACATGGGTTAGTGATTGATGGGAATGGTTGGACTTGATGATCCGGTGGGTCTTTTCCAACCCGGTGATTCTGTGATTCTATGATTCTATGGTTCATGCATCCTTGCACCATGACCAGAAGCTGTAGCCAGTCCTCACCTTGGGGGTTTTCAGGTGCTCATCCAGGTCGTAGGACCCGTTGAGCTGCAGCACCTCCCAGAGCCCCGCGCCGTTCTTGCATTCCCTGAAAGGCAAAGCGTCGTTGGTGGTGTGACCCTGAATGTCCGTTGTCTAGAGGCAGAGGCGGACGCCTGTGGCACGCACCGGTACGTGGTGCTGAGGTTGGAGTCCCTCCTGAGGTTGAGGTGGTTGGTGAGGTTCATGGCTGGTGGGAGGTTCCCAGGAGTGTCGATGAACTGAGCCAACCGGGAGGAAAAAGATGGTCAGAGTCAGGCACAGGCATTCCCACCAGCGACTTGACAGGCTGAGAGACGTGGGCTTGCTCAGCCTGGAGAAGAAAAGGCTCCACGGAGACCTTAGAGCAGCTTCCAGTATGGAAAGGGGCTCCAGGAAAGCTGCGGAGGGACTTTATACAAAGGCATTGTGTGATAGGACGTGAGGAGGTGGCTTTAAATTGGAAGGGGGAAGATTTAGACTAGACATTAAGAAGAAATTCTTCACAATGAAGGCGGTTAGGCCCTGGCCCAGGTTGCCCAGAGCAGGGGTGGCTGCCCTGTCCCTGGAGGGGTTCAAGGCCAGGTTGGATGGAGCTTGGAGCCCCTGATCCAGTGGGAGGTGTCCCTGCCTAAGACAAGGGTTGGAACTGGATGATCTTTGAAGTCCCTTCCAACTCAAACCATTCCATGAATCTATGATTCTATGACTTTTGGGGGTGCTCTGCCCTCTCAGGTGCATCCTGGGGTAACCAATCCCAGACAGAGCTCATTTATTTATCTGATCCCTGCTGCAGAGCCTCACCAGGCGGTGTTGGGAGGGAAAGCAGCGGACAGCCCACGCATGCATGGCCATGGGACAAGCCCTGATCCCCTTCCTAACACTGCTCCCATCCCCATCACAGATGTCACCAGCCCCAAACCCTCCAGGGATCCCCAAACAACCAGAGGATGAGGGTTGTTGCAGGTGGGAGCATCATCACCTTGAGCAAATTAACAGCACAAGGTCAATTCCCCAATTCCCCTGCTGATACAAATCCAAGAACTTGATCCTAAACTTAATCTTCTTGTTCAGGATGAGGCTTTTCTTTACGGGTTCTGGATGCAGAGCGTTTGTAGGGATTTAGGTGCATACAAGCAGAGGTCTGTGGAGTAATGGGTGGATGTGTGGCCACCCACCTTATAAATCTCCTGGTTGATCCAATTCCTGCAAATCAGCGTCTGGATGTTGCCCCCAACCAGGAAAGTAGCAAAAACCAGGAGGATGAGGAGCCAGGAGAACAAGAAAGACAAGCCCACGCCGCTGAAAGAGAGAAAGGAGGCGCTGCTGGCGGCTTCGTAGACCCGAGTGGGCAGAAGGGCTTGTGGGGACGTGCCGGGGCAGCTGCAGCCCTACGGCTCCATCCCGGGCACGCCAGGCATGCCCATGGGAGCAGGGTGTGCCAGGCAGCGGGGTTGGGTTGCGGGAGCTGCCGGGTCCACGGGAGGAGTCGCATCTCCCAAAGCCGGCGGCACAGGCGGTGGCTTCAAAAGACTTTCCGCTCAGCCAGCTCCCAACTCCTCCCTTGGCTTCGCCCCACTCTTCGGGGGTGGTGGGTGAGATGGCACCACCACCCTAGCACCCCAAGACATGCTTACACCAGGAGAAACTTGGCACCGGCTTCTCCTCGGCACTCGTAGTCGCTCGGGTCCTCCCGCTTGGAGAGCCCGTACGTCCCCAGGGCTATCCCTGCCACGTTGCAGGTGAGGATGAAGAGGATGATGGAGCAGAGCACCGTGCCCATGATCCACCTGGAGGGGAGAGCAGCGAGACACAGCCTCGAGATATGGAGCTGATGAGCCAGCTGGGGCTCGAGAAGGGCTCAGCCCCCATCTCTACCGGAGCCCCTACACCCCTTCAAGCTCCCCAGGGTCACCTGTAGAGTTCGAAGCGCTGCACCTCCTGGAGGTATGGCCGGCTCCTGTCCTCCGCCTTCATCAGGGCTTCGCTGGCGGGACGGGTGTAGTCATGGAGGGGGAAGCCGTCAGCGATGGACTGCACCTTCTCCGCTATTCGGGACATCTCGTCCTCCAGATCTGTGGAACCGAGGAGGTGTTGGAGGGGCGCATGGTGCTGGCACCCCACCCTGTGTCCCTAGGTTGGGATTTGCCCCATGGAGGGTGTCCCCACTCAGTCTGGCTCTTCCACTCACCCAGGATGACCTGCGCCATCCTCTCCACAGCCAGCTCCGGGATGGAGTTGAAGGTGCCGTTGCCCTGTGAGGAAAGAGAAGGTGCTGAGCTAGCTTAGCCGGAGCTCCCCATGGATGCCAAACCGCCTCGTGTCACCCAAACCCCCCTCAACCTGACGAATCATCTCCGCAAAGTCACTTCGGGGCAGACCGGCCAGTGCCTTCAAAACCTTCTCCACCGATGGCACCTTGGCGTGAAAGAAGAAACACTGTGAGCCTCAAGGCTGACAGAGAATCGTAGAAACACTAAGTTGGGAAGGACCCACCAGATCAATGAGCCCAACCATTGCCATCAATCACTAAACCATGTCCCTCAGCACAGGGGTGATGATTGAAGGATGTCGAGGCTCTGGAGCGAGTCCAGAGAAGAGCAACGAAGCTGGGGAGGGGGCTGGAGAACAAGGATTCTGAGGAGCAGCTGAGAGAGCTGGGGGTGTTTAGCCTGGAGAAGAGGAGGCTGAGGGGAGACCTCATTGCTCTCTGCAACTCCCTGAGAGGAGGTTGTGGAGAGGAGGGAGCTGGGCTTTTCTCCCAAGGGACAGGGGACAGGACGAAAGGGAATGGCCTCAAGCTCCACCAGGGGAGGTTCAGGCTGGATATTAAGAAAAAATATTTCCTGGAAAGGGTGATTGGGCACTGTCAGAGGCTGCCCAGGGAGGGGGTTGAGTCACCTTCCCTGGAGGGGTTTAAGGGACGAGTGGACGAGGTGCTGAGGGACATGGGTTAGTGATTGATGGGAATGGTTGGACTTGATGATCCGGTGGGTCTTTTCCAACATGGTGATTCTGTGATTCTATGATTCCATGATGGTGGAGAACCAGCACCCCGTCCCACCTTGCCGTAGTCGGCACCCAGCTCCAGGCTCTGTGCTTTGCCCAAGATGCTGGCGCAGGACGTGCAGCGAGGGTCGTCCAGCAGCGCGACCACGCGCTGACGCCGTTCCCGCAGCACCGGCTCCAGCTCAGCCCGTGCTGATGCCAGCGCCCGCGCCATCCTGTCAAGAATCTGTAAATGGTGCAGCGAGGTCTGTAGGTCTTAAAGAGAAAGCCCAGGGCTAGTTCGCGCTGCTCCACTCGGCCGCCCCGGCTCTCTAACGAGGCTTTGGCACCAACCTCAGGGAGAACCGCGCTCGGCCGTACCTCCAGCCCTGTCCTGCAGGTCTGCCAGTGCCGTGTAGGTCATGGCCTTGAGCTGCGCGTGGATGGAGAGCCCCACGCTCCGGCTGAGCTCTGCAAAGCATCGCGTTCCCATCAGCATCTCATCCTGACGAGAAGCTCGGGATGGTGCCCCCAGCACTTTGCTTACCCCCCAGATCGTAGATGATGCGCTGGCGGGGCACCTCGAACTGGTCTACCACCATCTGCACCCCCTGTCAGGAGAGAAGAGCCAGTCGGTGCTGGGTTGAAGCCATCGGAGGGAGCTCCGCGTTGCCATTCAAAATCCATTTTTAATGCAGCCGAGCCACCTCGCCGTGGGGAGGTTGTTCAGGGACACAAGTGGGGGACGTACCTGGGGGACGTTGGCGATGTGCTGCCGCAGGGTGCTCAGAGTGCCCGGCACGAGCAGCAGCCCCAGCTCCATCTGCCCCTTCACCCTCTGGCTGGTGACGAAGGCGCAGACGACGCTGATCCTGCCACAGATGAGCAGACGGTGACGGGGCAGCCTGGTAGAACCTCCCAGCCTTGTCCCCGTGGGACACGGTCTGCTCTCCTGGGATGACGGGATTTTGGGGGACTCACAGGATGACGAGGGAGGTGAGGGACAAGGAGACCAGCAGGCAGTGGCGGCGACAGCCCAGCGAGCGCCGGTGGGCACGCAGGCGGCCCCCGCATCGCCGGCGGCTCCGGCAGTAGCAGAAGCACATGCCAGCCACCGGCACGGCCACGGTGAAGAGCAGAGCCACCGCGGCACAGACCACGTAGCCCAGCTCGTACTGTACCACCTGCATGATGAGAGAGGCTGGTTGGCACCAGTGCATGGAGGGGTTGGTTGGCACCGGTGCATGGAGGGGTTGGTTGGCACCGGTGCATGGAGGGGTTGGTTGGCACCGGTGCATGGAGGGGTTGGTTGCCACCAGTGCGTGGAGAGGTTGGTTGCCACCAGTGCATGGAGAGGTTGGTTGCCACCAGTGCGTGGAGAGGTTGGTTGCCACCAGTGCATGGAGAGGTTGGTTGCCACCAGTGCATGGAGGGGTTGGTTGCCACCAGTGCATGGAGGGGTTGGTTGCCACCAGTGCGTGGAGAGGTTGGTTGCCACCAATGCGTGGAGAGGTTGGTTGGCACCAATGCATGGAGAGGCTGGTTGGCACCAGTGCATGGAGAGGTTGGTTGGCACCAGTGGACCCAGCTTTTGGGGGGCTCTGGGTGCCCCGTTCTGGGTGGACATCAGCCCCATGCGATCCCCAGCCCCACGTCCCAGCTCACCTGCGATGTCCGCACCGAACGAGGGTCGTTCAGGGCTGCCCGGAGCAGCTCTGCAAAAGAAACCGCAGCACCAATAAAAAAGATTCCAGCCCAGGAGACCCCAAACTTCTACGGTCAATGGGGCCAGGATGGAGGCAGCATCCCCTTCAGACCACACGGAGCAGCTCTGGAGATGGGGACCCAGCATCCTGGCTCACCTGGCAGTGGGATTCTGGCTCGGGACTCACCTGTGGGCAGCGGGTTCTGCTGGATGAGGTCCAGGCAGCGCCGGACGAGGCCGTAGAGGGGATCGAGCGAGCTGGGTACCCGGTGCAGCGCCGGCACCCGAATCTCGGCGTGCGTATCGGTGAAGAGGAGGACGCCGGCGGGCTTGGCGAGGTGGCATTGCTGGGTGCCGGCGGGAGGCAGCAGCACCCAAACCAGCAGCAAGCCAGCCACCCGCATGGCTTCGTTGGCAAGGAGCGAGCCAGGAGGGCTCTGTCAGCCTGCGAGCGAGCGGAGGGGCATGCCTGGCCCTGGATGATTCTCTCCGGCTCCGTTCCCTGCTCCGGGAAACCTGCCTGACGGGTCGACCGCTGCGCAAAGCCCAGACGCTGCCTTGGCTTGTTCCCCCAACGGGCTCCCCGGGGCGGCTGGGCTTGGCGAGGCTGCACGGAGGCGTCTCCCAGACCATCCCAGGCCTGTTTCGCAACGCCCAGCATCCCTGAGTCACCGCCGTGGGGTCCCCGCGGTCCAAGATTTTCCTGTGCAAAGAGTTCTAGGGAAAGGGCCAAGTGGCAACCCCCGTGTCCTTGGGATGGAGTTCATGAGCTCTTCAGCTGGTGCTCATCCCCCCCTGCAGCCGCCTTGGAAGGAGGGATCTGGGCTTTGGGCACCGCTCGGGGGGTGGTAAAACCCTTGGGGGTCTCTGTGGGGCAAAATTACCCTTTACCAAAGCATCCCAGGGTGGCCCCAGACAAAATGAGCTGAGAAAGAGAAGGGAGAACAGGGGGAGCACATGGGAGAGGGGTGATGAGTCCCAGCCGGCGATGCTGGCTCCCTGGCCATGTGTGAGATGAGTTTTCCAGGCTCAGCTGGTCCCTGTCTTACACCCCGAGGCTGCCTCGGCTCCTTCCCAGGGCCGGATCCTGCTTGCCGGAATGGGCCCAGCGCTAATTACAGGGTTGGCTGCAAACGAAGGAGGTTCGACCTGATTTCCCCTGCGCGGGGGGAGCAGCCCCCGTGTGCCCAGACACCTGCGGGGCTCCCCGAGAGCTGGGACCCTGCTCAGCCGGGCGAGTCGAGCCAGCCCTTCCCCACCACCCGCTGCCGACACCTCAATCCTCCCGGCATCAAAGCTAATCTAGGTGGTTTCCTCCCTCTGGAAAAGGGGCTTTGCTCCCAGATGGAGGTGGTGGGAGCATCTTTTCACAATGGGCACCACTATATTCTTGGGAATGAGATGCCGCGCACTGGAAAATTCTACCCTGGTTTGGCTGAGACCCCATCCCGGAGCCAAATTCTGGAGAGCAAGGATTCGAGGAGCATCTGAGAGAGCTGGGGGTGTTTAGCCTGGAGAAGAGGAGGCTGAGGGGAGACCTCATTGCTCTCTGCAACTCCCTGAGAGGAGGTTGTGGAGAGGAGGGAGCTGGGCTCTTCTCCCAAGGGACAGGGGACAGGACGAGAGGGAATGGCCTCAAGCTCCACCAGGGGAGGTTCAGGCTGAACATCAGGAAAAAATATTTCCTGGAAAGGGTGATTGGGCACTGTCAGAGGCTGCCCAGGGAGGGGGTTGAGTCGCCTTCCCTGGAGGGGTTTAAGGGACGGGTGGACGAGGCGCTGAGGGACATGGGTTAGTGATTGATGGGAATGGTTGGACTCGATGATCCGGTGGGTCTTTTCCAACCTGGTGATTCTGTGATCCTGCCCCAGTGAGGGGGAGGGCAAGGATTTTCAGGCACTTTGGGGCTGCTTTGGTCCTCCTCCAAGGGTCAACCCCTGCTCTCAGCTGTGGCTGAACCATCACATTCTCTGTGACCACATCCATGGCCCAGAGAGGGGTCCCAGGGTGGTGTCTGTTGCTCCTACTGGGATGGGGGATGCTAGTACTGGGGGTGAGGCTACAAGGGATGAGGTGGAGATGCTGGAATCAGAGATGTTGGTGTCAGGGTGGGGTAGGATGCCAGTTAGGAGGTGCTGGGACCAGCGCTGGGGCAGGGTAGGAGTGCCAGGATGAGGTCTTTGATGCTGATACTGGGCCGGTGACGCCAGTACTGGGCCGGTGATGCTGATACTGGGCCGGTGACGCCAGTACTGGGCCGGTGATGCTGATACTGGGCCGGTGACGCAAGTACTGGGCCGGTGACGCCAGTACTGGGCTGGTGATGCTGATACTGGGCCGGTGACGCAAGTACTGGGCCGGTGACGCCAGTACTGGGCTGGTGATGCTGATACTGGGCCGGTGACGCCAGTACTGGGCCGGTGACGCCAGTACTGGGCCGGTGATGCTGATACTGGGCCGGTGATGCTGATACTGGGCCGGTGACGCCAGTACTGGGCCGGTGACGCCAGTACTGGGCCGGTGATGCTGATACTGGACCGGTGAAGCTGGTACTGGGGCTGCAGTACCGCTTATCGCCGCCAGGAGGCGCGGCTGCCCCGACGCTGTAGGGCGGGGGCGTAGCCTTGAGGGGGGTGGGAGCGGGCGCGGAGCGGCCTGCGGAAGGGGCGTGGCCTCTGGGGGGCGTGGCACTGGCGGGACCGGAACCGGAAGCGTGGGCGGAACCAGAAGCGGTGCCGCGTTTGCGGAGCCGCCGCCATCATGGTGGGGAAATGGGCCTCCCGCGTACCGGAGCGGTCAGTGCGGCTCCCCTCCCCCGACCCCAGTCCGTGCTCGGGGCCCTCCCCGGCCCGGGACAGGGGTCCCCGGACAAGAGGGGGATGAGGGTCCCGGAGCGGCCGGAATCCAGGAGGGATGTTGTGGGGTCCTCGAGACCGGGAGAGAGATGCCGGTCCCCTGAGTGGGGAGACAGCGAGGGTCTCGGGGGCGGGAGGATGCTGGGAGTCTCTGGGGGAGGGAGAATGAGGCGTCCAGGGCAGCGGAGGAAGGGATGAGGGTCCCCGGGGCAGCAGGGGAAGGATGAGGGTCCTGGGGCGGGGGCCTTGGTTGCAAATTAACGCCCCTGCGCTGACGTATTCAGGTGGACTGACTACAGCCCGCTGGGCAGGAGGATACGGGGCACCCGCTTTATTGCCTTCAAGGTCCCCCTGAAGGAGGTAAGTGTGTGCCGATGCCGAGGGGCTGTGTGAGGCTGTGGGAAAGGGTGGGTTTGTGTGGTAGCAGGGCCTCTTGCGGTTTGGGTCTGGGAAGCAGGTTATAACCCTGCTGTTTGTGCAGAGCTGTGACAGGGTTTCACGCTAGGGGGTACCAGGAGCAGCATCTGGGACCTGTTGGCAGTGCTGGGTGCCAGAGTCATAGAATTACAGGGTTAGAAAAGACCCACTGGATCATCGAGTCCAACCATTCCCATCAATCACTAAACCATGTCCCTCAGCACCTCCTGCACTCATCCTTAAACACCTTCAGGGAGGTGTCTGCCACTGTGTGCTGGGGCTGAGCTCTGCTCTGGAGTGGTTTGAGCACAGCAGTTACGCCTAAAACAAATGCTGTGAGTCACAGCCATGGATTGTGGAACTTGTGACAGGGAACAGTGCTGTTGGTTCATCTCCATTTGAGCTGGAATCACAGAATCACTATATTGGAAATGACCCACCGGATCACCGAGTCCAACCATTCCCATCAATCACTAACCCATGTCCCTTAGCGCCTCGTCCACCCGTCCCTTAAACCCCTCCAGGGAAGGGGACTCAACCCCCTCCCTGGGCAGTCTCTGCCAGGAAACAATCACCCTTTCCATGAAAATACTTTTCCTACTGTCCAGCCTGAACCTCCCCTGGCAGACCTTGAGGCCATTCCCTCTGGTCCTGTCCCTTGGGAGAAGAGCCCAGCTCCCTCCTCTCCACAACCTCCTCTCAGGGAGTTGGAGAGAGCAATGAGGTCTCCCCTCAGCCTCCTCTTCTCCAGGATAAACACCCCCAGCTCTCTCAGATGCTCCTCGGAATCCTTGTTCTCCAGCCCCCTCACCAGCTTCGTTGCTCTTCTCTGGACTCGCTCCAGAGCCTCAATATCCTTCTTGTGCTGAGGGGCCAGAACTGACCCCAGGATTCGAGGAGCGGTCTCACCAGTGCTGAGTCCAGAGGGAGAAGAACCTCCCTGGCCCTGCTGGCCACGCCGTTTCTGATCCAAGCCAAGATGCCCTTGGCCTTCTTGGCCACCTGGGCCACTGCTGGCTCCTGTTCAACCAACCTCCCCAGGTCCTTCTCCTCCAAGCAGCCCATTTTATATCTTTCTCCGAATGAAAACTGCAGTGTCTGGGGGTGTTTGTCAGGCTGCATTGTGTTGTCACCGTGTGGATCCTTCAGTCACTCCTGGAAACCCCTAGCTGGGCAGTCCCAGAGCACTGAGTGTCATCAGAGTTGACTCAGGGTAACTTGCGTGCCTACATCTTTCTGTTTTGGAGGGACAATCTGTGGAACGGGCCTTCTCCCACCAGTCGTAGTGCACCAGATCTTAATGTCTGTTCTTTACCAATATCTCCCCTCAGAGCTTTGATCTGAACCTTCGTCCAGAAGAGAGATTTTCACCTCGTGACCTCATTAGGAAAATCAGGGAACAGAAACAAGAGTTGGGCCTGATCATTGACCTGACACACACAACTCGCTACTACAGGCCAGAGGTCAGTCCTGGCCTCGCTGCCGGGGAAGTGAAGCTCTGTGTAAGCTCTGATGTTGCTGATAAAGTAGATGATTTTTACAAGGAGATAATTCTAAAGAGCGTGTGGCACTCGAACCCTCTGTTAGAGTGAAGCATGGTAGGCACGTCGGGGTGGGGTCTTCATCCTTGATTAAGTATAAACCCAGGGTCTTCAAAGCCTCGTCATGCAGATCCTCTTGGTTCCAGCCAGCAGGAGGTTTGGGTTGCCCCAAGGGATCCTTTAGGCTCTCCTGAGTGAGGAGCTGATCAAAACCAGCTTTTGCTTGTGGTATCAAACGGGTGGATACTGGCTTGGGAGGGCGTTAGGTGCTCTGCGTGTTCTTCCTCTTCCCCTGGGAGGAAGGAGCACAGGCACGAGAAATAAAACCACAGACAGGCTGCATGGAGATGTTGAGGGAGTGAAGTGGAAGTTTTCTTACCTGAAACTGTTTTGCTGCTCCTTTGGGCTGAGCTGCAAAGCGTGGCTTCTTCTGACTTGTCTGCAGTTCCCTACTGATAAGAATCCTGCTTTTTCTGGAAATTATTGACTTTCTTTCTTGTAGGAACTCCCAGCCACGCTCTCCTATTCAAAGATCTCAACGGCGGGACATGAAATTCCGAACAGACACAACGTTTTTCAATTCAGATGTGTTGTAGAGAAGTTTTTGAGAGACAACAAAGATAACGGTAGGTGCGGATTTCCCTTTCACTGCAGACTTGGAGGGCAGGGACATTTTAATGAACAGCAGGAATTTCTTTCCCTTCTCTGGGCATGTGAATGACAAGGCAGTAAGATCAGTTTGTTACGGTGAAGGGAGTCACACTGGCACTCCGATAATTTGGCAGCGAGTAGAGTTTTCATTGAGTTTGGAATTCCATCTTCACACCAGCTGTAAATATCGATTGCATCTTGGTGGCAGTGTAAGCAGCAAGCTGTTAGCGCTGGGGAAACGCAGGATTGGTGGTGGTGGAGCTTTGAAATCCCTTTTCCCTGCAGGGACCTGTGTGAATGTGCAGATAAACTCACAGGCGAAGTGAGCTGCTGAGCTGAATCAGTGGCGCTGAGCAGATTTAAATACGATGGTGATGTTTTGTGGTCATTTCTGGTGGCGCTTTTGGAGGACGAATGCAAACGGGCTCGTTCTGGTTGGATTTGGGGAAAGAGCGCTTAGAATCCGATTCTCCTGTGTTACAGATAAACTCATCGGAGTTCATTGCACCCATGGTTTAAACAGGACCGGCTACCTGGTCTGTCGGTGAGTTGAAGTGCTGGCACTGCCAGCTGCTGCAGGAGGAAATTGTGCTGCCCACTAAAACTGGCATGACCTGCGTAATCCCGGCCTCGCAAGGATTTAAAGCTGTTTGGCTTTGAGAAGTTGTTGTTAGAGGCACTTTTAATCCCCAGTTTCAGCAGACCTCATGCTGACTTTCCATTCTGACCTGTAAAGAGAAGGTCTGAAAACTTCCCGGTGACTCTTTCTTTTTTGAATCGTCACTAACCTCTCCGTGTTCCCATAGTTAATGGTCTAATTGGAGCTTTCTTGCTGATTGGTTTAGTGATTAATAGGGCTGGTTGGACTCGATGATCCAGTGGGTCTTTTCCAACCTAGTGATTCTGTGATTTTTTTAAGGTACCTGATCGATGTTGAAGGCATGGAGCCAAACGCTGCCATAGAGTGTACGTATGCAAACGTTCTTCTTGGACAGAGGTGAAATGTTTGCCCTGACCTCGAGGCTTTCGACGTTCAGGGGTCTGGGTTGGCTCTGGGGAGCTGACTGTGCTTTTCTGCTGGGTGGAATGGGAGATGGAGGAGCAGACGTTGCGGGGGCTCTGAGAAGTAAATAGGAAGAAGGAATTAAGTTTCCGGCCTGGCTGTGGAGCCAAGCAGGGCTGGGTGAGCCTGGGGGCAGCGCACGCAGGTCAGAAAGTGCCCTGCTGCCTACATCTCTCGTGTCATGGGCTGCATGCGAAGGGCAGGACGCTGTGTGGAGTTTCCACCGTGATGCTGTGGAGTTTCCATCATGACCGAGTCTGGGCCTAGTGGTTGAAGGGGTTAAAATCCTTCTGAAGGGGTTAAAATCCTGAAGGGTTTCACTGCTCTGCAGCTCCAAAGACTCTGGGTGCAGAGTGTTGTTTTAACTGGGACCTGTCTCTTTCCAGTGTTCAACAGGGCCCGAGGACACCCCATAGAGAGAATCAACTACATCCAAGATCTTCAGAAGAGGTCTCCCCAAAAGTAAGTCTGAGTGTACTGAAGGAGCATGGGTGTCAGACGATGGAGGTTAAAAACAGCGGGTACGGAGGAGGGGGGCAGCTGGAAGTCTTGGGTTTAACACTCAAAGCCTTGCTGTGCTCCCCTTTTCATAGAATCATGGAAAGGTTTGTGTTGGAAGTGACCTCAAAGCCCCTTCAATTCCACCCCCTGCCATGGGCAGGGACACCTCCCACTGGATCAGGGGCTCCAAGCCCCATCCAACCTGGCCTTGAACCCCTCCAGGGATGGGGTAACCTGGGCCAGGGCCTCCCCACCCTCCCAGCAAACATTTCTTCCTAAGATCTCATCTCAGTCTTTCAGCTGAAAACCAGTCCCCTTGTCCTATCCCTGCCTTCCCTGATCAAGAGCCCCTCCCCAGCTTTTCTGGAGCCCCTTTCAGTCCTGGAAGCTGCTCTGAGGTCTCCCTGGAGCCTAATCCAGGCTGAACAACCCCAACTCTCTCAGCCCATCCTCGTATGGGAGGTCCTCCAGCCCTCGGATCATCTCCGTGGCCACTCTGGATTCACTGCAATAGCTCCATGTCTTTCCCAGCCGTGGAGCCAAATGCTGGATGTGGATTTTGGGGGCAGAGTGATGCAAAGCAGGGAGGAGTTTAAATGTAAAAGAGCTGTTGTGGACATGGTTGAGACATACATCATTCTTTTTAAGCAGCTGCAGACAAAATAATTTCAGCTCGGATCCCTTCAGAGAAAGAGCCGGCGCTGCACCATACCTTAAGGCCAGACTTCACCCCCATCGATGGGATCCAGCCCCCTTTGCGATGCCCAGGTGGGTGTTTGCCGTGTGTCATAGAATCATAGAATAGCCAGGTTGGAAGAGACCCACCGGATCACCGAGTCCAACCACTCCTGTCAAACACTAAACCATGGCCCTTAACACCTCATCCACCTGTGCCTTAAACACCTCCAGGGAAGGTGAATCAACCCCCTCCCTGGGCAGCCTCTGACAGGGACCAGTCACCCTTTCTGTGAAAAATTTTTTCCTAATGTCCAGCCTAAATCTCCCCTGGTGGAGCTTGAGGCCATTCCCTCTCGTCCTGTCCCCTGTCCCTTCGGAGAAGAGCCCAACTCCCTCCTCTCCACAACCTCCTCTCAGGGAGTTGTAGAGAGCAACGAGGTCTCCCCTCAGCCTCCTCTTCTCCAGCCCAAACACCCCCAGCTCTCTCAGATGCTCCTCGGAATCCTTGTTCTCCAGCCCCCTCACCAGCTTCGTTGCTCTTCTCTGGACTCGCTCCAGAGCCTCAACATCCTTCTTGTGCTGAGGGGCCAGAACTGACCCCAGGATTCGAGGAGCGGTCTCCCCAGGGCCGAGTCCAGAGGGAGAAGAACCTCCCTGGCCCTGCTGGCCACACTGTTTCTGATCCAAGCCAAGATGCCCTTGGCCTTCTTGGCCACCTGGGCCCCTGCTGGCTCATGTTCAACCAACACCCCCAGGTCCTTCTCCTGCAGGCAGCTTCCAGCCAGACTTCTAGTCTGGAGCTGCTCAGGGTTGTTGTGCCCCAAGACATTGAACAGGGCAGGACCCAGCACTGAGCCCTGGGGACACCACTTGGCACTGGCCTGTGTTTTCTCCCAGCAGGCAAGGCGGTTGGGCGCAGGCGCTGCCCCCAGCGCTGATGGCTGGGGAACGGTGGCCCCGTGGTCTGGCAGCCAGGATCTCCTCACCCGCTCACGAGCGGCGCTCTGGACTCTCCTGTCCCCCACACAGCTCCCAGCTCTACCTTCCTAAGAAAACTCTGGTGACCAAGAAACAGCGGCAGCGGCGTCGGAAACCTGCTGGGATGGAGTAGGGAATGCTGTGCGGATCTGGGATTGCCCTAAAGGAACATCCTCAGGAGCAGCCTCCACAAAAAAAAAGGGCTTTTCTCTCATTTCCTTAATACAGAACCAGAAATAGGACTTGATCCTGATGGTTTCCCTTCTTTCCTCCAGCTGCTGATGCTGTGGGAGCCTGGAGCCCCCCAGAAAGCGTCCGCCGTGATGGGTCCTGGGGGATCTGAGCTGGTGCTGGGGAGCGAGCAGGGTTGGTGTTGGGGGGTGGAAAGAGCAGGGCTGGTATTGGGGCTGCGGGGGGGCCGGGAGGGCGCGCGGCCCCGGGATGGCGTCACGCTGCCGTCGCGCCGCTAAAGGCAGTGCGGGTGGGCGTGGCTTGCGCGGTGCCCGGATGTTGCGTCGCCTCCCTATTGGTTGCTTGGTGGGGGCGTGGCCTGCGCCTTGGGGAAGAACCCGGAAGCGGGAGACGGTGAGCGGGGATCCCTCAGGGGAGGCTGCTGCGGGAATCGCCCCTCGGGGAGGGCCCGGGGCGGAGCTGCCTTGAGAGGGCTCTGCCTGGGGTCCCTCTGCTGTGTTTGTCGGGGCAGGAGGATCTGCTGGAGGGTAGGGAGGCTCCAAAGGGATCTGAACAAGCTGGACCGCTGGGCTGAGACCAACGGGGTGAGGTTTAACAAGGCCAAAGGCCGAGTCCTGCACTTGGGGCACAACAACCCTGAGCAGCTCCAGACTAGGAGAAGTCTGGCTGGAAAGCTGCCTGGAGGAGAAGGACCTGGGGGTGTTGGTTGAGGCTCTGGAGCGAGTCCAGAGAAGAACAACGAAGGTGGTGAGGGGCTGGAGAACAAGGATTCCGAGGAGCGTCTGAGAGAGCTGGGGGTGTTTATCCTGGAGAAGAGGAGGCTGAGGGGAGACCTCATTGCTCTCTCCAACTCCCTGAGAGGAGGTTGTGGAGAGGAGGGAGTTGGGCTCTTCTGCCAAGTGACAGGCAATAGGATGAGATGAAATGGCTTCAAGTTGCGCCAGGGGAGGTTCAGATTAAACATCAGGAAAAAAATTTCTTCACCGAAAGGGCTCTCAGGCACTGGAACTTCTGCCCAAAAAGGTGGTGGAGTCCCCATCCCTGGAAATGTTTAAAAGATGGATGGAGGGATGAAGTGGCTAGGGATCTGGTTTAGTTGTCGACGGGTTTGGTTGGACTCGATGATCTCAAAGGTCTTTTCCAACTAAGCAATTCTATGAATTGGAAGGGGAGCCTAGGGGCTGCTGTGTGTGAGCACTGTCAGTGCTATCTTCTGGGGGACCAGGGCTGTGGTACCTGTCAGAAGGGCTTTGGTTTGGGGAGAAGAAGGAGAGCTCTGGCCCCAGGGAGCAGCTGAGCATCCCCTTTCTGGGAGGAGGAGCAGCTGAAACCCACTCAGAGCTGTGGCTCTGTTGCACTCCATAAATAAGCGCTTTGCTTTGGCAGCATTTGATAAGAATGGTTGGACTCGATGATCCAGTGGGTCTTTTCCAGCCTTGTGATTCTGTGAAATCCCGCAGCCCTTATTTCAGGCAAGAGGCCCAGGAAAGCTCCTCCAGGATGCAGGCTGGGCCGTGGGGCCCCATCTGCCTTAAAAAGTGTCTTCAGCTCTGAGCTGACTCCAGAAAGGCAGCTCCTGTGCTCTTCGGGATCCTCGAACCGTGCTTAGCTCTGCTCAGGATCTTTCCCCTCTTTAGGGAGGATCCACAGTGGATCATGACGTCGAATGTGTGACAGTCACGTTGCTGCAAGGCTTGTGAGGTGTTCTGAAGTCACAGGGAGTTTAGTCCCTCTGCTGTTCCGGGGTGGCTTTTCCAGGGAAAACTGCTTTTGGTGTAGAGGAAGAGCATTGTGGAGGATTCCTGGGCTCGCTGCCTCTCAAACTGTCTCAGCTTTGAGTTTACCAGCTTGTGCCCTGGGTTTGTGGGTGAGAAGGGGTTTGTTTGCAGTCGCCTGCATGGAGTTTCAGTGCATTCCTGGGGTGATGGGTGTGCCTCCCGCAGCACCAGGGAGAGAGACACTGCGACTAGGCTCGGGCAAGAGCAATTTGGGATCAAGCTTGTTGGGTGGGGATGGATCTGCTGAGCAGCAGCTGCTGGAAGGGTTGCCCTCGGCTCCATCCTCGTCACGCCGCTGTGTAAGCGAAATAGTGAAGGCTGCAGTGATGAAACCTTATGTGAAGCCACCTCTGCTCAAGCCTGAGTGAAACGCTCTGGCTAGCCCACCCCAGAGTGGTGACCGGCACTAGTTTTGTGTGTGGAAACAGTTGGGAAGGAAGCGTGACTTGGGGTGGGATGAGGATGGGTCAAACTCTCATTTGAAATCAATTAAGAAGGATGGGTCTTGAGTTTGTGGTTGTCTTTCAATTCACAAAGATAAATATCCAAGCTCTGTGCCCAAAAAGAGATTAATTTCTCCCAGATTCCTCCCTCAGCACCTAGCTTGGCCCACTTATTTAATACTTTTCCTCTGCGAGGGGATGATTTCTGTCAAGGAAAGCCAGTCCTGAGGAAACTGGAGGAGTTACCTGGTTTACACTGACTTCGATGTGCTTGACTTTTCTCCTCCCACAGAGTTCGTTGGCCTCACGGCAGCTTTGATGTGATTTGTTATGCCCGATCACGCCAACGTCAGCCTCCCGCCGGAGGAGCGAGTCCGGAGACTGATCCAGGTGGGAAGCGCTGTGGAAGTGAACGAGGACATCCCACCGCGACGTTACTACCGCTCCGGAGTGGAAATCCTCCGCATGGCGACCATTTACTTGGAGGAAGGCAATATCGAGCATGCCTTTATCCTCTACAACAAATACATCACGTAAGAGCAGCGTTGCTTTGTTTGCAAGTAACCCGCATCCCTACAAGGGGTTGTGGGTTTGGCATTGTGTGTGTGTCGAGCATGTTTAGACACCGTGAGGCCTTGTTGAGCTGGAAGAACTGGGTTCTGTGCAGAGCATTTGGGTTTCGGCCACCTCAGAGGTGAGAATACGGCTGGTTGGACTGACCAGGAGATTTTTATATAGGCGAGAGGCGCCAGTCCACAAAGTGTGTTCACTTCTTTGCAGGTCTGTAGAATCATAGAATCACCAGGTTGGAAGAGACCCACCGGATCATCAAGTCCAACCATTCCCATCAGTCACTAACCCATGTTCCTCAGCGCCTTGTCCACCCGTCCCTTAAACCCCCTCAGGGAAGGCGACTCAACCCCCTCCCTGGGCAGCCTCTGCCAGGGACCAATCACCCTTTCTGTGAAAAATGTATTTCTAATATCCAGCCTGAACCTCCCCTGGTGGCGCTTGAGGCCATTCCCTCTCGTCCTCTGCCCTCTCACTGGGGAGAAGAGCCCAGCTCCCTCCTCTCCACAATCTCCTTTCAGGTAGCTGGAGAGAGTTGTAAAAGTTCTTCTGGAAACCAGGCTCATCTTGTATCCTGTCAACAGAAGGGAGGCTTTGTCTCTCTGTGTGTCTGAGCATCCTGGTGTTTGGTCACTGCAGAGGGGCTAGATTGGTCTTAATTATCACAGGAATTAGCAAGGATCCATGCTTAAGGATCTCAGTATCAAATGTCTGCCTAGAAAGGATCTGGGCTGCTTGGTGGCTTCTCTAATGTTCTACATTCAGAGGAGAAGCGTGCTTCACACTTAAGTTACTGTGGCCTTTTACATCAGGCAGCGAGGGCCTCTTTCAGGTGCAAGAACCAGCTGTAGGTTTAGTTTGACATCTCAGAAAGACTATAATCTGCCCCCCCTCCAAATACACACGGGGACACCCAAGCCCTTCTCAGCGGGGTGCAGGGGAGAGTTCTAGGTCCAAAGAGCTTGACTCCAGTCAACGGTTGTGACTGAGCTGGGTCCAGCCCTGCTCAGTGTCTTTATCAATGACCTGGATGAAGGCATCGAGGGCACCCTTAGCAAGTTTCAAATATCACTGAGCTGGGTGGAAGCTGGATCTGCTGGAGGGTCGGGAGGCTCCAAAGGGATCTGAACAGGCTGGATCCATGGGCTGAGACCAACGGGATGAGGTTCATCAAGGCCAAATGCCAGGTCCTGCACTTGGGGAAAAACAACCCTGAGCAGCTCCAGACTAGGAGAAGCCTGGCTGGAAACTGCCTGGAGGAGAAGGACCCGGGGGTGTTGGTTGAACAGGAGCCAGCAGGGGCCCAGGTGGCCAAGAAGGCCAAGGGCATCTTGACTTGGATCAGAAACAGTGTGGCCAGGAAGTATGGGGAGGTTTTTCTCCCTCTGGACTCGGCCCTGGTGAGACCGCTCCTCGAATCCTGGGGTCAGTTCTGGCCCCTCAGCACATGAAGGATGTTGAGGCTCTGGAGCGAGTCCAGAGAAGAGCAACGAAGCTGGTGAGGGGGCTGGAGAACAAGGATTCCGAGGAGCGTCTGAGAGAGCTGGGGGTGTTTATCCTGGAGAAGAGGAGGCTGAGGGGAGACCTCATTGCTCTCTCCAACTCCCTGAGAGGAGGTTGTGGAGAGGAGGGAGCTGGGCTCTTCTCCCAAGGGACAGGGGACAGGACGAGAGGGAATGGCCTCAAGCTCCACCAGGGGAGGTTCAGGCTGAACATCAGGAAAAAATATTTAATGGAAAGAGTGATTGGGCAGTGGCAGAGGCTGCCCAGGGAGGGAGTTGAGTCACCTTAAGGGGGCTTAAGGGACGGGTGGACAAGGCGCTGAGTGACATGGGTTAGTGATTGATGGGAATGGTTGGACTTGATGATCTGGTGGGTCTTTTCCAACATACTGATTCTATGATTCTATGACTCTCTTGGGTGCTGAGCACCTTTCCAAAAAGTCCTGGTTTATGTATAAACTCTGCCAACACCCTGTTGGGTGTTTTGACCTCTGGGTCTCCAGCTGTAGAGTCAACATTCTGTGTAGAAAAGTGCAGAGCCGTGTATTCTTGCCATCATCTCTGCAGCCTCCCAGAATCGAGCCATCTTGGGTCTGAAACCCCCCTGCCGAGCTGGAGCATGTACCACGCTGACATGGTGACGTGGTGGCAGGTCTGGATTGTGTCTGAGCATCACCGAGTACGCGTGGAGCCAACATCTGCCTCCGCGTAGCTGTGCCCTTTGGTGTTTAAAGGACTGAAAACTATAATCCTCAGAAATCATCCCAATGGCACAGTGACCCATTCCTGTCGTTTTTCAGGCCAAAAGTCTGTCCCTGCCACTTTCACCTGGTGCCACTCTGATATGGCCTCCACTCAGCCCATACTACCCCCTTGTCCAGAATGTGGTTGGCATCTCCATGGGCATTTTCTGTTCCTGCCCCTTAAATCCAACACATTTTTCTCTGATTAGCTTTTCTTCCCGCCTTGCACTTCCTGAGCTTTTATGGGCATCTTAGCGAGTGCCCTTGGAGGCTCATGGGGAGCTGGGAAGTGTAAAACCCTTGGGAAGGTTTCCAGGCTGGTTACGTAGCTGGGCCAAAGGAGAAACTCTTCAACTAAACAAAGGACCTAAAAGCACCTTCGCTGTTCCGTGTGGTGCTGGTGTGTTTTCTCTGGTGGCTTTTACGTTAGCTGGGTTGCCAGGAAGGTGAAGGTGAAGGAACTTGCCCTCCGTGGTGTGATTTCTCCTGTCAAGAAGATGTCACCATCACGTTTCTTTAAATGCAGATGTGAAGCTGTAGCTAAAGCCACAGGCTTGAAGTGTTTCCCTCCTGAAGGGCCTGATCCAGGAGGCAACAGCAGGTCACTGGTAACTGGAGCCTCCCGTGGGCCTTGCTCTGCTCCTTCCTTTCTGAAAATGGGACCCAGGTTCTCCCTGTGGTGTTTCAGCGTATGTCTGCAGTCCGGGCTGCCCTCTCCCAGAGCTCAGCTCGCTCCCAGAGTGTTTGGCCTAGCGCAGGCGCTTTCCATGTCAGGCTACGCCTTCAGGAACAGGAGGACTCCAGCTCCAAGAAGGATGTGAGAGACTTTTAGGTGAGTTTGTTTGATAGGAGCGAGCACATCGTCCTCAGGAGGGCGACATGGTTTGTGTGGCTCCAGGAAACTGGATTTCGCTTTATTTCCCTATACAGCTCTCCCCAAGGCTGATCTCCAGGCCTGAATTATACGATGAGGTCTGTGATCATAGAATCATAGAATCACCAGGTTGGAAGAGACCCATCGAGAGATCATTGAGTCCAACCACTCCTATCAAACACTAACCCATGTCCCTCAGCACCTCGTCCACCCGTCCCTTAAACCCTTCCAGGGAAGGCGACTCAACCCCCTCCCTGGGCAGCCTCTGCCAGGGACCAGTGACCCTTCCCGTGAAAAATTTTTTCCTAATGTCATCCACAGCCTTTCCCTCATCCAGCAGCCGAGTCACTTTGTCATAGAAGTCGATCAGGTTAGTTTGGCAAGACCTGCCTTTTGTGAACCCGTGTTGACTGGGCCTGATCCCCTGGTTCTCTTGCACGTGCTTCATGATCGCACTCAAGATCCCCTGTTCCATGACTTTCCCTGGCACTGAGGTCAGGCTGACAGGCCTGGAGTTCCCTGGATCCTCCCTGTGACCCTTCTTGTAGATGGGCACAACATCAGCCTCCAGTCCAGTGGAACTTCCCCAGTCAGCCAGGACTGTTGGAAGATGATGGAAAGGGATGGTGCAGCCTAGGGAAAGATTCTAGGCTGTGGGAGCCATCATCCTCATTGGCAGGATTGGATTCCACCTGCAGCACATGGTACTTGTTCACCAGGGGGATCTGGGGTTTTGCTGTCTGGTTGAGGGGAGCAGGTTTCCTTCATCTGGCAGGAACTTGCTGCCGTTCCCCATCTCTTGTAACCCCAACCTTGCAGGTTGCAGGTGGATGGTGTTTGGACATACCAGCTCCAGCAGGCTGTTGAGTGAGTGAGAGGGCACTGCTCCACTGCTCTGTCTCCCTCTCACACTTCCCGATAGTCCTCAGCCTCTTTACCTCCTCCCTTAATTCCTCCACCATACGAAGGAGCAGCTTTAACAAGTGGAGCCAGTACCAGAGGCACGAGCTGCTGTGGGAGGGGGGCACTGCCTGCACCCACTGCGGCTCTGGCTGGGTGGCAGCACCCATCCTGCCTGCTGCGCCACACAGAGCAGCTTTAATCTTCTGCCGGGTGGCCACCATGGTCTTCGGTGTCCTCTGTCTAGTCTCTGTGTCCTCTCTGTGCCCTGCCTTCTCGCCCTGCCCGCTCGAACTGCCGCTCAAATATTTAGATTGGACATTAGGAAAAATTTGCTCACGGAAAGGGTTCTCAGGCACGGGAGCAGCTGCCCTGGGAGGTGGTTGAGTCCCCATCCCTGAAGGCGTTTAAAAGACAGGTAGATGAGATGCCTGGAGATACGATTTAGTGGTGGACAGGTAGGGTTGGAGCTGATGATCTCACATGTCTTTTCCAACCTTATGATTCTACATTGAATGGAGTGGATGCTTTCCTTCAGTCACCATCAGGCACGCTAGCCTTGATTTTGCTGGAAACAAATAAGAAGGAGAGAGAGACATGACTTTCCCGTGGTGTTTGGGCTCCTGGTTTGCGTGCTAGGATTGGCTGCAGGGGTTTGCGGAGGGCGTTGCAAGGGACTCGAGAGATGCCGGCTTGGCGTGCGAGCCGTAGCGGTGCTTAAAAATAGTCTGTGCTGTGGCTGCTCAGTGCCAAGCAGCTGCTGCTGTAGTGGACTTGGGAGCAGGCGGAGGTTTGGACAAGCCCAGAACTCCTGCAGGGCTTAGTCTTGCCAAGCCTCAGCTTGGCCGTTGATAGGAACCACAGACTCTTTCTGCTTGTCCTCTGCCTCGTCCCTAGCCTGATGCTGCTTGGTCTTGTCCCAGAGTTTTCCTCTGGCTGCCTGAGTCCTCCTTGCACCCCACTGCTCGCTTTTCCCCCTTTCCTGACTTGTGGAAACCCAGCTGTCTCTACTGTTTTTTCCATCCTCCCCAGGCCAGCATCTGCTCTTAATCCTTCTTAATTAATCCCTTCCGTTTTCATCTGCTAGCTGTTGGCAATGATCACAACCTTGTTTTGTCTTCTCGACTTAGTGACCTACTTCGCAACCACCAGCCGGGAGCGGGGACCTTGCTGGGTGTTTTGGATGGAGTGATGGCTTCTCCGTGGCTCCAGGCTGTGGCGTGGTTATTCTGATCCTGTGGTATCTGGCGAGAGCATCCTCACGCTCTCCATGGCAACCAGAAGCATTTGGGGTTGCAAAAAGTCCTTTCTTTTCCCAGAGGACTGAGGGTTTGAAGCAGCTGGGTTTATTTACTGCACACACTAGGGCTTCTCAGCCTGAAGAGCATTCTCTCTGTCCCCCTTGAGTTTCTCCCGCTTGGCTTTTCTTAGCTGGTTTGTGCTGCTCCGTGGGACACGGTTCCTTGCTGTCTTACTACCCTTCTATCTTGTGACTGAGCACGAGGTTCTCTCCAAAGGGGCTGAAGAGCATAGAATCATAGAATCACCAGGTTGGAAAAGACCCACTGGATCATCGAGCCCAACCATTCCCATCAATCACTAACCCATGTCCCTCAGCACCTCGTCCACCCATCCCTTAAACCCCTCCAGGGAAGGTGAATCAACTCCCTCCCTGGGCAGCCTCTGCCACTGCCCAATGACCCTTTCCGTGAAATATTTTTTCCTGATGTTCATCCTGAACCTCCCCTGGTGGAGCTTGAGGCCATTCCCTCTCGTCCTGTCCCCTGTCCCTTGGGAGAAGAGCCCAGCTCCCTCCTCTCCACAACCTCCTCTCAGGGAGTTGGAGAGAGCAATGAGGTCTCCCCTCAGCCTCCTCTTCTCCAGGATAAACACCCCCAGCTGTCTCAGACGCCCCTCGGAATCCTTGTTCTCCAGCCCCTTCCCCAGCTTCGTTGCTCTTCTCTGGACTCGCTCCAGAGCCTCAACATCCTTCTGGTGCTGAGGGGCCAGAACTGACCCCAGGATTCGAGGAGCGGTCTCCCCAGGGCCGAGTCCAGAGGGAGAAGAACCTCCCTGGCCCTGCTGGCCACGCCGTGTCTGATCCAAGCCAAGATGCCCTTGGCCTTCTTGGCCCCCTGGGCCCCTGCTGGCTCCTGTTCAACCAGCACCCCCAGGTCCTTCTCCTCCAGGCACTTTCCAGCCAGACTTCTCCTAGTCTGGAGCTGCTCAGGGTTGTTGTGCCCCAAGTGCAGGACCCGGCATTTGGCCTTGTTCAACCTCATCCCGTTGGTCTCAGCCCATGGATCCAGCCTGTTCAGATCCCTTTGGAGCCTCCTGACCCTCCAGCAGATCCAGCTTCCACCCAGCTTAGTGTCACCCGCAAACTTGTTAGGGGTGCACTCGATGCCTTCATCCAGGTCATTGATAAAGACACTGAGCAGGGCTGGACCCAGCCCTGAGCCCTGGGGCCACCACTTGGAACTGGCCTCCAGCTGGAGTTAACTCCATTTCCCACCACCCTCTGGGCCCTCCTTTGGATTTTGAAGTGCTAGAGCCAAGAGCCATGAAGGAGGGCAGGTTTTTTGTGTTGTGCCCACAGGCTTTGTGGATGCTCAGAGCAAGCTCAGCTCCACTTGCAGGTGGCAAGGACCTAGCTAAGCTCCCTGTGAGCTCACCCTGAGCGTGCAGTCTTGCTAGGGCACCTCTGGGGACCTAGTTGCCATGCTGACTTGGGGACACCTCAAGCCTGGGGAGCCTCACAGGGTCAACTGCCCGTGTCCGCAGGGGTTTTTTTGCCTTGTTCTAGCGCTCTCTTTGCATCTCACCCCTGCATCCTACAGGGCTCCCTGGAAGGTGGGGACAGCTATTCTGTCAGTAGAGATGGACCTGTTCGTAGTCATGCTGGGAGTGGGGTGATGTTGAGCCCCGTTTTGATTTCCTTCCCAGAAACCTGCTTAGAAACAACCCTGTGGCCTGAAATATTGTCCTGATCTTTTAGAGAACAGTTGTGTCATGGAACCAGAAGGCTTCTGATGATGCAGCTAGGGATGTCGGGAACTTGCTTTTAGCTTACCTCAGAGTTTTCTTTTTCAAGGTCTGAGTTAGTTTCCTCATCTCTTGCAGCTCTTTATTCCCCTGTGCAGGAGGTCAGTGTGAGCACTGAGTCAGCCGAGTCCTTGAGCTCGTCTGTCTCATCCCCTTGGATGCTCACAGAGGTTCAGGCAGGTGCCCAAGGAACGTTCTGAATCACTGCCAGCATCCTTGGTGGTTTAGACCAGCTTATTGATATTTCTGTTCAAAACAAATGTATTTATCCTTGAAGGTCATGTTCAAAGTCCAGATGGAATAAAATCCTCCTGTGTGGTACTCTCCTGGGACTGAGTGAGAGCTCCTGTGTGCCGTGGACTGCATAGGGCCCCAGGAGGTGGTGGAGCAAGGGGACAATGCTGGATGATCCGTACCCCAAAAATGCTACTTACTGTCCCCTGCTTGTTTTCCCTTTCTGCTCTGATTCCGAAATGCAGTTTCTCTCCTGTGCTTACAGGCTTTTCATCGAGAAGCTGCCACAGCACCGCGATTACAAAACTGCTGTCATACCTGAAAAGAGGGAGACGGTGAAAGTAAGTAGTAACATTGCCGAGTCATTAATGGCTGTTGTCGGAAACGTTTTGGGGTTACCAGTCTTGGCTTTTCATGGCTCTGGGATGAGATCCACACACATACTGAGAAGCATTGGCTTGACCAGGCAGTCCTGACCCCCTGGGAGTTGTGGTTTGGGTTCATAGAATCACCAGGTTGGAAGAGACTCACCGGATCATTGAGTCCAACCATTCCCATCAATCACTAACCCATGTCCCAGTGACCCTTTCCGTGAAATATTTTTTCCTACTGTCCAGCCGGAACCTCCCCTGGTGGAGCTTGAGGCCATTCCCTCTCGTCCTGTCCCCTGTCCCTTGGGAGAAGAGCCCAGCTCCCTCCTCTCCACAACCTCCTCTCAGGGAGTTGGAGAGAGCAATGAGATCTCCCCTCAGCCTCCTCTTCTCCAGGATAAACACCCCCAGCTCTCTCAGACGCTCCTCAGAATCCTTGTTCTCCAGCCCCCTCACCAGCTTCGTTGCTCTTCTCTGGACTCGCTCCAGAGCCTCAACATCCTTCATGTGCTGAGGGGCCAGAACTGACCCCAGGATTCGAGGAGCGGTCTCCCCAGTGCTGAGTCCAAAGGGAGAAGAACCTCCCTGGACCTGCTGGCCACGCTGTTTCTGATCCAAGCCAAGATGCCCTTGGCCTTCTTGGCCACCTGGGCCCCTGCTGGCTCCTGTTCAACCAACACCCCCAGGTCCTTCTCCTCCAGGCAGCTCTCCAGCCAGACTTCTCCTAGTCTGTAGCACTGCTTAGGGTTCTTATCCTGTTGGCTGTGGTTGCCCAATTTGCTTTCCGTTGAGTTCTAGGGTGCCCTTTTTTTCCTCGTTAAACTCCTTGCTTTTTAAATACCACCTGGCTTTTCCATCTATGGTAGCTGGATGCCCAGCGTGGTGGTCCTCAAGGGATGTGGAGATTGCTCACAGCCATAAGCTACCACTGCTCTGCTCCGAAAAAGAGCAAAGGACAACGCTGCCAAAGCTCTTGCTCGGTGTTGTTTGCGATGCTGTCTGTGCCACACGGTTGCAACGTCCACACGTGATGGTGGAGCTGCTTGGCCCTTCCAGCGTGCGGAACAAGTGGATACCTGGCTTATAGTCTCTAGGTCCTTCCTACACATCTGTTCAGTCTCCCATCTGTTCAAGTCTTGTTTTTCTTGCTGTGGGGGCAGACGTTCTCGTGACTGTTTTATCTCCTTCAGAAACTCAAAGAAGTAGCCTTCCCCAGAGCTGAGGAGCTCAAGGAGGAGCTGCTAAAGAGGTACGCCAAGGACTATGCTAAGCACAAGGAGCAGGAGGTGAGTGCGAGGAGGCTTGGAGGCCTGTGCTCCCCACGAGACCCTCAGACCCAAAGGCTTTGGAAGAGGGCAGGTCTCCAGGGCTCACCTGGGTGCTCTGAAACGTGACGTCTGGGTAGCCTCAGCTTGTAGGATCCAGCCTCGTCACCTCGCACGGGCCTGTCCCGACTGTGTCTGCTGCTTAAAAGTAGGTGGATCTGTCACAGGCGTTCTTGCGATTCTTTTCAGTGTGCATCCTGGATTCAGCTGAGCCGAGACCGTTATTTGTTTGGTTTTTCCTTTTGTCTCAGCATGAGCTGTAGATCTGAAGTTCCAGAAACTCAGCAGACGGCTGGTGACGATGCGGGTGGGATCTGGGGTTCTCTTGGCAAAGCAGAAAACTCTGCAGTCAGTTTTGCTGCAGATAAGTGTGATTTTAGAGATAGGATAAAGGGAAATCAACCTGGAATGATATATCTCTGATGGAGGGAGGGCAAGGCAGCAGTTTTACTGTCCTGGTCTAGCTGGTTCTCCTTAGGGAAATGCAGATCTCTCTTTTGCAAGCTGAAGCTTCCTTGCAGGGAGTGGTGGTTGCTAATTACCTTTTGCAGACCCTTTAGAAGAAGCCTGGGATCGCAGAGGGTCTGCAGTTTGTAGGCTTTGTATTCTGCCTCAGGCTCATGTTCCCCTCTTTGCTGGTGTCCCGTGGCATGTTATTCCTTGCAGAAGGAGGAGAAAGAATAATTTGCACACAATTTGGCTTTGCAGCAGCAGCTGGAAGAGGAGAGGAATCGGGTAGCCCTGATGAAACAGCAGCAGGCAGAGCAAGAGCAATTTCATGCCTTTGAGGAGATGATTCGACGACAGGAGCTGGAAAAGGAACGTCTGAGGATAGTGCAGGAATTTGGAAAACCAGAGCAGAATCTCGAGTCTCTGGACGGACCTCTCGTTCCTGGCGTGGAAAAGCCCCCGACTGATTTAATCCCAAAGGTCCCCGTCTCTCCAGTTCGCCCTGCAAGTCCGTCAGCAGGAACTGTCTCATCCAAACCTCCTGTTGTGGACAGGTCCTTGAAACCTAGTGCTTTGGGGAGCACGGAAAACAGTTAGTACCTTCTCCTTTGCTGGGGCTGAGCCTAACGCAGCTGAGGAGCTGCTATATCTGAGGCTCTTGGAAGTATCTGCTCATGGCTGGATCCTTTCCTAGGGGTTTGGCCTTCCAAGTCACTGGATGTTCTCCCCTGTTGTCCAGTAAAGGTTTGCAGGGCTGGGGAGAACTGTCTCCTCTTGGGAATCAGTCACACGTGCTTCTCCAGCCCAGGCCGTCTGCTGAGCTAGAGTCTCCAGCCTGTTTGGTTTTTGATCTTCCAAGATCCAAATGCTTGTTGGAGATCGGAGTTTAGTTCCTGGCTGGGCTGACCCAGTTCTCCTCTTCTGCTCAGTATGACTCCAAACTACATTTCCAAATGGCTGGTTCTTTGCCAGTGACACATTGTGCTTTTAATGGCATTTTCTAATTGTTTGTGCTTTCATTTTAATTAACAAAATACCAGGTTTTGGCAAACTGCTAAAGGTACCTTTCTGGCTGTTTTGAAAGAGGTAGTGACTGTGCTTTGTGAGTGTCACAGTCACCTCGTTTATCTGTGACTGACATGGGGAGGCATTAGAGAGGAGTTAATGTTTCCAGGCTGGATTTTTTTCAGTCTAATCCATTCAGATACCCACCTGAGGGAACGTTTCTCTGATCTCCTCCACTGTCGCCGCTCATTGCTCTCCTGTTCTCCCCAGATGCAAGCACAGAAATCCTGCGTCAGGTCATCGTCCCTAGGGAGCTGTGCCAGAAATTCCTCCAGCTGGCTGATGCCAACACGGTCCGGGCTGTGGAGACGTGTGGGATCCTCTGCGGTAAGCTGGTAAGGTGATAATCCTAGTTAACTCCCTGGAAGTGGCACAGGGAGCTTTTGTCAAGGCGCAAGAGCTTTGGAAATGGTTAGAGGATTCCGATTTCTCTCGAAGAACTGCTGTCTCACCGATGACTAGGATTTCATAGAATCGTGGGGCGCTTAGGGTTGGATGGGACCCCTAAGCTCATCCAGTCCCACCCCTGCCACGGGCAGGGACACCTCCCACTGGCTCAGGGGCTCCAAGCCCCATCCAACCTGGCCCTGAACCCCTCCAGGGGTGGGGCAGCCACCTCTGGGCAATCTGTTCCAGGGCCTCATCACCCTCATGGTGAAGAATTTCTTTGTAATGGCCAATCTAAATCTTCCCCCTTCCAGTTTAAAGCCATTCCCTTCATCCTATCGCTTCACACCCTTGTAAAAAGTTCCCCCTATCCCCAGCTTTCCTGAAGCCCCTTTCAGCATTGGAAGCTGCTCTAAGGTCTCCCCACAGCCTTCTGTTCTCTGAACAACCCCAACTCTCTCAGCCTGTCCTCATAGCAGAGGTGCTTCAGCCCTTGGATCATCTCCATGGCCTCCTCTGGACCTGCTCCAGCAGTTCCACGTCAATGTTTCATGTGAGTGTTGGAGATGACCTGCCTCTCTTTTTCCTCCCTCGAGCGTCAGGATTTGCTCACACTGAGCGAGGTACCAGCCACCGAGTGCCCCACGGTGTTCACCTCCCTCTCCACTGATGATAATGCTGCTGGGATCATGTCTCCCACGCTCCCACGTTGCCGGCACTGGGCAACTCTGCTGGCTGGTGCTTTCAGTCCCAGCACGACTGAGATGTCCAAGCTGTGAACAAAGACCCTCACTCAGATGTGGCTGGGCCACCACTGACTGGAGACAGCGAATTCTGCTCCATAGAGTTCACATGCAGAGTTTTCTATGGGCAGCTCCAGCCCTGGCTCCCCTGAGTCACTCGGGGGTTGCTTTGCTTGCAGAAGTTTGCTTTGAAAGAGGAGGCTGAGGGGAGACCTCATTGTTGTCTCCAACTCCCTGAAAGGAGGTTGTGGAGAGGAGGGAGCTGGGCTCTTCTCCCAAGGGACAGGGGACAGGACGAGAGGGAATGGCCTCAAGCTCCACCAGGGGAGGTTCAGGCTGAACATCAGGAAAAAATATTTAACAGAAAGGATGATTGGTCCCTGGCAGAGGCTGCCCAGGGAGGAGGTTGAGTCCCCTTCCCTGGAGGGGTTTAAGGGACAGGTGGACGAGGTGCTGAGTGACATGGGTTAGTGATTGATGGGAATGGTTGGACTCAATGATCCAGTGGGTCTTTTCCAACCTGGTGATTCTGTGATTCTATGAAATGAGGTTGTTTGATGTAGCAGGTTTCTGCAAACCAGCTGCTTCCTGAGACTTGGTGACTAATTATGTTGCATCATCTCCTTGTGAGTGAAGAGATTCACTTTGGTGGGTGTCCAGGACTTCTCTGAGCTTTTGTGGGTGTTCTGCACGGCAGGGGTAATCAAATAGGAAGCTGTGGATCATGCTCGTACTCAGTCTTGCAACTCTTCTGTCAATAACTTGCAGTTACCATTTCTGTGACTTGTAAATGGATGTTGATGCATCTGTGGTTTGTTTCCAGAGCTGCTGCTCCGCTGACTGAGCCTCCGAGTGGTGAATGCAGAACTACTGCATTCCCAAAGCTTAGGAAATCACCTTTGCTCCAGCGGGTAGCAGGAGTGCCTCCTGCCTAGGGGTGTCCGGTGGGTAACAGCCTCCCTGTGCCTCCTTGCAGATGAGGAACGAGTTCACGATAACCCACGTCATCATTCCCAAGCAGCACGGAGGCCCTGATTACTGCAACACGGAGAATGAAGAGGAGCTCTTTATGATCCAGGATCAGCACGGCCTTGTTACACTAGGTTGGATCCATGTGAGTCTCTCATTCTTTTTTCACTTCCTAACTGGTTGTGCATTCAGGCAGGAGGGAAAAGGATCTGTGGAGCAAGGCTGGTGGAAGAGAATTTACTGGAGCAGGTGACATGGAGCAGGGAGCATGCTCTGGTTAGATTTCTCCCCCTGGTGCAGTCTCAGTTGTTACTCGCAGCGCTGGAGAAATCCAGGCCTGTTCTAAGTTTGGTTTCCTTAAAGCATCAAGCCCTTTAAAAGTGGGATATTGGGTGTGTTAATTGTTTCATCCAGCTAAAAGCTGATTCCAGGAGCACTGTCGGGGCATCCCCAGCTCCTGCTGCCAGCGCAGGGCGTGTCCCACCATGTGTCCCTGTAGTAGTGCTGCTTTTTGCAGCCAGCCACACGCTGCTCTGCACGGGATGTGCCAGTTCCAGATTCCTCCGCTGGCTTTAGTGCTGCCCTGCTGTCCCCACGGAGCCTTTGGCACTCGGAGCGGTGCCAAGCAAAACGTTCGGTGCTGCTGAGTAATCTCTCGAAAGCAGCAGCTGCCTCGCAAGCGTTGAGAAATCGATGCCTGCTGCGTGTGCCTGATGTGTGCGGGTGTCTGCTCTGGGTGTTAACTCTTCAGTGGCAGCCCCACCACATCCAGGGATGTTCGGAATCCTAGAATCACCAGGTTGGAAGAAACCCACTGGATCATTGAGTCCAGCCATTCCCATCAATCACTAACCCATGTCCCTCAGCACCTCGTCCACCCATCCCTTAAACCCCTCTAGGGAAGGGGACTCAACTTCCTCTCTGGGCAGCCTCTGACAGTGCCTAGTGACCCTTTCCATGAAAAATGTTTTCCTAATGTTCAGCCTAAACCTCTCCTGGCGGCGCTTGAGGCCATTCCCTCTCGTCCTGTCCCCTGTCCCTTGGGAGAAGAGCCCAGCTCCCTCCTCCTCACAACCTCCTCTCAGGGAGTTGGAGAGAGCAATGAGGTCTCCCCTCAGCCTCCTCTTCTCCAGGATAAACACCCCCAGCTCTCTCAGATGCTCCTAGGAATCCTTGTTCTCCAGCCCCTTCACCAGCTTCGTTGCTCTTCTCTGGACTCGCTCCAGAGCCTCAACATCCTTCTTGTGCTGAGGGGCCAGAACTGACCCCAGGATTCGAGGAGCGGTCTCCCCAGGGCCGAGTCCAGAGGGAGAAGAACCTCCCTGGCCCATCTGGCCACGCCGTGTCTGATCCAAGCCAAGATGCCCTTGGCCTTCTTGGCCACCTGGGCCCCTGCTGACTCCTGTTCAACCAACACCCCCAGGTCCTTCTCCTCCAGGGTGTTTCCAGCCAGACTTCTAGTCTGGAGCTGCTCAGGGTTGTTGTGCCCCAAGGGCAGGACCCGGCATTTGGCCTTGATGAACCTCATCCCATTGGTCTCAGCCCATGGATCCAGGCTGTTCAGATCCCTTTGGAGCCTCCCAACCCTCCAGCAGATCCATGCTTCCTCCCAGCTTAGTGTCATCCGCATTCAGGAATCCCTTTGACCTTTGTGCTGGTCTGGGCATCAAAAAACTAACGAGCAAAAAGGGAAAGACCTTCCAGCAAGGGTCAGGCTGTGAAACCTGATGGTCAGCAGGGCTGGGGACGGTCTGTGACCGCAGAGCCCTTGGCTGTTGTGTTGGAGGGTGGGATTTTGAGGAGTCTTGGGAACTTCATATATGCATGTGGTGCCCCGCAGGGAGACACACATGAAAGCAAGGACAGCATTGAACTTTAAAATGTGACTTTCCCTGGGGTACGGGCAGAAACGTAGAGCTCCTCCTGTACTTGCTTGGAATGGAAAAGAGAAGCACATGTTTTGGGGCCGTCCAAAACCACTTTCAATGCGCAGGCGTGATCTCTGTGCCCTCCAAGGAGCTGCATCTCCTCTGTTGCAACCTTCTCTGGGTGGTTGCAGTCTCTTTGGCTAATCCTGGCCCTGCTGTGGCTTCCTCTCTTGTGTTCTACCCTGTGTTTCAGACTCACCCCACACAGACAGCCTTCCTCTCCAGCGTCGACCTGCACACGCACTGCTCCTACCAGATGATGTTACCGGAGTCCATTGCCATTGTGTGTTCTCCAAAATACCAGGAGTAAGTATGAATTTGGGGCAGGGAAGGCCTTTCCCTCTGCCTGTGCTGCCCACCCAAAAAGGTGAAGAGCAGGTCTAGCCTCTCCAGAAGGGCTGTTTACTACCAGCCTTCCTCTATCGGATTTCTGAGGTGGGAATAAAAGTCAAAAAAGAGAAGTTTTACAAAAAAAAAGGCAGGAGGGTCATGCGTGATTCGACAGCTTTCCTGAGCTGGAGCAGGGGTTGCGTCTGGACAGTGGTTCTCAGACCGGTCTGCAGCCACGGGGCTGGTGAGAGGAGGGTCCTGGGCAGAGGAGCATGATCTCTGCTTGCTTAAGATAAGCAGACTCAAGCCTGCTCCTTGAGACACAGGAGATGCTTCTATCTGCAGAGGCTTCAGCTACACAGAGCTTGTGTTTCTTTGCTCTAGGACGGGGTTTTTCAAGCTGACAGAGCATGGCCTGGAGGAGATCTCTTCGTGCCGACAGAAAGGATTCCACCCGCACTCCAAAGACCCCCCTCTCTTCACTGTAAGTCACCCCAGGAGGCCGCAGGGGCTGTAGGAGCGCGAGTCAGCATCTTAGACACTTGACTTAGATTTATACCAATGTCGAGGTGTGAGGCCGTGGACCCAGGACAGGAGGAGGAGGGTCAGCCTGGCAGGGGCTTCTCCCTCCTAGAGTTGAGGTGCAGAAGCTTTCTGACTTGTTGGCCCGTGTTGGAGGTTTCGGTGCAGGCCACTTCTCCACAGAAGCGGGTCAGGGCAGCAGCAAAAGTTTATATTTGAGAGAGAGGGGGGGGTTGTCTGTGTGTCCTGCTATGGCCTCTGCATGGCAGGGCCCTGGTTCCTGGTCCGAGGGGCCTGTTTGGTGAAGGAAGCTTGGGTGGAGGTTGTGTCAGGAGGCAGACACCTACCCGAGCTGTGGGAACATCGGAATAACCCCCTGTCTCTTCTCTTTTCTTCCAGACCTGCAATCACGTGTCGGTAGTGGAGAGAGACGTGGTCCTGCTGGATCTCCGATAGGCCTCTTGCCTTAACCATTTCCAGAAAACCACCTACCTTCCCTCTAGGCCTAGGGAATTTGTTGTCCTCCTGTAGCAGATGATTTCTACCGTGTAGTGATCCTTCCCCTTCCTCCTCCAATAATCGCGGTGGAATCGGTACCCTGACCTCAGCGGGAGCTCGTGAAACCCCAGTGCCTGCGTGGGGCTGGCGAAGCGGTGCCGGGGTTCACGGTGTGGGGAAAAGCTAACTGGAAACTCAAAGCCAGGAGTTAACACTGAAGCAATTGTTTAATACTCTAATCTGTAGCTTGAACGGCTTGAGAGGGTTCCCCGTGATTTGCTCCAACCATGGGGTATGGAAACCTCTTCAAGTGCTTTCCAAAGCGGGGCTTGCGCAGATTAACCCCTGCTTTGTTTTGCCTCTTTCTCTGGGCTGCTGGGTGTTCCCTGGAGCTGCTGGCTGGAGTAGATGAGTCTTTCAGACTAAACGTTCTTAACCTCTCTTATCCCGTGCAAGAGTTACCACCGCTGAGCTGGGCTGAGTCCTGCTTGCTGGTATTTGCGTAGAGGCCTGGTGAAGCGAGAAAGGGCCCAGCCTCCTTTGGGAACCCCTTTTTCAGCAGAGAACATCCTCGATGTGACACTGCTTTGCACGAGCTGCTTCATCCCAGAAGCGGTGAGGGGCGCCTCTGGTTCTTTTATGCCTTTTGTCTGGATGGGGGGGATTCGCTCCGGTCCAGCGAGGGTTTGGGTTCTGCTTGTTGCTGCTGTTATGTGGAGGAGGCTTTTGGTTTCTTGGTTGCAGCGCTGCCCTGTGAAGGCTCTGCAAGGCCTCTCTGAGACAGGATTCCAGCAGCTTGTACCGCTTCCATCCGATCATCTCCACCGCCTGATTTCCTTTGCACTTCTCAAAGCGGTGTGGAGCGCGTCCTTGCCAAAACCAAGCACTCTTGACATTGCCGTTCCGTATAACCGGGAACCTCCTCCAAAATCCTCTCATCGGACACCAAGCAGTGATTTTCCTTCCCTGTGTTTTCCATGTCAAGCGTCTTTCCTCGCCTCTGCCTGCATCGGAAGGGAAGAAGCCGAATGGAAAGGTGGAAGGCATCTGGCTTCCATGGGCTGAGCGTGACCCACCTACTATCTCAGGATGCTGTGATTATCAGCCCGTGGCCGTGCGAGGAAGCGGTTGGAGCTGCCCTCGCACGCGTACATGCATGTTCTGTGTTCTTCTACACACAAAATCCCTTGGTGTCCACTCTAACACCGGGGGATTATATTACCTTGGCTGGGTTTCTTTGCCCCTTGTGTTCTTCAAGAGAGCTCAGGGGGTCGGAGTGGTCCAGCGGGGGTGGGAATCGATTCATTTTGGAGTTTTGTTTGTTTTTAACAGCCACCTGCTGCCTGTGAAACTGCTGCTGCCGTCGTTTTGGTGCTTGGTTTGGGAAACCAGGCTGGTCCTGGCAGTGGGAGGGCAGCGAGGGCACCTCGGGGCGGCTGCAGGAATTAAATCCGAATGGATTTAAACCATGCAGGTGGCCTAGAGTTGTTCATCCCCCAAATGGAGCAATTTGCTCTGCACCCATGGGGACATAAAGGATAAAAGCCTGTCTAGCAAAGCAGCAATTCCTTTAGCTTAGGGGTGAATATCGCAACGGGTTCTCTCGGCTCCGCATCATGCAGGGAGAGGAGCTGGTTGCAAAATCTGTGAGTCATTCTAGTGACCAATAAACCCTCGAGGGGAATTTTTCAGCTGCCTCACAGCGTGGCCGTATGGAAGGGCTGTTTCTCATGCTAGTGCGAAGTTGCTGCCCTGCTCTCCGAGGTGGCACCTTTTTATTCACATTTTTTTTCACTTAAAGTCTCTGCATCATCAATTTGTGAGCGAGGAGAATGCTGATACCCTGCCTGTGTCCCACTAACCCAGCCCTCTCTCCAGCTGCACCAGATGTGACTCTTTTTTTACCTTAAAACCACTCAAACCAGGGTTCGTTGTTCAGGGTTAGCTCCTGCCACGGACACTACGCTTTGCAGGAAGAGTTTTAATTTCCGCAGCGATGCAGGGTGTGCGGTTGAGGGAGCGTGGTGGGGGTTTCGCAGGCAGCAAGTGATGCTTCGCTCTCCCTTAGGGATGGGAACAGCCCCAAATCCCTTCCCGAGCTCCTGCTGCCAGTTCACCCATCCTCAGCGGCAGGAGAGGTTTAAAGTGCGAATGTTACCCTTATACGGAGGTGCCGGTGCGCCGGGAGGTTTGAAATCCATGGCTTGCTCCCCTCCTCATCCCACGTTCAGCCCAGCCCCAGCCTGCCTTGCCTAGACCAGGGGATGCTTGGCGTTCCTGCAGCATCCCAGGCCATCGGCCACGCTCCGAGCGCTGGCAGAGCCGGCGGCTGGATTGGCTGTGGTGGCCAAACCTTTCCTTTTTAGGCTGCACGCCTGCTCGGGCTCCAGGCTTTGCTGCCATGGTCCCAGCTTCAAACCACCCGTGCCCGAGCATCGCGACGCGTCCGGCTGCGGGGTCCAGGGGAGCTGGGGCTCCTGTGGGGATGGGGAGCTTGCAGCCAGCCCAGCTTTGCAGAGCTGGTGAAGCTCTGAGCCTGGGGCTGCGGCGCGAGGTGGCTCTGGGTTCACCCCACGCTGGGCTTGGACAAGCTCCTGGGCAGCTCCAGGCTCCGCTCTCTCCACCCGGAGCTTTCCCAGCACCGACATGAGCCGCTGCCTCCATCCAATCCCTTCTTTTTTGCCCCATTCTGTGGTTGGGGTTATTTTTTTTCCTTTTGCGGCATGTCATATATGGCAACCTTTATGCCTCGGTGACCTCATGGTTGGCAGCAGCCCAAGGGAACCGGGGTAGGACGCGAGGCAGCAGCATCCCCAGGGCTTGGGGCTTGCGGGGGACACAGCAGCAAGTGCACAGCCAGGGGCCAAATCCAGTTCCTGGACACTGAGGTTTCTCCGGAGGAAAAGGGAAGATTGGGCAGAGCCTGGAGACCTTGCTGGAGGTGCAAGTGGGCTGGCAGTGCCGGGGACGCTGTGTCCCTGACCCTCACCGTGGGGTGACACCGGGATTCGGGTCCCTTCAGGTGACAGATGGGTTCCCTGCAGCTCTTAGTCCTCATTGCTGCACCCGTGTCTTGATGTAGGACAGTCACGCACCCCGTGCCTCAGTTTCCCTCTCTGCATTGGAGTCCTCATAGCTCTAGGGGGTGGCTCCAGCGCGTCGCTCCTGCCAACCCCTGACCTGGCGCTTGGGAAGGTCCGCGCTGTGGGATCATTAGCCTTAAAAAGTACCTGGCGCTGGTGAGACCGCTCCTCAAATCCTGGGGTCAGTTCTGGCCCCTCAGCACAAGAAGGATGTTGAGGCTCTGGAGCGAGTCCAGAGAAGAGCAACGAAGCTGGTGAGGGGGCTGGAGAACAAGGATTCCGAGGAGCGTCTGAGAGAGCTGGGGGTGTTTATCCTGGAGAAGAGGAGGCTGAGGGGAGACCTCATTGCTCTCTCCAACTCCCTGAGAGGAGGTTGTGGAGAGGAGGGAGCTGGGCTCTTCTCCCAAGGGACAGGGGACAGGACGAGAGGGAATGGCCTCAAGCTCCACCAGGGGAGGTTCAGGCTGGACATCAGAAAGAAATTTTTCATGGAAAGGGTCATTGGTCCCTGTCAGAGGCTGCCCAGGGAGGGGGTTGAGTCCCATTCCCTGGAGGGGCTTAAGGGACGGGTGGATGAGGTGCTGAGGGACATGGTTCAGTGATTGATGGGAATGGTTGGACTCGATGATCCGGTGGGTCTTTTCCAACCTGGTGATTCTATGATTCTGTGAAAAAGGCAGCTGGACATTTGGCAGCCACCAGTTGGCCTCTGCGAGGGCCACGAGCCCTGCGGCTCCACTGCGGCCACGGGGCTGGGGTGTCTCCAACCCCCATCACTGCACTCGGGTTGGGGTCCCGGTGGCATCACCCATGTGGACCTGGGCTCCTGCCTCCAAAATCCTCCTGGGGAGAGGGTGAGAGCTGCGTGCACCCGTGCAGGGCTTGGCTTTGGAGTTTGTCTCCCCTCCAGCCAAGGATTTGAGAACCACAAGTGGGGTCAACGCAAAAGAACCCCAGGGGGAGCCATCCCAAAGGTGCCAGATGCCAGGGAGACCCCGGAGAAGGGAGGCTGGGACGAAGCGATGGGCCAACTTGGTGCCTTCCCAACATCTCCTGGCTTCGGGGTGTCCCCCCGGCACAGCCCCACGCTCTCCCCAGGACCCGGAGATGCTTCCACCTCCTTTTCCCCAAGACCGTCACTTATAAGGACTTGTGTCTCACTTGTTTATCGGAGCATAAAAGGAACAGAGTCATAACTGGGGTGTTGCCTCCCAAGCATCCTCACCGAGATTTTTCTTACAATAATTAACTGTGCTGGGTCCTACCATCAGTCCAAGGTCAATTTAATGAAATAAAACACCTTATATGGCCATATGGCCACCACACCATCACTTAGCCTATTTAGGGTCTTTGTTTAGAGAGGATCCGCCTCTGAGGTTTCACGGGCTCGCTGGTATTTATACCAAAGACGCATCGGGACTGGGTCCCAGAGGAAAGGAGCTCTCGCCGCTGCCGTGAGTACTGCCCAGCCTGGCTTTCCCTATTTTTTTTTTTTTTTTTTTGCAGGACAGCGGGAAGGAAAAACACCCCAGGGGGGATTTGGGGTGACCCAGAGCTTATGGGGTGGCTCAGGGTGGGCGCTGAGCCCATCGTGACCTCGCAGCCAGGAGCTTCCGCGGAGGCGACGCGAGCTGGGCTGCAGCCAAAGCGGGTCGTGCTCTTCCAGAAATCCCCGCGATTTGGGGTTTTATCCTTTTTGGGCTCCTGCGAGGTTTTTTTCGCCAGCTTCGGGAGGGCATCTGCCAGCAGAGCGGGGACACCCCCCCGGGAAGGGTTATTTTTTCCCATTTTTGGGGAAGGATGCGAGGGCAGAGCCACAAGAGGTTGCCGAGATGGGACCAGACAAGAGGGCATTGCCTGACGAGGGGTCAGCGATGCTCCCCAGGCTTTGGCTCCTCCATGGGATGGAAAAAATGCATCGGTGTGAGCAGAACCAACCAGGGATGAGCATCTCCTGGCATCGCCGCAGCGGGACCAGCGCCCGTGGAGGATTTTATGGGACTCCAACCAACCCTGCTACCATGCAAACCAGACACGGAGCAGCAAAATCCTGTTCCCCACCCAACTTTTAATGCTGTTTTCCCCTACACCCCAGCTTTTCCCCCAGGTCCCCCCAAACAGCAACCGCTCCCGGTCCCACCATGTGCGAGGAGGAGACAACAGCCCTGGTCTGCGACAACGGCTCCGGGCTCTGTAAAGCCGGATTTGCCGGGGACGATGCCCCCCGCGCCGTCTTCCCCTCCATCGTGGGGCGACCCCGGCACCAGGTGGGTACCAGCCCCCAGCCATCCCCTTTCCTGGTTTAATCACCGGGATGAGACTAACGAGGCCGTGTCTCTCGCTGGCGGTAGGGGGTCATGGTAGGCATGGGGCAGAAGGACAGCTACGTGGGCGACGAGGCGCAGAGCAAGAGGGGCATCCTCACACTCAAATACCCCATTGAGCACGGCATCATCACCAACTGGGATGACATGGAGAAGGTGAGACCTCCGCGGGGACACCCTGGGGCGGGGAGCGAGTGCCGCCTCAGCTTCGGTTTGGGCTGAGACGCCGATTCCCCTTAGATCTGGCATCATTCCTTCTACAACGAGCTGCGCGTGGCCCCTGAGGAGCACCCAACGCTGCTCACCGAGGCGCCTCTCAACCCCAAAGCCAACCGGGAGAAGATGACCCAGGTACGGCGCCGCGGGACCCCTGGGCTTGGACCTTCAGGGTCAGGGTGGAACATCCCCTAACCCTCTACCCCTCTCGCCTTCCTTCTAGATCATGTTTGAAACCTTCAACGTCCCCGCCATGTATGTCGCCATCCAAGCCGTCCTCTCCCTCTACGCCTCCGGCCGCACGACCGGTGAGTAGGACGCGCCGCAGGGACCAGTTGTGATGGGGAGAGGGTCAAGACGGCTTTGAGCCTCATCCCTCACCTTCCCCCCCTCTTCCCAGGCATTGTCCTCGACTCCGGGGACGGCGTCACCCACAACGTCCCCATCTACGAGGGCTACGCGCTGCCCCACGCCATCATGCGTCTTGACTTAGCCGGCCGCGACCTCACTGACTACCTCATGAAGATCCTCACCGAGAGGGGCTACTCCTTCGTCACTACCGGTAGGTGACCAGGAAGGGGGAGACATGGCAGTGGGGGACCCTGCGCAGCCGCCACGGCACCAGGTTGAGCCTGTTTGTCGTCTTCTCCCGCAGCCGAGCGGGAAATCGTGCGTGACATCAAGGAGAAGCTCTGCTACGTGGCCCTCGACTTCGAGAACGAGATGGCCACGGCCGCCTCCTCCTCCTCGCTGGAGAAGAGCTATGAGCTCCCCGACGGGCAGGTCATCACCATCGGCAATGAGCGTTTCCGCTGCCCTGAGACCCTCTTCCAGCCGTCCTTCATCGGTGAGTCCGCATTGAATTGTCCTGACAGGCCCCTAGATGGTTGTCCCCCATCCCCACCAGTGGGAAACCATAGAATCATAGAATCAAGAGTTGGAAGAGACCCACTGGATCATCGAGTCCAACCATTCCCATCGATCACTAACCCATGTCACTCAGCACCTCGTCCACCCGTCCCTTAAACCCCTCCAGGGAAGGGGCCTCAACCCCCTCCCTGGGCAGCTTCTGACAGGGACCAATCACCCTTTCCATTAAATATTTTTTTCCTGATATCTAGTCTGACCCTCCCCTGGTGGAGCTTGAGGCCTTTCCCTCTCATCCTGTCCCCTGTCCCTTGAGAGAAGAGCCCAGCTCCCTCCTCTCCACAACCTCCTTTCAGAAGGCTCTTCTGGGGAGCCCTGCGGAGGGAGAGTTGGGGGTCAGGATGCTGACAACCCCTTCCCCTCCAGGCATGGAGTCAGCCGGCATCCACGAGACGACCTACAACTCCATCATGAAGTGCGACATCGACATCCGCAAGGACCTCTACGCCAACAACGTGTTGTCGGGCGGCACCACCATGTACCCCGGCATCGCCGACCGCATGCAGAAGGAGATCACAGCGCTGGCTCCCAGCACCATGAAGATCAAAGTAGGTGGTGGTGGTGGAAACCGTGGCCGCCAAAACCCCAAGTCCTCTCCCGCTGGAGTTCTGGGTGGGGATCAGGGCTTGAATCCCAACGCCTCGTGTCTCGGCAGATCATCGCCCCGCCGGAACGGAAATACTCAGTGTGGATCGGTGGCTCCATCCTGGCGTCCCTCTCCACGTTCCAGCAGATGTGGATCAGCAAACCCGAGTACGACGAGGCCGGACCATCCATCGTCCACCGAAAATGCTTCTAAGCCCCGTCCCTGCCCCGCTGCGTCCCCCTGTGCCCGGGTCGGGGCGCCCCCCTCCTCCTCCTCGGCCCCTGCTGCTCCTCCCTGCTGCCCACTGCGCATTAAAGCCTTTTCTCCAGGCTCTGTCCCTCTTCTGGAGGATCTCGGCCACTCAAGGGTGGGAGGAGGTGGGGAGAAGCTGGTAGATGGTGGAGCCCCAGCCCCATGTCCATGCCCTTGACCCCAGCTCTGGCCCCAACCCCTTGCTGATGCCTCCAGCCCCACGTCAATGCCCTTGGCCTCGCCACGGTGTCCCCCACCCCACGTTGACGCTGTTGTTACTGCCTCCAGACCCACGTTGATGCCCTCGACCTCATGTTCATGCTGCCCATGTCACATTGATGCCCCCAACGCCGCATCACTGTCCCTGAGCCCATCTTGTTGCCGCCAGCCCCATGACGATGCCTCCAACCCCAGGCTGACATCCTCAGCCCCATGTTGATGTCCCCAACGCTGTGTCTATGTCCCTGACCCCAGCCATGCCCCCCAGCCCCATGCTGATATCCTCAACCCAATGCTGATGCCTCCAACCCATTGGTGTCCCCAACCCTGTGTCAATGTCCGTGACCCCAACTGTCCCCCCAACCCCACACTGATGCTTCCAACTCCTGTTGATGTCCCCAACCCTGTGTCAATGTCCCTGACATGAGCTGTGCCCCTAACCCCATGCTGATGCCTCCAACCCTATGTTGATATCCCCAACCCCTGTTGATGTCCCCAACTCCGTGTCAATGACCCAGCCATGCCCCCCAACCCCATGCTGATGTCTCCAACCTGTTGATGCCCCCAACCCTGTGTCAATGTCCCTCACCGCAGTCGTCCCCTCAACTCCATGCTGATGCCTCCAACCTGTTGATGTCCCCAACCCCATGTCCGTGTCCCTTACACCCGCTGTCCCAACTCCACGCTGATGCCTCCAACCCATTGATGTCCCCCTCTGTCCATGTCCCTGACCCCAGCCATCCTCCAAACCCATGCTGATGCCTCCAACACCTGTTGATGTCCCCAACCCTGTGCCCATGTCCCTGATCCCAGCTGTCCCCCAACCCCATGCTGATGCCTCCAACCCGTTGATGTCCCCAACCTTGTACCCATGTCCATGACACCAGCCATGCCCTCCAACCCCATGCTGATGTCCCCAACCCCTGTTGATGTCCCCAACCTTGTACCCATGTCCATGACACCAGCCATGCCCTCCAACCCCATGCTGATGCCTCCAACCCCTGTTGATGTCCCCAACACCGAGTCCATGTCTCTGATCCCAGCTGTCCCCCAACCCCATGCTGATGCCTCCAACCCCTGCTGATGTCCCCAACATTGTATCCACGTCTGTGACACCAGCCATGCCCTCCAACCCCATGCTGATGTCCCCAACCCCTGTTGATGTCCCCAACCCTGTGCCCATGTCCCTGATCCCAGCTGTCCCCCAACCCCATGCTGATGTCCCCAACCCCTGTTGATGTCCCCAACCTTGTACCCATGTCCATGACACCAGCCATGCCCTCCAACCCCATGCTGATGCCTCCAACCCCTGTTGATGTCCCCAACACCGAGTCCATGTCTCTGATCCCAGCTGTCCCCCAACCCCATGCTGATGCCTCCAACCCCTGCTGATGTCCCCAACATTGTATCCACGTCTGTGACACCAGCCATGCCCTCCAACCCCATGCTGATGTCCCCAACCCCTGTTGATGTCCCCAACCCTGTGCCCATGTCCCTGATCCCAGCTGTCCCCCAACCCCATGCTGATGTCCCCAACCCCTGTTGATGTTCCCAACCTTGTACCCATGTCCATGACACCAGCCATGCCCTCCAACCCCATGCTGATGTCTCCAACCCCTGTTGATGTCCCCAACCCTGTGCCCATGTCCCTGATCCCAGCTGTCCCCCAACCCCATGCTGATGTCCCCAACCCCTGTTGATGTTCCCAACCTTGTACCCATGTCCATGACACCAGCCATGCCCTCCAACCCCATGCTGATGTCCCCAACCCCTGTTGATGTCCCCAACCCTCTGTCCGTGTCCCTGACCCCAACCATCCCCCCAACCCCATGCCGATGTCCCCAACTCCTGTTGATGTCCCCAACACCGAGTCCATGTCCCTGATCCCAGCTGTCCCCCAACCCCTGCTGATGTCCCCAACCCCTGTTGATGTCCCCAACCCTCTGTCCGTGTCCCTGATCCCAACCATCCCCAGAACCCCTGCTGATGTCCCCAACCCTGTCCGTGTCTCTGACCCCAGCTGACCCCAACCCCACTCGATCCGCCCCCCCCGCCCCTCAATCTCCCGCCAACTTCCGCGGCGCTTCCCCCGCCCTTTCCCGCGCGCTGACGTCACGCGCTCATTAGCATATGACGCGGGAAGGAGGGAGAAGTGGCGGGATGGGGCGGGGCGGGGGGGCCCTGCGGCTCGCGCTGGAGGGGAACATCGGTATGGGGGGGGGGGAGAGGAGAGAGGGAGAGAGAGAAGGAGAGGGATAGAGAGGAGAGGAAAGGGAGAGGAAAGGCGGAGAGGAGAGAGGGATTGAGAAGGGAGAGGGAAAGGGATGAGAGAGGGAGATGGAAGGAGGGGCAGAGAGGAAAAAAGGGGAGAGGGAAGGGGATAGAGGGGAGAGAGTAGGGGAAAAGGATGAGGAGACGGAGGAGAGAGGGAGAGGGAAAGGAGAGATGGAGGGGGAGAGGAGGATGGAGGGGGAAAGAAGGAGAGGGGAGAGGAAAGATAGAGGGAGAGGGGAGAGAAGGGAAGAGAAGTGAAGGAGAGGAGAGGAAAAGAGAAGGAGAGAGGGGAGAGGGAAAAGGACTGAGGGAAGAGGAGGGGAAAAGGAAGAGGAGATGGGAGAGAGAGGGAAAGGAGAGATGGAGAGGAGAGGGGAGAGAAAAGAGAGAAGGAGAGGAGAGAGGGAAAGAAGGGAGAGGAAAAAGGATGAGGAGATGGAGGAGAGAGGGAGAAGGAAAGAGATGGAGAGGAGAGAGGAGAGGAGGATGGAGAGGAAAGAAGAGAGAAGGGGAGAAGAGAAGAGAGGGAGAGGGGAGAGGGAAAAGGATGGGGAGAGAGAAGGAGGAAAGGAAGAGGAGATGGGGGAGAGGGAGAGGGAAAGGAGAGAGAGGGAGAGGAGGATGGAGAGGGAGGACACAGTGATGTGGGGGGCCGGGGGACGTCCAGTGAGGCAGTTTGAGGGGAGGATGCTGCCCAGGGAAGGGCTGGGGGGCAGAGGGTTTGGGGTGTGGTGGAGGTGGGGGGTTGAGTTGGGGGCACCCTGCCTGTAATTATGTCTGTAGTTAATTGTTTTTACTGCCTGACGGGGGGTGCTCTGAGCCTCACCCTGCGCTGTCCCTGCTCCTGCAGCCGTGGGCAAATCCACCTTCCTGAGGCTGCTGGGCGCCACCTTCCCCGAGTGGCACTTGGTGACCGAGCCTGTGGCCCAGTGGCGGAAGGTGCCGGCACAGGTAACGGTGAGAGCCGGCTGCTCGCGGCACCACTCGGCACCTCACCACGGTGGGGAAACCACATTCCCTCAGTGCTTCCTTCCGCAGGCGTCCGTGGGATCCAGCAACCTTCTCCAGATGATGTACCAGGAGCCAGCGCGATGGTCCTACACCTTCCAGACCTTCTCCTGCCTCAGCCGGCTGAAGGCAATGCTGGAACCGCCACCCGAGGGGCTCCCTGGGACCCCCCACCCTGTGCGGGTCTTTGAGCGCTCGGTGTACAGCGACAGGTACCCAACACCCCGAGATACGGCATGGGATGAAGGGTTGTTTAGCCTGGAGAAGAGGAGGCTGAGGGGAGACCTCGTTGCTCTCTCCAATACCTGAGAGGAGGTTGTGGAGAGGAGGGAGCTGGGCTCTTCTCCCAAGGGACAGGGGACAGGACGAGAGGGAATGGCCTCAAGCTCCACCAGGGGAGGTTCAGGATGAACATCAGGAAAAAATATTTCATGGAAAGGGTGATTAGGTTGCCCAGGGAGGGGGTTGAGTCCCCTTCCCTGGAGGGGTTTAAGGGACTGGAGGACGAGGTGCTGAGGGACATGGGTTAGTGATTGATGGGAATGGTTGGACTTGATGATCCGGTGGGTCTTTTCCAACCTGGTGTTTCTATGATTCTATGAATAAATGGGAGCACGAGCATCCCCTCAGCCTGGGTTGTGTCCCCTGGGTGAGCAGAGCCCCCGGCAAAGCCCAAAGCGATGCTTACATGCGTGCTTGTTGGAGAATTTGGGATGTGGTTATACCCCAAATAATATTTGCTGATGGCTGCCCCATCCTCATCCGTGTCAGGCAGGGGCTCAGAATCCCTCAGGTGGCGGCTGGGCTCAGCCCCAAATTAAGGTTTTCCATCTTAGAATCATAGAATCACCAGGTTGGAAGAGACCCACCGGATCATCGAGTCCAACCATTCCCATCAATCACTAACCCTTGTCCCTCAGCACCTCGTCCACCCGTCCCTTAAACCCCTCCAAGGAAGGGGACTCAACCCCCTCCCTGGGCAGCCTCTGCCAGGGACCAATCACCCTTTCTATCAAATATTTTTTCCTAATGTTCAACCTGACCCTCCCCTGGTGGAGCTTGAGGCCATTCCCTCTCGTCCTGTCCCCTGTCCCTTGGGAGAAGAGCCCAGCTCCCTCCTCTCCACAACCTCCTCTCAGGGAGTTGCAGAGAGCAATGAGGTCTCCCCTCGTCTTAATTAACACCTGTGATTCCGAGTGGGTCCCAAAAAAAAAGGAGGATGAATGCCAATGGAGCCCCTGGAGGTGGCTCAGAGGTCTGGATGCCGATGGTGCCGGTTGCCCTGTCCCCTCTCTCCATCCCTTCCCAGATACGTCTTTGCCAAGAACCTCTTTGAGGCCGGGCACCTGCAGCCGCTGGAATGGGCCGTTTACCAGGACTGGCACGGGTTCCTCCTGCGGCACCTGGGGCCTCTCACCACCCTCCATGGTTTTCTCTACCTGCGCGCTGCCCCGCAGGTGGGTTCCTCGAGAGACCCCTGTGCGGCGGGGAGGGGGCTGTGGCCGCATCCGACTCAGCTGGGAGCCCAACCAGCTCCTGGAGTCGCCCAAAGGTTGGGTTTGCACCACAAGTGCTGGCCCGGAGGAGCAGCGACCAGTCCTCTTCCCGTGGGAATGTCACTGAGAGCTTTGCTAGGGATCCTAGAGCAGATTTGAGGGAGGGAGGGTGCAGCATCCATCTCCCCTTGCATCCCACTCTGTACTGGGCACTGGTGAGACCGCTCCTCGAATCCTGGGGTCAGTTCTGGCCCCTCAGCACCAGAAGGATATTGAGGCTCTGGAGCGAGTCCAGAGAAGAGCAACGAAGCTGGTGAAGGGGCTGGAGAACAAGGATTCCGAGGAGCGTCTGAGAGAGCTGGGGGTGTTTATCCTGGAGAAGAGGAGGCTGAGGGGAGACCTCATTGCTCTCTCCAACTCCCTGAGAGGAGGTTGTGGAGAGGAGGGAGCTGGGCTCTTCTCCCAAGGGACAGGGGACAGGACGAGAGGGAATGGCCTCAAGCTCCACCAGGGGAGGTTCAGGCTGGACATTAGGAAAAAGTTGTTCATGGAAAGGGTGATTGGTCCCTGGCAGAGGCTGCCCAGGGAGGGGGTTGAGTCCCCTTCCCTGGGGGGGTTTAAGTGACGGGTGGACGAGGTGCTGAGGGACATGGGTTAGTGATTGATGGGAACGGTTGGACTCGATGATCCGGTGGGTCTCTTCCAACCTGGTGATTTTATGATTCTATCCTGTTAACCTCCCATCTCCCCACATCCACTCTACCTCTCTCTCCCATCTCCCTGCATCCCGTTAACCTCCCTCTCCTGTTGACTTTCCATCTCTCCTTGCCTCCCATTACCTCCCTCTCCTATCTCTCCCACTAACCTTTCATCTCTGCCTGCATCCTGCTATTTTCCGTCTCCCCCTCTATCCTCCCGGGTCTCCCACGGGTGCAGACGTGCCTGGAGCGGCTGCGGCGTCGAGCGAGGAGCGAGGAGGGAGGCATCCAACTGGGGTACCTGCAGCAGCTCCATGCTCAGCACGAACAGTGGCTGGTGGAGAAAACCACAGAGTGAGTCTGAATCCGTTCCCCCTTTCTTCCTTCAGCATCTGGACCAGCCCTGGGTTTGGGGTGACTCCTCTGGTTTGGAGTTGATGTGGTTTAGCCCCTTCACTCCCTCTCTTCTTCAGAGTCCACGTTGAGGACATGAAGGACACGCCTGTCCTGGTGCTGGATGTGGACAAGGACTTCGAGCACGACGCAGCTGGGCAGAGCGTCCTCATGGCACAGGTGGGCACGGTCGCAGTGGCACAATTTGAGATCTTCCAGGAGTCGTGCTGCCCTCTGAGCCTCCATCTCCTCTTCATTTTTTCCGTGGAAAAATAATTTCCACCCCTTTGATCCGACCTCAGCACCACCTGGCGCCCAGGTTCTGGTGTCCCAGTTTCAGCTGGATTCTTGCAGGTGGAGGCTTTTGCGGCCGCGCTGCGAGCCGAAGCGTTGCCGTCGCGCCCTGACCCTCGCTGAGCACTGTGCCGGGTGGCAAAGCTGGGAAAAGGACGTCACCAGGAGCTCCGGCAGCGAGGACAAGGGACGAATCCAGCTCCCCGCCTGCCCTTTTATTGTGGGCGAGGGGAGTGTTGAAGGCGCCCACAGTGCTGGATGGTTTGAAGGCGAAGGATGGGAGGGGTGAGGGGCTTCGGGGCGGTGTGGGCGCTCCCGCTGCCCTCAGGGCTCTCCCCGTGCTCCCAGGGCACCCCCAACGTGGTCCCCGTGCCCCTAACACCCCCAATTCACTCTCCCCGTGACCCCAACTCTTCCCCGTTGCCCCCAACTCTTCCCCCTGTGCCCCCAACTCTTCCCCGTTGCCCCCAACTCTTCCCCCTGTGCCCCCAACTCTTCCCCCTGTTGCCTCCGACTCTTCCCCTATTGCCTCTAACTCTTCTCCCTGTTGCCCCCAACTCTTCCCCCCGTTGCCCCCAACTCTTCCCCCTGTGCCCCCGACTCTTCCCTCTCGCCTCCGACTCTTCCCCCTGTGCCCCCAACTCTTCCCCCTTGCCCCCAACTCTTCCCCCGTTGCCCCCAACTCTTCACCCTGTGCCCCCGACTCTTCCCTCTCGCCTCCGACTCTTCCCCCTGTGCCCCCAACTCTTCCCCCTTGCCCCCAACTCTTCCCCCGTTGCCCCCAACTCTTCACCCTGTGCCCCCGACTCTTCCCTCTCGCCTCCGACTCTTCCCTCTTGCCCCCAACTCTTCCCCCTGTGCCCCCAACTCTTCCCCCTGTTGCCTCCGACTCTTCCCCCTATTGCCTCTAACTCTTCCCCTGTTCCCCCAACTCTTCCCCTGTTCCCCCAACTCTTCCCCCTTGCCCCCAACTCTTCCCCCTTGCCCCCAACTCTTCCCCCTTGCCCCCAACTCTTCCCTCTTGCCCCCAACTCTTCCCTCTTGCCCCCAACTCTTCCCCCTGTGCCCCCAACTCTTCCCCCTGTTGCCTCCGACTCTTCCCCCTGTTGCCTCTGACTCTTCCCCCTATTGCCTCTAACTCTTCTCCCTGTTGCCCCCAACTCTTTCCCCGTTGCCCCCAACTCTTTCCCCCTTGCCCCCAACTCTTCCCCCTTGCCCCCAACTCTTCCCCCTTGCCCCCAACTCTTCCCTCGTTGCCCCCAACTCTTCCCTCGTTGCCCCCAACTCTTTCCCCGTTGCCCCCAACTCTTCCCCTGTTCCCCCAACTCTTCCCCCGTTGCCCCCAACTCTTCCCCCGTTGCCCCCAACTCTTCCCCGTTGCCCCCAACTCTTCCCCGTTGCCCCCAACTCTTTCCCCTGTGCCCCCAACTCTTCCCCTGTTCCCCCAACTCTTCCCCGTTGCCCCCAATTCTTCTCCCCGTGCTCCAACCCTCTTGTGACCCCAATGTGCTCCCCGCATCTCCAAGGATTCCCTTGCTCCCCACTCACCGCCCTTTGCTCCTGATGCTCTCCTCTGCCCCCCCAACTCTCTCCCCCTGTGCCCCCAACGCTCCCCGGGCCCCCAAAACGTCCCCAGTGCTCCTCCATGCCCCAGATGCTTCCCTTGGGGCACCAGCTCACCTCTGCGCCCCCCTCCCCATCCACTGGGCTCCCCAGCCAGCGGTGCCGGCGCCAGGGATGCTCCATAAGGCAGATTCTAATTTCCAACAAAAAAATCCTCGAGGCTCGTGTTTTAAGTTCCTCCAAGCCCCAGATTGTACCGTTTCTATTTTTCACTTAAATGAAGTCAAAGCAGCGTGGATCCCTCCTGAACCGGGGCCGGAGGGGTGGGGGATTGGGGGGGGCTCCCACAGGCGGTTCCTCTGATTTTGGGGGGTTTGTGGCTGGGGAAGAGGGGGGACCCGGGGCAGGGGGCACTTGGGGGGCTCCGCCTAGGCTGAGGCACCCACAGGGTGGGTTTTGCTGAGGAGGGGGTGGCTCTTTAGGGAGACTCTGGGGATGGGGGGAGACCTCAGGGGAGAGGAGGGCTCGGCCCCCCTTGGTGTGCGACCCTGCATGAACGTGGGGTGGGGGGCACAGCGGGAGGGGGGATCTGAGGGGGCTGTGGGGTGGGGAGTGGGGGACTATGGAAGTTTGGGGGCTGTGGGGCAGATATTGGGGGACTCTAGGAGTTGGGGGGCTGGGGGCAGGGATTGGGGAGTTGTGGGGCAGGGATTATGGGGCTGTGGGGAAGGAGTTGGGGGACTTTAGGAGTTGGGGTGTGGGCAGAGATTGGGGGGCTAGGGGGCAGGGATGGGGGACTATGGGAGTTGGGGGGCTGTCGGTCAGGGATTGCAGAGCTGTGGGGCAGGGATTGGAGAGCTGTGGGGCAGGAGTTCGGGGACTACAAGAGTTGGGGGGCTGTGGGCAGGGATTGGGGGGCTGAGGCAGGGATTGGGGACTCTAGGAGTTGAGGGGCTGTGAGCAGGGATTGGGGGGCTGAGGCAGGGATTGGGGGGGCTGTGAGGCAGAGATTGGAGACTCTAGGAGTTGGGGGGCTGTGGACAGGGATTGGGGGGCTGAGGCAGGGATTGGGGACTCTAGGAGTTGAGGGGCTGTGAGCAGGGATTGGGGGGCTGAGGCAGGGATTGGGGACTCTAGGAGTTGAGGGGCTGTGAGCAGGGATTGGGGGGCTGAGGCAGGGATTGGGGGGGCTGTGAGGCAGAGATTGGAGACTCTAGGAGTTGGGGGGCTGTGGACAGGGATTGGGGGGCTGAGGCAGGGATTGGAGACTCTAGGAGTTGGGGGGCTGTGAGGCAGGGATTGGGGGGCTGAGGCAGGGATTGGGGACTCTAGGAGTTGAGGGGCTGTGAGCAGGAATTGGGGGGGCTGTGAGGCAGGGATTGGGGGGCTGAGGCAGGCATTGAGGGGCTGTGAGGCAGGGATTGGGGACTCTAGGAGTTGAGGGGCTGTGAGCAGGGATTGGGGGGCTGAGGCAGGGATTGGGGGGCTGTGAGGCAGGGATTGGGGACTCTAGGAGTTGAGGGGCTGCGAGCAGGAATTGGGGGGGCTGTGAGGCAGGGATTGGGGGGCTGAGGCAGGGATTGGGGGGGCTGTGAGGCAGGGATTGGGGACTCTAGGAGTTGAGGGGCTGCGAGCAGGAATTGGGGGGGCTGTGAGGCAGGGATTGGGGGGCTGAGGCAGGCATTGGGGGGCTGTGAGGCAGGGATTGGGGACTCTAGGAGTTGAGGGGCTGCGAGCAGGAATTGGGGGGGCTGTGAGGCAGGGATTGGGGGGCTGAGGCAGGCATTGGGGGGCTGTGAGGCAGGGATTGGGGACTCTAGGAGTTGAGGGGCTGTGAGCAGGGATTAGGGGGCTGAGGCAGGGATTGGGGACTCTAGGAGTTGAGGGGCTGTGAGCAGGGATTGGGGGGCTGAGGCAGGGATTGGGGACTCTAGGAGTTGAGGGGCTGTGGGGAAGAAGTTGGGGGACTTTAGGAGTTGGGGTGTGGGCAGGGATTGGGAGACTATAGGAGTTGGGGGATTTACGGGGCAGGAATTGGGGGGGCTGTGGGGCAAGGATTGGGGCAGGACAAGGGTCTGCGGGGCAGAGTTTGTGGTGGGGGCTGCCACCCCCAGGCTTTTTCTCCCCACAATAACAGAGCGGGACCCGCTGGGACCCTAATAACCACCCCAGCCAAACAATGGGGCAGGGATGGTGACACAAACACCCCCCCCCCCTTCTTTCCCACTCACAGCCCCCCAGCATCCCCCAACCCCTCCAGCATTCGCAGGGTGCCCCCTGCCACCCACCCCCCCAAAATAAATCCAGAGGGTTTGGGTGCCACCCACGATCCCCCCCAGCCCTGGCTTGGTGCTCCGAGCCCCCCAGCCGCCCGCTGGGACCCCCCGAAGCAGCCGCTTGCAGAACAAAGGAAGCAGCAGCAGCGCAACGTGCGGCTCCGCTGCAGCCCTCACCCCAATTTTGGGGAGGGGGCAACTCGCAGCTTCATTCCGACCCCGCTTTCCTTCCCCACCACCCCAAAAAACCCGCGCGTGTGCTTATCTCCAGCTCAGACCCCCCCCAAACCTCATTTCCAAGGGATGCTGCACCCCTTTTTTTTTCCGGTAAATCTCTTTATATCTCAATATTTAAAAGGGGGGGAGCAGAAAGTTGTCAGTGTGCTGCTCAAGTTGTGCAAAGCTGCGTGTTTTGAAAGGGAAAAAAAGGAAAAGAAAAAATAAGAGGGTGGGATTCAGGGGGTGTCAGCACCCAGTTTGGGGGGAAGTTTGGTGGAAGGAGGGGTGGGGAGGCTGTGGGGCCACCCCCAGGGTGGAAATTCTGGATATTAAAGTCGGGGAGCCCCAACATCTAATGTTGGCCCCAGATGTGAGATGGATCGGGGCGAGGGGCTGTGCTGGGAGATGAGTGCTCCCCCAACCCCTCTGTCCCCCCCTTCCTGGGACGCCCTCACCTTTTTTGGGGTGATTCATGGCTTCTTTGGGTCTGTTGCAGCATCCCCATAAGGTGTCGAGGTGCGCAGGGAAAGCCCCTTCTTGGCTGGTGGAGGAGTTTGGGTTTTGAAGGGTATTTCCACGGGAAATGGGACCTTTCTGCTGCCTTGAAAGCTGCTTTGCTGCCTTAAACACCCCAAAAATTCACGTCATCCCTGGGGCGACCCCAAACCATCCCAATCAGGTAGGTGGCAGCAGGACACACAGGACAAACCCCACCTTTAAAATGAAATTTGGGGGGTTTCTTAGTATAAAAGAGCAAAATGTGATGTGAAACCCACCCAGGTGGAGGAGGAGGGTGAAAAATGAAGGAGTGGGGAGGAAGGGGGGTTGTGGAGAGAGCAGAGCCGGAGGAGCATTGCCAAACAAACAAGTTGTGGCATTTTCTCCACCAAGAATTGCAAAACCTTCCTTTGGCGCGGCTGGTTCTACCGGCCGGAGTGGTTCTAACCAGGATTTCTGATATCGCGCCCAAGCGGGCAGGGAGACAGGGCAGGGGGGGCTCAGGATGGGGGTTCTCCAAAGGGAAGAAGTGGGGAAAGGCAAGTATCTCCTTGTGGTTTATTTTTAGGACTGTTCCTCCTAAAAAATTCCAGCTGCTTTGGTGTTTTGGTGAGCGGCCGCCTCCAAGTTGCATCCAGCAGGTTTTGCGCTTGGATGGACTATGGGATGGTGGGGACGTGTGGTTCCGTCGGCACTTGGCACACGGCAAGGGGAAGGACTTTGCCCTTGGCCAGGCGCCGGAGCAAACGGTTGATGGGCAGGAGTTGTGCTTCGGCATTTTTTCAGGGGGGATGTGCTAAAAAAGTTGCCGCGTAGAGATGGTGCTGGAGACGGGGTTGGCAGTGGGGATACTAAGCTGAGTGGAAGTGTGGATCTGCTGGAGGGTCGGGAGGCTCCAAAGGGATCTGAACAGGCTGGATCCATGGGCTGAGACCAACGGGATGAGGTTCAACAAGGCCAAATGCCGGGTCCTGCACTTGGGGCACAACAACCCTGAGCAGCTCCAGACTAGGAGAAGCCTGGCTGGAAAGTGCCTGGAGGAGAAGGACCTGGGGGTGTTGGTTGAACAGGAGCCAGCAGGGGCCCAGGTGGCCAAGAAGGTCAAGGGCATCTTGGCTTGGATCAGACACGGCGTGGCCAGCAGGGCCAGGGAGGTTCTTCTCCCTCTGGACTTGGCCCTGGGGAGACCGCTCCTCGAATCCTGGGGTCAGTTCTGGCCCCTCGGCACCAGAAGGATGTTGAGGCTCTGGAGCGAGTCCAGAGAAGAGCAACGAAGCTGGTGAGGGGGCTGGAGAAGAAGGATTCCGAGGAGCATCTGAGAGAGCTGGGGGTGTTTATCCTGGAGAAGAGGAGGCTGAGGGGAGACCTCATTGCTCTCTGCAACTCCCTGAGAGGAGGTTGTGGAGAGGAGGGAGCTGGGCTCTTCTCCCAAGGGACAGGGGACAGGACGAGAGGGAATGGCCTCAAGCTCCACCAGGGGAGGTTCAGACTGAACATAAGGAAAAAATATTTCATGGAAAGAGTGATTGGGCACTGGCAGAAGCTGCCCAGGGATTGGGGTTGAGTCACCGTCCCTGGAGGGGTTTAAGGGACTGGTGGACAAGGCACTGAGGGACGTGGTTTAGATGGGAATGGTTGGACTCGATGATCCGATGGGTCTCTTCCAACCTGGTGATTCTATGATTCTATGATCCCCTCAGGAATCCACCTGGTCCTGGTGGTGCCAGCGGCCAAGCGAGGGGTGTGCCATGATTCCCACATCCTGGTGCCTCTCCCGGGGTTGTTTGGCAGGTGCAATGAGGAGCAGAGCCAGCCCGTTTCCCCAACACCAGTTCTGCTTGTTCCTCCAGCTCTGCTGGGGAAAGTTGGCGTCACCCCTCACTCCTCCATGCTGGAGCCGCGCTCATGCTGGCTCTCTCCGGGCTAGATTTCCACACGGGGCGATGCGTCCCCATCCATGTGTGTTCGGGGAGAGGAGCAGGAGGAGAGAAGATGCTGGACATTTAATCTTTGCTCCACTTCCCATTCTGTGGTGCTGCCAGACGCACTCCTGCTCTCCTCGGGTGGCTCTCGATGCCTTTGCCATTTGCATAACTGATCAACTTCTTGGGAACCCACTCGTTACTGCTGCATATGGCAAAACCTCCCTCAGCTCCAGGGAGCTGCCGGTTTCCAACAGGAGCCGCCCAAACCACTCGGCAAAGCTCGGAGCTGGTGGAGGGGAGGACTCTTCAAGCCGTCTCCCCCAGCCTAGGGGGGACAAAACTTTCAAGAAACTCCATTCCTGGCGGTAGTGGTCACACCAGGACCACAAAACCTCTCTGGCGGTGGTGGGATGCCCCTCGAGGTGTCCCCAGTGTTGGGAAATGAGAGCCCCGAGCTGAATCTGGCTTTTGGTGCCAAACGCCGGAGATTAGGGATAATCTCATTTAAAGCATCACTAATAAAAAGTTACTAAATTTGTCCATCTCGCGGGGTTTCTCCGGTGGGTTGGGGCAGGTTTGATTTTCACTGGCGTGCAAAGTCCCCAAACCAGCTCTGACATCTCCAAAGGGGTGATGGTTGGATGAAGGACTAGCTGGGATTCGTCTCCTTTTCGGACGGCGCATCCCAGCGTTGCCCGCAGGACCGAGACGCCGGCTCTATCCTCGGTTGATCCGGAACGCTGCTCGCTGTTACCATGCCTACACTGAAAATATTCTACATCTCAGCTGTGGCGTTAACAGCTAAAATGATTTAGGAGCAATGATTTGGATGCCGGAGGACGTGCTGCCCTGTCCAGCCGGAGCAGGAGGAGGAGGATGGGAGGAAGGAGGCGTTTGGGTTAATTAAATCTTCCCGTGCTTCTTGCAGCACCTGTTGAGCGGCAGAGCCCAGTGTAGCCGGGCAAAGAGGCTTTGCAGCTCGCGGCGCCGTCACGCAAGGTTGGAAATCGGGGAAAAACCAGTTTCCAGCATCAGTTTATCCCGTGGGAGCTGTGTTGCTCGGAGCAAAGGTCGGACTGTGGTGGGCTCCGGCTTGGTGCTGTCGGCTCAAGCGCAGCCGTTTTGGGAAGAGATGAGCTCCTGCAAATATCATGGGGATGTTGGGTCCATGGCTTCATTTCCCACCCGGACTTGGTGTCGGTTTTATCCGCCGCTTGAGCTGCCCGGCATTACGTGGGCCCACGGCTCCTTCAGTCGCTCCCGCAAATCCATCCAGTAAACAGTTTTCACTGGGATGCTCTCAGAAAAACTTGAGGATCTTTGAGTTGGTAGAAGTTTAGCCAGCGATTTGGCAGGGAATAAGTGTGGAAAACCCAGAGTGGGCTGGAGCATCCCTAGAGCGTCACCTCTAAACCCTTTTTCCTTCCCTCCACTGGCCAAAAATACACTCGTATCGTAGCCAAGACCTCAGGACAGCGCTGGGAAAGCTGGAGCTGATCCCGTCAGGGCTGTTTTGAGGACTCCAGCCCTGCCTTAACCCTTTTGCTGGCCCATTCCCGCAGATTTTCCCATGGGAAATTTTCTCTGCCTTCTCCCTGGGCCTGGATTTTAGGGAGAACGAGGCACAGGCGCTCGTGTGGGATTTAAGCCTTGCAACGCTCTAATGGTCCCAAATTCATGATGCCCCCAAATTAACAAGGACCACAGATTAATGAAGGTGCTGGGGGTTTATCAGCAGGAGGATACTGGGTTGGTTTGGGGGGTGCCCTGGCTGCTCCAGGGGCTCCAGCCCTTGTTTGCTGGTCCCACTCTCCTAAGATCCTGGGGCAGCACACGACCCGGTTTAAGGGGTCCCACTACCCACGACCCCCTGTCCCCCTGTCCCCCATCCCTCTGTCCCTGTCCCTATCCCCATATCTGTGGCCCCCTTTATATCCATGTCCGTGTCCCGCCCTGTGTCCATGTCCGTGTTCCTGTGTCCACGTCCCTCTCTGTGTCCGTCTCTACATCTGTGTCCTTGTTCCTGTCCCCGTCCCTGTTGCCCTCTCTGTGTCTGTGTCCCTGCCTGTGTCCACGTCCATGTCCCCGTGTCCCTGTCCCTGACCACGTCTGTCTCTCTGTCCATGTCCCTCTGTCCGTTTCCATGTCCCTGCCTGTGTCCATGTCCCTGTGTCCCTGTCCCTGCACGTCTGTGTCCCTGCAGCCCTGCCCATGTCCATGTCCATCTCTGTGTCTGTGTCCCTGTCCCCATGTCCCTGTCGCCCTGTCCTTGTCCCCATATTCCTGTCCCTATATCCTTGTCCATGTCCCTGTGTCCCTGTCCCCATGTCTGTCCACATATCCCTGTCCCCATGTCCCTGTCCCTCATCCTTCTGTCCCTGTCTCTATATCCCTGCCAGATATCCATGTCCCTCTCTGTGTCCCTGTCCCCATGTCCCTGTCTGTCCCCACATCCCTGTCACTGTCTCCATATCCCTGCCACCCTGTCCCTGTGCCCATATCCCTGTCCCCTGTCCCCATACCCCTGTCCCCTGTCCCCTGTCCCTCTGTCCCTGTCCCCATATCCCTGTCCCTCATCCCCGTATCTCTGTCCCCAGTCCCCATATCCCTGTCCCCCGTCCCTGTCCTTGTCCCCATATCCCTGTCCATGTCCCTGTGTCCCTGTCCCCATGTCTGTTCCCATATCCTTGTCTCTGTCCCCATATCCCTGACCCTGTCGCCCTGTCCCCTGTCCCCATATCTGCCCCTGTCTTCGTATCTTTGTCCCCATGTCCCTGTCGCCTTGTCTCCATATCCCTGTCCATGTCCCTCTGTCCCTGTCCCCATGTCCCCGTCCCCTTGCCCTTTCCCCTTGTCCCCCAACCCTGTCCCCTTGTCCCTGTCCCCTGGTCCCCCGTCCCTGTCCCCTTGTCGCCCATATCCCTGTCCCTCTGTCCCTGTCCCCTTGGCCCCCATATCCCTGTCCCTCTGTCCCTGTCCCCTTGTCCCCATCTCTGTCCCCTTGTCCCCCATATCCCTCTCTGTCCCTCTGTCCCTGTCCCCTTGTCCCCATATCCCTGTCCCTCGGTCCTTGTCCCCTTGTCTCCCATCTCTGTCCCCTTGTCCCCCATACCCCTGTCCCTGTGTCCTTGTCCCCTTGTCCCTGTCCCCTCGTCCCCGTCTCTGTCCCCTTGTCCCCCATATCCCTGTCCCTCTCTCCCTGTCCCCTTGTCCTCCATCTCTGTCCCCTTGTCCCCCATACCCCTGTCCCTGTCCCTCTGTCCCTGTCCTCTTGTCCCCCATATCCCTGTCTCTGTCCCCTTGTCCCCCATATCCCTGTCCCTGTCCCTCTGTCCCTGTCCCCTTGTCCCTGTCCCCTTGTCCCCCATCTCTGTCCCCTTGTCCCCCATATCCCTATCTCTGTCCGTCTGTCCCCTTGTCCCCCATATCCCTGTCTCTGTCCCTCTGTCCCTGTCCTCTTGTCCCCCATATCCCTGTCTCTGTCCCCTTGTCCCCCAACCCTGTCCCCTTGTCTCTGTCCCCTTGTCCCCCATATCCCTGTCCCTGTCCCTCTGTCCCTGTCCCCTTGTCCCCCATCTCTGTCCCCTTGTCCCCCATATCCCTGTCTCTGTCCCTCTGTCCCCCTGTCCCCCATATCCCTGTCTCTGTCCCCCTGTCCCTCTGTCCCCCTGTCCCCGGCCCCGCTCGGGGCGGTCTCTCTGTGTGTGTTTGTGGAGGGGGGGGACGGGGGACGGCGACGATCCCTCCGCGGGGGCAGCAGGAGGAGGAGGAGGAGGAGGCGGAGGGGAGCGGGGATGCTGCGGGCAGCCCCCCCCCGGCTGCAGCAGGGCGGCGGTGAGGGAGACAAGATGGCTTCCTCCTGAGGGCCGAGCGGGGCGGCGGGAGCCGAGCGGAGCGGGGCGGCGGCGAGGTGAGTCCCGCACCCCCCAGCTGCCACTGTAACCCCCCCGCATCCCCTCGGCGACCCCCCCTGCCCCCCCCCAGCTCTCATTTTGCAACCCCCCCTGCACCCCCCCCCCAGCTCCAATTGCCCCCCGCACCCCCCACAATTCCCATTGCAGCCCCCTCTGCACCCCCCTCGGCTCCCACAGCATCCCCGCTGCACCCCCCTGCACACCCCTGCACCCCCTCTGCACCCCCCCAGCTCCCACAGCATCCCCGCTGCACCCCCCTGCACACCCCTGCACCCCCTCTGCACCCCCCCAGCTCCCACAACATCCCCCCTGCACACCCCTGCACACCCCTGCACCCCCTCTGCACCCCCCTCGGCTCCCACAGCATCCCCCCTGCACCCCCCTGCACCCCTTCTGCACCCCCTCTGCACCCCCCCAGCTCCCACAGCATCCCTGCTGCACCCCCCTGCAGCCCCCTGCACCCCCCTTCACCCCCTCTGCACCCCCCCAGCTCCCACAACATCCCCCCTGCATCCCCTGCACCCCCCTGCACCCCCTCTGCACCCCCTTCGGCTCCCACAGCATCCCCCCTGCACCCCTTCTGCACCCCCTCTACACCCCCCCAGCTCCCACAACATCCCCACTGCATCCCCTCCACCCCCTCTGCACACCCCCAGCTCCCACAGCATCCCCCCTGCACCCCGTCTGCACCCCCCCGGCTCCCACAGCATCCCCCCTGCACCCCCCTGCACCCCCCCTGCACCCCTTCTGCACCCCCTCTGCACCCCCCCAGCTCCCACAGCATCCCCCCTGCACCCCTCTGCACCCCCCTGCACCCCCCTGCACCCATTCTGCACCCCCCCAGCTCCCACAGCATCCCCCCTGCACCCCCCTGCACCCCCCTATACCCCCTCTGCACCCCCCCAGCTCCCACAGCATCCCCCCTGCACCCCCCTGCACTTCCCTGCACCCCCTCTGCACCCCCCCAGCTCCCACAGCATCTCCCCTGCACCCCCCTCTGCTCCCACAGCATCCCCCCTGCACCCCCCACAGCTCCAGCTGTCCCCTCGCACCCCCCTGCACCCTGCACCTCCCATTGCAACCCCCCCCACATACCCCCCACTCCTCCAACTCCCATTGCAAACCCCCCAGCTCTCATTGCAACCCCCCCGCATCCCCCCAGCTCCCATTGCAACCCCTCCGCGTCCCCCCCACGCCCCCAGCTCCCATTGCAACTCCCACACACCCCCCCCACCTCCCTGCATCCCCCCCGCAACCCCCATGCATCCCCCCTGCACCCCCCAGCTGCTATTGCAATCCCCCCAGCTCCTATTGCAACCCCCCCGCGTCCCCCAAAACCCCCCAGCTCCCACTGCAACCCCCCCTGCACCCCCTAACTCCATTGCAACCCCCCTGCACCTCCCCTGCACCCCCCAGCTTCCCTTGTAAGCCCCCCCGCATCCCCCAGCTCCTATTGCGACCCCCCCCGCATCCCCCCACAACCCCCAGCTCGCACTGCAACCCCTCTGCACCCCCCAGCTCCCGTTGCATCCCCCCTGCACCCCCCCGCACCTCCCCCGCACCCCCCAAGCTCCCATTGCAACCCTACGTCCCCCTTGCAACCCCCCCGTGCAACCCACACCCCCAGAACAACCCGTACAACCCCCACCTTCTGCACCCCCCGCACCCATTGCAGCCCCGCGTCCCACCTGCTCCCCCCCGTGATCTCCCCCCCTATCCACTGCAACCCCCGCAACCTCCAGAACACCCCTCTTGCCTGCCCCCCCATCCACCCCTGGACCCCCCGCAGCACCCCCTATGCACTCCCCGCATCACCTCGCATCCTCCTGCCCCCCCACATCCCTCCCCCTGCACCCCCTGCATCCCCCATCCTCCTGCATCCCCCCCTGCACCCCCTGCATCCCCCATCCTCCTGCATCCCCCCCTGCACCCCCTGCATCCCCCATCCTCCTGCATCCCCCCCTGCACCCCCTGCATCCCCCATCCTCCTGCATCCTCCCCTGCACCCCCTGCATCCCCCATCCTCCTGCATCCCCCCCTGCACCCCCTGCATCCCCCATCCTCCTGCATCCCCCCCTGCACCCCCTGCATCCCCCATCCTCCTACATCCTCCCCTGCACCCCCTGCATCCCCCATCCTCCTGCATCCCCCCCTGCACCCCCTGCATCCCCCATCCTCCTGCATCCCCCCCACATCCCCTGCCACCCCCGAACCCCTGCGCCCCCCCCGGTTCCCCCACATTTCTCCTGCTCGTGGGGGTCGGTTTGCGTGAATGCAGGGACAGGGGCTACGGGAGGACAAAGCAGGGGGGGGACACACACGTGCCACCCACCCAGTCCCCCTTTTTGGGGCAGTTGCGACTGTTTTTATCCCTTTCCTTTCCCTCCAGCATCTTGGAGATGGAGTTGGGGGGGGGGGGGAAGAGAGAGGAGGGGGGCGGATGCCCCTTCCCCCCCCTCCATCTTTCTCACCCCGTTGCTTTTTGAGCCTTTTTTTGTCGGCTTGTTATTTTTATCCCTTCCCTCCCCAAAATGTGCTGAGCTCAGAGGGGCGGCGGGTGATGTGAGAGAAGGCGACGAGGCTCCCCGGGCGTGACGTCACCTTGACGTCACCCGCTGTCATCCCTCGCTGTGACGAGGACCCCGCGATGTCACATCGGGGTTGACACGGGGGTCAGATGCAGGTTGAGGAGAAAAATCAGCTGCTCCTGTTGTGCAGGTGGTGGTTTGAGTTATCCCGGTACCCAGAGCAGCCGGGTTGGGATACGGGCACGATCCCTCCGGCTGCGGATGCTGGTGGCTCCATCCTTCCGCGGATGCTGGTGGCACCGGGTGACGTCCCCAGGGTCGCGCTCTGGGACACGCAGCCGCCCCGAAAGTTTGGAGTCGGCGGTGAGCGGCTGCAGCACCACGTGGTTTTCCGAAGGGATGGGGGATGCTTTGGATCTCACGCCCCTGCACCCGGAGCCGCCTCAGGATCTGCAGATGCTTTGCGAAACCAGAGATTTTCGGAGGTGCCGGGGTGGCGGGTGCTGGGATGCGGTGAGCGCCGACGTTACCGGGAGGAGGGCTGGGCAGCAGGTAGCTCTGGTGGCCCCATAAATGACCCCCTCCACCCCTAATTAGCTGTGACAAGGTTTGTTTTCCAGATTAGGGACCTGGGTTCTTTATCACAGGTCATTAAGGGGAGAGGTGGCATCTTGGGAAAGCAAAACGTCCCCCTCCGCGTTGGCTTTTCCTGGTGGAGATGGGGGCAGCGATAGTCGTGGTGGCTCTGGTTGTACTGTGGGTCTGTGTCCCTAAAAAATCTGTCCTGGGGTGCCCCTGGCATGCAGGGAGCGGGTTGTCCCCGTGGCATCGGTGTCCCCAGTCCCCTCCCTGCGTGTGCGGGAGCCGCTGGTCCCTGTCCCCATGGCGTCGGGGTGCTGCTCGTGCCAGCATCCCTGCTCCCCATTCCTGCAGCAATGGGGGTTCCCTGCGGCTCGTGGCGAGGTTCCTGCCGTCTCCCTCACTCCACGGGCTTGCAGGGACCCTTTCTGTTGTGCCACCAGCGAAGGGGACGGTGCCAAAACCCACCGTCCCCGTCTCCTCGCCATCCCCAGCAACAGGGAGAGCGATGCACCCCAATCCCAGCCCTCCTGGAGACCGATCCCCCCACCCCCTGCTCCCCGCCTCTGCCAGCTCTTTAATCTCCCCGCTTTGATCTCGGTTCAAGAGGGTGCCAGACCATTTTGGAGGATGAAAGAGCTTTTTTATTTTTAACGCGCCCCCCCCTCTCCTTCTTCCCGGGCCGGCTTCCAAAGGGAGATGAAATGAAATGGGAAGAGGCTGGAGGTGAAACAGCTGCGATCGGCTCCGTCTCCGCTCCACATCTGCCCACCACACCACAAAACGAGCTCAAGCCCCATTTTCTTCTCTTTCCCAGGGCTAAAACCCCCTTTTCACCAGTTGCTGGGGTGGCGCGTGGGCAGCGGGCTCTGCCGGCTCGTGGTGTCGCGGGGACAATGCGGCGTGTTTGTTTGCTACAGCTAAAATGGCAGTTCTTAAGGGTAGAAAAAAAAAGAAAGAGAGAGAGAGAGAGAGAGAGAGAGAGAGAAGTGGTTCTGCACATCCAGTCGCCGCATCTTTTGATTAAATGAGATTTTGCTGTCGAGCGGGGGAGCTGGGGACCGTGAGCTCACAAGTCTGCGGTTTCCATCACAGCCAATTGAGGGGGGAAAAAACGCACCCCAACCACCCCAAGCCTCAGAAAAAAATGGCTTTGAGCAAGTTGTGATTGTTGCAGCCTTCGGCGCAGAGGCCGGGGATGCTGTGGAATGACCGGAGGGTTTGTCACCGCCGAGCTGGTGGCACCACAGCCTCCAACTTGGAGGAGCATCCCGGGAGCTGGAAAGCGCTGGGATGCAGGGTTGGGATGAGCCGCGATGAGGCGAGGGGCTGGAAAGGCGCCGAGCCTCGTAGAAACCCCACTTGGTGCCGCGATGAGAGCCGTTGCGATTAAAGCCGTTGCGTTCGAGCTTGGTGACTTCTCCCAGTGGGGATGAGGGCGTGAAGGTAAACGCTGCCTGTCCCTCGCTCCTCGCCTGCGGCGCTGGCAGCGGGGCTGGACGGAGCACGCTGCCTCCCCGCACGTGGCTTTTTTGAGGTTTACAAACATGACGGCCCCTTGCACGCGCCGCTTTCCCCCTCCTTCCCCGTGAGTCATCAGCCCCGTCACTGGGCCCGGGGAAGCCGGAGGTGGTGTCAGCACATCCCCCGCGATGCCGATGACCCCAGCACGGGGAAGAAAATCAAAATCCCATTTTTTTTTTCCTCCCTTTTTCTATCGAGCGAGGTGGGGAGGATGCACATGGCGACATATGGTGGTCTGTGATGGGGTATGTTTGGAGAGGGAATGGCCTCAAGCTCCACCAGGGGAGGCTCAGGCTGGACATTAGGAAAAAATATTTCATGGAAAGGGTGATTGGTCCCTGGCAGAGGCTGCCCAGGGAGAGGGTTGAGTCCCCTTCCCTGGAGGGGTTTAAGGGACGGGTGGACGAGGTGCTGAGGGACATGGGTTAGTGATTGATGGGAACGGTTGGACTCGATGATCTGGTGGGTCTCTTCCAACCTGGTGATTCTATGATTCTATGAGAGGACCATGTCACCAGCTGGAGGGTGGGAGGACCAAAACGCTGCTGGATTTCTCACCTTTGGGACTTCCACGTGGTTCTCGGGGGCGGGTGAGGCTGCAGGAGGGGGAGAAACCAGCAAGACCCCAAAATGGGGGCGGAGATGCTGGTAACAGCCCCGCGATGTGGTTCCTGGGCCAGCGCCGCCAGTGAGCGTGGAGGTGCCAAAGCCCCCACAGCTGAGCTCATTGCCGGTTGGCGTTGGGACTGAGGTGGCTGTGGTGACTCAGCAGCACCAGCGCTGACTCAGCAGCACCAGCCCCCGGGGAGGCAGATGGGATGGAATCATAGAATCACAGAATCATAGAACCTGCAAGGAGAGAGGACAGACATGAGCATCCCCAGCCACAGCCTGAACGTCATAGAATCACAGAATCACCAGGTTGGAAGAGACCCACCAGATCATCGAGTCCAACCATTCCCATCAATCACTAACCCATGTCCCTCAGCACCTCATCCACTCGTCCCTTAAACCCCTCCAGGGAAGGGGACTCAACCCCCTCCCTGGGCAGCCTCTGCCAGGGACCAATCACCCTTTCCATGAAATATTTTTTCCTAATGTCCAGCCTGACCCTCCCCTGGTGGAGCTTGAGGCCATTCCCTCTCGTCCTGTCCCTTGGGAGAAGAGCCCAGCTCCCTCCTCTCCACAACCTCCTCTCAGGGAGTTGCAGAGAGCAATGAGGTCTCCCCTCAGCCTCCTCTTCTCCAGGATAAACACCCCCAGCTCTCTCAGATGCTCCTCGGAATCCTTGTTCTCCAGCCCCCTCACCAGCTTCGTTGCTCTTCTCTGGACTCGCTCCAGAGCCTCAACATCCTTCTTGTGCTGAGGGGCCAGAACTGACCCCAGGATTCGAGGAGCGGTCTCACCAGTGGAGGGGTAGCTTTATAATTTTGGGGGAGAAAAAGTGCTTTCTGTTTTGTGTGGCATGCTGCAAAATGGTTTTGCCATCGCCGAGCTGCCAGCACGTGCTTTCCACCATGTTCTTCTTCCTTGCGCCTTTGGGAAGGGTTTCATCCAGAGGGGTCACGTCTCCCACCTGCCGCCAGATGCTTCTCCTCACGGGAGACGGGTTGTGGCGGTGAAACCACAGCTCCGGGTTTGGCAGAGCCGGCGTTTTCCGTGTTTCCAGACGGGGCAGGGCTTGGTTCCCACTCGCCTCCCGGCTCCTGCCCGCGGCCTTGGCGCTGCCAACTTGTCTGTGCTTGTTGGGCGAGAGGGCGGCGACGCACACGCTTCTCCTCCTCCTCCTCCTTCTCCTCTGCTGAAAGGTTGGGCTGTGCGGCTTCAGCGGCGGCATCAGCGTGAGGACCCCAAATCCCAGGGTTGGGGGACAACGCAGCATCCCCCAGGTACGATGCGATGGGGATGGGCTGGAGGGCAGCCGAGCCCTCACGGGTGCTGGGTGGCACACAGCCCCAGCTCGTACCCGGTGGCCAGGAGGGTGTGGGACTCCCCCCTTCTTAAACTGGGGGGGGAAAAGCCTTGAAGATTGGGGTGCGGTTTGATTCATGCCTGGATGTGGGTGGATTTCTCCCTTCTCCACAAAAGTGGCTCTTCCCCCCCAGTTTGCGCTGATGGGAATGTCACGCAGGGGTAGGGGACACAGGCTGTGGAGCTGTGAGATGTGCCCAGCCCCGCGGGGGCGGCTGAGCTGGGACAGCAGATGCTGCCAGGCCGGGTGTGTGTGGGGCGAGGCGAGGCCCCGGGACTTTCTCCTGCGGCCCACGCGCTTCCCTCTTCCTTCCTCCTTCACAGGCAGGGCCTTTTTCCTCCCCAACTCTATCCCCTTCCTCCGCATCCCCCTCCCCTCCTTCCCCTAGTTTCCCTTCCTGCACATACCCATCTTCCTCTTCTTCATTCCTTCCCTATCCACTTTCTTCCCTTCTTCCCCTTTCTACCCATTTCTTCCATCCCCTTCTT